>JAECWL010000097.1:10000-1210000 GCA_018150545.1 Drosophila ercepeae | reverse complement strand
AAAATAACTACACTATGTTACGTTATTTTTTTAAAAAGGAGGGAGATGTGGTATGCGTACATATGTATATATTTAGAGTACATATCTACATAGAGTACAATGTACTCAGAATATTTGCATAAATAAATAACACAATTACATACGCATTGGCAGTGCTAGCATAAACAATAATGTTCAAGTGGAAGCGTTATATGATCGCCCGCTTCTGAAGCACACTGCACAAATGCATGGTCAGCATTCCCACGCTAACCAAAAGCCCACTTTATACATACTGTGCGCAAATAGCATTTTCGCTCAACTCTTTTAACATACATATATAATAGCCGCTTCTCTGCCTACTTCACCAGGCAGCGAAGGCGCAATATATAGCCTAAGAAGAATATTATATTAGCTTTAAGAATCAGTCGAGTTTGAGAACTGACACAAGCATAACTACAAAATAAACGGAGCTATGCTCCATAAGGAATACAAAGGACTTTCTATCTTACAAAATGAACGGAGCTATGCTCCATAAGGAATACAAAGGACATCCGATCTTACAACTTCTTGATATTCGCTCTTAGATGACTCAACTGGGATGCAAATCGTCACCTCCTTTCTTATTTTAGCAGACTCTTACTGATAAATTTACTAATTAATTTTAATTAATCTCTAACAAGCGTAGAAAGATGCTGGGTGTCATTTTCAGTGATTTTATCAGTAAGCAATACTATTAAAAACGCTTCCATCACCATAAATCTTCAAGTGAATTCACTACCCCGCCTTCATACGAGGGACACCAGGAGATCATCGGCCAACCGGCAATATACCAGTGACTGCGGCGAGGGATCCCCCATGCAGGGATCCCCGAACTAGATTAATTTACATATTTACAAATTTAATTATTAGAACAATTTTTCTTTCATATATTGTAAATTAACATACAGGGTGCGTTATGAAAGTAATGCGCATGGTTTCATTGTCACGTAACTACCTGTCGTAGCACGCTCGGACCTGTCGGAAAATTTGGGGCGGAGTCTCTCCTTTCCAATGCGCTCGGTCTCAGCTCGCTCTGAGCAATAGAAGTGGTAGGACGTGTCGTAGAGCGAAGTCATTTTTTCTGTTGTGTCACGGTGCGATGGAGCGTTCGCTGGAACAGCGGTACGCCATAAAGTTTTGTGTGCGACTTGGCAAAAATGCATCGGAAACTTATCAAATGCTTCGAGAGGCCTTTAAGGAGGAGTGCATTTCGAGATCTCAGTGGGGAAGGTGGCACAAGGCCTTCAAGGAGGGTCGAGAGGAGGTCACCGACGATCCACGTTCCGGACGTCCAACATCAGCACGAATTGATGAAAACGTTCGCCGTGTGCGAGAAACTTTGAGTTCAGACCGTCGGTTAAGCATCCGGGCAATCGCTGACATCCTAAACTTGTCAACATTTGTGGTACATGGAATAGTGACGGAGGATTTGCAAATGTGAAAGGTCTGTGCGAAGCTTGTGCCGAAGGTGTTGACGGAGGAGCAGAAAAACGTTCGAGTTTTGCGCTGTGAAGAATTGTTGGAATCGATTAGAAATGATCCAGGTTTTTTAAATTTTACTGTAACTGGGGATGAATCCTGAATGTTGGAGTACGATCCAGAATCCAAACGACAGAGCTCCAAGTGGCACACACAATTTTTTCCCAGACCCAAGAAGGCGCGCATGAGCAAATCTCGTATCTAAACAATGCTGATTGTCTTCTTTGACGTCCGAGGAATCGTCCATTTTGAGTTTGTACCGCAAGGACAAACTGTCAACGGAGCCTTTTACCAAGAGGTACTCAAGAGACTGAAACGCCGAGTCGTACGCGTCAGGCCAGACATCAAAGACGTTTTCATGCTCCACCACGATAACGCCCCCAGCCACACGGCCTTCGTCGTCACCAACTTCTTGACCCAGAAGAAGATCTCAGTTGTGCCCCAGCCTCCTTACAGCCCTGACTTAGCTCCGTGCGACTTTTTTTTGTTCCCCCTACTGAAGAGAGAGCTAAAGGGAAAACACTGGGAGTCGGTGGAGAACATCCAAGCTCGCGTAACAAGGTTCCTGAAAGGCATTTCTGTCAAGGAGTTTCAGGGTGCTTTCCAGGCGTGGCATACACGTCTCCGCAAGTGTATTGACGCAGGGGGGGACTATTTTGAAGAATTTTAATAATTTGTACTGATTGGATCAACAAATATATTTTTCTTAGAAAATGCGCATTACTTTCATAACGCACCCTGTATATTAATAAACAGTTTCTAAGCCATCGGCTCTACTGCTGTATCTTTTCTTAAGACATTTATGCAGTTTATACAATGAATTTAATGAATTAATGAATTAATGAATTAATGAATTAATGAATTAATGAATTAATGAATTAATGAATTAATGAATTAATGAATTAATGAATTAATGAATTAATGAATTAATGAATTAATGAATTAATGAATTAATGAATTAATGAATTAATGAATTAATGAATTAATGAATTAATGAATTAATGAATTAATGAATTAATGAATTAATGAATTAATGAATTAATGAATTAATGAATTAATGAATTAATGAATTAATGAATTAATGAATTAATGAATTAATGAATTAATGAATTAATGAATTAATGAATTAATGAATTAATGAATTAATGAATTAATGAATTAATGAATTAATGAATTAATGAATTAATGAATTAATGAATTAATGAATTAATGAATTAATGAATTAATGAATTAATGAATTAATGAATTAATGAATTAATGAATTAATGAATTAATGAATTAATGAATTAATGAATTAATGAATTAATGAATTAATGAATTAATGAATTAATGAATTAATGAATTAATGAATTAATGAATTAATGAATTAATGAATTAATGAATTAATGAATTAATGAATTAATGAATTAATGAATTAATGAATTAATGAATTAATGAATTAATGAATTAATGAATTAATGAATTAATGAATTAATGAATTAATGAATTAATGAATTAATGAATTAATGAATTAATGAATTAATGAATTAATGAATTAATGAATTAATGAATTAATGAATTAATGAATTAATGAATTAATGAATTAATGAATTAATGAATTAATGAATTAATGAATTAATGAATTAATGAATTAATGAATTAATGAATTAATGAATTAATGAATTAATGAATTAATGAATTAATGAATTAATGAATTAATGAATTAATGAATTAATGAATTAATGAATTAATGAATTAATGAATTAATGAATTAATGAATTAATGAATTAATGAATTAATGAATTAATGAATTAATGAATTAATGAATTAATGAATTAATGAATTAATGAATTAATGAATTAATGAATTAATGAATTAATGAATTAATGAATTAATGAATTAATGAATTAATGAATTAATGAATTAATGAATTAATGAATTAATGAATTAATGAATTAATGAATTAATGAATTAATGAATTAATGAATTAATGAATTAATGAATTAATGAATTAATGAATTAATGAATTAATGAATTAATGAATTAATGAATTAATGAATTAATGAATTAATGAATTAATGAATTAATGAATTAATGAATTAATGAATTAATGAATTAATGAATTAATGAATTAATGAATTAATGAATTAATGAATTAATGAATTAATGAATTAATGAATTAATGAATTAATGAATTAATGAATTAATGAATTAATGAATTAATGAATTAATGAATTAATGAATTAATGAATTAATGAATTAATGAATTAATGAATTAATGAATTAATGAATTAATGAATTAATGAATTAATGAATTAATGAATTAATGAATTAATGAATTAATGAATTAATGAATTAATGAATTAATGAATTAATGAATTAATGAATTAATGAATTAATGAATTAATGAATTAATGAATTAATGAATTAATGAATTAATGAATTAATGAATTAATGAATTAATGAATTAATGAATTAATGAATTAATGAATTAATGAATTAATGAATTAATGAATTAATGAATTAATGAATTAATGAATTAATGAATTAATGAATTAATGAATTAATGAATTAATGAATTAATGAATTAATGAATTAATGAATTAATGAATTAATGAATTAATGAATTAATGAATTAATGAATTAATGAATTAATGAATTAATGAATTAATGAATTAATGAATTAATGAATTAATGAATTAATGAATTAATGAATTAATGAATTAATGAATTAATGAATTAATGAATTAATGAATTAATGAATTAATGAATTAATGAATTAATGAATTAATGAATTAATGAATTAATGAATTAATGAATTAATGAATTAATGAATTAATGAATTAATGAATTAATGAATTAATGAATTAATGAATTAATGAATTAATGAATTAATGAATTAATGAATTAATGAATTAATGAATTAATGAATTAATGAATTAATGAATTAATGAATTAATGAATTAATGAATTAATGAATTAATGAATTAATGAATTAATGAATTAATGAATTAATGAATTAATGAATTAATGAATTAATGAATTAATGAATTAATGAATTAATGAATTAATGAATTAATGAATTAATGAATTAATGAATTAATGAATTAATGAATTAATGAATTAATGAATTAATGAATTAATGAATTAATGAATTAATGAATTAATGAATTAATGAATTAATGAATTAATGAATTAATGAATTAATGAATTAATGAATTAATGAATTAATGAATTAATGAATTAATGAATTAATGAATTAATGAATTAATGAATTAATGAATTAATGAATTAATGAATTAATGAATTAATGAATTAATGAATTAATGAATTAATGAATTAATGAATTAATGAATTAATGAATTAATGAATTAATGAATTAATGAATTAATGAATTAATGAATTAATGAATTAATGAATTAATGAATTAATGAATTAATGAATTAATGAATTAATGAATTAATGAATTAATGAATTAATGAATTAATGAATTAATGAATTAATGAATTAATGAATTAATGAATTAATGAATTAATGAATTAATGAATTAATGAATTAATGAATTAATGAATTAATGAATTAATGAATTAATGAATTAATGAATTTAATGAAAATAGCTAGTAAAATTACTGTAACTTAAATTGTTTGGCTCTACTTCTACCATATTAATAACATTTGCAGTGGAATCCACTGTCTAAGATTCTATTAAGCGTATTGGGTGTATAAGTTAACTAAATTAACCGGACGACGGCTAAGACCGATCGTCCGATGACCGGCCAAATTGCTGACACAGCGTTTGATGGGAAGCTCTTACATAGCCGGCAAACTCTGCATGTTGGCAGAGGCCGCTATAAAGCAATTTTTATTTTATCTTTTAAGTCAGTTCGTTTTGAAGCCTTTTTGAATAAAGAGCACCAGCTCATAGAAAAGACAACTCCGGCAAATAGCCGTTACATTATTTAATTGAACTAAAACTGACTGAGTCTCTAGGCTAGCATTTAAGAAGGGTAAGGGTTCCACCATAATCGTCCTATTTCTACAGAGACGTACAACGGCCAACCGGTCCTACTCTAGTGACTGCGGCGAGGGATCACAGATACGTATACGGGCAACTGGTCCTACCTTAGAAGTGACTGAAGTGAGGGATCCCCTCCAGCACACATAAAGTAACTAATTGGCACCCAACTACAGGAACCACGACATGTAAGTGAGTTCCTCCAACTACACCACTCTAAACTGCCCTATAGAGTTAAGTATTTAGTGGCTTAAAGTAGATAAAATAAAATAAACAACTGCTCCGCCAGAATTCATTCTGCGGACACAATAATATATTTAAACATATAAATATATTTGTGACATAAAAAAAAAAAATTTAAATATATAACACTACACTGCAAGAATAAATCCTGCATTTCTGTATTCATTAAAACGTCTATATGCTTTTGTGACTTATATTCGCTAATTGTTTTTATTATTAAAAAATTTAAATATCCCAGCCAATGCGCTGAAGAATTGTCAACTTTCAAAAACTGATTGACTTTTTAATTTATGTTTAATTGTTTAATTGTGTTCGATTCCGCTTTTGTAAATTTTCTTCTCGTTTGTATTTGAATTCTTTGCATTAACTTCGCAGCCTTGGCAGCTTGAGTTTTTTTATTGTCACTCCATTCCTTTTATATATATCTCTTTGTGTTTGTTGTGGCGATATTTATCTTTTATATATTTGTTTGTCTTAGCAGAGACACGTTCCCCGGAAACCTTCACCATATCGTTGTTTGACAAGCCAGCGGCTCTTTTCAGCGAGCCCTCGTCCAATGCTTTTGAAGCGGCGACTCAGCCCCCGCGATCCCCTGGCCGTACTAATTGGCCCTATGGGCAAAACGGCTTGAGTATTTGCACACACGGCTCCCCATTAACAATTCATTCCGGCAGTATAGGAATTCTACGCAATACGCTAGCGACTCAGAGTCTGAGAGCGAAGATTCAGAAAAAAATTCTGCACCGTGAAGTGCCTGTGTCAACACATACAGCACAAATAATATGTCTTTTGACGCGGAACAGATTAAATCTGTCATAAAGGCGCTACAAGATCAAGTTGTAGAGAGCCAGCGCAGAGAAAAGGAATTGCGCCGAACAATCCAAGAACTTGCCAGGCAAATTGCGTCTGTACATATTGCCCCCACACGGACACAAACTCCTCAGATTAAGGTTTATCTACCGGTGAAAACTGGGAAAAAGGGAAACGTCCTTGCAACTAGACAGGCCCCTCCACAAGCTAACTCGCAGGGAAATGCCGTGAAAAACCCGCACTTCACTAGACACTAGACACCGTCGTGTCTGACGCCCGCGAGTGCCAAACCACCCACCCGGTCAATGACCTAGCACCTGCAGAATGCACACGATCGCGGTCTTGCTCACCAATGCTTCTGACTGCTCGAAGTGAACCCGAACGCACTGACAGCGTCTCTCTCACGCTCTCCCCATTCCAAACGGTGTCAAGTTCCTTAACTACCAGTACAGTAATCACGATATCTACTGCATCTGCACCTTTAGCAACAACAACTGCAACAACGTCAACATCAACTCTATGCTCAATACCGACAGCGGTGTACAATTCCGCTGAATCAACAACAACGAATGCAAAAGCACTCACACCGACTCTTGAAAGCGAAAGCGGTCAAGAACCAAAACAAAACAAAAAACTTTGTCAAACAGGGCTGGATCGCTACATCCAAATAAAGCGAAAGCTAAGCCCACAACACAAGCAGGCTGGTAACCAGCCGAAAACAAATCGCGCCAACGCTGCCAATGACTCAATTTCAAATAGGTTTGCACTACTGGATGACTGTGAAGTGCAGGAACAGGAGCAGAAGAAGATAAAGCCGCCACCAATATATATACGTGAGAAAACCTCAAATGCGCTGGTTAACAAACTAGTTGCAATTATTGGAGAGAACAAGTTCCATGTTATACCTCTTACTAAGGGCAACATACAAGAAACGAAAGTGCAGACTCAGGATGAGTCTAGCCACCGATCAGTGACCAAGTACCTGGACGAAGCTGGGAAGAGTTACTACACCTACCAGCTGAAAAGTGCCAAAGGATTGCAGGTTGTCATCAAAGGAATAGAGTCATCCGTGACCTCATCCGAAATTATCGGGGCACTAAAGGAGAAGAACTTCAACGCCAAAACGGTGATCAACATTCTCAACAGGAACAAAGAGCCGCAGCCACTCTTTAAAGTCGAACTGGAGCCATCGAGTCAGAAAAACAACAAAAATGAAGTACATCCTATATATAAGCTACAGTATTTACTGCTCCGAAGAATAACCGTAGAAGAGCCACACAAGCGCAGGCAACCTGTGCAGTGCACCAACTGCCAAGAATATGGCCACACCAAAGCGTACTGCACCCTAAAATCCATCTGCGTTGTTTGCAGCGATGCCCACAGTACTGTAAGCTGTCCTAAGAATAAAAACGACAGTTCAATTAAGTTATGCAGCAACTGTGGCGAAACACACAGCCAACTGGCGAGGATGCATTGTTTACAAGGAACTCAAGAGTCGCCTAAACAAACGAGTGGATTTAGCTCGTGATCGTATCACACCAACAATTCACAAAGTAATGGAACCGACTACAACTAACATCCCTTCGTCTGCCAGCCACCGAACAATGCCAAATTCTTCCTTTGCAAGTGTACTAAAATCAGGGATCCAAGTACCAACAGCAGTCACATCCAGCGTCCAGCATAAAATTAACCAAATAAACACAAATAAACAAATAAACACACAGAACATGCAACAGCAGCCAATTGGCTTTGAAGCGATTATGCTTTCGATGCAGCAAAGCATGAATGACTTCATGACCTTCATGAAAGAAACTATGCAACCGCTTATGAGGAACCAAAACATCCTTATTCAAATGCTCGTTTCTTCTAAAACAGGATAATGACTCCCTTAATAATCGCTACCTGGAACGCTAATGGCGTTTCGCGACACAAGCTAGAACTTGCTCAGTTCTTAGCCGACAGAAACATTGACGTTATGCTACTCTCAGAGACTCAGCTTACCGAAAAGTACAACTTCCAAATACCAGAATATAAATTTTACTTTACGAATCACCCGGATGACAAGGCCCATGGAGGCACTGGCATACTAATACGATAGCGAATTAAGCACCACTTCCTTGGTAATTGGCAAGAAGACTGCTTACAATGTACCTCTATAAACATCCAATGCCATAACGGTGCTCTCACTCTGGCTGCTGTCTATTGCCCACCTCGCTTCACAATCTCTGAGGAAAAATTCACAACACTTTTTGACTCGTTTGGTGAAAGGTTTGTTGCAGCTGGCGATTGGAATGCCAAGCACATGTACTGGGGATCTCGGATAGCGAACCCTAGAGGACAGAACAGCTGTACAACGCAATCATCAAACCGCAACGCAAACTAAACTATGTTTCCCCGGGAGCGCCTACATACTGGCCAGCAGATCCCATGAAGCTTCCAGATTTGATCGACAATGCCATCACAAAAAGGATATCCCAATCAATGATTACAGCTGAGGCACTTCCAGAACTCTCATCTGATCACTGTCCGGTGCTATTTCATCTTTTGTACCAGCTACAACACATCGAGCGACCGCATAGGCTCACAAGCAACAGGACCAACTGGGCGAGGTACAAAAAATATGTTTGTTCCCATACCGGCTGTTCTAGCCCCCTGGAAACCGAGCAAGACATTGATCAGTTTGCTGATGATATAGAATCAATAGTTGTTGCAGCAGCAAAAGCGTCAACTCCACAAGACAATCATGTATGAAGTATAAAGTTTAACAAGACAAGTAGAGATACGGAACTGCTTGTGAAAACGACGACTTCGAAGGGAGTGGCAGGAGCACAGATCACCTGGCGCAAAGAATAGATTAAAAGCAGCTTCTCGCAGACTTACCAACGCGCTTAAGAAAGAAGAAGCGGACGCACAACTAAGGTACATCGAGAATCTCAATTTCAACCGACCATTTAAGGAGTTGAAAGGCGTCCGCCCTGGTGAGGCCCCATTTGCAATCCATTCGATTCATGGCGTGACTACACTCACAAAAAAATGTATCGTGTCCATTTCAACCTTAAAGCGACCTTCTTCATACTACCACACTTGACTTCCTTTGACACGATCGTTGGACTAGACCTGTTAAAACAGGCCGGCGTATCGCTTTGCCTAGCTTCCGGTCAGCTCAAATGGGGCTCCGAAGTAGAGCAAATTGATTTTCACACTTGCAACGATGTCAATTTTACCAACGTAGATTGCTCGGACGCACCACCTTTACTCAAGGGTGCTTTCTTAAAAATGCTCGGTAATAGGAAAAAAGCTTTTGCCTCTCCTAATGAGGCTCTTTCTTACAATACGTTGGTGGTAGCCACCATCCGAACGACTGACGAAGAGCTCATTTATGCTAAATCATACCCATATCCCATGGGGGCAGCTGACTTTCAGGAACTGCTTAAAAACGGCATAATCCAGAAGTCGAAGACCCCCTACAATAACCCAATATGGATCGTAGACAAAAAGGGCACCGATGAAGCGGGCAATAGAAAAATGCGCTTGGTACTGGACTTTCGCAAACTAAACGAAAGGACGGTACCCGACAGATACCCCATGCCAAATATCTCTATGATATTGGGAAAAAGCCAAATACTTCACGACATTCGATTTGAAGTCTGGCTACCACCAAATCAGGCTCGCTGAACGCGACCGTGAGAAGACATCGTTCTCAGTGATTGGAGGGAAGTATGAGCTCCGAAGGCTCCCATTTGGACTCAGAAATGCTGCAAGCATCTTCCAGAGAACAATTGACGATATTCTGCGAGAGCAGATCGGCAAGTTCTTCTACGTTTACGTCGACGAAGAGTTCTAAAAAGCCTATACGATGCAAACATATCGGCAGAAAAGTCACGTTTTTTTAAGAAAAGCGTGAGCTTTCTACGATTCATCGTTACCAATAATGGTACGGCGACTGACCCGGAAAAGGCCATCAAAGAATTTCCAGAGCCCAAAAACCTATTCGAGGTAAGGTCATTCTTGGGCTTGGCCAGCTACTATAGATGCTTCATCAAAGACTTTACATCAGTAGCGAGGCCCATTTCGGACATACTGAAGGGCAAAAAGTGGAGTGTTAGTAGGCACAGATCCAGGAACATTCTAGTGCGATTTCCCTTGGAAACGCACTTTTATATTGTTTGGAAATAAGAAGCGACACTCAATCAATTTCTCGTGCAAACAGTCTTTGCTTGAGGAACTTGTCAACACCATTATTCCTAATGGTTAAATACCTTCCACTGTGACCTTCACACGCTGACATTGATAAGAAACCAGCCGGGGTTATGCGGGCAAACCTGGAGGATCCACAGCATGACGTCCAGAAAAAAATAAAAAACGCCCAAGATAAGACCAGAAACCGGGAGAACGCTTCTTGACAAAACAGAGCGTTCCAGGTCGGCGATAAAGTCCTAGTAAAGTCAATTAGACGACTAGGCAACAAACTCACTCCCTTGTGTGAAGAAAACACCATCGAAGCGGACTTGGGGACCACAGTCCTAATTAAAGGGAGGGTGGTCCACAAGCATAACCTAAAATAACCCGAACAGAACCCAGTTGCGGTTCCTTCGGAGTTTTTTTACTTTTCATTCATAGCCACTTGGCATAAGTTTTCATTATTTGTAGGCACTTGGCATACATTTTGTAATACCTTTTACTATTCGTAGCCGCTTGTCATAATTTTTTTAAATTTTTTTAGTATAATTCATTTGGTGGTGGGCAACTCCATTCTGAACATGTATTAATCGAAACACACATATTACAGGTGATTACCAACGTGACATCGGCCCATATTACTGATTATTCCCGAGCAAATTACTTTCCCGTCATCGACGGTAGAGTCTTAGTCTGGGAGGAATTTACCTATATTAGACACTCAGCTAACATCTTTGAGTATAGGCAGACCGACAGCATGATCGTCATTTTTTCCCAATCCCACATGCAGAAGCTTCTGAGCGTCGACATCGCTCACCTTCGTGATAGCTTGTATCGTTGAGCAACCATCACAGAGTAGCTTAGAGCTTAGAGTTCTTGGAAGTTAAAGGTTGTCGCAGGGACACCTGACGCTGAGGACTTAGAGAAGATAAAGTTTACAGAAGCGCAGTTAGTTAACGCACACAATAGACAGATAGAAATCAATACCAAAGCACAAAGTCAAATTAATGAGCTAACCAATAAAAAGTTTCAAAAAATAAACAAGTAGATTCAGGGCACTTGTACGAGATGTTATTATCTCGTAACAAGATCATTATAATGGAATTGCAGAATCTCATGCTTCCCATTACCCTTGCTAAAATTAACATAGTTAGCCCAAATATTTTGGACCATGCCGATTTTATGAGTGTTTGGGTTGAGAAGCCCACCGATAAGGGATATTTTGTCCGTTGCGTCCATGAAAGTTTTGCAATCCCCTAACATGTTGCACTTTGTTATTAAGTTCCCCAGGGTTGAAATAGCCTGCAATAAGATCACCATTCTTCCTGTGGCACACCATGATACGGTGTTAAGGTAAAATAATAATGTAGTAGCGGAATGCAATGGAGAAATCACCTACGTTCACGAAGGAATCATCATCATCAATGACAGACCAGCACTCGTGCGGAACAAGCATCCACCTTGAGGGCACGCACCTTATAATATTCATACGGAGTGCTACGGTCAATGGGACTACGTTTATCAACCATGACGTAGTCCAGAAGAGAGCTGAACATTACGATGATGCACGATATCTTGAGCCTCCCATATCTTCACCGCTTGAGTAAACTCAATCGGGAGAAAATCAAGAGATTCGAGGAGGACGTCGTCGGCTACCGAATAAGCCAGATGGCGCTAATTGCAAGAGCAATTGGCTGCGCCCTTATCTGCATTGGCCTAACCTGCCAGCGAGCCATAAGGGCCAGAAGATCCGCGGCCCAATTAAAGGGAGTAATAGCCCAAATAGGGTCGGCCGAGGGCGGCCTTAATTATGAGGGCCAGACCCGTTGAGAGTAGCAACAAACCACCTCTTATCCAGATACCAACTATCATCAATGGTATGAGTTACAGGGACACTCTCCAAGGAAACCGAGCGACACAGCCAAAGAATCCGCAACAAACCCCTCAAACCACTCCCGAAGCCCCACAACCCAACCAGCTTGAAACGACGCTACCCGCATGGAAGGAACGATTGAGAGGATGATGGAAAAGTTGATATCGCAGATGTTCTCGCAGATGATGCAGTTTATAGCTCCCATCCTTAACAGAAAGTAATGCAAATAAGTCTTAATACCGTATTTGGAACGTAAACGGCCTGCAGAGGAGCAAAGCCGAAGTAGAGCATCTCATCAAAACAGACAATATCGATATTCTTCTAGTTTCGGAATCCCACTTTTGTCCCAGATCCTACTTTAACATTAGCGGGTACGAACTGTTACATGCCAACCATCCATCTGGCAGAACACGCGAAGGAGCAGCTATGCTCATCAGGAGTGGCATTCAGTACACGAATGGGCTCAGTGCGCCGTGACCAGGATTTCTAGCCCACAGGGAGATTCCCACCCAGACACTCGATAACCGAGACCCACCTTCAGGACTTCTTCGAGTCCCTTGGACCTCGCTTTATAGCAGCCGAAGACTTTAACGCCAAACACTCCTGGTGAGGGTGCCGCACAAACAACCCCAAATGCAAAACGCTCCATAAGTACCTACAGCGGAAATGTCCGGACTGCCATTTCACTGGAGAACCCACACACTGGCCTATTGACCCTGCAAAGCAGCCGGATCTCCTGGACTTCACCGTCTCCAAGGACATAGGACTTCAGAGATTACATGCTCAAACTACGATAAACTACTATCTGACCACAGCGCAGTAAACTTGCTCCGAAACATCCCCGTCCTCAGAAGCACTCCGCCTAGATGACTCACTGGGAAACACACAAATTCCCCCAAGTTTACGTTCTGGATGCTTTCCTCCCTGAACCCAGATCCCCCTCTTTCCACACCAAGCAACATAGATGCGGCCATCGAAAAACTAACTAAAGAGATGCACAATGCTGCTGAGTTTACGAATCCACCTCCTCCGACTACCCCGAGAAAACGTGAAAGAGACGTGCACTTGTGGTCTCCTGAAACCGCGGCCATTGTGGCCGAAAAAAGGCCCCTCAGAAGAGTCCGGTTTTTCTCGCGCAACCCCAGGGACAAGACAGCACTTAATCGTGCCACCAAGGAACTGAAGGACAAGCTATCCATCCTACGGCAGGACTCCTTTCATAGATTCCTTAAGGAGCTGGAACCTGGAGACCCTCAGCACAATCTGCGGAATGTCACGAGGCACATAAAAAGACCTGCGAAGAAGATATCACCCGTGCGCAAAGTTGACGGTTCCTGGTGTCGGTCTGAGGTCGAAAGAGCAGAAGCCTTTGCTAACCATCTACATAGTGCATTCTCACCTTTCGACAGATGCACTGGAGAAGAGCGTGCTGCCACCATAAGGTTCGTAGACAGCCCAAAAGCTCCTGGCCCGCCAATACAGCCCGCCGAACCAGAGGAGATTGCTCAAGAGATCGCCTCCTTAAATAATGGCAAGTCACCAGGTCCTGACCGAATCGATGCAACAGCACTGAAAATGTTGCACCTAATCTGTTCCCAAAGGCTGGCTAACATCTTTAACAGCTGCCTCCGTCTAGAGTACTTTCCGAAAGTGTAGAAGCGTGCTGAAGTAATTGTCCTCCTCAAGCCTGGAAGACCTGAAGCCAATCTAGCCTCGTATCGTCTGATTAGTTTTCTGGCAATCCTCTCCAAAATACTTGAAAGAGTATTTTTGCGTAGAGTACTGCCAGTACTGAACGAGGCCGGACTGATCCCTTATTACCAGTTTGGCTTCAGACGCCTTCATGGAACACCTGAGCAATGCCACCGGATTGTTGAGAGCATACTTGAGGCCTTCGAAAAGAAGAAGTACTGCTGCGCCGTTAGGCTGGATGTCAAACAGGCGTTTGACAGAGTCTGGCACCCTGGACTCCCTTCCAAGTTCCCACTTCGCCTTCCTCAAGTCGTATACAAAGGAAAGAGAATTCCGAATGAGATGCGGATCAGCAATCAGCACACCTAGGCCTATAAGAGCAGGAGTACGTCAAGGCAGTGTTCTTGGAACTATCATGTAAACGCTCTACACAGCGGACCTTCCATCACCCCCTCTCGTAACCTCACAGTAGCCACATTGCAGATGACACCGCCATCCTAGCCTCCGCCACAGATCCATCCGCTCTCGATCCATGGCTGAAACGATGGAACATCGTGGTCAACGCGGAGAAATCCTCCTACACAACCTTCGCACTACGCAGGGTAGAAAGCCCCCCCGTCACACTCAACGGGGAAACCATCCCTATGAATAACACTCCCAAATATCTAGGGCTGACCCTAGACCGCAGGCTCACATGGCGCCCTCACCTGATCAACAAGCGCAACCAGGCCAACCTACGACTTAAGCAACTGCACTGGTTCCTGGGGAGAAGGTCCAAGCTCAAGGAAAAACTCAATCTGCTTATTTACAAAGTAGTGCTGAAGCCAATCTGGACCTATGGAATACAGTTGTGGGGCATGGCAAGCTGTTCTAACCGCACCAGAAACCAGCGGATTCAGAATAAATGCCTGAGAACAGTTTCGAACGCCCATACGTACCACGAAAACTCAATAATCCATAAAGAGCTTGGAATTAGATGTGTAGCAGAGGAGATCACCCGTCTCAGCGAAAGATACACAAAAAGACTGGACAACCACCCCAACCACCTGACCATCAACCTCCTAGATAATAGCCAATCCCTAAGACGCCTGAAGAGGAAACACCCGCTTGACCTCCCCAACCAATAGACACCTAAGTCAACCTCATTAGATATACATTCCATGTACATCCCTTAAGTCAATGTCACCCCTAAACTATTTAATGATTGCCACTCGGATAGATTTTAAATACAAAATAAGAATGTTAAAAAAAAAGGTTTAACTTATTACTACCTAATGACTTTACGGGCCACACTTTTAATAGGGCAGAAATGGTTCCGCTCAATTTTACAATAGTTTTTTTATTGTAATAAAAAAATAATATTGGTCTTTGATCTGCTCCTGCTGCTGATTCTTCTGTGTCAGCCGGTCGTCGCCGGTATTGTCACGCTGACACTCCCTAAAGTTTAAAAAAGATTACGAGGAAAAAGTAGAATTCGTTTGTTGCTCTGAAAGGTAGGTGAGAATTGAGGATTTAATAGAAGTGGACGTCCAGAGTGAAGAAATAGAGTATAAGTCATTGTAGTCAGAACATAAAATCCTGAAAGGCTCTTGCTGGGCATATGTATATCTACAACAACTTAGGAATAGGGGACTAAAATTTCTAGTACGTCTGGAATGTTAAATGTTAGTCGTGTTAGTAGATGGCTGTCTACATTACCATTAATAAGGTTATAAAGGAAAACGACCTCCAGCATCTTTCTACGGTTAGGGAAGGTAAATTAATTTGAAAGAGTCTGTTTGAATAAGATTTTTTTTTTTTTTTTTTAATTTCCTTTAAATTACATTCTGTTTTTTTTAAGAATAACAATGAGTAATGGTTGAAGAAAGGAAAAAAGGTAGCGGCCCTTCCCATTGCAAGGATACGCTAATACTTTAATAGTTTACTAATAATTTAATTCTGTTGGAGTTTTGCGTTTTAATCTTCTCGGTTCCAGCTCTCTCATCGGTATTTGTCTCAGGTTTGGGTTTTGGTGGTTTAGTAGTTGATTTGTTTGATTGTTTTTGCTGCTTTTTTTAATAGTTTCGTTGACTGTCTCTATGTTTAAATCTTTATGGATATCTTCATTTCTAATATACCATTCGGCATTTGTCATTGTTCTGAGCATTTTCGATTGCGTTCGTTGAATTAGCTGTATAGTAAGTGAGATTTACTGGCAGTTCCCCAGATTTCTATTCCATACGTCCATATTGGTTTTATTATCGCCTTGTATATTGCAATTTTGTAATGTAATTTTAGTTTTGAGTGTTTTCCTATTAGCCAGTTAAGTTGTCGAAATTTGTTTTTTATTTCATTTCGTTTGTTTAGGATGTGCTGCTTCCATGTCAGTTTTGCGTCAATAATTAGTCCAAGGTACTTGGCATATGGGCGTAACAATATTTGATTGTCGTTGATTTTAATAGCGAGGTTTTTGGGTTGTCGTTTTGTGTATATTACTTGTTGAGTTTTGTCTTTATTTATCTCGATGCCCCATCTCTCGAACCAGGATACTGTTTGTGTCATGATTTGTTGTAAGGTACTTGCAGCTGTTTTTTCACACGCGCTTGACGACATTAATACAGTATCATCTGCGAACGTAGCAATCATTGATCCAGGGATAGTTGGCGCTGGAATATCGGAGGTGTAAATCAGGTATAAGATGGGTCCAAGCACACTACCTTGGGGAACACCCGCTGTCACTGGCATAACATCTGAGCATTCATTGTCATATTTGATATAGAAATATCTGTCCGTTATATAGCTTTGTAGGATGGTATATAAGTTGTCTGGTAGTATATTTCTTAGCTTATGCAGCAGTCCTTTGTGCCATACCTTGTCAAATGCTTTAGCAATGTCCAGGTACACAGCATAGGAAAACTTCTTTTTGTCAAAATCTTCTGTTATTTTATTAATTACTCGATGGACCTGTTGGACGGTCGAGTGCTGCTTCCGAAAGCCGAATTGGTGAGGAGGTATTATATTTTTTTGTTTTAGGGTTGGCTCGAGTCTATTTAATAGGACTTTTTCGAATACTTTTGAGAGGACAGGTAATAAAGTGATTGGTCTGTACGAACTTACAGTATTGGCGTTTTTATTTGGTTTTGGAATTGCTTTAATTTGGCCTACCTTCCAAGTTATGGGAAAGTATTGCAGTCGAAGGATTCCGTTAAAAAGGTTTCTAATATAGGTGATTATAGCGTCTGGTAGTTCTTTCAGAATTTTTCCTCCGATTAAGTCATATCCGGGGGCTTTCTTGTTTATAATTTGTTTTATGTGAGATTTAATTTCTGCCTTTGTTATAGTTTTAATTGCACAATTTGAGTTGGTGATTTGTGTTGGAAGCTCAGCGTTGCCGTTGTCCATGTCATTGGTAATGATGTTTTAAAGTGTTCAGCAAGAGTGTCTGCTTTTTCTTTGTTTGATCTCGCCCATGTGTTGTTGTTTCTTTTTATAGGCGGCTTGTGTATAGTTGAGTTCGTCAATTTTTTGGTCGCTTTCCACAGAGAATAATTTGTAGATAAGGAGGTTCCGAGGTTGCTAAGGTAGTATTGTAGCCGGTTATCTTTGTCTGCCCTGAGAATTCTCTTGAGCTCGTCTGTTGCTCTATTAAGTTTGTTTTTATCTTCTGGATGCCTAGTCGTTTGCCATATCTTCCTAAGGTTACGCTTTTGCCTGATTTTGTCTTTAATAAAGGCGGTAGTTTTCTTTAATGCAATCATTTTTATAGATGGTGTCGATTGCGTTGCTGCATATATGATGTTGTCATTTAAATATGCTATTGCGGAATCCAGTTCGTTGTTTGTCTTTAGAGATATATTTAGTTCCATGTTCTGTTCCAAAATGTCGCAAAATATATTCCAATCTGTTTTGTGGTTAAATAAAGGGGAGTCATTGTTGTTTTCTTCTAGCCCACCATGTAACGTAATTAATATTGGGGAATGGTCGGAGGAGAGGTCTAGGCATGATTTTATTGTTAGGTTATCGCAAGTTATATTTCTTGTTATGCAGAAGTCAATTAAATCGGGTAGTTTGTTTGTGTCAGTTGGCCAGTAAGTCAGCTCGCCTGTGCTTAGGGCACGGCTATTATTGCTTCTTATTGCTTCATACAGTTGTCTTCCCTTTGCAGTGGTAAGTCTGGACCCCCATGTTATGTGTTTGGCATTATAGTCACCTCCTGCCAAATACCGATTTCCCAGTGATTTTAGAAAATCGAGGTATTGGTCTTTTGTATTGTTAAATTTAGGTGGGCAATAAACTGCAGATATATTTATTGGACCCGTTGTGTCTGAGGTCGATATAGTAGTAGCCTGTATGTAGTCCTTTTTGAATCCATCGAGCTCTATGCACTTTATGCTTTTTTTAATTATTACTGCAGTACCACCATGGGCCTTACCGTCCGGGTGATTAGTAGAGAATATATTATAGTTAGGTATGTTTATATAGGTTTTCTCAGTTGAGTGAGTTTCAGAAATGAGCATGACGTCAATTAGCTTTTCATTTAAGAATGTTTTTAGTTCAAGTAAATGGCGTGAAAGTCCGTTAGCATTCCAGATGGCGATTGTTAGGTGTTTATTTGTCAAGTTTAGATACTAGAAGCGTGACAATGTTCATCATATTTGTCATTTGGGCTATTAATTGTTTCATCAATTGTTTTAGTTCGTCAAAATCATTTTGTGCGGTTTGGCTTAATTGAGTTGGAGGCGGCTGTATATCAGGTACACTAGCAGTGTGGATTGCTGAGTTGATTTGATGGCTAGTTACTTGGTTTCTATTTAAGACTTCGGCATAGGATATAGCTGGCGTCTTTAAGCTTGCTACGTTATTTGTTGTACTGTATTGTGTCGTTTGATGATTTGTTTCTGTTACTGGTATTTATTTTTTCCGGAGAGTTGGGTATTTTTGGATTTGCAGTGCTTTGTACACCATACAACCTTTATAGTTTGCAGTGTGGTTTTCACTGCATAGTGCACATTTAATACTTGTTCGGTCCGATCTTGTATTAATAGTACATGATGAGGAGCTGTGTTTTCCAGCGCACTTTACACAAGTTGGGTCTTTGGTGCAGTAATTTTTGGTATGTCCATATTGTTGGCAGTTTGTACATTGGGGAAGTGTTCGCTTTGGTCGCGGTGGCTCAAAAATTACTTTGCAGTGAAGAAGGTGCTCAATTTTATAGATGTTTATTATTTTCTTTCATTTTGAGTTCAATAGAGAATAGAGGCAATGGTTGTTTGGAGTCGTAGCGCTGGATGTTGTGTTAATTTATAACTTTATGCCCTTGCTGAGTTAGTTCATTTATAATATCGTCTTTGTCTGTAGCATGATGGACGTTACGAAGGATTACCTTAAATCCTCTCTGGTCTTTTGGTCTGAAGGTGTAGTATTTGGTCGATTTATCTTTTAATAGTCCTAATATGTTGTGATAGTGAGTAGTTTCTAGTGGCTGTATTTTTATTTCTTTAGTTGACAGTGCTTTAAGTTCATATCGTGTTTCTTTTAATGAATTTAAAGCAGTAGCTAGTGCGTATATGTTTTCAACATTTTGAACATATATGGGGGGGGTTTTGCTTTTTTGTGCTCAATTTGCATTTGCGTATTTATCGTTGCATTTGTCCCATTGTCAGTTTGGTTTTCGTCTTCATCATCTTGTGCTAGTAACTCAAAGCGGTTGCTTGAGTTTGGCTCGGCTAGCCAGTACTCTCTGAGTGTTTTTTGAGTAGCGGTTTGAGCTTTATTCTTCTGTTTCTTGTTGCCATTTAAAAGATCTTTGGAACCGTTTGGAGACTGATTTTCTCGGTGACGTTTTAAGTTTTGTTTGTTTGGGAGAGCGGATTGAGTTTTGTTTATTGTTGTTGGAGCGGGTATTGAGGTTGTGGGTGTTTTAATATTCGCAGAGGAAGAGCGTATCGTCATTGAAGCATAGCAAACTGTAGTTGTTGTTGCTATAGTTGCTGTAGTTGTGGTATTTGTGTCTGAGGTTGTTGAGAGCGGAAGAGTTGAGAGTGGGAGAGCTGAGAGCGTAACTGCTGTGAGCGGGAGAGTTGAGTGTGTGTTCATTAGTATCGCGGAAGTTGTTGTTCTGGTCTTCGTGCTGAGAGTAATTGTTGGGTCTCTCCAATGCTGGAGAGCAAGATCGCGCTCTTTCATCACTCTGCGGGTGCAAGTTTTGATAATTGTTTGTGTGATTTGATATGTGGGTGAGTGAGATGTAGGAGTTGTTTTTGTTTTGTTTTGCTTGAAGCTCTCGCTTCTGATTTTGAGCGCCGGGTGCGCTCATATTTTGTTTAGTTTATTGTTTTCACTTGTTTTTGTTTATTTTATTCACAGGAATATATAGGGTTTATTAAAACACATATAAATATGTATTAGCGTCTTTTCGCTTTTATATAATGTTTTCACTTGGGCTGAATTTTGCACTTAGACTTCAATATTAACTGGAGGTTTTTTAGAAACACGTCCGTCGGGGTTGAAGATCAAAGATCAATCTGAATAAGATTGAATAAGATGGGAGGTGAAGATTTGCATCCCAGTCGAGTCCACTAAGAGCAAGCATCAAGAAATTCTTTTGAAGGGATTCAATGCGATCTTGATGAACCCCATACTGAGGGCTCCAGAGGCATGACCCGTACTCCAGAATTGGACGTACTAAAGATATGTATAGGCTTTTAGTTATATAAGGGTCATTGAATTCCTTAGACCATCTTTTAATGAAGCCAAGCACGCCCTTTGCTTTATTAACCATCGTAGAATTATGGTCGAAAAATTTAAGTTTCGCATCTAATAGGACACCAATATCGTTAACCTGAGTTAATCTATCTAAGAAAATCCCACAGAGAAATTATGTCGCCTGGTTAGGCCACGAACGATAGAAAGAACGATAGAATATCACCATTAAAAAATATCACTAGTGGATGCTACAAGTTCGTTTGTATTACCCACGGTAACAGACGACGAGCAAGCAACACATTAGCCAACCGAATAACAAGCGAATGAAATATCTAAAATTATAAAGGATAAACTAAATCCTAAGTTCGTAGTATCTTTGATTGAGACTTTTGCGTGGTATATCCGAAACAAAAATATCAAAATAGTTCTTTTTTTGTTGAAGTGTTTCTTCTCTGAGGGGAAGAAAATCAGGGAAGAAATAGTTAAACAAAAACAAAAGTGCATGAGCAAATTAAACTCACACCCTTACCATATTGGGAGAAGTTTATTTCGGGCTTGTGACCGATCTCGACTTGGCCGCAACGACCTTCCGGCCCAATGCTGACCATTAGGTCCTTTCTCCAGTTAAAAAAACTGTTCAATATTGCATATAATTGAATTTGAAAAATTATTGTTAGTTTCATAAATACTCAGAAGATCCAATGAATATAGCAAAGGTATACAAAAAAGAAGGTATAAAAAAAAGAACTAATCTTCAGAAACACACAAGGTCACAGAAGATCCACCCCGAATTCGTTCTTGTTCAAGATTAAATTTTTAAATTATACATTTTTTTAAGATTTTGTAATTTTTTTGTAATGTAAAGTAATGTAAAATATGTATTAATATATAGAAATACAATTTAAAAAATTGACTAAAAGAACGGCAAAATATAATTGATCTTTAATATCCCCAAAAGAAATAAAAAAAGCGAGAATGGAAAGCTAACATCTGTCAAAGTCGAAGTTTATACACCCATGCAGTTAAATGGCGGTATTTATTGCTTATGTTGGAAATATGAATTTCAGACAACGCATTATACATACATATACATACTCATGCGTAAGCACCGTTGTAAAGCTTAAGCTTTATGCTTATTCGCTACCTACATGCAGCTTTTGTTTTTAGTCACTTATATATCTCTGTTAAAACTCCACGTTCAACAGCTTACGGTTATACCAAATATCGGATAAATTTATCTTATCCTTAGAAAAACAACGAAATTAAACCAGTTAATTGCAAGCTTCAATTCAGTTAATTGCAAGCTTGTTATGAAGTGAATACTGGAAAAAGTCCTAAGTTTCTACTCGCAAAAAACCAAAGTTATAGGATTTCCGAGGAGTAGAAACAGACAGACAAACATGCTTATATCGACTCAGATACTGATCTTGGTCAAGAATAGGGTCGGAGATGTCTCCTTCAAAGCGATGCACACCTGTGATCAAAATGATAATATTCGGGGGTATTAAAAGGTATAATAACTTGTTAAATAAACTGGATAGAAAACGCACAGTGATTGTACTAGAGACATCCCTACCACAAACCAGTGCATTGGTTCACTATGACAGCTATGGGATATAATCGTCCGATCCGTATGAAATCTATATTGTCCCAGATTATTATAAAACCGACATATTACCTCGGCAAATGATATAGCGCATGACTTTTAATTTTTGTTTTTCCAAGTTTATTGTATCGGTAATTCGGAGGTGTCAATTCATTTTTAAAATTTTTTGCCTTAACGTCGAACTCTGAAATGAACGATAGTCATAAATTGTATTTCGATTTAAGATTTGAAATTTGCTTTCTATGTCCTTGGAATGGAATGGAATAAAGTATAGAAAGAATTACGAGAAAGAAGAAGAGTGCGTGATTGAGAAAAGTGAAAGGTAGGTGAGAATTTAATATTTGATAGAAGAGGAAGTCAGAATACACTACCCTAAAGGCTTATGCTGGGCAAACTTTGAACTACAACTAGTCCCCTAGGAGCGAATATTAAGGAGTCCTTTTGTGCAGATTAAATGGGGTCTTGATGAACCCCGTATTGAGGCCTCCAGACGAATGACCAGTACTCCAGTATCGGACTGACTAACAATATATATAAACTTATAGTTATATAAGGGTCATTGAATTCCTTATATGATCTTATATAAAGGCCAAGTACACCCTTGAGTTTATTAACTATCGTAGAAATATGGTCACATCTAATACGACTTCAAGATCATTAATCTGAGTTAATCTTTCTAAGGAAATCACATAGAGTAAGTACGTAGCCTGGTGTGGGCACAAGGGATATAAATCGGACTGAAGTTTTTGGCAGAAAACAATTTAAATTAAGGACAAACCTTGGACTTTGAGGGATAAGGAATGGAGGTTAAAATTAACCTAGGTGATCTGACAATAACATTGAGGTACGGCAATAAAAGTTCCATTAAGGAACAGCAGTTCGAGGCCGTTAGTACTATCGTTACCTAGGGTAACTCTAGTTTGTGGAAACGGTCAGTGACTATGGCTTGGCAGACGTGCTCACGCAAATACGAAAAATGGCGAGAGGGTCATTGCCTATCAAGATGAACATAGGTCGAGGCGGAAAAAAAGTACTCCGCCACACAGAAAAAATGACTGGGAATAGTTTGGGCGATCAGGCAAATGCGGCCGTATGTGGAAGGATGCAAATGGAAGAAAAGCGCGGTGTGCCTTAAAGCTACTACAATACAATAAAAAGCTACCGCAAGAGCAAGCGAAACGGCGTAGCGGATGCCCTTTCAACATAGCCGATGGAGGAAGCGTTACTCGTATACAGTGGCGATGAAGGTATCGGCGGAGGACTGTAAGATGAATAACCTCTAATTTGGGGTTTTAGGTTCTTTGGGTTTTTATTTAGAGTTGGGAGCAGCGAAGGTGCCGCTTCCAAGGTTCACTTAACTCTGGTTTTACATTATTACTTAAGTTCTAACTAAGCCTCGGTCTGATCGCTGCGCTGCCCACAGTTGCTAAGCAGCGAGTAACTGTTATGTTTATTCTACATTATGCTTCTATATGTTTATTCTATATTATGCTCTCTTAAGTTGAAGCGCGAGGGTATATGCATACACTTGCACTTTTTGTGAACGTGCCGATCGAATCATATTTTAGTAAGTACTCTTGGTACAGTAGCTATTCAATATGTATGCATACTACATCTCCCTCCTTTGAAAAATAACGTAATATAATGAAGTTATTTTAAAAGATTTTACTTAAAAGATACATTTTTTGTTTTTTGTTTTTTTTTTTGTTTTATAATAATAAGGAAGAAGAAATATTTTCGTTTACTTTTTTTTTTTTTTTTTTTTTTTTTGATTATATTAAATTACAAATAATATTCAAATGTATATAAGTATTTTGTTTTAGTATGGCCATACTAATTACAATTATGAAATAAACATTTTTAACCTATCCTTATGTACCGTTTGTTTTTTGTTTTTATTACTCGATATTATAATGTTATTTTTATCTCCTATTTCCGTTACTTTATACGGATTTGTATATTTATATTCTAACTTATGACCTGTTTCATTTCTTAATAAGACTTTATCCCCTACTGCTATATTTATATCGTTTGTTTTCTGATCA
Source organism: Drosophila ercepeae (assembly GCA_018150545.1). Lineage (NCBI taxonomy): Eukaryota > Metazoa > Arthropoda > Insecta > Diptera > Drosophilidae > Drosophila > Drosophila ercepeae. The sequence continues at coordinate 1,185,377 of JAECWL010000097.1, read as the reverse complement.
TATAATATTTTATTATTTTTCTTATTTTCTTCTATCATTATTCTAGCTCTTTTATATGCTACTTCTAATCTATATTTACTTTCCTTAGCATAGTCATCTATATTATATAAAGTCTCTATATGATCTATACTATTAAATTGTTTTGGTAAATTATTTGTTTTACCAAATACTAACTCATAAGGACAGTAATTATGTGCCATTGAGGGGGTCGTGTTGAAGCAAAAAACGAAGTATTGAAGCCATACGTCCCAATCAGTTTTATCAACCGATATGTATGAGCGTATGTATTCATTAAAGGTTCTATGACTACGTTCTATTGTTCCAACTGTCTGGTGGTGGTGTGCCGTAGATGTTATATTTTCGATTTTTAGAAATTTGCACAGATCATTTATAATTGAATTCTTATATTCTGTTCCCATGTCCGTAATGAACGTCTTCATTGGACCGTACTTCAGAATAAAAGATTCAAAAATTGCTTTAGCGATAGTGTTCGCGTTTTTGTTTGGAACTGGTATGGCAACTAAATATTTAGTTAGGTCACATATTAGAGTGACTGCATACTCATTGCCATTCTCTGATTTTGGTAGTGGGCCAATAGTGTCTACTATCACCCTGTCGAAAGCATTTATTGGCGTATTGGTTATTATCAATGGGGTCTTATTGTGCTTTGTTATTTTAGCTTTTTGGCATTTTTGACATTTTTGTATGTAATCAGTAATATCTCGAGTCATACCTTTCCAAAAATAATGTCTTTTGACCTTGGCCAAGGTTTTTGTAATACCTGTATGACGTCCTTGTATTGAATCGTCATGGAATTTATACAGTATTGCTTCTTTTTCATTTTGATTTCCTATATTGGTCACCGGGTTGAGTAGCGCTACTCTTAATGTATTCAATATCTTATTGCCCATTTGTTTGAAATTATCTATTGAAACATGTTCGAAGATATTTTCCCACGGTGCCACTTTGAGTTGGCTGATTTTGTTTATACCGGCTTGCATTTCAAGCCTTTGGAAAAATTGACCTAAGTCTAGGATTTCATTGGTATATAAATCGCTAACATCATATCTTGCAATAATTTTTCTACCATGTTTGAATAAACATAGCGTATGTTTTACATGCAAGGTCACTACTTTACGTACTTCGTCATTGTTTATGACTTCATATACGTTGGGCTTAGAAGCTTTCTCTATAGATTGCGTAGGCAATTCTATTTCTTTGTTATCCGCGCGGATTTTCTGCCTATTTTGGTATCTAGTAGTGACTTTCATAATATTTCCTGTGATATTTTGTAGATCTTTAATGGTTATTCTTGATAACGCATCAGCTACACGATTGTCTTTTCCCTTTAGATATTCAACTGTGAAATCATACTCTTCTAATTCTAGCCTCATACGTGTCAGTTTAGAACTCGGATTAACTATTGAGAATAGGTATATTAATGGTCTGTGATCTGTTTTTATGGTAAAGTGTTTTCCATAAATATATGGTCGAAAATGGAATATTGCCCAGTGAATTGCAGCTAATTCCTGCTCAGTTGTACATTTATTACTTTCTCCCTTAGTGAAAGCTCTTGATGCGTATGCAATGGGAAGTTGAAGTCCGTTATGGTTTTGAGTTAAAACCGCTCCGCACGCTTGCTTACTTGCATCAGTAATTATACAGAATTCTTTGCAGAAATCAGGATATTGTAGCAAGGTAGGTTCCATGAGTTTTGTTTTTAAATATTGGAATGCGTTTTGGCATTCATCTGTCCATTCGAAAGGAACATTCTTTTTACATAATCTTGTAATGTGCCGTGAATAATCGGCGAAATTTTTTATGAAACGTCTATAATAATTGCAAAATGCTATGAAACGTCTAGCGCTTTCCGCATCGTGCGGTGTAGGGTAATTCTTAATGACATCATATTTATTGTCATCTGGGAGTATTCCTTTATCTGTACATTTATGACCAAGAAAAGTCACCTCATGCATAAAAAATGCACATTTTTCTGGATGCAACTTTAGATTGTATTTCCTACATTTCTCAAAAACGTCTGTTAAGTTTTTAAGCATATGCTTTTCGGAACAACCTATAACTATTAAGTCATCCATATAAAGGAATGCTTGTGAAGGTTCTAATCCAGAGAATGCTATAGTCATCATTCTCTGAAATGAATTAGGCGCTATTTTTATACCGAAAGGTAGTCGCGTGAAGCAATACGAGCCATTGCTCGTTAAAAATGACGTTATATCTCTTGAACTGTTTTCGAGTTCAATTTGATGAAATCCTGACATTAAGTCAAGGCATGAAAAATATTTTGCTCGTCCAAGTTGATCCAAAATATCATCAATTCTTGGGAGTGGAAATTTATCAGAGAGTAATTTTTTATTAATTTGACGATAGTCAATTACTAATCGCCATTTCTTTTGTTCTGAACCTGGAGATGGTTTTTTAGGGACAAGTAATAATGGGCTGTTATATTCAGATACAGATGGTTCAACAATCCCGTCGGTGATCAATTTTCCAACTTGTTTCTGTATTTCGTTCACGTGACTGTGTGGGCATCTAAAATTTTTTATGTACACTGGTTCATCATCTTTTAATCTCAGTTTTTGTTTATAAAAATTATTGGTGCTTATTGGTGCTTCGTAGTTCGATAGTGATTCATACGCTAAGTTATTTGTACTGACTACTTGATCTTTATTTGTTGTATTGAGTAGTCTTATAAAAGCGTTTTTAGATGTTGTGATGGTACTTGCTATGTAAATACCATGCTTAATTTCTAGATTTGAAATCAATACACTGTCTTCTCTTGATTTTATATCTATTTTTCTAATAACTTGGGATCTTGCTGGCAGAAGTATTGAGTTATTGCCAGAACTGTATGTTATTGGTACATAAATTGGAAGTTTTAAGTTATTCGGTCTAATTATAAGCCAATCTTCAGATGGCTTGAAGTCTAATTGACAGTTGTATGTTTTTATAAAATCGATTCCTAATATGCCATCACAAGGAATGGCGAATTGTAAATCCACGATATGAAAATCGTGTTGGATTATGTACTTAGTGGTCTGTATCTCAATAGAAGTTAACCCTTTGGATTTGGTTACTTCTTGACTTATTCCTTTTATATCTATAATATAATTATCTTGTACGTCATGAAAGACATCAGAATTTTCTTTAACTATCGAAATGTCGGCACCTGTGTCTACTAAAAAGATAAGTTCTTTTCCTGTAGGCACATGGTTGAATGATACAAATATATTTTGACTGAGATTAATAGTGTGAACCCTTGCATTTTCTACTGCTGAGTATCTAAAGGGATTGTGGAGTTTTCCGATATATTGTTAGCTATTCGGACATTACCTGGACTATTATAGTTGTGGCCTCGATTCGAGTTGAACGGCCTCTTGAGTTTCCTCTATATTGGCCTCGTCCATTATTATATTGTGTATTGTTATTATAGTGGCTACGAAAGTTGCCTCTATAATTTCCCCGTCCGCGGATTCCGCCGCGCTGTGAATTATTGTTGTAGTATAGGACAGTGTTTGGCTATCCGGTTGTCTCTGTGCAACAATTTACAAATTTCGATATGGCTTCATTCATATTATTGAAGGTACCAGCTTGCATGATAAGTTTTACCTTATCGATTGTGCAATTTTTAGTCATTGCTTTGACTGCATGCTTAGTGGGGTAGTAGGGGTAAACCCTCTGTTATGTATGCACCTTCTAACATTTTTGTCATCTGCTCAACCTCTAGTGTATACTGGTTAGCAGTTTTGTTGTGTTGCTGTAGGCTCATCAGTTTTGCTGATAAAACTTCCACAGTTTCGCCTTTGACATTATTTTTTAATTTGGAAATGACTTCAGTTATTGTTGTTTCATTTCCGATTAAATTTCTGGCGACACCTTTTAGCCTTGTTTTTATAATCGAAATTGCTATATGTTCGTGTTCGCCTTTTAATAAATCCAATAATTGTAATGCATCAAGAAAACTTTGTAAGTTTTCAGCTTTACCATCAAAAATTGGTATAAGCTTAGTTGCTGTATCAATAAAATCGATATTTGTTTGTGCCATATTGTTGCTTGGCTTGTTCTCTGTTGAAGTATCAGAATCTGTAGAATTATCCAGATCTGACATCAGAGCAGCTGGAATAGTTAGGTTATTTAAATCCTCCTCTTATATTTTTGCCATGTAAAGAATAACCTCTTCTATTTTAGGATTTGTACTATGCTTTTCTGACTCTATTTGGTCAGTGTCGGCTTGTTCCGTTGATTCTGGTTCATTACCAGTTTCAATTGAAGTGTTCAGTATTGTTGGTACTGATATATCTAAATTAAACTTTTGTTTAATTGATATCAAGTTAGAATGTAGTCTGATCAAAAATTTTGATACTTGTGACCAATGATCTTGATTTAATTTTTCTTTTTGGCCATATATTAGTATACGTGCTTCGTTAAAGCATTTAACTAATATCTCTACGGGTTATTTTACAGTAGTTCTTTGAATAGGCCTGTTTTGTGTAAGTGACTTGTACGATTTATCAAAGTCATTTTTTATGCTGTTTAAATTTTTATATAATTCATTCCATTCCATTATTTTATGGATATGAATTCCTTTTGAAATATATAATATTTTTCCCTAATTGCCTTTAGTGAGGCCATACTTTAGTTTAATATATATATTTTTTTTTAAATTTATTTTATTTAATTTTCATTATTTTTTTTTTCAATATTTCATCTTCCTGAAGTTAGTCTCATTAAAGGATTATTATTTGTGTCTTTACTATATTTATCTTATCTTCTTATTATATATGAATTATTTTGCATTTACTTTAACAATTTTTCCTGCCTATTGTTTCGTATAGCTTTACAGGCTATACTTCTAATCGAGCGGAAATGTTTCCGCACAATTTTACAAATTTTCTTATTTATAATTAATTTAATTAATTCTAACTTATAATTATATAATTAAAAAAAATATATTTTTTTTTATAATAATAATCCTATGAAAAGCGTCAGCTGGTCGTCGCCGGTTTGGCTACGCTGACGCTCCTTCGTTGGCGAAAGTGGCGGAGTGCCCCTCTCGCTCTTGTCCTTACTGCTGCTGATGTCCGGGGCCTATTGGCTCAGGCGGGGCCGGTGCTGGTCTTCGCACTGGTCTTCAGTTTCCAGCATGTGAATTTGCATGCTGCGGCGTATAATGGTCCAGGGCAGTCGTTCGGGCAGACGTCATATTTTTTCGGCAACGGCTTGGGAGATGGTGGATTTTTATGCAGTTTTTCATTTATTATTTTTATTTTTGCTGAGTGAGTTGTGGTATTTGACTTTCTTTGCTGGAGGGTTTGTTTCAGAAAATCTAATTCGGCAGTTAATTTTTGTGCCGTTGCCCATGCTGGCGGTGGTATATTTGTGTATAATAGCCACTTAATGTGTGCTATTCTTTTATTTATTTTATTTTTCTGACCTCCGCGTTTGCCCATTGCCACACTCTACTCACTCAGTATTTTTCGGGTTTTTTTTTTTCCCCCAGTGTCCCGTCTCCTGGTCTCCCGCGCTGGTGTAAGGGGCGGCCTGCCTCTCACACTTGTTGTTGTTGGTCTTGCCGTTGCTGCCCTATTCCATCGTTGGTCCTGTCACGGTCGCCATGTAAGATGAATAACCTCTAATTTGGGGTTTTAGGTTCTTTGGGTTTTTATTTAGAGTTGGGAGCAGCGAAGGTGCCGCTTCCAAGGTTCACTTAACTCTGGTTTTACATTATTACTTAAGTTCTAACTAAGCCTCGGTCTGATCGCTGCGCTGCCCACAGTTGCTAAGCAGCGAGTAACTGTTATGTTTATTCTACATTATGCTTCTATATGTTTATTCTATATTATGAAGCGCGAGGGTATATGCATACACTTGCACTTTCTGTGAACGTGCCGATCGAATCATATTTTAGTAAGTACTCTTGGTACAGTAGCTATTCAATATGTATGCATACTACAGGACTTCATTGTGTCTTCAAAGGTGTGTAGCTGTTTTTTCAATTGCTTAAGACGCGTCTGCACCATTTACGTAGAATCTTTCATAACATTGATTGTACTATCTAAAATGGAAGTCTTATTCTGCAACAATGTGTACCTTGCTAATCAGTATTTCAATAATCTGTTAGCCAGGTTACCGACGATATTTAAGGATCCTCGTCTGGACCAAACCATTCGTGCCACACGGATCACACTATACTTTTTGTATTCGTCGTCCGATCGGCAATAGATGTTCGTCCCTTCAAAATATTACGATAGGACACGAAAATTTGGTTACGAATGAAACTGCTGCTGGTCAGGGCGGATGGGGGGCTATCTGGTTTTAGCAAAGAAGGAAATCTGGATCCGGCAATGCAAACTTGGCCGGTATATTTTTTGAGATCTTAATTACTTCTGACGTTTGATCAGAGAGCACCTCTAGGAGTAAGATAATCATATGCGATAATCATTGAATGAATGTGGTTGCGGTAACCTGATGGATTGTGCCACCGATTCGACTGCTTTGTAATGTCAATGCTGTCAGTCTACCCACCGAATTGATTGGCTAGCCTTCGTGAGAGTATGTTTATTTGAGATTCTAAATGAAGCAGTATCCTACATTAAACTGACAATCCCGTTGGTCCACAGACATGTGGAGTACCGAGTATTTCCTGGGTGATATCATATAACATGCATAATTGCCGACTGGACCCATCTATGCGCCGAAATTTCTGAAATGGTTCCGTGATCCGAATAAAGTGCTGCAGTTACCAGTACCCGTAGATTTTTGTACCGGTTCATAAAAAAATTCCAGGTTTCCTTATAGTCTATAGTGACGGGAAGCAACTCTTGAGCCTCTTTGTCTATGCAGCCGAATATTCCCTAGAGTAACTCGGTAAAAAGATCTCTAAAACGAGGTTATATTACGTCAAGTAAAAAGTTCGTTCGGTTCAAAAGATGATAATTTTGTGTACATTTGTCCGATTTAAGTCAAATATGCGCCGTTTTGTTCGTAAACTTGTTGCCAACGAGATTCCAACTTCATTATACCCCTCTCGTAGAATGTTCCGTCCCTATTGGCAAAAAACTCGGAGAGCCAATTTTTACAGGCCTCTTCTCACTATTCTCACTATGAGGCCAATTTCTCACTATTAAGCGCCTTCGCCATGGACCGGAAAAGATGGTAATCACTTTGTGCCAGGTCCGGACTATAGGTTGGTGCATCCGAGCTCCCGGAGCTTATGGCGCGTCACCAAAGACGTGTGTGGCCTGGCAATTTCCTGACAGAACACAATTCGGCCTCTTTAGATCAAAGATGATCTCTTTTGGATGAGTTGTGCCTTTAAGCGGTCCAGTTATTGGCAGTAGAGGGCCGGATTGAACGTTTGGCACTAGAGGAGCAGCTCATAGAGCCTTGCCAATCCCACCAAACACACAGCAAAACCTTCCTGGCCATCAATCCCACCTTGGCCACTGTCTGGGTTGCTTCCCTGAATTTTGACGACGACCGTTTGCGCTCGATGTTATCGTAAGTGACAAATTTTTCATCGCCAGTGACAATCCGCTTCACGAGTCGATTTTGTTGCAACAATTCGCAGATGGAAATTCGTTCTATAATGTTTTTTTGCGTTAGTTCGTGTGGCACCCAAATCAATCGAAAAACTGTTAAAGACAAACTTTTATCGCGAATAAACACGTTTTCTACACCGTATAGTATGACACGATGCGACACGTAACACTAGTTCTATGGACAATAAAGCAATCCCTTAGATAAAGAGCGAACGAACCTTTTACTTGACCTAATATTTTGTGCTCATAGAATCAGTTTTTTTTTTTTTTTTTTTGTTTTGTTTTTTTTTTTTTTTATAATAAAAATTGTATTTATTTACATAGCAGTTTACTGTTACTTTTTGTAGTAACTTATACTGCAGAGTATCATAATTTCAATAGAGTATTTACATATTTACATACTTCAACCTAATTAGGGAGTTTAGAGGCGTGAATGAATTTTATCAATTAACTTATGTATCTTCTCGGCAGATCTGTTGGGCGAATGCGCAGGAGCCTCCTTCTCGCCCTCAGTCCCAAAACACGTCTCCTCATCAAGAGTTTTCGAGCCAACTGGTTTGGGTGGATTCCCAATTTATTAACGTACGCGGTTGCATGTTTATTTATGACATCGCCAATCCTTGGTACCTTCAGTTCTTTTTCAATGTCTTTGTTGCGGATGTACCAAGCCGCTCCAGATAGTTTACGCAAGATTTGCGACTGAGCCACACGAATTTTGTTGAGGTGCAACTTTGCGGCGATGCCATACACTTGAATGCCATATTTCCAAATAGGAGCCAAGACAACCTTATAAATTTTGGCCTTGTTGGAAACTGAAAGTTTGTTTCCAGGCCTAAGGAGCCAAGCCATGCTGATAGCCTTTGCTTTGAGCCGCCGAGTTACATCCGTTTCATTGCGTTGAAATGTAAGTCGCTTATCCAGAGTGACACCGAGATATTTGTGGGCGTTCGATTGTGTGAGGAGCTCTCCATGCAGAAACACACCAGGTGATGTGTCTTTTCTCAGGGTGTACGTCACGGAAACACACTTTTCCGGGTTGACTGCAATGTTCCAGCGTAGGGCCCAGTTCTCAAATTTTTTTAGATAAAGCTGAAGCGTATCAGTGGCTGTATAGACGCAAGTATCTCTGGCCAGGACTGCAGTGTCATCAGCAAAAGTGGCAACTAGCAGGTCATTGGGATCTGTAAGCGACATGTTGTCAGCTGAGGGCATGTCGTGCGTATACAGGCTATATAGTGTTGGACCTAACACACTTCCCTGGGGTACACCTGCTCTGACTCTTTTTGTTTGGGAGGACAGTCCGTCCTGTACTACTTTAAAGGATCGCTCGTGGAGGAAGCTTTTTATTATCAAAAAGAGCTGAGGATAGCCTTTTAGCCTTTTAAGCTTGTGCAGAAGTCCTTCATGCCACACTCTGTCGAAAGCCTGCTGGATGTCCAGAAAAGCTCCAACGACGTACTCCTTTCCATGGAAACCTTCCAGTATAAAGTTTACTACGCGGTGTAGCTGTTCAGGTGTGCCATGCCTGAGTCTAAAACCAAACTGAAACTTCGGAATAGCTTTCTGGACCTTTCGGGACTCGAGCAATCTTCTCAGGATGCACCTCTCAAGTAATTTGCCAAATGCTGGTAGCAGGCTTATTGGGCGATAGGAGTCTACTCCCTCTGCTGGCTTCCCACTTTTATGGAGCATAATGATATTCGCCTTCTTCCAGGCGCTTGGGAAGTGTCCCAGTCGAAGAACAGAGTTGAAAATTAGTACAAGGAATAACAAAGCTCTGTGGGGCATCAGCTTAATGGAGCGGTTGTCGATGTGATCCGCACCAGGAGCCTTGTTATTGCGAAGGGATTTTATATCATCTTCCAATTCCGAGAGTTTAATAGGCTTTACAGGAAGAGCCATCTGCAATGGGGCTTCTAGGGATTCAGCAACCAGTTGTACTCGTCTAGGCGATGCTGTCTCGAACGGCTGGAATCTTTCCTCCAGGTTTCTGGCAAACGCTTCAGCTCTGTCCTGAGGTGATTTTGCCCAAGTGCCATCTGGGTTACGAACTGGGAACTTTGGAGCAACTTGTCTCTTGAATCTCTTCGTGAGCTTCCAGAGCGCGAATTTTGAGTTTTCATCGGCAGTAACTTTCCCCAGGAACGCGTCAGTTGCTTCTCTTTTCAGTATGGCTAGTATTTTTCTCACCCGATTTGATATCCTTCGGTACAGTCTGTCAATTATAGGATCATTGGTCCTGATGAACTCACGCCGGAGACGTTTCTTGAGAGTTCAAAGTCGTACTGCTTCCGGAGAGAGAGCGATGGTGCTACGCACGTTGCGTAGGTGAACTGCGCCGCCAGGAGCTGCAATTTGAGCTGCATCTTTGATCTTCTTCATAAAAGTTTCAACCGCTTTCTCGATATCGTCTGCTGTATTTATCTCTGTATTGAGGTTAAAGGCATTGTTAAGTTCGTACTGAAACAGCCTTATATTCGCACCAGGTGGAACGAGCATCCTAATAGGGGCGGTACTATGAGGAGACGTTGTTAGTGAAGCGATCAGCGGCAAGTGATCAGAAGATAGGTCATACTCTTCGCGTACTGATAGTAGACTGTTAGCTATACCTTTGTACAAGAAGAAGTCGATACATGAAGGTACATTCCTCGTGTTATACGGGTAGTGAGTGGGTCTGCCTGTAGCCAGAACTTGAGTTGAGCTGCCGGAAATAACATCGTGAAGTGCTGAGCCTCGAGCATTCGCTCTTATACTACCCCAGAGGCGATGCTTAGCGTTAAAATCACCTCCAATGATAAACTTTTGACCATGTTGACCAAGGAGATTATCAAACTCAGAAGAATTCCAAGGCAGGCCTGGAGGAAGGTACACAGCTGACACCGTAATTTCGCCCAAATTAGTGGAAATTTTTACCGTCGCCATTTGTAGGTGATTCGTTGTGATCGAATGCAAGTGATAGTGCACTAATCCCTGCCGGATTAGGATACAAGCTCCTCCTCTGGGGCGACCTCCTGGGTGATCTGCTCGATAGCAGGTGTAACCTATCATATTGAGGTAGGATCCGACGTGTAGGAGTGTCTCTGAAATAAGCATAACATCAATTTCGTGCTTGCTGAGAAACAGCTTAAGCTCATTAGCATTTGGGATATACTACGAGCGTTCTAGGCTCCGAGGCGCAGTTCACAAGTCATTAATTGCGCTGCGTCAACGACTTAGAACCTCTGAGTTCTTTGATCTCCTCAAATAGCTCAGCGATGGTTTTTTGAAGACCAGCAATGGTCTGCTGCATTGATATGATGACTTGTGCGAGGGAGCCATCAATTACCGTTTGGCTAGGATGTTGAGGTTCACCTGCGTTTGTTGCAGGAGCAAACGCAGCATTCGGAAAAGTCTGGAGCCTTGCGTTTGAGAAAGCATTTCGCTGTTGGGAGTATTTTCCGTCAGGTCGCGTGCTCTGCTGTCCAGTTCTAGTCGCATCTGCATACGATAGGCCCTGCCGCACGATTGAGGTTGGAATATCTTGTTGCTTGTTGTTGCGCATGGGCTGTGAGTGTTCTACGCGGGTAATGTGGGAGTAATGTTGATTCCAGTTTTGCGGCTTTTGAGCCTCTGGACGTATATTCTGCAGCCCTTGTGAGTTGCCCCATGTTTTCCATGGCAATTAACGCACTCCAGGTCGTCATGGGTCTTTGCCTGGCATTGACTGGAACCAGTCCAATGAGGCAAACTGCGTCTACCACATCTGGGCTCTTTGGTGCAATAGTTTTTGGTGTGATCAAAGCCAAAACCTCGGTAACACTGACGCAAATTTAAATTTTTTCTCGGCAGTTCCACTCTAACTCTTTGACGGCCAACTTTGTTTATTTTTAGAGCTTCTCTGTTATTAATAGCCCTTTTAATATCAATAAACCAAACGTTCTGGACAGAAGCCTTGTCTGGATCCGGATCAGAGGAGTCAACATTCTGTGACTTCACCTTTGGATTATAGGTGTTAACTACAGCGTGACCTTGGGAGGTGAACGCATTTAAAATTTGCTCGACTGGGGTAGACTTGGCTTCTTTCAAAATCTTCATCATGTGTTATATCAATTTTTGACACGATTTTCTCTAGGTGTGGTACGTCTTTCATCTCGTAGGACTGTTCCAAATCTTGCTCTTCCCGATACTATGCGGCAGATCTAATTTCTTTGGCCGATCCCGATCCAAATGGGATGTTTTCCTGGAGCCGCGTCATGTACATGACTCAATCCATTGGCCTTTTGAAAATAGGTTAATGTGGTTTTTACGCAATGGTATCTTTCGGAATTGCGCATCGTTGCCTGTGAAGTGGTCCAACAACTCCGTGAAATCTTGTGGTCTCTTAGCGTAATAGCCTAATTTGTTTCGGTGAACATTAAAGGCCTTGTTTGAATGCTTTATAAGCAGACTGGCTGCATCTGCCAAGTGTTTCTGCTCTGTTAATAATCCCTTTTTACACGTTTCATTAAATATGACTATTAATTTCCGGCGCACGCACTTGTTCTGTAAAGGCGTATTTCACTGCTGAACTATGAAATGATAATCCTGGCTCAGTCAGGATCACAACGGGCTCACCGATCCTCACTGATTCATCCTCTTCGTTTACACATCGATTTATCCATTTCGATAAATTCAAGCGGTCACATAAACAAAAATAGTGCAAAACATGTGAGAAAAGTTATCTTCGGCTTGCCGAAGATGGTATACCCTTGAAAACAAAAAAGTTTTCCACATATGAATAAATGTTGAATTCGGTTGCAATAGGTTGGAAAACAAAAAAGTTTTCCATACAAAGACTTGTTTTCATATCAGTCGTTTATATGGCAGCTATATGATATAGTGATCCGATCCGGACCAAACTTTCACAAATCTATGTCAAATGAATAAATGTTGAATTCAGTTGCAATAGCTTGGAAAACAAAAAAGTTTCCCATACAAAGACTTGTTTTCATATCGGTCGTTTGTATGGCAGCTATATGATATAGTGGTCCGATCCGACCGATTCTTAAACTTGATCTGCGTGCAACAAAAATAATGATCTGGTAAAAATTTCAAAACGCTAGCTTTAAAACTACTGTCTATTTTTTGCATAGAAACAGACGGACAGACGGACAGACGGACATGGCTGTATCGACTCGGCTGTTGATGCTGATCAAGAATATATATACTTTGTGGGGTCGGAGATGCTTCCTTTAATGCGTTACACATTTCTGGACAAAATTATAATACCCTTTTTCAAGGGTATAAAAAAAAAAGCGCCGGCTTTACATTTATCTTTTTTGAGACACAAAAATAAGGAAAGGAGACTGAAAAGATTATAGGAAATTAAATAAGTCAGGAGGTGCGAACAGGAAAAAAATTTATTGTTAAGAGTTTCACAAGGAGAGTAGACTTTCTTTGAAGCAGGATATACATAAGGCACACAGATAGAAAAAGTATCACAGCAAGCGAAGGAAGAGTCACAGGATTCGCCACATGCTCTGACCTCATGCATGGATGCCGAAGGGGCACGTTTGCAAGATGTCGGAAGCATTCCAGAGTCGATAGACCAGGCGGCAACACCAACTAAATGAAGTGGAACCCGCTGTTAAACGTCACCAATTAAATAACCACCACAAGTTCTGATTGCACCATCGCAGCGACACCTACAGTGGCAGGAGCCACTGAATGGCAGCACTCTATCCAAAAGCCGAACAGATAGCACATACGCAGCTGAGACGGCGAACAAGCGAAAGTCTATGATGCCCACCACTTGTGCGGTTTCAAGTGGCAGTAACAGTTCCAAAATCATCGATCTAGTTTCGAGCAAATATCCGAGGAGAACAATAAAGATTATATCCAGCCCTGCTGCTGCTGAAGTCGTTCATTTCATTTTTTATTACAAATGCGGCACTCTTCCGAAAATGTCCGAAATGCCTTTCGAACAACGGGTGAACCACGCTCCAAGCGGTTTGCGTCTAAGTAGAGACCGATCATTAGGCCCTATTGAATACAAAAACAAAAACAATTATTCGTTACCATATTTATCGCATATTAACCAAAATAAATATGCAAATCCAGGTAAGCAAAACAGGTAGAAAAGCCCGCTTAGAGGGGTTCCGACAGCGGATTTTAGGTGAGAGTCCATCGAATAAAAAAAAATCGCGGACCCAGCACGTAATCAGCAACAATCGTAACCCAGCAGCGGCGACAATCAACTATTTGCGATCAAGGAATTGGGAGACGCCGAGAGAAAACGTCTACTGAATAGACAGCCTCCTTGGTGATGCATGTCTGAAACTTATTGAAAGGCCGCGATCCATCATGATCCATCCGCAAGCGGAACGAAAAGCAAATAGACGGCCAGGTTTATTCGCGTTACTTATTGATGCGTAACCTACATTTCAACATTTCAACCGTTAGGGAAATCATCGCGCTGAGTGAAACAAAACGACGCCTTCGGTCCACAAACCTGGAAAGCACGAAAGCCGAATTAGTAGCATTCCGGCGCAAAGACCCTGTCGGTACATGGATAAAGCAATCCCGCAGAGACTCTGTGATCGAGTTTTCATCTTCCTGGATGTTTAATAGATTATAATTCCCTGCGAATTGCCAACAGAAGTAGAAAATTGCTTACGAGAGTCAAATCTAAACATCGGGTTGCAGAATTCAATATTTTGTTTCAAATATTTACGGTATTTGGAATATATTATCAGTGATGGGGTTCTTAGGACAGATCCAAGAATTTAGATGCTATCTATAACACCGAGGTTCCGAAGATCACCCGGCAGCTACCTTTAGCAGGTAGCATTGGAAATTCATTAAGAACTTTTTTTGAGATCAGTGCTGGACAGACTGCACATAAAAGAGAAAAAGGTTAAATTGGACACCTGCAGCCGAAATAGTGTTTTAGAAACCTGAAAATTTCTGATCTGTGTCCAGTCTTGTTCTTGGTTTCTACAGATTCAGGTCATATGTACAATTGATGCCTGACAATCTTAAATCAAAAATACTGCCACAGATGCATAAAGGACATTAGAGATGACACTCTGGGTGCAGGAATAGCGCCGCCGCCCGCATACAGTGCGCAAACGTGCGAATTATTTTTGAAACAATTAAAATAATAATCAGATAGAAAAGGCTCAAAATTTGATTCGGCGATAATCAAAATATTGGAATACTGGTACGTAAGCATACCAAAGATCACTAGGAGATCCACATTTTTACGCATCAAAAAGTCTCCCAAGGTTTTAAAAAAAGGACTTATACATTTTTACCTGGCCTACCCTATTGTTTTGATTCTGCAATAATTAATTCAATTTATTTATCGCTGTATTTATTAATATTTATTTATTTAATTTTATTCTATCCAAGATCCCTTTGTTAGAGTTAGGTGTATTTATTTTTAACGGAATTTTATTGTTAAGATAAACAGGAAATAGTCATAATGAGAGTTCAAATAAAATTCAATATGGAGTGAACTATAACAGAAAGGTGGTAAGTAGAAGCTAAAAATGAAATCAATATTCATTGAGGAAGTGAAAAATGGGTGGCAAGAACATAAGACTACTTCTCCAAAGAAGGCTGCGCCTCATCGGGATTCGCTCCGAATGGTTTCCGAACTCTTCTTTATTTTATTGTAAATGCCAATTTTACGAGTTGTGTTTAAATTTTTGCGATGAGAAAAAATAATTCTTTTGTAAAACTGCCTTTGGGGTATAACCGTTGAGTGCTGACCAACGGAGAATGATTACCCATAGTTTTAAGCGATAGGCAGATCATTAAATGCTACACTTTTCACAATCATCCCGCGCGCAGCCGCAAAGAGGGGCAATAAGCACTGGGACTGGACTGGATTAATAACTGTAAAATGGATACAAACAACAAAACTTCTAACTCTCAGCTTAGTAATAAGCCGATTAATTATGAAGAAATGTGGCAAGTAGCTGGTAAATCTCCACTGGAGCTCAGGACGGACCTATTAAATAATCAACGCTTTTCATGCACTGAATCTGTTAACCAAAGCACAATAACTACGACGACAACATTTACAAGTCCTTCTTGCAATACCACAACTACAAAAACTGCAGCAATCGGTGGGCCGAGCTCTAGAAAAAGAGCTGCTACTAAATTGTGTGATGCGCAAAAAATTCCGACGAGTGAGAGGAAGAGGAAGACAAATTTATTACCCAACCTTAGCTCCAAAAGAGCGATCAAAGGCGCGAAGCTGGAGCCATATTCAGCAACAATTAGGAAGGCAAACTCAAACAACAGGTTTGCCATGCTAGACATGGAATTGCACGAAACCAGTGATGGTATAGAAATTCCACAAGTTTGTAACGACGCCGCTGCCACCTTGTGTGAATCGGTCGCTCCGAATATTCCCAATGATGACTGTGTACCAAATGAGACATCCAACAGCCCACAACAGAATACTGATAAGCAGAATTCTTACAAACAATCAAAACCACCGCAAATAGTGCTGAGCCTTACCAACCTTAATGATCTCTTTGAGCTTCTTACGGAGGTCACTAGTCTAGATAATTTAACAGTTAAAGTCAATCAAGGGGAAACAGTGAGAATATTTCCCAAAGACGCTGATACTTATAGAGCCATTGTTAATATTTTGGATAGTTCGGGAATTGAATTCCATACGTACCAAATGAAGGAAGAGAAGCCTTACAGAATAGTAGTCAAGGGCCTCCACCATAGCACCTTAAACCACGAAATTATTGCCAACTTTAAAACATATGGCTTTGATGTTCTACAAGTACATAACCCAAGATCCAGGAGTAATAGAGAAGAAAAACTTAATATATTCTTCATTAATATAAAGCCATGTGCAAAAATTAATGACATATATGATATTAACACACTATGCCGACAGAAAGTGCGGATAGAAAGAATGCGTAAATCATCGGAAATTGCTCAATGCATACGTTTTCAGGGATACGGACACACAGCTAAATACTGTCGTCGTCATCCCAATTGTGCTCGCTGTGGCGAAAATCACTTAACCAAATTATGCACGCTTCCCAATGATCAACAGCCTACCTGTGTACACTGTGGAGGAAATCACACGGCAAGTTACAAAGGTTGCCAGTGGTACCAGGAGTATCTTCGACGATCAACAGGCACTGTAAAGAAGCAACAACCTAAGCAATCCAGATTAGATAAAAGAGCAGCAAACCAGCAACAACCCCAGCAAAAACAGCAGCATGCAACTAAGCAGCATGCAATAGCTAGCACTTACAAAGCCCATACTGGGAGCTTATCCTACGCAGATATTGCAAGAAATGGCAATACAACAGCCCAGCCTCGTTTACATAATGTACAATTAAAGGGATTTAATATTGAACAGCCACACCAGCTTGACGTTCAGTCAATATTGGCACAGCAGCAGGAACAATTTATGAATTGGCAGCAACAGGTTCAACAACAACAGCAGCAATTCCTATCGTGGCTACAGCAGCAGCAACAGGAGCAACAACAACAAAACAAGCTGAATAGTCAACGACTTGTACGGCTGGAAAAAATGGTTTTTGAAATGGCCAATATATTGACACAACGGACTGGGGATACATCGGCTCTACAACTCCGTAGTAACGTTTTACCATCGCAATGAACCCTCTGAAGATTCTTATCTGGAATGTAAATGGCATTTCAGGTAAAGCCAGAGAAGTTGAACTCTTCGCTCACAACAACTGCGTTGACATTCTTCTTCTAAACGAGATCAGACTCAACAGAGGGAATACAGTTAAGATACATGGGTATAGCTTTTATCCCGCATACAAACTTTCAAGACATAATCACGGAATGGGAGGAGCAGCAGTACTGGTGAGGAGTTCTCTTCGTCATTTCCCGCAAAGAGTTATTGAAACGAGAACTATTCAGATGTCTTCAGTTAAGGTCTCCACCGGGCTGGGAGATATGGAATTTAGCGCGATATACTGTCCACCAACAAATAGAATTGAAGAAAGGCACTTCAGTGACATACTTGTCTCTTGTGGCCAAAGGTATTTAGTTGGTGGGGACTGGAACGCCCGACATTGGCTGTGGGGTGATACGTACAATTCGCCCAGGGGGCGAGAACTAGCAGAAGCCATTTCCGCCAGAAGCGCTTATATCCCTGCAACAGGTTCGCCAACTAGATACCCACATGTGACCAGTCACACACCTACCTGCATTGATTTTGCTGTGTACCATGGGATAAACTTAGACAGAACAAGTATTGCGAAAACTGGGATCTAGACTCCGATCATGTAGCACTTGTTGCTACTCTACAAACAGAAGGTGCCTATGTTAGGCCAAGCTCTCGGTTAATAAACAGCCGAACTGATCTTATGGTTTTCAGACAACATTTGGAAAACTCTTTTCAGTTAAATAGGGTTCTAAGCTCTAAGGAAGACATCGAGAACGCAGTAGACATTCTAACGCAAAATATACATAGAGCTGCTTCTGCTTCTACGCCGTCTGAGCCTTAGACATGCCCCAGAAGTTATGGTATTGTACTGTGTGTGGCAAGAGAGGCCAGAGAACTAATCAGAACTAAAAGACGTCTTCGAAGAAGAGCAATTCGAACTCAGGATCCATGCGACAGAATCTTGTGGAACCGAGCAGCAAAGCAACTCAAAATCATATTAAAGGAACTCAGAAATGATTTCTTTGAGCAAAAATGATCTTCCATGGACTACACCGTTGATGCAAACTATTCGCTGTGGAAGTGCAAAAAAGCGTTTAAACGACAACCACTTCGATGGGTACCCGTACGTTGTCCAGGTGGGGAAACTGAAAAAACTGAAGTGGAACAGGCTAATGCATTCGGCTACCACCTAGAGGATCGCTTCACCCCTTATGACTTCGCCACGATAGAGCAAATAAGAGAGACTCACCAGTACCTACAAATGCCATTGCAGATGTCTTGGCCTATTAAGCCAATAAGGATAGAAGAAATATCCGAAATAATCAAAATACTACCGAAACATAAAGCTCCAGGTATTGACAAGATTTGCCATGCCACGCTAAAGGTTTTACCTATAAAAGCGATAATCTATATAGCACTAATCTTCAATGCTACAAGCCTGGGAAACCAGAAACTGATCCTGAGTCGTGCCGGCCTATAAGCCTCTTACCCTCCCTTTCTAAATTATGGGAGAGACTTATTGCCAATCGGATCAACGACATTATAAGACAAGGTAATATCTTGCCGGATCATCTATTCGGATTTCGAAAGGGACACGGCACTATAAAACAGGTCCACAGACTGGTGAAACACATATTACAGGCTTTTATAGATATGCAACAAGCCTTCGACAAAGTATGGCATGTTGGATTGTTATGCAAGATAAAGACCCTACTACCTGGGCCCTACTTCTGCATTTTAACGTCATATCTGGAAGGACGGGAATTTAAAATCATGGTGAGAAATAACTACTCCTCTATATATCCAATGAGAGCTGGAGTCCCACAGGGCAGTGTTCTCGGACCGCTACTATACTCCTTGTACACTGCTGATATTCCTTGCCCGAGTCTCGAACACATGGAAGCACCGAACAAGGCTCTTATGGTAACCTATGCAGATGACATCGCAGTTGTATATAACTCTAGGGACAGCAGAGAGGCAGCTAACGGACTACAAGAATATATTAATGCTCTGGCAGCCTCGTGTAAAAAGTGGAACCTAAAAATAAACCCTAAAAATAAATCTTTTTGTGATCTTTGATCTTCAACCCCGACGGACGTGTTTTTAACAAAGCTCCAGTTAATATTGAAGTCTAAGTGCAAAATTCAAGCCCAAGTGAAACCATTAAATAAAAGCGAAAAGACGCTAATACATATTTATATGTGTTTCAAAAAAAAAAACCCTATATACTCCTGTGAATAAAATAAACAAAAACAAGTGAAAACAATAAACTAAACAAAATATGAGCGCACCCGGCGCTCAAAATCAGAAGCGAGAGCTTCAAGCAAAACAAAACAAAAACAACTCCTACATCTCACTCACCCACATATCAAATCACACAAACAATTATCAAAACTTGCACCCGCAGAGTGATGAAAGAGCGCGATCTTGCTCTCCAGCATTGGAGAGACCCAACAATTACTCTCAGCAACGAAGACCAGAATGCGCGCCAAATTTACCCGCGCGTATACCAACAACAACTTCCGCGATACAAATGAACACACACTCAACTCCCCCGCTCACAGCAGGTACGCTCTCAACTCTCCCACTCTCAACTCTTCCGCTCTCAACAACCTCAGACACAAATACCACAACTACAGCAACTATAGCAACCACAACAACAGTTTGCTATGCTTCAATGCCGATACGCTCTTCCTCAGCGAATACTAAAACACCCACAACCTCAATACCCGCTCCAACAACAATAAACAATACTCAATCCTCTCTCCCAAACAAACAAAACTTAAAACGTCACCGAGAAAACCAGTCTCCAAATGGTTCCAAAGATCTTTTAAATGGCAACAAGAAACAGAAGAATAAAACTCAAACCGCTACTCAAAAAACTCTCAAAGAGTACTGGCTAGCCGAGCCAAACTCACGCAACCGCTTTGAGTTACTAGCACAAGATGATGAAGACGAAAACCAAACTCACAATGGGACAAATGCAACGATAAATACGCAAATGCAAATTGAGCACAAAAAAGCAAAACCCCCCCCCCATATATGTTCAAAATGTTGAAAACATTTACGCACTAACTACTGCTTAAAATTCATTAAAAAAAAACACGATATGAACTTAAAGCACTGTCAACTAATGAAATAAAAATACAGCCACTAGAAACTACTCACTACCACAACATATTAGGACTATTAAAAGATAAATCGACCAAATACTACACCTTCAGACCAAAAGACCAGAGAGGATTTAAGGTAATCCTTCGTAATGTCCATCACGCTACAGACAAAGACGATATTATAAATGAACTAGCTCAGCAAGGGCATGAAGTTATAAATTTACACAATATCCAGCGCTACGACTCCAAACAACCATTGCCTCTATTCTCTATTGAACTTAAAATGAAAGAAAATAATAAAGACATCTATAAAATTGAGCACCTTCTTCACTGCAAAGTAATTTTCGAGCCACCGCGACCAAAGCGAACACTTCCCCAATGTACAAACTGCCAAAAATATGGACATACCAAAAACTACTGCACCAAAGACCCAACTTGTGTAAAGTGCGCTGGAAAACACAGCTCCTCATCGTGTACTATAAATACAAGATCGGACCGAACAAGTATTAAATGTGCATTATGCAGTGAAAACCACACTGCAAACTACAAAGGTTGTATGGTGTACAAAGCACTGCAAATCCAAAAATACCCACCTCTCCGGAAGAAAGAAATACCGGTAACAGAAACAAATCAAACGACACAATACAGTACAACAAATAACGTAGCAATCTTAAAGACGCCAGCTATATCCTATGCCGAAGTCTTAAACAGAAACCAAGTAACTAGCCATCAAACCAACTCAGCAATCCAAACTGCTAGTGTACCTGATATACAGCCTGCTCCAACTCAACTAAGCCAAACCGCACAAAATGATTTTGACGAACTAAAACAATTGATGAAACAATTAATAGCCCAAATGACAAATATGATGAACATTGTCACGCTCCTAGTATCTAAACTTGACAAATAAACACCTAACAATCGCCATCTGGAATGCTAACGGACTTTCACGCCATTTACTTGAACTAAAAACATTCTTAAATGAAAAGCTAATTGACGTCATGCTCATTTCTGAAACTCACTCAACTGAGAAAACCTATATAAACATACCTGACTATAATATATTCTCTACTAATCACCCGGACGGTAAGGCCCATGGTGGTACTGCAGTAATAATTAAAAAAAGCATAAAGTGCATAGAGCTCGATGGATTCAAAAAGGACTACATACAGGCTACTACTATATCGACCTCAGACACAACGGGTCCAATAAATATATCTGCAGTTTATTGCCCACCCAAATTTAACAATACAAAAGACCAATACCTCGATTTTCTAAAATCACTGGGAAATCGGTATTTGGCAGGAGGTGACTATAATGCCAAACACATAACATGGGGGTCCAGACTTACCACTGCAAAGGGAAGACAATTGTATGAAGCAATAAGAAGCAATAATAGCCGTGCCTTAAGCACAGGCGAGCCGACTTACTGGTCAACTGACATAAACAAACTACCGGACTTAATTGACTTCTGCATTACAAAAAATATAACTTGCGATAACCTAACAATAAAATCATGCCTAGACCTCTCCTCCGACCATTCCCCAATATTAATTACGTTACATGGTGGGGTAGAAGAAAACAACAATGACCCCCCTTTATTTAACCACAAAACAAACTGGAATATGTTTCGCGAGATTTTGGAACAGAACATGGAAATAAATATCTCTCTAAAGACTAACAACGAACTGGACTCCGCAATAGCATATCTAAATGACAACATCATATATGCAGCAACGCAAGCGACACCATCTATAAAAATGACTGCATTAAAGAAAACTCCCGCCTTTATTAAAGACAAAATCAGAAAAAAGCGTAACCTTAGGAAGATATGGCAAACGACTAGGCATCCAGAAGATAAAAACAAACTTAATAGAGCAACAGACGAGCTCAAGAGAATTCTCAGGGCAGACAAAGATAACCGGCTACAATACTACCTTAGCAACCTCGGAACCTCCTTATCTACTAATTATTCTCTGTGGAAAGCGACCAAAAAATTGACGAACTCAACTATACACAAGCCGCCTATAAAAAGAAACAACAACACATGGGCGAGATCAAACAAAGAAAAAGCAGACACTCTTGCTGAACACTATAAAACATCATTTACCAATGACATGGACAACGGCAACGCTGAGCTTCCAACACAAATCACCAACTCAAATTGTGCAATTAAACCTATAACAAAGGCAGAAATTAAATGTCACATAAAACAAATTAAAAACAAGAAAACCCCCGGATATGACTTAATCGGAGGAAAAATCCTGAAAGAACTACCAGACGCTATAATCACCTATATTAGAAACCTGTTTAACGGAATCATTCGACTGCAATACTTTCCCATAACTTGGAAGGTAGGCCAAATTAAAGCAATTCCAAAACCAAATAAAAACGCCAATACTGTAAGTTCGTACAGACCAATCACTTTATTACCTGTCCTCTCAAAAGTATTTGAAAAAGTCCTATTAAATAGAATCGAGCCAACCCTGACACAAAAAAATATAATACCTCCTCACCAATTCGGCTTTCGGAAGCAGCACTCGACCGTCCAACAGGTCCATCGAGTAATTAATAAAATAACAGAAGATTTTGACAAAAAGAAGTTTTGCTATGCTGTGTACCTGGACATTGCTAAAGCATTTGACAAAGTATGGCACAAAGGACTGCTGCATAAGCTAAGAAATATACTACCAGACAACTTATATACCATCCTACAAAGCTATATAACGGACAGATATTTCTATATCAAATATGACAATGAATGCTCAGACGTTATGCCAGTGACAGCGGGTGTTCCCCAAGGTAGTGTGCTTGGACCCATCTTATACCTGATTTACACCTCCGATATCCCAGCGCCAACTATCCCTGGATCAATGATTGCTACGTTCGCAGATGATACTGTATTAATGTCGTCAAGCGCGTGTGAAAAAACAGCTGCAAGTACCTTACAACAAATCATGACACAAACAGTATCCTGGTTCGAGAGATGGGGCATCGAGATAAATAAAGACAAAACTCAACAAGTAATATACACAAAACGACAACCCAAAAACCTCGCTATTAAAATCAACGACAATCAAATATTGCTACGCCCATATGCCAAGTACCTTGGACTAACCATTGACGCAAAACTGACATGGAAGCAGCACATCCTAAACAAACGAAATGAAATAAAAAACAAATTTCGACAACTTAACTGGCTAATAGGAAAACACTCAAAACTAAAATTACATTACAAAATCGCAATATACAAGGCGATAATAAAACCAATATGGACGTATGGAATAGAAATCTGGGGAACTGCCAGTAAATCTCACTTACAGCAAATTCAACGAACACAATCGAAAATGCTCAGAACAATGACAAATGCCGAATGGTATATTAGAAATGAAGATATCCATAAAGACTTAAACATAGAGACAGTCAACGAAACTATTAAAAAAAGCAGCAAAAAACACACAAATCAACTACTAAACCACCAAAACCCAAACCTGAGACAAATACCGATGAGAGAGCTGGAACCGAGAAGATTAAAACGAAAAACTCCAACAGAATTAAATTATTAGTAATTATTAGTAAACTATTAAAGTATTAGCGTATCCTTGCAATGGGAAGGGCCGCTACCTTTTTTTCCATTCTTCAACCATTACTCATTGTTATTCTTTAAAAAAACAGAATGTAATTTAAAGGAAATTAATAAAAAAAAAAAAAAAAAAAAAAAAAAAAACCCACTGAAAACATCAAATCCATGCTTCACACTGAAAACGCTCATCCAGAACACCCCTCCAATCCGACTAGAAGGAGTTACCCTGAATCAGCCGCGGCAAGCAACATACCTAGGTATCACCCTGGATAAGCGTCTCACCTTTGGGCCGCATCTCAAAAACACAGGAAAGAAATGTGGTCACAGATCACAACAGCTGAGATGGCTTATGAATAGAAGGAGCACTCGTTCGCTGAGGTGCAAAAGACCGGTGTATGCGCACTGTATCGTACCGATATGGTTATATGGGATCCAGATTTGGGGAATCGCAGCCAAATCGAATTATAAACGCATCCAGGTGATGCAAAATCGCGCACTAGGACAAATAACCAACTGTCCCTGGTATATACGTATACCACACTTCATAAAGATCTCAATCTTCACACAGTTGAGGAACAAATTGGAAGACACACAAGTCGATATAGCGACAGACTACAGAGACATAGGAGTCTCCTTGCAAGACGTCTTATCCCCGCTCGACCTTTGAGACGACTCAAACGGCAAGGCTTCGCCAAGATAATTGGACAACAGTAAAAACTTTTCAATTATGTTCCAACTTCACTTATGTTGATATAGTGTTTGGCAATTCTTAATAATATTTCTGTACCCTGTGTATGTTAAGGTACAATATTTTGATGTACGGATTCTTCACTTAAATATATATATATATAAAGAAAAAAAAAGCAAATCAAGAAGAAATATTTGTTGTAGCTCCGAGAAAATATCGCCTTTTATCGAATAAAACAGTTCGTCAAATTTGGATGATGGTAACAAATACCAAACCTTATGGACTTTCCGTTTGAGCTCACGGGGACGCTGCAACTGAAAATTTTTCAGAATAGAAAAATATGGCACACCGTTTAACGTATGGTGGATGGATCTCAGTGGGTATTGGTTATGAGCTTATAAAAATATGGGAACAAAACTAACATTTTTTTTAAAGTCTAATAGTGTAATAGGTCCTCCGATTATTATCGTCGAGACTAATCTAAGACCAATCTAATTTATAAATGTATGTGTGTGGCTATTCTTTGTTTCAGGTTCCATCGTTTCTTGTTCATATTTTGTTTTACTACTTGTGTTGTTTTGTTTATATTCAAAAAAATTAAGAAGGAGGAAGTAATGTAAGTAGATTACAGGTTGCTTGCTAACCATAGTTATAGATTCTCCTTTAATACAAATTATACATAAATTTAATCAAAAAATTAAATTTTTGTGCGTTCACACTATGATTTTCTCGTTTTTTACCAATTAAAAAACAATGTTTATTATTGCCTTTATAATACATTTTTCTTTAATTTACATAAACACGAGATCGAGATTGAATTAATTAAAAATGGTAACTACACACCAATATAAGTAAAAAGGTTGTATGTATGTTTATATGTATGTACATTTGTAAAAGGAAAATGAAAGCTACCATCGAAGTAATTTATACAATATTTTTCTATTAAAATTATTAGACAAAATACGAGACACGAATTTATGTATGTATATATGTACCGAACCTTTTTGTATGTACCCACATATTGTTTATATTTACATTCGTCTCGACCCTCTGTATAATTTAGGTAATGGACATGCGTAAAAAATGTAATTCCTATAATTTTTAAATTACTGAAAACAATTGTTCTACACAAAAAGAAAATAATTTCCTTTAATGTTAATAAAAATTGATCAGAATTGGCATAGTTAAGCCATTATGTTTGTGAAAATTTTGCACTCAAATGCAGTTTTCACAATTTTCACCGCTTTAACATTTGTATTCAGCATTCAAACTGTTGCTTCTTTTTTTAAAAAAATTAGATGTTGAAGCATCAGATAAAAATTGTTAATTTTTCAATTCAAACTACTGCAGCTTTGTCAAATATTTCAATCCGATCCGATAATGGCCAAGTTTAGATTTTTGACTGCTGATGCTACTTTAGCTTCTAATTTTTTCGGGAGCAGAAGGAATTAAAAATTGGACTTAGCTGTTTTTGTTATCACTACACATACAGATGCAGATGTAGCTAATCCAATCCGATACGCATCGTAATTTTTGTTGCTTAAACCCGGTACTCGTTATACTGAATTTAATGAAGAACCCCTTTCCGGCTCCATGAATATGTGCAGATATATGAGCCTTAGATGGCTTAGTATCCAGACAAAGGGTTACTTTAATTAGTGCACCTAGTTTTCATTGGCGCGTTATCATTTATTTGTAATCCATTTAAAGCCCGTGTATCAACAAAAGGTAAGAAAGAATGACCATTAAAAGTTATATTTTATAGGATATGTCAAAATACTTTCATATGTTCAGTTCTGAAATTCAGTTTCCTATAGGATATACAATTTTTACACATAAGTAGAATACATAGAATATTTCAGCGTCATTAACTCAAAAAATCGTATTTTTCGACTTAGGACAGTCTTCTAGTAAATGAGCGATACGTAGTTGAAAGCAAGCAATATACCAGAGGTGCCCACGGCGAGAGGAACACAAAAGTGAGTTTGCATTAGTTGGCTCTACATTCAGCGAAACGAAAACTATGCTTCGAATAAAATCCTTTGGTTTATGAAAAAAATTATTTAAAGCACATCATAAGGTCAAACGAAAGGAAACAAAAATGTAATACAATATTGATAAAATAGTCACAAAATCCAGGTCTTATGCATTCACAAACTGATTAATGTTCACTCTCATGAGTAGCATTTCGGCAAACTTCGTGAGCTATGTGCGTAAAAACCCAAACTTCATTGGCACGGCCAAGCCCAAGCCCTGCTTGGATTGTGCAGTGTAATTCACGAAACAAATGAAGCGCAACTATTTATAGTTGAAAATTGAAAAATCTGTTAGTTTGATATTTAAAAATGATACACCAATCAAAAGTTATTGTTAAGTAAATAATTTTTATCACACCTATGGAACCAACTTGACGAAAGAAAAAAATACAGAAAACTTAATTTTTGCAAAGACAAAATTTTTACAACACAATCGAAAAAATGTCTTAAATATTTCGGTATTTACAATTCAAAAAATAATAATAACAATTCCAAATTAAAACATAAAAATATCCCTCGCTCAAGTAAAAGTATCTCGAAGTCCTTGTCTGGAGTTTCATCGAGATCGATTGAGCAGTTCTTGAGAAATCACTATAACCGATTTTGAAAACAATTATGAGTTGATTCGGAAGATGTTTTAGTATTTAAAAAGTAAATCAAAAAATTGTAAAAAAAATGTTAGATAAACTATTTTCGGGAGATAAACCATCAGTGACCATTGCAGTATGTTTTATTCGTGTGAATTTGCTTAACACAAAGAAGGAAGTGTTTCTGACCCTATTAACTATACATATTCTTGAGCAGAGTTAACACTCGAGTAGATCTAGCCATATTTGTACGTCTCTCTGTCTGTCTGAATTAATGCGTGGATTTCATAAAATCATAAGAGCTAGAGACATATATGTAATTTGGCATATAGACTCTTATAATACCCCCACTGATCGAGATATTTTTAAAATATGTGCCGTACGTAGATTTGTAATGGTTTGTTTACCTAAACAAGCAATACTTATTCGAATTAATTAAAACTTAGTAAATTAATTTTAATTTTTTTTGTCCCATAAGTATGAAATTTTCTAGATGGGATCAAATCCACCAAAAGAGTTAATTTCTATCTGCAAAGTAAAGTTACACCAATTCTCATTGTTTGGTTATATGGACGTTCCGACTCTTTCAAAAGCTTGAAGTCGATTTAAAAACGGCTTTAAAACGGCTGTGCCCGGTGACTTGACGTTGGGGTTTTCCCAATACAGCTCCCGAAGTTTTGCGAAACTTGCAGCTTTTCAAAATGCATGCACTCCCAAAAAATATAAATGTAACTAATTTCACAAAAAAAAAATCGGAAATTTGTTTTCCTTTCCTTTTTGTTTTCCTTTTGGCATTATAATGTATTATCAATATAATATTAGGTCAAATAAAAAGATCGTTCGGTTTTTTATTGATTTTTCAAATGATAACTTTGTGTACATTTGGCCGATTTAAGTCAAATATGCGCCGTTTTGTTCGTAAACTTGTTACCAACGACATACCAACTTCATTATACCCCTCGCGTAGAAGGCTGGGTCCCTATTGGCAAAAAACTCGGAGAGCCAATGTTCACAGGCCTCTTTTGAGGTAAACTTTTCACCATTAAGCGTGTTCGCTATGCACCGGAAAAGATGATAATCACTTGGTGCCAGGTCCGCACTATGAGGTGGGTGGCATTAGGACCTTCCATCCGAGTTCCCGGAGCCTGGAGATGTCCTGACGGACCACAATTCGGCCTCTTTATATCAAAGATTACCTGTTTTGTATGAGTTGTGCCTTTAAGCGGTCCAGTTGTTGGCAGTAGATGGCCGGATTGAACATTTGACCATAGGGAAGCAGCTCATAGTAGATGATTCCTTGGCCACCGTCTGGGCCGCTTTCCTGAGCTTTGAGCACAACGGTTTTCGCCCAATGTTGTCGTAAGTGACCTATTTTTCATCGCGGGTAACAATCCGCTTCAGTAACGGTCGATTTTGTTGCGATTCAGCAGCGATTCGCAGATGGAAATTCCGTCTATCATTTTTTTTGTTGCATTAGTTCGTGTGGCACCCAAACATCGAGCTTCTTTGTGAATCCAAGGTTATGCAAATAGTTCCAAACGGTTTTCTGACTTATCTATAGTTCCTCAGAAATTAACTAAGTGCTCACGTGTCGGTCTGTTTTTAATGTTTCTATGATTTTATCGTAATTTTCGACTACAGCCCTCCCGACGCGTGGTGCATCTTTGACATCGAAATTACTTGCAAGGAACCTATCAAACCACATGTGTGCAATGTGTGCTACACATTCGTTTAAAGTATCGGGCCCATAAACTAAATTATTTTTTTCAGCCACTTTGGCTGCTTTTTCGCCTTGATTGAAGAAAAATTGTAAAATATAGCCAATTTTTCTTTTTGCTGGTGCATCTTTGACGAGCGCTCATAACGTACTGAGTCAATCAATTGAAAAACTGTCCAAGACACTTTTAGCGCGAATCAACACGTTTTCAGCGCCGTATAGTATGACATGATGCGAACACTAGTACTATGGACAACAACGCCATCTCTTAGACAAAAAACCGAACGAACTTTTTACTTGACTTAATTCTTTTTGAAAAACAAATCTTTGCATTCGTAGCCTATTCTTCGATTCGCGCAGTTTTAAGCACAGAAATACACTCCTTTTTGTTTTCCTCTTACCGCTAGCACCCCTCGATTAAAACTAAGAGAAAAGTCTCAAGTTACGTACAAACAAATAAACGGACGAATGATTATGTCGACTCATAAATATTTAAACTTTATAGGGTCTCTTTCACTCCTTCCATCCAAATGAATGGAAAAAATGTATTCCATTTGGGACTTCATACTATTTTGGGTTGTATGCAAATGTAACAAACAAGTCTGGGTGGCCATAATGCCTAACATATGACATAGCATCCTGAGCATATTCTTGCATGTTGCGTTAGCTTATATAAGTAGCTGGCAAAATTGTCATTCTTCCCTAATTCACTTTTTATTGGCATACATATCGACTGCAAACTGATGAAAAATGACGGATCATGGGTCTGTGTAGTATGAGTATGTAAACGAAAAAATTGATAGGACAAATTTTTTTTTGAAATCAAAAATGATAAATGTTTAATTTGCTACCTAGATGAATTGAATCTAAAATAATTATTCAATCTTGTTAAATTTTTCCCTTTGCACTTCCTCTTCTATTAAATCATTAATACTCATCTACTTTTCAGAGGAACAAACGAACTCTTCTTCGTAATCCTTTGTATACTTTATTCTCTTGAATCTATCCCAGCTATTTTAGACGTACGACCGACAAGCCACTGTCAGTTGGATGGGATACAATCCAATGCTTTTTTGACATTTTTTTACTATTGTCTTCACTATTGGATTGTATGCACAACGAATATTTTTTTCTGCATATGAATTTCCCATAACTCCTTGTATCTGTAATTTTATGGAAATATTTTCATTAATTAATTGCGATATATAAATTCTAGTAACAATATCAATATTATAAATTATAAAAAAATATTCGGGTATAATATCTTAAATGTGAGCATGTTATTGTCCTGTATAATATAGGTAGCGGAAAATAATGTCATCCGTTAACAGATTTTAGATTTCTGAATGTTGGCTAAGAAGTGATTAGACTAAGTTCCAATACCAGAAACTAAAAAGCGTAAAGGATCTGGAGGTGGCACCTATTGTGACAGTTTTATTTTTCCTCTAGAAAAACATAATCCAGTAGATTCACCAGTGTACAATATCACAATACAATTTTGTACAATATTTACAAAATATTTTGATTTCCTGAATTGTTACCGATTTGACGGCACAATAACCAATTGCCTCATCATAGTGGATAGAAGCTCGTTCAAGAATCACAGAAGCACTGCATTTGCGGAATGCGTCAATTTCATAATTTCAGCCTCGCTATTGTTGTGTTTGCTGCGAACGAACTCGTTTCATTTATTATAAGTAATAATTAAAAAGTAAAGTGACTGTATTTTTAAGAAAAAAGATTTATTTTTTTTTTATCAATATTTATATTGTCCCCTTTAAAGTAACCCCCTCAGACACACCTACCAACGATTTTTCCAATTATCAAAGCACTTTTCGGTATAGCTTTTGAGCTCTTCCAGCGATGCAGTCTTTATCTCTTCAATCGTTGCCATTCTGCGACCTTTTATAGGTCTCTTTAGTTTTGGAAACAAGAAAAAGTCACATGGAGCCAATGATTGTGGCTGAGGCTGAGGCACGGTGGCTGAGGCATGATTGTGGTGTTGTTTTAGTCCGAAAAATCTCACAAGCATTGACAAGTGAGCAGGGGCAATATCGTAATGCAAAAGCTTCTCTGAGATTCGATGAACGTTTTCATCAGTTGTTGACTTTCACACGCAGAGAAAGTTTATCTCCAATTTTTACCCACCACCTCAAAAAACGGCATTTTTCTGTAGCATCCATTCTTTTGGCTCGTGTGCCAATTGTTTCGCTCAGTGGGGAGTGTGTACGTTCTTTAAATATTAATAATTTTAAAGACTTTGATTTTACGATATTTACAAAGTTTCTTACAAAGTATTCCAAGCTATATATGTAGTAAAATTATTGTTCTTTATGTTTTAATAGTGAAGAGTTGTTAAATTTAAATGAGAATACATAAAGGAAAGAAATAGTAAAAAAAACTTTAAAAAAGCATTCCTCTTCTTTTTAGCATGCGACTCTACCTTTTTTCGATTTGCCATTAACTCCAGGAATCGTTTCGTTGCTCTCCGAAAGTTAGTGGTCTGCTGACCAATCGGTTTCGTGTTGCCAATCAGTTCAATGGCGTAACATTCCCCCCTTCGCAAACAACTCCGCTTGTCTGGGGGGCTTGCCAAATATTAGATGTGTATGGGTTTTGTAAGTATTTCAGATGCTGTGCGTCCTACGGCTCTCTGAGTCTGGACGTTCTTTGCTACCCGAAGTTCGTAGATTATCCCTTCCTTCCGTAGATTTTTATTGCGTGTATCGTTTACTAGGACGCTATTTTAAACGCGTTTGTGTTCGGTTGACTATGCCATCTACCTCTATATATAATTGGTGCATACCACTTCAGCCATATCATGGTGCCATCTAGCCTGCAATTATAAAGCTCTTACCAAGTAGAATGCCAATGTTATAATTCTTTGAAGCCATGGAACTTGCAGTACTTGTTGTATGTGGTTCGGCGTGAGCGCATCCGATTCTGGGGTTTCCTGTTGTACTATGGGTCGCCCCTGGGGGTATGAATCACCCCTCATCACATCTGGGTATCTGTTCTCCAGATCAATTTGTTATATTATCTATCTCTTCCTGCGTCTGAGCACAGAGAGACCAACTATATGTGTGCTGCGCGAACCGCATCGCTTCCCGAGACTTCGTCGTACGATGACTTCGAGTAGGCCAAAGAGGTCGATTCCGGTGTTTGTAAATGGCCAATCAGAAGGTTGGTGGTTTTGTGTGTTTTGGGAAAAATCACTGGGGTTGTAACGCATATAGGTATGTTTCCAATTTGGTCAATTCGTCACGGTATCCGCAGAACGTGACTGGGTACGTCGAAACCTTCTGCTTCTCTTATCGATTTTTGTGGTTTTCCTAAGCATATCGATAGACTAAGTCTTGAACTGTTCTATAATAATATTCCTTTCGCCATCGAGGTTTCGAAGTATTGAAGCTATTCTCGCGTCCTTCGATGTCAGTTTTTGATATCATATGTATACCAGAAAAAGCGTCACGTATTTTAATGTTCTTCTAAGTCTTTCCCATGTCCTAAAACGGTGGATATCTGAAACGATGGTGAAGACAAACATCTTGATTTAGAAGCCTCATGTCATGGTATGGATCCTTATAAACTATGAAGCTCCAGCTCAGTAAACGGCCAAAGAGATTACATATGTGTGGGAAACAACAATTCAGTACAATTTTTGCAATGGATCGCTTAACACTGAAACAACTCGATGCAATAGTGACACTTTGAAAACAGCCTATTTTTTGGCAGAACATTTTAATGACTGTCGAGTCCAATTTCATCCTCTCTGGCAGCGTTAATAACCAAAAATGACATTTGGGGAACGGTGAATCTACATGTGATACATAAAACGCCATTGTATGACCAGTAAATAACTGTTTGGGTCGGGATTTACGCAAAAACCATCATTGGGCCATATGTTTAAAGAAAACGAAACTGTCAATGGAAATCGATATCGGTGGATTTTGGCTCATTATTATTATATAATACATATATGGTAAAGGTAAAGGGAGAAAAAATTAGTAATTTTGTAATTGCGAATAAATGTAGCATCTTGATTCCAAAACTAGCCCAAAACAATTGAGAAAAGTTATCTTCGGCTTGCCGAAGATGGTATATTTGAAAACAAAAAAGTTTTTTATACAAAGAATTGTTTTCATAACGGTCGTTTGTATGGCAGCTATATGATATAGTGGTCCGATCCGGACCAAACTTTCACAAATCGTGTATAGCTATGTCAAATGAATATGGTAAATGTTGAATTCGGTTGCAATAGGTTGGAAAACCAAAAAAGTTTTCCATACAAAGACTTGTTTTCATATCGGTCGTTTGTATGGCAGCTATATGATATAGTGGTCCGATCCGACCGATTTTTAAATTTGTTCTGCGTGCAACAAAAATAATGATCTGGTAAAAACTTCAAAACGCTTTAAAACTACTGTCTATTTTTTGCATAGAAACAGACGGACAGATGGACATGGCTATATCGACTCGGCTGTTGATGCTGATCAAGAATATATATACTTTGTGGGGTCGGAGATGCTTCCTTTAATGCGTTACACATTTCTGGACAAAACTATTCAAGGGTATAAAAATTAGAACGAACCAAACTGAATAAAAATACATCACGCATAGAAATCGGTTGTTTTATCTCAAAGTTATTCAATGTTTACATACCGACATAAAAGATGGAGCACCCTGTATGTTTTTTTAATCGATTCTGTTGCATGGAATGCACCGAATGCTGTCTCCAGTGGTTCCAGCGGCTACCTTCTCCTTCTGTGACAGGATCGCTGATCTCCAAACTGCACAATTAACTTGGCTTGCGATGATTTCTAATGCAGAATGGAAAGATGTTTTCTGATGCATCCGTCCTGTGATATGCGCACATATTGAGTATCTACTGTATACAAATAGAGCTGAATATTTATTAAAACATAAATTCTAACACATTCCAGAACTTTTATACAATGTTTAAGTAAACAGTTCAGCAAGTGCAAGTGTAAGTAGATGACTCACTTGAGCGGGCCGTTAATACAAATAGTGCAAATTCAGCATTCCCACGCTAACCATAACAACATGCGCGCTTATAACACTCCACCTTCCCTTCAGCGCGGAGTAGCAGAGACACATAAGCTAAAATAATAAATATATAAAAAAGCAGCTCCGCTGCTGGCGTCACCGGCAGCGCAGCTCCGCAGTTTTAGGCTAAGCGAACCATTATATAAATAAATTAAAATCACTCCAGAAATATACTTGGACCGAAGCGGGACCTTCCCTGCTCCTATCTAATTAATAAAATTAAAAGTTGAAAAAAAATTTAATTGTGGATTTAATTTGGAAATAAACGGCATAACTACGACGTCCAACAAATACTTGTGACTACTATCTACAGTCCAGCGCGGTCACTCGACGATTTACAATGTGTTATGTAGTGTCTTGCCTCTCATCATTTTTGCGATCAATCACACTTCCGGCTAATTTGTTGGTGTCTGTTGTCATTGTGCACCATAAGTCTGACCTAGTGATTTCTATCTTTAACTTTATACTCGTTTCCAGTAGTCACTGGCATCACTGAACTCGCATACTACGCTACTCTGCCCAGACCATCTTCATGTTAAACTGCAGCTTCTCCCTTAACACTCGGCTGTGGCGCGGTAATTATAAACCGCCAGAGCTAGGCGAACTTATGTAGTTGGGCTACACAGTTTATTCCGTTCGTATATCCGATTGTGATATATTGACTCACATCGTCCATAGAGCCATACAAAGAGTTTTAATGGCTTGAACGACTTTAGCAGGTGTGATTAACTTTTCCCGTACAGCCTCCATTGCTGCTCCCTTCGGGGATTTCCACAACCGCATACGATTTTCTTGGTCGTTTAATCCGCGTGCAGGTGATAAAGTTTTCAAAAAGCGTTGATGTTAAAATATTTTTTTGGTCATTATATACCTACCTGGGCAATATACCTACCTATTCTTTGAACTTGAACAATTTGTGATTAGCTGCTTAGTATAAGCTATTTCGGTTGTACCTAGAAGGTTGCAACATCTCCCGCCCAATCGACCGTTTATCGTACAGCTCGAATGGCTGGACAGATCTGATAAAATAAACTTTAATAGTAATTACGAGGAAGAAAAGTACTAATGTTTCCCTGAAAGGTAGTTGAGAATTGACGATTTTATAGAAAATAAAGTGCAAATTAAGGTAATGCATTAGTAATGTGCGGGGACTATAACACATAGACGTGATTGTACACCTTTAAAAAGGACGCGTGGGTTTCTTCCAGCAAAGTAGTTGGAAATCCACATGAGAAGGTACGTGAAAAATCCCAAGATATTAAGTTTACTCAAATGGATTGAATGATTAACAGGAATAAACGCTTTGCGAAAATCAATGCAGATAAAATTTGTTAAATAAAGGATTGAAAATTGTTAAATTAAGAAATAAATTACGTTAGATCCAAAAGGTTTGTGGTGGTGGAGCAACGCTTTATAAAACCATGTTGCCATTGAGAGGTAATTAAACTGCAGAGAGGTGTTGTAAATGTGGAGTGATCAATTATTTAAAAAGCTTTGGAGTTACAAATTTAGAAGCTTTCATCTTTAAGAGAGGTTTGCATTATTGCTCGGCACAGTTCTTCAGAACGAACTCTGGTACTCCATGAGAACCTCGCGAATAGACTGGTTTTGGCTTCAGAAGATCCTATAATAAACCTCTTTCCTTTCAAAGAAAATGTTCTGAAAATACTGATTGTACATATACATAAGACTGATTGTATATATAATATTATGTATAAGGATGATCCATAATAGTAGGAGCTGAATAGGGATTTGAAGAAATGTTGCGAATAAATTTTGAATGCCCTGATCAGTGTTTAAAAATGAGTTTCAAGCGAAATTAAGGAAGCAGAGGATACATTTTTACACTTCGTTTTCACAAAATTATAAAATTGCTACGGATCCTGTGAAATTCAATCCGGCAGCGGTAATATAATTCTTAAAACATTCAGCGTTATGCACGGTAAAATTTGACCGTGCATAGTTAAACAGCCGGCAGTTTAATTTTGGTCACAATTATATTTTTATACCCTGTACCCATTAAAAATGGGTGAAAAGGGTATCATAATATGGTGCAAATGTATGTAACAGACAAAAAGAAGCATCTCCGACCCCATAAAGTATATATATTCTTGATCAGCATCAACAGCCGAGTCGATATAGCCATGTCCGTCTGTCTGTCCGTATCATCGCCTAGATCTCAGAAACTACAAGAGCTACAGACATGTGTCATATATCGTTGGATAGGTAATTACCATACGCAGTACAAGTTTGTTGTTGTTACTTTTATTTTGATATCACCCCAGCTCCCCCGCAAACCGCAAAAAACTGTCACGCCCACGCTCCCCCGCAAACCGCAAAAAACTGCCACGCCCACAATTATTAACCTAATGCTATGCAATTCGGCATATGCGTTGGTGCTTATAAAAGCTGTCTAATTTAAATTTGAACCAAATCGAATAAGAAACACGGAAGTTATGCCACATGCAAAATATATGGCAAGGGAAGCAGAAGCGCAGCAAAACACGCATTGCGCGACGCCGACTGCGACGTTGACAGCGTAATGTATATGGCTTTATGACACACGAAACTTATTTTCATAACCAAAATCATACCAAATTTATATTGTTATGGTACTCTTTTCTAATAGAATATTGTTTCATTTATTTATTGGTATTAAATAAATAAATTGTAAGCATGTCTAAGGGTACAGGGTATTTTGCAATCGGGAGACTCGACTGCTGCTACCTTACTTGTTCATTATTATTCGTTGTGAACCAAAGGCCAATTATTTTAAGCGGGCGGACCTTTCCAAGTTATGATTCAAAAAATATGTTTAAAATTGTATACTTGTAGGTGGTGAATAAGAAAGAATAATAAGCACCGATTATAAAGTACATTGTCTTTTTAATGCAGAGTAACATAGATGCCCAGCCTTGTCTCGGTCGAACCAGCAAATTATCTCGAAACTTGCATGGTGCCGTTTAAAAGTGGTTGTATCTATCTAATTTGAATGTAAATATCTACGGTTTTAACCAGGTTTCTGGAAAGAAAATAATATGGGATGTAAATTAAGAACTATTAGAATAAAATTTAGGGAGCTTAATACGTAGACCCTAGTATTCTAAAAAGAAAAGTATACATTCGATTTTATTAGGTTCATTAGGTTATTAGGTAAAGAAGAGAAAGCTGGTCAGTAGTTCTAGCTTTTGGGAGTTTGACAGCTTTGTAATTCTTTTTCTTAACTTTACTTGGCTAATGTTCTTGTACAAATATGTTCTCCAAAAACATATTTCTGGAGCGATGAAGGATGACGTAAGCGTTGGAGTAGGAATTCGTGCAAATTTTTGCCTACTTTATTATTTATTTTTATTCTATGAGTATAAAAACAAGGGTGTATTGTGTTCGTCTAAACATATGCAACATGAAGAAGGAAGTGTCTGGCCATGTCCGTCATGTGCGTATATGAACTCTTGCACCTCAGAGATTATAAGAAAAAGAACTATAAGAATATATTTGGCGTGCTGACGTCCGTCATTTATTTATTCAACAATGATCTGCTAAAATATATATACTATGTAACTATTCTAAGAGGAGTTCAGAAATATTCGATTTTTTAACATTAAGGAAGAGTTAGGGGATAAAATATGGGATGAGAGGTTATAATTTGTACATATAGTGCTAAAAGGATCGTGTTCAGCGTGATTGGATCTGCGAATAGGTAGGGGTTGGAAGGACATAGTTAATTTAGAAATGTTCCGAGACGGAGTAGCTTTACTTGACATCATCAGCGTACATAAACGTAGAGGCATAATTAATCACATTGGGAAGATCGTTGACAATGAGTATAAACAACAATGGTCCAAGATGACTACCTTGTGGGACACCTAACCAAACATGGATGACCATCGACTTGGTAGTTTTAAATAGAACACGATGCGTTCCATTTGAAAGATAAGAAGCAATCCACATAAGATAATCGGTAGAAAACCAATGAGAGTTTCCGTAGCATGATTAATTGAATGAAATGCTTTACTAAAGTCAGTATAAATTACGTCTGTTTGCAAGCGATACTGAAACCCTCGGTGAATGATCAAACAAAATTCTAGTATATTAGATGATGTCGAGCGAAGCTTGAAAAAACCATGTTGTGATAGGAAGATGCATGCACTTGCATGCATGTTGCAGCTGCGATGTAATGAGTTCCTCAAGAAGCTTGTAAATCGCAGATAGCTCAGCAATGCGGTAGTTCTCAATGGAGCTTACAAAAGAATAGAAAGAGCTTGAATTCTTTCGAAAATTAAGTTTAAATTTGGATATATAATTTTTATATAGTTGATTGTTGACGTCAACAACAAAATCGTTACGGATAAGTAGGCAATTCGAAAGATGTAACAAGGTTCGAGACCTTAGAGACTTCTTGTAAGTCCTAGATTTTCTAATGTTAAAGAGAGAGATATGCTTATTAAACCAGCGCGGCTTTGACATTGATGGATTCAATATATCAGGGGTTATTTAAGGTGTTATGAGTTACTTCATAAAAAGAGTCCGTGGCAGCATCGATATTTGCTGAAATTTAAAATATAACTCCAGTTAATTTTTTTCAAGTTATTTCTTAGATCACAATAGTCGGTTCTTTTAAAACACTTCTGACGACACTGCGCGCTATTACATCTGAAGAGTCGATAATCAGCGAAACCAAGAGTGTTGGATGATGTGGGTCCCCAGGAGTATATAAGGGAAGAGACTTATTAATGTGACAGAGGAGGTTATATTTAAACAAGTAAGGTAGCAGCAGTCGAGTTTCCCGATTGCAAAATACCCTGTACCCTTAGACATGCTTACAATTTATTTATTTAGTATCAATAAGTAAATGAAACAATATTCTATTAGAAAAGAGGACCATAACAATATAAATTTGTTATGATTTTGGTTATGAAAATAAGTTTCGTGTGTCATAAAGCCATACACATTTCGCTGTCAACGTCGCAGTCGGCGTCGCGCAATGCGTGTTTTGCTGCGCTTCTGCTTCCCTTGCCATAGATTTTGGTTCAAATTTAAAAATTAGATAGCTTTTATAAGCACCAACGCATACGCCGAATTGCATAGCATTAGGTTAATAATTGTGGGCGTGGCAGTTCTTCGCGGTTTGCGGGGAGCGTGGTCGTGGCAGTTTTTTGCTGATTGCGGGGGAGTGGGGGGTGATATCAAAATAAAACAACAAACTTGTACTGCGTATGGAAATTACCTATCCAACGATATATGGCACATGTCTGTAGCTCTTGTAGTTTCTGAGATCTAGGCGTTGATACGGACAGACAGACGGACGGACGGACGGACGGACGGACGGACGGACAGACGGACATGGCTATATCGACTCGGCTGTTGATGCTGATCAAGAATATATATACTTTATGTGGTCGGAGATGCTTCCTTCTGCCTGTTACATACATTTGCACCATATTATGATACCCTTTTCACCCATTTTTAATGGGTACAGGGTATAAAAATGAGGTCAAGCGACCTGCCACGAGAGTTCCTTATAGGGTTGAGCTGGAAAACGGTAGAATCGGCAAAACCATAAAGGTAGTCATTTTGGCTAGTGGGTAACCGCGAGTTATCGTCGTCAGTGTGGATCCACAATATGAGGGGCAAATTGAAGTCAACCATGACAAGGATAAGATCAGAATCATTCACCAGAGATAAAACGTATTTAATGGCAGTAAGGTGGTGCATATAAATGATTGCATCACACAGAGGGTAATGTAGGAACAAGTAATGAAAACGTTAAAGGACTCAGAATGAATTTTAACGGCTATAAATTCAATCCCGGAAGAATTAGTAATAGGGGTATGTTCCGCAACACTTACCCATCGAAACAATGAGAGCGCTATCTCCAAAGGATGGGCGATCTTCACAAAAGACAGTCTACTTGGAAGCAAAAATTTCGTTATCAGTGCAGAGGACTTTAAAATCAAAAGAAAAAATCTTTTTTAAAAAGTTTTTTTCGAAGAGTTACAGAACTGGAACCTTGAGAAGCTCTGGCCTATAATTCATGACCGAACTTGGACCAGAGCTTTAGCAATGCAGATATCTGGTAAAATAATTTTAAATGACGATAGCATTTTTTGATTAAAAGTTAATTTGTTAAAAAATAATTTGGAACGAGCGACGTTAAGATAATTGGAGAGGTGACACCTAACGCCATCTGCAGTGGCATCAGGCAAAGACGGGATACAAAGATGGACTTCCGGTGAGCAACAGCTCTAAGTCCTGAAGCCGCAGCGGAAGGTTGGCAGGTAGGAGGTTGGCGGCAGAGTCTAGCGGATTTACCGCCTAAAGCGGTAAGAGTAGTGGTGCGTAGTAGCATTAAAGTCGTTTTCTGGTTTTAGCAATGAGATGAAATATCCATCACATTGTTCAATGGCAAATGTGAAGCTGGTGTTGTGCATATATTTATTTGTTGGCAGACGTTTGAAATTTTTCGATCAATGACTTTATCCAAGAGTTGGCCATAATGCCATAATGACCGACTCCAGCAGATTTGATATGCGAGCAATTATCGCATATGGCTTGAGCGTGGTAGCAGGAGCAGCAATCCAGAGGGAAATGTTGAAATTAAGCGGCGGTGAAAAAACGAGATGATGTATGTTCAACAATCGACAGTTCTAAGAAATTTTTTTTGGTCCGCATCTATTTTTATTATCTGTTTATACCACAACAAAATGCAACCAAATTTTGAAGTTATAGACATTTTTATGTATCTGTTTAATGCACGCAATTTTGGCAAATCCTTGAAGTTTGCAATGATATAATTAAGTTATGACCGCAATAACATCGGCAAATATCGATTACTCAATTGTCAATTTAATTTTTTTTTTATTATTTCTTAACGTTGACAAGTAACCAAGTTATGCTATTACTACATTTTATTAATGTAGTCCTTTCATTAAATAATAAAGGGGACAACCATTATTTCGTTGCCAATATTTTCAACAGGCTCTACGCTTTTAAATTTTTGGAAGCTTGGACAATTCATTTTAATCATACCCTAGTTAATAATTATTTA
Source organism: Drosophila ercepeae (assembly GCA_018150545.1). Taxonomy (NCBI): domain Eukaryota; kingdom Metazoa; phylum Arthropoda; class Insecta; order Diptera; family Drosophilidae; genus Drosophila; species Drosophila ercepeae. The sequence goes on along the minus strand of JAECWL010000097.1, from coordinate 1,144,339 downwards.
TGTGATTATTTAATAAGAATGTTATACTGGAATCGAAGCACTTTAAAGAGTTGCAGCAGTGTTGTAGTATTGGATGAGTGCATAATTTCGTGCCCGATTCCGCTGGATGCCGTTCGAATCGTTTGAGAGTGGCGATCGTGAAAGAAATATATACATATTATATACCATTGGAAAGGTGACAGTCCGAACTGTAAATCAAGCATAAAATAACTTCATTATACCCTTGAATAAGGGTATTATAATTTTGTCCAGAAATGTGTAACGCATTAAAGGAAGCATCTCCGACCCCACAAAGTATATATATTCTTGATCAGCATCAACAGCCGAGTCGATATAGCCATGTCCGTCTGTCCGTCTGTTTCTATGCAAAAAATAGACAGTAGTTTTAAAGCTAGCGTTTTGAAATTTTTACCAGATCATTATTTTTGTTGCACGCAGATCAAGTTTAAGAATCGGTCGGATCGGACCACTATATCATATAGCTGCCATACAAACGACCGATATGAAAACAAGTCTTTGTATGGAAAACTTTTTTATTTTCCAACCTATTGCAACCGAATTCAACATTTATTTATTTGACATAGCCATACATGATTTTTGAAAGTTTGGTCCGGATCGGACCACTATATCATATAGCTGCCATACATTTGACATAGCCATACACGATTTGTGAAAGTTTGGTCCGGATTGGACCACTATATCATATATCTGCCATACAAACGACCGATAAGAAAACAAGCCTTTGTATGGAAAACTTTTTTGTTTTCAAGGGTATACCATCTTCGGCAAGCCGAAGATAACTTTTCTCACTTGTTGTACTTTAAATCATTTTCAATTTTCTAGTTTAGAGAAAATTCTAGAGTCTTGTGCGTGTTGTGTGGAAGCATTTATCTGATCTTATTCATTAGACAGTCTTATGTCGATTGACCTGCTCCATCGTTCTGTGTTTATCGCAAAAATCCAAATTGTTGGGATTGGTTGGTTAAGTTTTAATAGGCAGGGAGTAAACTTACTGGTATTTACGACGAGGAAACCATGTGATTGTTTCCATATTACCGATATTATGATGATTGACTTCTTCCATCTTTCTGGAAAATGGCTAATTTTAGTGATGGTGTTGAAGAGATCGATAAAACGGCGGAGTTAGAGGGCTGGATTTTTTTTTTACTATTTGGTCGGATCCAGGTGATTTTAATTGGCTTAGTTGTTTTTGATAATACTAGTTACTTTGTTTGGGCTCAGTTCAGTCAGTTGTAAGTGCCGGCGGGATAAACGTATTTGTGGCAAGTTTTGATTGGAATAGATTTGAAGGTGTTCAGCAAATGTGCTGGTTCTTTCTTTTTTTGCTTCGCGCCCGCCTCCTTTAGAGTTCCTTATGGGTAGGACCGTTTTAGTCGTTGTGCTTAGATTTCCAATTTTTTTGAAACCATGTTGATAGTTACCGGCGTTGGGCATGTTCTTCGATCTTTAGTGCTTATATGAGTTTGCAGGTTGCATCTTTAAATATATATCGTGCGGATGGGTTTCCTGTGTTGTTTTCTCTACGTAACCGCCGCTTGTTAAGGACAAGATAGGATAGGATACTTTCTGGTTCTTCTGCCTTTGAATGTGGAGTTTCTGTGCGGTTCGGGGTGACGAAATGTGGGCTTCAGCATATAACATATTTTTAAATTTTTGCATACAACCAATTTTGGTTCTTCGTCAAATAAAAAAGAGGTTCCTGCAAATTCAGTGACCTGCTTTTCGAAAAGAAAACGAAAAGAGGAAACATACCTCTTAATATTGAATATGAACTATTAAAAGTAGCAAATAGGAAGCTTGTCTTTCTTATAATGCCAAAAATTGGCCTTTTCGGCTAAAAAAAAAAGAAAAACGTCTACTTGAATAAGGTATAAGGTAAGAAGCAAATAAACGTAATATATTTTTGTAAATTATATTCACTTTTTATTTTGGATCTCTACGAGAGGCCCTTTGACATTTCTAAATGAGCCTTTGCCCGCAGTGGTCGACGGGATCCATCATTTTGTAGACGCCGTGTGTAATTTCTGTACCTATACTTGTATAAAAGAATCATTACATTATTTGAGAAATTATTTAAATATCTCTTTATTTGCAAATCAAAATAGAGTTCTCTTCTCTATCCTTACCACCTTTGTCTCGAACTCCATTTTCCGTAGTGCCGGTCTCCACTTTTGATCTTCTGGATGTTGTGTTGTTCAGAATAAGATACGATATTTTATGCGAAAGACTAAGAATTGTTTTAAAGAGTTGCTTGGCGATTTTTTAAAAATCAACGACCAATTCTGTTCTATTCCCAATTCAGTAGCCCTCAGCTACTAAATGAGTCTCCAAAGAAAAAAGGTCGACTTCGAAATGTATAACATAGCAAATGAGGAAGTTTTGTCCGATTTGTCCTTCGCGGCATCACTTTAAATGTTACCTCGGACCCAATTGACCACCCTAAAATCCTCTCTACAGTCCGAAACCCCGATTAGGACTTATATCACGTCCTAACAAAAAACTTTTTCGAACATATTTCCACAATATTTTCAAAAGTCTAGGGGATGCTCGACTTTATTAGAAGATTGTCAATATATGTGTGTTCAAAAACGGACTTTGTATTTTTGAGAAAAAAGATTTATTTTTTTTTATCAATATTTATATTGTCCCCTTCAAAGTAACCCCCTCAGACACAATACACTTATGCCAACGGGTTTTCCAATCCTCAAAGCAGTTTTCGGTATAGCTGTGAGCTCTTCAAGCGATGCAATCTTTATCGCTTCAATTGTTTCCAATCTCCGTTCTTTCATGAGTCTCTTTAGTTTTGGAAATTGTGGTGTTCCGGTGATTGTGCTGTTTTTGACTGAAAAATATCGCAAACAAAGATGAGTGAAAAGGAGCATTATCGAGATGCAACAGCCATGAATTGTTTTTTCTCTCTTTTAAGTCTTGCTCTTTTCGGTCTTGGCTTACCTGGGTTTTTATATTGGGACGATTGGGCTTTGGTTTCGACATCGTAACCCTACATAAATGATTCGCCACCAGTTATGAACCGTTTGAGTTAGTCCGGCTCGTAGTTGACGCCATTCGACAGCTCTTGGGCTATGCTCAAGCGACGCTTGTTTTGGTCAAAACAATTTCGTAACAAACTACGCAGACACATATCTCGTGCCCAAAACGTTAGAAAAACGTTCATGACACAAGCCAAGCGATATACCTCAGCAACTCTGATGGTGATACGACGATTTTCAAAAAAACAATTTTTCTTCACAGCTTGAACATTTTTATTAGTTGTTGACGTCTGAGCATCCAGAGCGAGGCTCGTGAGCGAGAGATTGGCATCTTCCCGGCCATCTTGGAAGAGTTTTTACCACTTGTTAACATTTTTGTTTACTCAGAAACGTTTCACCATATGCCACTTTAAACTTTTCAAGTGTTTCAGAGCACTTAACGCGGAGACAACCATTGTGACCTTTACCGTTTGGTTTCCGGGTCGTATTGAAACCACTCTGTAAAATAACTCAACCAAGCAGCGTGGGAACATTTTCTACTTTTCCAGTCTTCTGCGGTGATCATTTGATGCTGCTTTTGCTCCTCGGAAAGGTTCTTTGGAACCATCTTCGCGCACAACTTTCTCATCCTAAAATCGTGGGTTAAAACTTGTCGGACTGTTTCACGGTGCATACCCAGTTCCGACGCCAACATTCGAATTGTTAAACGTTACGGATTAGAGCACACAATGTGCATCCCCGTCAGTCCGCACCTCGACTGCGGCTCGTCTTTTACTCTTTCACGCCCCTCTTTAAACTCTTTATGCCATCGAAACACCCGGGAATGACAGAGCACTATCATGCACTTTTACAATTTTAGCGTACGTTTCCGTACCTGTTTGGCCCAATTTGCCAAACAATTTTACCGAGGCGTGTTGCTTTTGAGATCGTTGTTTTTAATTTTGGTGACGAGAATCACAAACACACGTTTACTCCTCACAACACAACAGGCGAACTAAACAAGCCACAATCGCGGCAGTATAATCAGTCTCATTACTTTATTGTCATACCTCTTATAAGTTTCACAAGACCGAACTACTGTCGAAGTTGTTATAAGAATTATTACATTAATTATTACCAGCTCAATTCAATTTACGCAAGACCCGAAACAGTTGTATAATTTTTTAAACACTGAGAGTAAAAATATATCTTTCAACCTTCATTTTGTGTGTCAACTTATCTGCTAACACTGATCAGGCCAATGAAGATCTATTTACTTTTTGAATAATTCAATTTCCAAAAATAGTGTCTTACCAATCTCTTAATGGTTTAAAAGCTTATTTCTTTTAATGGGTTAAAATGCAAACTTATCCCTTGAGACCTCACCAGGATATGTACTTTAGATAGGTTCATGCAATTAGGGGACCCCCAATTTTGGGTTCATCAAGACCCCATTGAATCTGTACAAAAAACCTGATTATCGCTCTAAGGGGACTCAACTGGAATGCAAACCTTCACATTCCTTCTTATCTTAGCTGACTCAGTGGAGTAATTAATTAATTAGTGAATTAACTTACCCTAACAAAACGTATATAAATACTAGGTGTCGATTTCTTGCATAACCTCAATGGCAAAGTAGACAAGTAACCAAAGTAAACATTCCTAACAGACTGACTTACCCTAACAAAACGTATAAAGATGCTAGATGTCGTTTTCTTGCATAACCTTATGAATGGCAAAGTAGACAAGTAAGCAAAGTAAAATTAAACTACAGTCCTAACAGACTGAAACTTGGAGTCCTCTATTTTTAAATCGATGTAGTTCAACATATGCCCAGCGTGAAACTTTTAGAGTACTGTGTTCAGAATTTAACGGCCTCTATGGCAATATTTCACTTTGCACTTCCTCTTCTATCAAATCGACAATCCTAGGTGAAGATTGAAAGGTAGGTATTTAAAATTTATGTCGAAAACACCGATTGTAACTGACGAATAACAAAAAGTTTAAGTTGACTAAGTAAGTGCATGAAGTTTCGTTCGTGTATACTCTACATGTGCCAACAGACTCTGGCAAAATACATTTTTAGACTCGAGATTCTGTAATGTGCCGAACACTGCGTTAAAATGAAACATATGTACAGTATAATTCGCTTAACTGCCGTTATCTGCAGTTATCTTAAAAATGCAGGTAACTTTATTTTAATATTTTATATAATCGTCTTGTTTATAGATAGTGGGGTTAATTGTAGACCTGTCGCATTGGAATTTGGCACATAGTTTACTTTTGTCCACTTTATTAAAAACATTCCATAATTTGTAGCTTTTCTTTTATTGTTAGGCCAATAACGCGCTTTATGTTAACCTTTTTTGTACTTTTTTAATAAGCACAACGATCAAAACAAAACAAAATTTATTCATAGATGGCGCAGCTAACTTTGATGATATTCATAGAGAATGGCAAAAAAAACAGCTGGTGTGATGTACTTAAGTAAGAGAGACTTATCTTGGATTCAGCAAACATAATTGTTTTCATACAAAAAACAAAATTATGGAGTTATCTTGCTGATGCAGCTAAGTATCGAGGCAGCTAAGCGAATTACACTGTACATATATAGTCAAACGCACTTATTTTGAATTCCTAAAGAAAGTTAGTTAAAAGAAGTGTTGCATGTATTCAGATAAATAACAAAAATTGCTACGTGCACAACATCCCTTCGGAAATGTTTTTATGTGATTACCTCAATCACCCTGTTTCTGTGAAGCCTCAAACTACCGTGGATGTGTTTCCAAAAGGATTTTGATATATTGAAAAGAATTTCTTTCAATTAAATATTGCACTTTGTATAATTCAATTTTTTATGTACCTATGTATGTAAAATCGATTAGTTGCAAATACATAAAATAATGGTTTACAATTTTTGAGTAAAACTAATGATTAGTTTTTTGTAGCTGACGCCATTTTGTCCGATTTATAATTTACCATATTATAGATGGAACTTGGAAAAAAAAGGTAAAAATATTGACGTACACAGGGATAATTAGCATATTTTTAAATTTAGTGTGACTTCTGAATATCCGCTACGTAAACAATTTAAAAAAATTTAATATTATTCTTTAAAAATTTAATTTTAATTTATATATACCGAAAGTATTTCAAAAAGTAATTATATATTTTCTTTTCAGGTATAAGGGTGGCCGGACACCTATTAGGTCCAGTGAAAGGCGGCGTCCTCAAAGTGTTTCCTCCTTATCCACATTATCGCCGAGAGTTGTGTTGTCCAGATTGGAACCCAGGGATTTTGAACGTCTTCGATTATCTTATAAAGTTGCCATTGACCAAAGAAGATCTAGAAGCTGCCGTGGCATGAACATGGGTCAAAAAATAAGTGGTGGAGTCAAAACCGTTAGTCGAAATGATTCACAATCTACCTTTAAACCCATCATACCAAGAGAATTGCAAGCAGATTTTGTCAAACCCGCACGCATTGATATTTTACTTGATATGCCGCCTGCGTCCCGGGAATTACAAATGAAGCACTCTTGGAACTCTGAGGACAGATCCCTCAATATTTTTGTAAAGGAAGATGATAAATTGACCTTTCACAGACACCCTGTCGCCCAAAGCACGGATTGTATCCGCGGAAAAGTTGGTCTAACGAAAGGATTACATATCTGGGAAATATTTTGGCCGACTAGACAAAGAGGAACACATGCTGTGGTCGGAGTATCTACTGCGGATGCACCATTACATTCAGTTGGCTACCAAAGTTTAATTGGATCTACTGAGCAAAGTTGGGGTTGGGACTTAGGAAGAAATAAATTGTATCATGATTCGAAAAACTGTGCCGGCGTTACATATCCAGCCATTTTAAAAAATGACGAAGCTTTTTTGGTTCCCGATAAGTTCTTAGTAGCGTTAGACATGGACGAAGGAACATTAAGCTTTATTGTTGATCACCAATACCTCGGCATTGCATTTAGAGGCCTAAGAGGAAAAAAATTGTACCCAGTTGTTTCTGCAGTTTGGGGTCACTGTGAAATAACAATGCGCTACATCGGTGGACTAGATCGTAAGTAAACATTTAAAAACCGTTTGAGACCTTAGAATTACAAAATAAAGTTTAAATGCCTAGAAATCGAAAAACTAAATTTCGAACTCAACGTATTTAAAGTTTTAAAGTTCCATATATGTCCTTCTATATATACCTGGAAGTTTTACACAATGAGCGCTTCTGTACCAAACTTCAAAATCTTTAAATAAATAAAACCCCATACTTGAATAACCATAAAATCAATTGACTTCATAAAAATACGTATTTTTTAAGGATCACAACAAGGAATTTTGTTTCTATATATTCAAAGAACATTTATTATTGCTGATCGCTTAATAAACGGAGCTATCACACCTAGTTAAAAATAGTATTTAATATAACATGTACCTCTTTAAATTTTTCGAAATTGTGAATTAAAATGAATTCTTATAATTTTAGCCGAACCTTTGCCATTGATGGATCTATGCCGACGAACAATTCGTCAAAAAATTGGGCGCGTGAATTTGGAGGAACGAATTCAACAGCTTCAACTTCCTCTATCAATGAAAACGTATTTATTGTATAAAAATCGTAGATAATATTTTTGATAAGTAATTGAAGAACCAATTTCTATAAATTTTTCTGCATGTGATGAAAGCAGTAAATAATTGTGTTAGATTAAAATAGACATAGATCAATGTTAGCTTCTCTGTCCCCTAACATTAAATTAAAATTAATAAATTTGTAACAATTAGTTTAAAAAGTGCGCCATGTGCGCAAAAATTACAGTATAAATTTTACAATAACATCATATTTTGCAATAAATCGGCGAACCATTTTTTGGATGTAATTCTACAATAAAAACAATTGTAAAAATCATTTATAAATTAAAGGGAAAGAATTTTAGTCTAATAACATTTTTGTTTAAAATTTAAAATATCATGGAAATACTGTTTTAATTGTCATTGAGTTTTAATAATTTTTTACCATAAATATATGAGCAAATTGTTTGGTGCAATATCTGAAACAAAAATACTAAAGTCCTTTTATAGTTTACACTTTTGTTCACAAGTAACGGTAGTATGAAAATATAAGTTTCGAACGAAAAAGATCCCAGGAAATAAAATATATTCAAAGCATGTAATACATGCAAAATGTGAAACGAAATTTAAATAAATCGTCAAATGGTTCTAATGAAAACAAAATTATTTTTTAATTTCTGTATGTTAAGATAAATTGTACAAACTGTCAAATTTGTACTTATGTACGCATTTTAGTTTGATGTTTAAGGTAAAATAAAAAACAGTCTTGATATGTAATAAAAAAAATACTAAATTGCTAATATAACGTAAAAAGAAGCATCCTTCAGGATAAGAGAAGTCAAGGTGTTTTTTACTGGCTCAATTTCAGTGTGTCCTTGAGAGGGGCATCACTCAGAACAAAGTCGCAACCTACCAAATTTTTTCTGCGTTCAGTAAAAGGTACTAATTTGATTCGATATACTTAGTCCAGGAATGCGTCGAGTCATAAAAGGCGCTCGTTGGTGGGGCTAACATAAGGCCATCTGCCACTAGTTTTGGTTTTTCGTGACATTTTTTTTTTGCGCGGCTCCCCTTGTATAACGTATAGCCCACCTCGCGCCCAACCGCTGCCATTTATGCGAGGGGCGCTGCCATTTATCGTACGGCTTTGATCGGTGGGTTAGACCCTAGAGAATAAATTATAGAAAAGATTACGAGGAAGAAGAGGACTGCGTTTGTTGCTCTGAAAACTAGGTGGGATTTTAGGAGTTGATAAAAGTGGAAAGGCAGAGTGAAGTAATAGAGTATAGGTCAGAACACAAAACCCTAAAAGGCTCATGCTGGGCATATGTAGGACTATAACAACTTAGGAACAGGGGACTAAAATTTCTAGTCCGTCTATTTGGAATGTTAAATGTTAGTCGTGTTAGTAGATGCTGGTTGTCTACATTACCATTACATTACATTACCACTACAATAAGGTTATGGAAGAAAACGACCAACAGCATCTCTTTTCGATTGGTTAGGGAAGGTAAATTGATTAGGAGTCTGTTAAAATAAAAAGGGAGGTGAAGATTTGCATCCCAGTAGAGTCCCATAAGAGCAAACATGAAATTCTTTTGAACGGATTCAATGCGATCTTGATGAACCCTATACTGAGGGCTCCAGAGGCATGACCCGTACTCCAGTATTGGACGTACTAAAAATAAGTCTACTAAAGAAAAACTAATAGGACACCAAGATCGTTAACCTGGGTTAATCTTTTTAAGAAAATCCCATAGGGACGACTTTTCAAGTGTTAATAAAAATGGCATTGATTGAAATTTTCGTGAAATGAGCATGGGCTTAATTGAAATTTGCGTTTACATGTATAAAGTTGTTAGGGGCGAGTATTCTATGGCCTACGCTTCAAAACGGTACTACCTATGTGAACAAAGACGAATTTTCTAGTGTTAACGAAAATGCCGCTTATTTAAGTTTTCGTTGTACATGCACAAAAGTGTTTGGAATACGATGTCTCTGATCTACGGTGTAAGATGAATAACCTCTAATTTGGGGTTTTAGGTTCTTTGGGTTTTTATTTAGAGTTGGGAGCAGCGAAGGTGCGGCTTCCAAGGTTCACTTAACTCTGGTTTTACATTATTACTTAAGTTCTAACTAAGCCTCGGTCTGATCGCTGCGCTGCCCACAGTTGCTAAGCAGCGAGTAACTGTTATGTTTATTCTACATTATGCTATATTATACTCTCTATATTATGCTCTCTTAAGTTGAAGCGCGAGGGTATATGCATACACTTGCACTTTCTGTGCCGATCGAATCATATTTTAGTAAGTACTCTTGGTACAGTAGCTATTCAATATGTATGCATACTGCATCTCCCTCCTTTGAAAAATAACGTAATATAATGAAGTTATTTTATAAGATTTTACTTAAAAGATACATTTTACTTTTTTTTTTTTTTTTATATAATAAGGAAGAAAAAATATTTTCGTTTATCGTTTTTTTTTTTTTTTTTTTTTTGATTATATTAAATTACAAATAATATTCAAATGTATATAAGTATTTTGTTTTAGTATGGCAATACTAATTACAATTATGAAATAAACATTTTTAACCTATCCTTATGTACCGTTTGTTTTTTGTTTTTATTACTCGATATTATAATGTTATTTTTATCTCCTATTTCCGTTACTTTATACGGATTTGTATATTTATATTCTAACTTATGACCTGTTTCATTTCTTAATAAGACTTTATCCCCTACTGCTATATTTATATCGTTTGTTTTCTGATCATATAATATTTTATTATTTTTCTTATTTTCTTCTATCATTATTCTAGCTCTTTTATATGCTACTTCTAATCTATATTTACTTTCCTTAGCATAGTCATCTATATTATATAAAGTCTCTATATGATCTATACTATTAAATTGTTTTGGTAAATTATTTGTTTTACCAAATACTAATTCATATGGACAGTAATTATGTGCCATTGAGGGGGTCGTGTTGAAGCAAAAAACGAAGTATTGAAGCCATACGTCCCAATCAGTTTTATCAACCGATATGTATGAGCGTATGTATTCATTAAAGGTTCTATGACTACGTTCTATTGTTCCAACTGTCTGGTGGTGGTGTGCCGTAGATGTTATATTTTCGATTTTTAGAAATTTGCACAGATCATTTATAATTGAATTCTTATATTCTGTTCCCATGTCCGTAATGAACGTCTTCATTGGACCGTACTTCAGAATAAAAGATTCAGAAATTGCTTTAGCGATAGTGTTCGCGTTTTTGTTTGGAACTGGTATGGCAACTAAATATTTAGTTAGGTCACATATTAGAGTGACTGCATACTCATTGCCATTCTCTGATTTTGGTAGTGGGCCAATAGTGTCTACTATCACCCTGTCGAAAGCATTTATTGGCGTATTGGTTATTATCAATGGGGTCTTATTGTGCTTTGTTATTTTAGCTTTTTGGCATTTTTGACATTTTTGTATGTAATCAGTAATATCTCGAGTCATACCTTTCCAAAAATAATGTCTTTTGACCTTGGCCAAGGTTTTTGTAATACCTGTATGACGTCCTTGTATTGAATCGTCATGGAATTTAGACAGTATTGCTTCTTTTCATTTTGATTTCCTATATTGGTCACCGGGTTGAGTAGCGCTACTCTTAATGTATTCAATATCTTATTGCCCATTTGTTTGAAATTATCTATTGAAACATGTTCGAAGATATTTTCCCACGGTGCCACTTTGAGTTGGCTGATTTTGTTTATACCGGCTTGCATTTCAAGCCTTTGGAAAAATTGACCTAAGTCTAGGATTCCATTGGTATATAAATCGCTAACATCATATCTTGCAGTAATTTTTCTACCATGTTTGAATAAACATAGCGTATGTTTTACATGCGAGGTCACTACTTTACGTACTTCGTCATTGTTTATGACTTCATATACGTTGGGCTTAGAAGCTTTCTCTATAGATTGCGTAGGCAATTCTATTTCTTTGTTATCCGCGCGGATTTTCTGTCTATTTTGGTATCTAGTAGTGACTTTCATAATATTTCCTGTGATATTTTGTAGATCTTTAATGGTTATTCTTGATAACGCATCAGCTACATTATTGTCTTTTCCCTTTAGATATTCAACTGTGAAATCATACTCTTCTAATTCTAGCCTCATACGTGTCAGTTTAGAACTCGGATTAACCATTGAGAATAGGTATATTAATGGTCTGTGATCTGTTTTTATTGTAAAGTGTTTTCCATAAATATATGGTCGAAAATGTAATATTGCCCAGTGAATTGCAGCTAATTCCTGCTCAGTTGTACATTTATTACTTTCTCCCTTAGTGAAAGCTCTTGATGCGTATGCAATGGGAAGTTGAAGTCCGTTATGGTTTTGAGTTAAAACCGCTCCGCACGCTTGCTTACTTGCATCAGTAATTATACAGAATTCTTTGCTGAAATCAGGATATTGTAGCAAGGTAGGTTCCATGAGTTTTGTTTTTAAATATTGGAATGCGTTTTGGCATTCATCTGTCCATTCGAAAGGAACATTCTTTTTACATAATCTTGTAATGTGCCGTGAATAATCGGCGAAATTTTTTATGAAACGTCTATAATAATTGCAAAATGCTATGAAACGTCTAGCGCTGTCCGCATCGCGCGGCGTAGGGTAATTCTTAATGACATCATATTTCTTGTCATCTGGGAGTATTCCTTTATCTGTACATTTATGACCAAGAAAAGTCACCTCATGCATAAAAAATGAACATTTTTCTGGATGCAACTTTAGATTGTATTTCCTACATTTCTCAAAAACGTCTGTTAAGTTTTTAAGCATATGCTTTTCGGAACAACCTATAACTATTAAGTCATCCATATAAAGGAATGCTTGTGAAGGTTCTAATCCAGAGAATGCTATAGTCATCATTCTCTGAAATGAATTAGGCGCTATTTTTATACCGAAAGGTAGTCGCGTGAAGCAATACGAGCCATTGCTCGTTAAAAATTACGTTATATCTCTTGAACTGTTTTCGAGTTCAATTTGATGAAATCCTGACATTAAGTCAAGGCATGAAAAATATTTTGGTCGTCCAAGTTGATCCAAAATATCATCAATTCTTGGGAGTGGAAATTTATCAGAGAGTAATTTTTTATTAATTTGACGATAGTCAATTACTAATCGCCATTTCTTTTGTTCTGAACCTGGAGATGGTTTTTTAGGGACAAGTAATAATGGGCTGTTATATTCAGATACAGATGGTTCAACAATCCCGTCGGTGATCAATTTTCCAACTTGTTTCTGTATTTCGTTCACGTGACTGTGTGGGCATCTAAAATTTTTTATGTACACTGGTTCATCATCTTTTAATCTCAGTTTTTGTTTATAAAAATTATTGGTGCTTATTGGTTCAGATTCTAATCCGAATATATCATTGTATTTGGTGCATAAGCTTGAATGCTGTGATTTGAATTGTGAAGGAAAGTTTTTTGTTAGTTGAGATAATATAGTTTTTTTTCTATTTTCTTGATTAGTTTGAACTACTTCGTAGTTCGAAAGTGATTCATACGCTAAGTTATTTGTACTGACTACTTGATCTTTATTTGTTGTATTGAGTAGTCTTATAAAAGCGTTTTTAGATGTTGTGATGGTACTTGCTATGTAAATACCATGCTTAATTTCTTGATTTGGAATCAATACACTGTCTTTACACAGTTGTTTCTGCAGTTTGGGGTCACTGTGAAATAACAATGCGCTACATCGGTGGACTAGATCGTAAGTAAACATTTAAAAACCGTTTGAGACCTTAGAATTACAAAATAAAGTTTAAATGCCTAGAAATCGAAAAACTAAATTTCGAACTCAACGTATTTAAAGTTTTAAAGTTCCATATATGTCCTTCTATATATACCTGGAAGTTTTACACAATGAGCGCTTCTGTACCAAACTTCAAAATCTTTAAATAAATAAAACCCCATACTTGAATAACCATAAAATCAATTGACTTCATAAAAATACGTATTTTTTAAGGATCACAACAAGGAATTTTGTTTCTATATATTCAAAGAACATTTATTATTGCTGATCGCTTAATAAACGGAGCTATCACACCTAGTTAAAAATAGTATTTAATATAACATGTACCTCTTTAAATTTTTCGAAATTGTGAATTAAAATGAATTCTTATAATTTTAGCCGAACCTTTGCCATTGATGGATCTATGCCGACGAACAATTCGTCAAAAAATTGGGCGCGTGAATTTGGAGGAACGAATTCAACAGCTTCAACTTCCTCTATCAATGAAAACGTATTTATTGTATAAAAATCGTAGATAATATTTTTGATAAGTAATTGAAGAATCAATTTCTATAAATTTTTCTGCATGTGATGAAAGCAGTAAATAATTGTGTTAGATTAAAATAGACATAGATCAATGTTAGCTTCTCTGTCCCCTAACATTAAATTAAAATTAATAAATTTGTAACAATTAGTTTAAAAAGTGCGCCATGTGCGCAAAAATTACAGTATAAATTTTACAATAACATCATATTTTGCAATAAATCGGCGAACCATTTTTTGGATGTAATTCTACAATAAAAACAATTGTAAAAATCATTTATAAATTAAAGGGAAAGAATTTTAGTCTAATAACATTTTTGTTTAAAATTTAAAATATCATGGAAATACTGTTTTAATTGTCATTGAGTTTTAATAATTTTTTACCATAAATATATGAGCAAATTGTTTGGTGCAATATCTGAAACAAAAATACTAAAGTCCTTTTATAGTTTACACTTTTGTTCACAAGTAACGGTAGTATGAAAATATAAGTTTCGAACGAAAAAGATCCCAGGAAATAAAATATATTCAAAGCATGTAATACATGCAAAATGTGAAACGAAATTTAAATAAATCGTCAAATGGTTCTAATGAAAACAAAATTATTTTTATAATAATAATATTATAATAATAATAATAATTTTAATAATTTCTGTATGTTAAGATAAATTGTACAAACTGTCAAATTTGTACTTATGTACGCATTTTAGTTTGATGTTTAAGGTAAAATAAAAAACAGTCTTGATATGTAATAAAAAAAATACTAAATTGCTAATATAACGTAAAAAGAAGCATCCTTCAGGATAAGAGAAGTCAAGGTGTTTTTTACTGGCTCAATTTCAGTGTGTCCTTGAGAGGGGCATCACTCAGAACAAAGTCGCAACCTACCAAATTTTTTCTGCGTTCAGTAAAAGGTACTAATTTGATTCGATATACTTAGTCCAGGAATGCGTCGAGTCATAAAAGGCGCTCGTTGGTGGGGCTAACATAAGGCCATCTGCCACTAGTTTTGGTTTTTCGTGACATTTTTTTTTGCGCGGCTCCCCTTGTATAACGTATAGCCCACCTCGCGCCCAACCGCTGCCATTTATGCGAGGGGCGCTGCCATTTATCGTACGGCTTTGATCGGTGGGTTAGACCCTAGAGAATAAATTATAGAAAAGATTACGAGGAAGAAGAGGACTGCGTTTGTTGCTCTGAAAACTAGGTGGGATTTTAGGAGTTGATAAAAGTGGAAAGGCAGAGTGAAGTAATAGAGTATAGGTCAGAACACAAAACCCTAAAAGGCTCATGCTGGGCATATGTAGGACTATAACAACTTAGGAACAGGGGACTAAAATTTCTAGTCCGTCTATTTGGAATGTTAAATGTTAGTCGTGTTAGTAGATGCTGGTTGTCTACATTACCATTACATTACATTACCACTACAATAAGGTTATGGAAGAAAACGACCAACAGCATCTCTCTTCGATTGGTTAGGGAAGGTAAATTGATTAGGAGTCTGTTAAAATAAAAAGGGAGGTGAAGATTTGCATCCCAGTAGAGTCCCATAAGAGCAAACATGAAATTCTTTTGAACGGATTCAATGCGATCTTGATGAACCCTATACTGAGGGCTCCAGAGGCATGACCCGTACTCCAGTATTGGACGTACTAAAAATAAGTCTACTAAAGAAAAACTAATAGGACACCAAGATCGTTAACCTGGGTTAATCTTTTTAAGAAAATCCCATAGGGACGACTTTTCAAGTGTTAATAAAAATGGCATTGATTGAAATTTTCGTGAAATGAGCATGGGCTTAATTGAAATTTGCGTTTACATGTATAAAGTTGTTAGGGGCGAGTATTCTATGGCCTACGCTTCAAAACGGTACTACCTATGTGAACAAAGACGAATTTTCTAGTGTTAACGAAAATGCCGCTTATTTAAGTTTTCGTTGTACATGCACAAAAGTGTTTGGAATACGATGTCTCTGATCTACGGTGTAAGATGAATAACCTCTAATTTGGGGTTTTAGGTTCTTTGGGTTTTTATTTAGAGTTGGGAGCAGCGAAGGTGCGGCTTCCAAGGTTCACTTAACTCTGGTTTTACATTATTACTTAAGTTCTAACTAAGCCTCGGTCTGATCGCTGCGCTGCCCACAGTTGCTAAGCAGCGAGTAACTGTTATGTTTATTCTACATTATGCTTCTATATGTTTATTCTATATTATGCTCTCTTAAGTTGAAGCGCGAGGGTATATGCATACACTTGCACTTTCTGTGCCGATCGAATCATATTTTAGTAAGTACTCTTGGTACAGTAGCTATTCAATATGTATGCATACTGCATCTCCCTCCTTTGAAAAATAACGTAATATAATGAAGTTATTTTATAAGATTTTACTTAAAAGATACATTTTACTTTTTTTTTTTTTTTTATAATAATAAGGAAGAAAAAATATTTTCGTTTATCGTTTTTTTTTTTTTTTTTTTTTTTTGATTATATTAAATTACAAATAATATTCAAATGTATATAAGTATTTTGTTTTAGTATGGCAATACTAATTACAATTATGAAATAAACATTTTTAACCTATCCTTATGTACCGTTTGTTTTTTGTTTTTATTACTCGATATTATAATGTTATTTTTATCTCCTATTTCCGTGACTTTATACGGATTTGTATATTTATATTCTAACTTATGACCTGTTTCATTTCTTAATAAGACTTTATCCCCTACTGCTATATTTATATCGTTTGTTTTCTGATCATATAATATTTTATTATTTTTCTTATTTTCTTCTATCATTATTCTAGCTCTTTTATATGCTACTTCTAATCTATATTTACTTTCCTTAGCATAGTCATCTATATTATATAAAGTCTCTATATGATCTATACTATTAAATTGTTTTGGTAAATTATTTGTCTTACCAAATACTAATTCATATGGACAGTAATTATGTGCCATTGAGGGGGTCGTGTTGAAGCAAAAAACGAAGTATTGAAGCCATACGTCCCAATCAGTTTTATCAACCGATATGTATGAGCGTATGTATTCATTAAAGGTTCTATGACTACGTTCTATTGTTCCAACTGTCTGGTGGTGGTGTGCCGTAGATGTTATATTTTCGATTTTTAGAAATTTGCACAGATCATTTATAATTGAATTCTTATATTCTGTTCCCATGTCCGTAATGAACGTCTTCATTGGACCGTACTTCAGAATAAAAGATTCAAAAATTGCTTTAGCGATAGTGTTCGCGTTTTTGTTTGGAACTGGTATGGCAACTAAATATTTAGTTAGGTCACATATTAGAGTGACTGCATACTCATTGCCATTCTCTGATTTTGGTAGTGGGCCAATAGTGTCTACTATCACCCTGTCGAAAGCATTTATTGGCGTATTGGTTATTATCAATGGGGTCTTATTGTGCTTTGTTATTTTAGCTTTTTGGCATTTTTGACATTTTTGTATGTAATCAGTAATATCTCGAGTCATACCTTTCCAAAAATAATGTCTTTTGACCTTGGCCAAGGTTTTTGTAATACCTGTATGACGTCCTTGTATTGAATCGTCATGGAATTTAGACAGTATTGCTTCTTTTTCATTTTGATTTCCTATATTGGTCACCGGGTTGAGTAGCGCTACTCTTAATGTATTCAATATCTTATTGCCCATTTGTTTGAAATTATCTATTGAAACATGTTCGAAGATATTTTCCCACGGTGCCACTTTGAGTTGGCTGATTTTGTTTATACCGGCTTGCATTTCAAGCCTTTGGAAAAATTGACCTAAGTCTAGGATTCCATTGGTATATAAATCGCTAACATCATATCTTGCAGTAATTTTTCTACCATGTTTGAATAAACATAGCGTATGTTTTACATGCGAGGTCACTACTTTACGTACTTCGTCATTGTTTATGACTTCATATACGTTGGGCTTAGAAGCTTTCTCTATAGATTGCGTAGGCAATTCTATTTCTTTGTTATCCGCGCGGATTTTCTGTCTATTTTGGTATCTAGTAGTGACTTTCATAATATTTCCTGTGATATTTTGTAGATCTTTAATGGTTATTCTTGATAACGCATCAGCTACATTATTGTCTTTTCCCTTTAGATATTCAACTGTGAAATCATACTCTTCTAATTCTAGCCTCATACGTGTCAGTTTAGAACTCGGATTAACCATTGAGAATAGGTATATTAATGGTCTGTGATCTGTTTTTATTGTAAAGTGTTTTCCATAAATATATGGTCGAAAATGTAATATTGCCCAGTGAATTGCAGCTAATTCCTGCTCAGTTGTACATTTATTACTTTCTCCCTTAGTGAAAGCTCTTGATGCGTATGCAATGGGAAGTTGAAGTCCGTTATGGTTTTGAGTTAAAACCGCTCCGCACGCTTGCTTACTTGCATCAGTAATTATACAGAATTCTTTGCTGAAATCAGGATATTGTAGCAAGGTAGGTTCCATGAGTTTTGTTTTTAAATATTGGAATGCGTTTTGGCATTCATCTGTCCATTCGAAAGGAACATTCTTTTTACATAATCTTGTAATGTGCCGTGAATAATCGGCGAAATTTTTTATGAAACGTCTATAATAATTGCAAAATGCTATGAAACGTCTAGCGCTGTCCGCATCGCGCGGCGTAGGGTAATTCTTAATGACATCATATTTCTTGTCATCTGGGAGTATTCCTTTATCTGTACATTTATGACCAAGAAAAGTCACCTCATGCATAAAAAATGAACATTTTTCTGGATGCAACTTTAGATTGTATTTCCTACATTTCTCAAAAACGTCTGTTAAGTTTTTAAGCATATGCTTTTCGGAACAACCTATAACTATTAAGTCATCCATATAAAGGAATGCTTGTGAAGGTTCTAATCCAGAGAATGCTATAGTCATCATTCTCTGAAATGAATTAGGCGCTATTTTTATACCGAAAGGTAGTCGCGTGAAGCAATACGAGCCATTGCTCGTTAAAAATGACGTTATATCTCTTGAACTGTTTTCGAGTTCAATTTGATGAAATCCTGACATTAAGTCAAGGCATGAAAAATATTTTGCTCGTCCAAGTTGATCCAAAATATCATCAATTCTTGGGAGTGGAAATTTATCAGAGAGTAATTTTTTATTAATTTGACGATAGTCAATTACTAATCGCCATTTCTTTTGTTCTGAACCTGGAGATGGTTTTTTAGGGACAAGTAATAATGGGCTGTTATATTCAGATACAGATGGTTCAACAATCCCGTCGGTGATCAATTTTCCAACTTGTTTCTGTATTTCGTTCACGTGACTGTGTGGGCATCTAAAATTTTTTATGTACACTGGTTCATCATCTTTTAATCTCAGTTTTTGTTTATAAAAATTATTGGTGCTTATTGGTTCAGATTCTAATCCGAATATATCATTGTATTTGGTGCATAAGCTTGAATGCTGTGATTTGAATTGTGAAGGAAAGTTTTTTGTTAGTTGAGATAATATAGTTTTTTTTCTATTTTCTTGATTAGTTTGAACTACTTCGTAGTTCGAAAGTGATTCATACGCTAAGTTATTTGTACTGACTACTTGATCTTTATTTGTTGTATTGAGTAGTCTTATAAAAGCGTTTTTAGATGTTGTGATGGTACTTGCTATGTAAATACCATGCTTAATTTCTTGATTTGGAATCAATACACTGTCTTCTTTTGATTTTATATCTATTTTTCTAATAACTTGGGATCTTGCTGGCAGAAGTATTGAGTTATTGCCAGAACTGTATGTTATTGGTACATAAATTGGAAATTTTAAGTTATTCGGTCTAATTATAAGCCAATCTTCAGATGGCTTGAAGTCTAATTGACAGTTGTATGTTTTTATAAAATCGATTCCTAATATGCCATCACAAGGAATGGCGAATTGTAAATCCACGATATGAAAATTGTGTTGGATTATGTACTTAGTGGTCTGTATCTCAATAGAAGTTAACCCTTTGGATTTGGTTACTTCTTGACTTATTCCTTTTATATCTATAATATAATTATCTTGTACGTCATGAAAGACATCAGAATTTTCTTTAACTATCGAAATGTCGGCACCTGTGTCTACTAAAAAGATAAGTTCTTTTCCTGTAGGCACATGGTTGAATGATTCAAATATATTTTGACTGAGATTAATAGTGTGAACCCTTGCATTTTCTACTGCTGAGTATCCAAAGGGATTGTGGAGTTTTCCGATATATTGTTAGTTATTCGGACATTACGATGGACTATTATAGTTGTGGCCTCGATTCGAGTTGAACGGCCTCTTGAGTTTCCTCTATATTGGCCTCGTCGATTATTATATTGTGTATTGTTATTATAGTGGCTACGAAAGTTGCCTCTATAATTTCCACGTCCGCGGTTTCCGCCGCGCTGTGAATTATTGTTGTAGTATAGGACAGTGTTTGGCTGTCCGGTTGTCTCTGTGCAACAATATACAAATTTCGATATGGCTTCATTCATATTATTGAAGGTACCAGCTTGCATGATAAGTTTTACCTTATCGATTGTGCAATTTTTAGTCATTGCTTTGACTGCATGCTTAGTGGCATAACTTTTGGCTAACTCTAGGGGTAAACCCTCTGTTATGTATGCACCTTCTAACATTTTTGTCATCTGCTCAACCTCTAGTGTATACTGGTTAGCAGTTTTGTTGTGTTGCTGTAGGCTCATCAGTTTTGCTGATAAAACTTCCACAGTTTCGCCTTTGACATTATTTTTTAATTTGGAAATCACTTCAGTTATTGTTGTTTCATTTCTGATTAAATTTCTGGCGACAACCTTTAGCCTTGTTTTTATAATCGAAATTGCTATATGTTCGTGTTCGCCTTTTATTAAATCCAATAATTGTAATGCATCAAGAAAACTTTGTAAGTTTTCAGCTTTACCATCAAAAATTGGTATAAGCTTAGTTGCTGTATTAATAAAATCGATATTTGTTTGTGCCATATTGTTGCTTGGCTTGTTCTCTGTTGAAGTATCAGAATCTGTAGAATTATCCAGATCTGACATCAGAGCAGCTGGAATAGTTAGGTTATTTAAATCCTCCTCTTCTATTTTTGCCATGTAAAGAATAACCTCTTCTATTTTAGGATTTGTACTATGCTTTTCTGACTCTATTTGGTCAGTGTCGGCTTGTTCCGTTGATTCTGGTTCATTACCAGTTTCAATTGAAGTGTTCAGTATTGTTGGTACTGATATATCTAAATTAAACTTTTGTTTAATTGATATCAAGTTAGATCGTAGTCTGATCAAAAATTTTGATACTTATGACCAATGATCTTGATTTAATTTTTCTTTTTGGCCATATATTAGTATACGTGCTTCGTTAAATCATTTAACTAATATCTCTACGTGTTTTTTTACAGTAGTTCTTTGAATAGGCCTGTTTTGTGTAAGTGACTTGTACGATTTATCAAAGTCATTTTTTATGCTGTTTAAATTTTTATATAATTCATTCCATTCCATTATTTTATGGATATGAATTCCTTTTGAAATATATCATATGTTTCCCTAATTGCCTTTAGTGAGGCCATACTTTAGTTTAATATATATAAATTTAGGTTGAAGATTTTGACAATTATCTTTATTTGTATAATATAAATCTTAGAATAAATGCGCTCTGCTTTGTTGAGGCGAATTTGTATATTTCTGCGTGGTGATGACCGACGCTTCTGATCTCCAAATCTCGACCAATTATTCCTAATTCGATCTCTTAAGATTACCCTAAGTTCTTATGCAAAGCTTAGGCCTTGTCTCGAAAGCTCCAATACTGTTACGTTAAAGCGGGAATACGCAATACGTATGTAACTCCAGTTAACTCCTCCCTTACTAAGATGAAGGCTGTCCTCAGTCCTTTCAAATTATACGGTTGATATGGGAATCCTGGTGATCCGTGCCTCGTTGACGATGGCCTTGGTGGTCCTGTAGTTTCATCACAATGGGCACAATGGATAGAGTAGTTGATGGTGGAGAGCTCAATGTAAGATCTACTTTTTTTAATGCTTTGCTTAAATTATTATTAACTCCAAAAAATAAAACTGCAAATACATTGTTAGTTAATAATAGTGATTATATATAACAAGGTACAACGCTCGTTGATTAAATTTGTTTTTTTTTATATTATGATATAAAAATAGGATAAAGAAGGCCATTAATAACACTAATTGGTAGTAGATAGTACATAAAAATAAAAATCCTAGCGTAAATTATCTTTATGTACTACCCTCCCCTTTATTAAGACACTTGTCCCAAAGTCTGCTTCAATTTTTTCTTCTTTGTAGCGTGGAGTAAGTTTATTTCCGAGCCGTTTGTTTTGCTTTACAAAGACAGTGTCCCCGACCTGGAAAGTTCTGTCACATCTTGATTTATTAATTCTTCTTAATTGTATTTCTTGTGCTCTGTCAATTTTTTCTGAGATTTCCTCTGCAAATTCTGGGGGCATTGCATGAATTATGTCGATCGGTTTTTTATTGGTGACTGAATGTACTGTTTTGTTGTATTCCACGGTTGCTTGAAGTATGAGATTTACCGTATCAACTATGCCTTTTTCTAGTTTTAGGCATCGTGCTATTTCTAATAGGGTGCTGTGAAACCTTTCGACCTGTCCATTTGAGGTACTATGATAGGGTGGTGAATTTTCCACTTGAACATTGAACTGATTTGCTAAGAGTGACCTAATTGACTCAGAGTTAATAGATGGCTCATTGTCGCAAAATATTGTCTTTGAATTTGGATATAGGTGCATTAACTGCATTATTGCGGGCTCTATGTCGGCTATCGTTCTGGAGCCTATGGGTTGAACGACTGCAAATTTTGAAAATTTATCTA
The DNA here is from genome assembly GCA_018150545.1 of Drosophila ercepeae. Lineage (NCBI taxonomy): Eukaryota > Metazoa > Arthropoda > Insecta > Diptera > Drosophilidae > Drosophila > Drosophila ercepeae. The sequence goes on along the minus strand of JAECWL010000097.1, from coordinate 1,121,603 downwards.
TACAGGTTAAAAAATATCTCCTGTCTGTAGAAAAAATATCAATGTGTAATGTCTCGCCGATTTGTGAAGGAATAGGCGTTCTCCCAAGGACATGTTTTTGCGGATGGCGTACATATTTGGCTTTTTGGCAAACCAGGCAGTTACCTACTATGCTGGCTGCCAGTTGCGACATTTTTGGGAAAAAATAATCTTCCAGAATATGTTTAACATTTTCTTGCGCTGCCCTGTGCGCTCTGTTGTGTTCAATGGTTACTATTTCTTTTTGTTCGTCCTTGTTATATATGTCGGTCACCAGCTTTTTTGTGTGCCGGAAAGTCGTTGCTGGGAACTCTTCTATAAGTCTGTTCTGGATGAATGCCAGTATGGGCAATTCGCAGTATATTGCATTCACTACATCTTGTTTTACTATGTCGCGAATTCTGCCTACTAACGATTCCCTATTTACGAATTGTATTACGTGCCTTGACTTGTTACCAAATATAATAAAGGTGCGGGTATTATCCGCTGTGCCTTCTTCTATTATTATTTGGTTTCTAAAGCAGTTGACCGGCTTGTCGACTGTTTCGATTGTGTATGAAAGCGAAATTTCACTATGTATGGTTGCTATATCTGACCGGAGGTGGCTTTCTAAAGCGTGGATGGCGTGCCTGGATAGTGCATCTGCAACATGGTTCTCTCTCCCTGGCTTATACAAAATTTTTGCGTTGTGCTCATCTATAAATGCCTTCCACCTTTTGATTTTAGCATTTGTGTTTTTATCTGACACGGCAAACGTTAATGGTTGGTGGTCTGTGTAAATATTCAGATTTTTAGCGCCATACAGATAGTCCTTTAATGTTTTTAAAGCCCATACAATGGCTAGGAGCTCTCGTTCGTTAGTTGCGAAACCAAGCTCTCCACCTTTTAAGGATCTAGATATCATTGTAATAGGCTTTCCGTTTTGTGATAAAACCGCGCCCAGGCCAAGAGCTGAAGCGTCCGTAGTTAAATCGAAAGGCTTTGTGTAGTCTGGGTAGGGTAGCATTACATTTTCGGACACTAAGATATTTTTAAGTTTCTGAAATGCAAGGCGTTGCTTATCGTCGAAAATAAGGGGTATCTTTTTAGAACGAGTGGCGGAAACTTTTCCGTTTTCCACCTTGAGGATGTCATTCAAAGGTCGAGCTATTGAAGCAAAGTCCTTTATAAAGCAGCGGTAATAGCTTGCTAGCCCTAAAAAGGATCTAACATTGAATAAATTAGTGGGTTCTTCATAGTTATGAATAGCCTCGACTTTTTTAGGATTTGTTGTGATGCCGTCTTTGTATACTATGAATCCCAAATATTCGACACTTTCCTTAAAGAAGTTCGATTTCTCGTTAGACACCCTCATGTTGGCTTCAAGTAGTCTATCAAGTACCCAACAAATATGATTCAGATGGTCTTCAAGTCGTTCGGAAAAAATAATAACGTCGTCAACGTAAACAAAACAAGACTTTCCTATTTGGGGCCTGAGTACGTCATCTATGGCGCGTTGAAACATACTGGGTGCATTTTTAAGACCGAAGGGAAGTCTACAAAACTCGTATTTTCCATGTGCAACCGAGAATGCGGTTTTCTCCCTATCATTTTCTGCAAGTAATATTTGATGAAATCCTGACTTCAGATCTAGTGTGGTAAAAAATCTGGCTTTCCTCAAATTTGATAGTATGAATACAACATTTGGTACCGGGTATTTGTCATCCACTGTCTTTGAGTTTAGCTTCCGAAAGTCTATAACCATCCTTTTTTCTTATTTCCCTTTTCATCTGTACCCTTTTTGTCGACTACCCAAACCGGATTGTTGTAGGGTGAGCGCGAAGGTCGAATAATTCCGTCTTTTAACAACGCTTTCGTCTCTTCATTTACAAAATCTGCTACGCCCATGGGGTATGGATAAAGTCTTGAGTATACCGGTTGGTCATCTTCCGTCCGTATGGTAGCAATAATATTGGTGTTAAATGGCAGTGCTTTTTCTGGGTCTGCAAAGACACCCAATCGGTCTTTTAACATTGTGTGGAATTTGTCGGCTATTTGGTTTGGTACTACGATGTCCTTTATATCAGAAAAATTTACGCTATTGCATTTTACAAATTGAATTGGTTCGACTGAGTTTTCGATTTTTAAAATTCTATTTTTCAAGTCCAATGTTGCATTCATCTGCGTCAATGTGTCAAATCCTAATATAGCGTCAAAGCTTGAGAGGTCCGGTAGAATGAAGAAGGGAATAGTCTTGCTGAAAAGTTCAACAATGCATTTATATTTCACCGTGTTGCAACCATGAAGGGACTTAACTGAGAATTCTTTTTGTACCGGTGTTATGTACTTAAGTTCTGCGAGGGGCTGTATATAGTTTTTTGAAGAGCCGGTGTCGATTAAGATTTTTATGGTCTTCCCTGCTATCTTTCTTTCTATGAACGGTAGCAAGGACCTGTGGCTAAAAAATGCACGTTGTCGTAATTTGTAAGTTCGTGGTCAATATCCTCAACAGCTGCTGTTGCCCCTTGTTCATAATCATTTTCATCGGACTCCTCTAGATCTTCTTCTTGAGCTAAATGGTTCACTCGTTGATGTTTCGGTCCTGTAAACCTGGCAGTGCCACTATTTGGTCTTTTTGTTATGTGTTCAAAGCCAATTTGTGCCTGAACAGGCCTTGGGTTATGTTGTTGTTGCTGTTGGGTTGGCCAAACATTTTGATGTTGGGGTAGGTTAGCTTGGTTCAAAATTGGTGCTTGTCTAAATTGGTTGGATCGAATGGTTCGCATAGATACGTCAGTATCAAACAGCTGAGTCGGTGCCTGGACTGGTATTTGAGCTGCTTGCCTGTCAAAACTGGGCACAAACTGACGCTTACTAAAATATGGGTTTTTGTCTTGCATATTAGTGCTTCTATCCCTATTAGTATTTTTTTCCAGTTTGGGAACTTTGTCCCGACAGTTTCTTGAGTAGTTCAGAGCGAATTGATAACGCTCGTGATTTGACTCAACCTCCTGTGCTAGAGCAAGGGCTGTTGGTAAGTCCTTGGCTCCTTTGGCAAAAAGGATATCACTCAATGACTTCTTTGTGCCTGTTATAAATACACGTAATGCGTCAGCCCTATACTTTTCATTGAGTGACATCGCCAAGGGTTTATCGCATGTCATTATAGTTTTATTGGTAAGCAGAGTCAATTTTTTCTCAACTTCATCATAAAATTCGGTGAGCGTCATATCACCCTGTCTCAACGTCGACAACTCCTGCTCAATTAGGTAGATAGGCCTTTTGTCAGCGTATGTAAAGTCAAGGCGGTTAATTATTGCCTTAAAATTCAGCGGTGTGCTGAACGAAGCTAGCACATTGTTTGCTGAATTTTTAATTTTATTTCGGATAATACCAAGGGCTTGATAATATTTTGAACTCCCCTCGTATGATTCATAAACTTTAAAAGCGACATGAGCCGCTTTTCTCCATGATACATAGGTTTCGCTTTCGCCCTCGAAGTCTGGCAGCGACTTTACTATGTCTAGAGATTCATTACACTCTACACCTGGTATAATTTCAGCATCTGTGTAAGTTTCAACTTCTGGGATCTTCACTGTACATTTTTCTATGCGCTCGTTAATCGCTTCTAATTGTTTGTCAAATAATTCTTTTTGACTTGCAAGCGCCCCTGCAACAGCACTTTCTACAATAGCTTTCAGTTGGATTGCTGATAACTCCATTTTACTAGTTCCGTTTTCTGATTTCGCTTTTTTTGCTTGCGGTTTCTAATTGTCTAGTTCCTTTTAATATTCTATTCCAACTTGCTATTAAGTCGTCTATCTCTTTGTCACCTTCACTCATCAACGTGTCAATAGCCTCCAATAACCTTCAATAACCTTTACGTGAGCATGAACAAATTTTTTATTTTATTTTTTGAAAAATTTGCATGAACAATTTTTTTATTTTATCTTTTAATAATTAATCAAGGGGCGTTGTACTTACAATTTGTTTGGTGTTTTGGAATATCTAGTGATTTCTATTGTAATCTCCGCTTGAGTAGGTCTGCTCCAGCTGCTGTGTTTCTCCTTTTAATGTCGTGGGTTTTAGATTTATTTGGGCGCCAATTTAGGTTGAAGATTTTGACAATTATCTTTATTTGTATAATATAAATCTTAGAATAAATGCGCTCTGCTTTGTTGAGGCGAATTTGTATATTTCTGCGTGGTGATGACCGACGCTTCTGATCTCCAAATCTCGACCAATTATTCCTAATTCGATCTCTTAAGATTACCCTAAGTTCTTATGCAAAGCTTAGGCCTTGTCTCGAAAGGTCCGATACTGTTACGTTAAAGCGGGAATACGCAATACGTATGTAACTCCAGTTAACTTATATATATATTTTTTTTTTAATTTATTTTATTTAATTTTCATTATTTTTTTTCAATATTTCATCTTCCTGAAGTTACTCTCATTAAAGGATTATTATTTGTATCTTTACTATATTTATCTTATCTTCTTATTATATATGAATTATTTTGCATTTACTTTAACAATTTTTCCTGCCTATTGTTTCGTATAGCTTTACAGGCTATACTTCTAATCGAGCGGAAATGGTTCCGCACAATTTTACAAATTTTCTTATTTATAATTAATTTAATTAATTCTAACTTATAATTATATAATTTAAAAAAAGATTTTTTTTTTTATAATAATAATCCTATGAAAATGATATCCGCGTCAGCTGGTCGTCGCCGGTTTGGCTACGCTGACGCTCCTTCGTTCGCGAAAGTGGCGGAGTGTCCCTCTCGCTATTGTCCTTACTGCTGCTGATGTCCGGGGCCTATTGGCTCAGGCGGGGCCGGTGCTGGTCTTCGCACTGGTCTTCAGTTTCCAGCATGTAAATTTGCATGCTGCAGCGTGTAATGGTCCAGGGCAGTCGTTCGGGCAGACGTAATATTTTTCCGGCAACGGCTTGGGAGATGGTGGATTTTTATGCAGTTTTTCATTTCTTATTTTTATTTTTGCTGAGTGAGTTGTGGTATTTGACTTTCTTTGCTGGAGGGTTTGTTTCAGAAAATCTAATTCGGCAGTTAATTTTTGTGCCGTTGCCCATGCTGGCGGTGGTATATTTGTGTATAATAGCCACTTAATGTGTATTCTTTTATTTATTTTATTTTTCTGACCTCCGCGTTTGCCCATTGCCACACTCTACTCACTCAGTATTTTTCGGGTTTTTTTTTTCCCCAGTGTCCCGTCTCCTGGTCTCCCGCGCTGGTGTAAGGGGCGGCCTGCCTCTCACACTTGTTGTTGTTGGTCTTGCCGTTGCTGCCCTATTCCATCGTTGGTCCTGTCACGGTCGCCATGTAAGATGAATAACCTCTAATTTGGGGTTTTAGGTTCTTTGGGTTTTTATTTAGAGTTGGGAGCAGCGAAGGTGCCGTTTCCAAGGTTCACTTAACTCTCGTTTTACATTATTACTTAAGTTCTAACTAAGCCTCGGTCTGATCGCTGCGCTGCCCACAGTTGCTAAGCAGCGAGTAACTGTTATGTTTATTCTACATTATGCTTCTATATGTTTATTCTATATTATGCTCTCTTAAGTTGAAGCGCGAGGGTATATGCATACACTTGCACTTTCTGTGCCGATCGAATCATATTTTAGTAAGTACTCTTGGTACAGTAGCTATTCAATATGTATGCATACTACAACGGTGCTATCTGGTTCTACATATGTGGATAAAGCGAATTTAAAGTGTTAAGTAACATGGGCTTGATTAAAATTTGATATGCTTGATAGCAAAGCGATGCTGCCTATGTGAACAAAGACGAATTTTCAAGTGTTCATGAAAATGGAGTTGATTGAAATTTTCGTGGTACATGCACAAGTGTTTGGAATACGATTTCTATGATCTACGGTGCTATCTGGTGCTACATATGTGGATAAAGCGAATTTTAAAGTGTTATTAAGTAACAAGGGCTTGTTTGAAATTTGCGTGTACATGCAAGCTGTAAACAACGTATAACCCACCTCCCGCCCAACCGACCGAGCGGCGCTGCCATTTATCGTACGGCTCGGATAGCGGGGATAGATCCGAAAGAATAAACTATAGAAAAGATTACGAGGAAGAAGCGGAGTGCGTTTGTTTCTCTAAAAGGTAGGTGAGAATTGCGGATTTGATAAAAGTGGAAGTGCAGAGTGAAGTAATAGAGTAAAAGTCATTGTAGTCAGAGCACAAAACCCTAAAAGGCTCATGCTGGGCATATGTAGGACTATAACAACTTAGGAACAGGGGACTAAAATTTCTAGTCCGTCTATTTGGATTGTTAAATGTTAGTCGTGTTAGTAGATGCTGGTTGTCTACAGTACCATTAATAAGGTTATGGAGGAAAACGACCAACAGCATCTCTCTTCGATTGGTTAGGGAAGGTAAATTGATTAGAAGGAGTCTGTTAAAATAAAAAGGGAGGTGAAGATTTGCATCCCAGTAGAGTCCCATAAGAGCAAACATCAAGAAATTCTTTTGAACGGATTCAATGCGATCTTGATTAACCCTATACTGAGGGCTCCAGAGCCATGACCCGTACTCCAGTATTGGACGTACTAAAAATAAGTCTAATAAAGAAAGACTAATAGGACACCAAGATCGTTAACCTGGGTTAATCTTTTTAAAAAAATCCCATAGAGACGAATTTTCAAGTGTTAATAAAAATGGCATTGATTGAAATTTTCGTGAAATGAGCATGGGCTTAATTGAAATTTGCGTTTACATGTATAAAATTGTTAGGGGCGAGTATTCTATGGCCTACGCTCCAAAACGGTGCTACCTATGTGAACAAAGACGAATTTTCTAGTGTTAATAAAAATGGCTCTACGGTGCTATCTGGTTCTACATATGTGGATAAAGCGAATTTAAAGTGTTAAGTAACATGGGCTTGATTAAAATTTGATATGCTTGATAGCAAAGACGAATTTTCAAGTGTTCACGAAAATGGAGTTGATTGAAATTTTCGTGGTACATGCACAAGTGTTTGGAATACGATTTCTATGATCTACGGTGCTATCTGGTGCTACATATGTGGATAAAGCGAATTTTAAAGTGTTATTAAGTAACAAGGGGTTGTTTGAAATTTGCGTGTACATGCAAGCTGTAAACAACGTACAACCCACCTCCCGCCCAACCGACCGAGCGGCGCTGCCATTTATCGTACGGCTCGGATAGCGGGGATAGATCCGAAAGAATAAACTATAGAAAAGATTACGAGGAAGAAGCGGAGTGCGTTTGTTTCTCTAAAAGGTAGGTGAGAATTGCGGATTTGATAAAAGTGGAAGTGCAGAGTGAAGTAATAGAGTAAAAGTCATTGTAGTCAGAGCACAAAACCCTAAAAGGCTCATGCTGGGCATATGTAGGACTATAACAACTTAGGAACAGGGGACTAAAATTTCTAGTCCGTCTATTTGGATTGTTAAATGTTAGTCGTGTTAGTAGATGCTGGTTGTCTATAGTACCATTAATAAGGTTATGGAGGAAAACGACGAACAGCATCTCTCTTCGATTGGTTAGGGAAGGTAAATTGATTAGAAGGAGTCTGTTAAAATAAAAAGGGAGGTGAAGATTTGCATCCCAGTAGAGTCCCATAAGAGCAAACATCATGAAATTCTTTTGAACGGATTCAATGCGATCTTGATGAACCCTATACTGAGGGCTCCAGAGGCATTACCCGTACTCCAGTATTGGACGTACTAAAAATAAGTCTACTAAAGAAAAACTAATAGGACACCAAGATCGTTAACCTGGGTTAATCTTTTTAAGAAAATCCCATAGGGACGACTTTTCAAGTGTTAATAAAAATGGCATTGATTGAAATTTTCGTGAAATGAGCATGGGCTTAATTGAAATTTGCGTTTACATGTATAAAGTTGTTAGGGGCGAGTATTCTATGGCCTACGCTTCAAAACGGTACTACCTATGTGAACAAAGACGAATTTTCTAGTGTTAACGAAAATGCCGCTTATTTAAGTTTTCGTTGTACATGCACAAAAGTGTTTGGAATACGATGTCTCTGATCTACGGTGCTATCTGGTTCTACATATGTGGATAAAGCGAATTTAAAGTGTTAAGTAACATGGGCTTGATTAAAATTTGATATGCTTGATAGCAAAGCGATGCTGCCTATGTGAACAAAGACGAATTTTCAAGTGTTCACGAAAATGGAGTTGATTGAAATTTTCGTGGTACATGCACAAGTGTTTGGAATACGATTTCTATGATCTACGGTGCTATCTGGTGCTACATATGTGGATAAAGCGAATTTTAAAGTGTTATTAAGTAACAAGGGGTTGTTTGAAATTTGCGTGTACATGCAAGCTGTAAACAACGTACAACCCACCTCCCGACCGAGCGGCGCTGCCATTTATCGTACGGCTCGGATAGCGGGGATAGATCCGAAAGAATAAACTATAGAAAAGATTACGAGGAAGAAGCGGAGTGCGTTTGTTTCTCTAAAATGTAGGTGAGAATTGCGGATTTGATAAAAGTGGAAGTGCAGAGTGAAGTAATAGAGTAAAAGTCATTGTAGTCAGAGCACAAAACCCTAAAAGGCTCATGCTGGGCATATGTAGGACTATAACAACTTAGGAACAGGGGACTAAAATTTCTAGTCCGTCTATTTGGATTGTTAAATGTTAGTCGTGTTAGTAGATGCTGGTTGTCTATAGTACCATTAATGAGGTTATGGAGGAAAACGACGAACAGCATCTCTCTTCGATTGGTTAGGGAAGGTAAATTGATTAGAAGGAGTCTGTTAAAATAAAAAGGGAGGTGAAGATTTGCATCCCAGTAGAGTCCCATAAGAGCAAACATCATGAAATTCTTTTGAACGGATTCAATGCGATCTTGATGAACCCTATACTGAGGGCTCCAGAGGCATTACCCGTACTCCAGTATTGGACGTACTAAAAATAAGTCTACTAAAGAAAAACTAATAGGACACCAAGATCGTTAACCTGGGTTAATCTTTTAAGAAAATCCCATAGGGACGACTTTTCAAGTGTTAATAAAAATGGCATTGATTGAAATTTTCGTGAAATGAGCATGGGCTTAATTGAAATTTGCGTTTACATGTATAAAGTTGTTAGGGGCGAGTATTCTATGGCCTACGCTTCAAAACGGTACTACCTATGTGAACAAAGACGAATTTTCTAGTGTTAACGAAAATGCCGCTTATTTAAGTTTTCGTTGTACATGCACAAAAGTGTTTGGAATACGATGTCTCTGATCTACGGTGCTATCTGGTTCTACATATGTGGATAAAGCGAATTTAAAGTGTTAAGTAACATGGGCTTGATTAAAATTTGATATGCTTGATAGCAAAGCGATGCTGCCTATGTGAACAAAGACGAATTTTCAAGTGTTCACGAAAATGGAGTTGATTGAAATTTTCGTGGTACATGCACAAGTGTTTGGAATACGATTTCTATGATCTACGGTGCTATCTGGTGCTACATATGTGGATAAAGCGAATTTTAAAGTGTTATTAAGTAACAAGGGGTTGTTTGAAATTTGCGTGTACATGCAAGCTGTAAACAACGTACAACCCACCTCCTGCCCAACCGACCGAGCGGCGCTGCCATTTATCGTACGGCTCGGATAGCGGGGATAGATCCGAAAGAATAAACTATAGAAAAGATTACGAGGAAGAAGCGGAGTGCGTTTGTTTCTCTAAAAGGTAGGTGAGAATTGCGGATTTGATAAAAGTGCAAGTGCAGAGTGAAGTAATAGAGTAAAAGTCATTGTAGTCAGAGCACAAAACCCTAAATGGACTATATGTATGACTGGCATATGTAGGACTATAACAACTTAGGAACAGGGGACTAAAATTTCTAGTCCGTCTATTTGGATTGTTAAATGTTAGTCGTGTTAGTAGATGCTGGTTGTCTATAGTACCATTAATGAGGTTATGGAGGAAAACGACGAACAGCATCTCTCTTCGATTGGTTAGGGAAGGTAAATTGATTAGAAGGAGTCTGTTAAAATAAAAAGGGAGGTGAAGATTTGCATCCCAGTAGAGTCCCATAAGAGCAAACATCATGAAATTCTTTTGAACGGATTCAATGCGATCTTGATGAACCCTATACTGAGGGCTCCAGAGGCATGACCCGTACTCCAGTATTGGACGTACTAAAAATAAGTCTACTAAAGAAAAACTAATAGGACACCAAGATCGTTAACCTGGGTTAATCTTTTTAAGAAAATCCTATAGGGACGACTTTTCAAGTGTTAATAAAAATGGCATTGATTGAAATTTTCGTGAAATGAGCATGGGCTTAATTGAAATTTGCGTTTACTTGTATAAAGTTGTTAGGGGCGAGTATTCTATGGCCTACGCTTCAAAACGGTACTACCTATGTGAACAAAGACGAATTTTCTAGTGTTAACGAAAATGCCGCTTATTTAAGTTTTCGTTGTACATGCACAAAAGTGTTTGGAATACGATGTCTCTGATCTACGGTGCTATCTGGTTCTACATATGTGGATAAAGCGAATTTAAAGTGTTAAGTAACATGGGCTTGATTAAAATTTGATATGCTTGATAGCAAAGCGATGCTGCCTATGTGAACAAAGACGAATTTTCAAGTGTTCATGAAAATGGAGTTGATTGAAATTTTCGTGGTACATGCACAAGTGTTTGGAATACGATTTCTATGATCTACGGTGCTATCTGGTGCTACATATGTGGATAAAGCGAATTTTAAAGTGTTATTAAGTAACAAGGGCTTGTTTGAAATTTGCGTGTACATGCAAGCTGTAAACAACGTACAACCCACCTCCCGCCCAACCGACCGAGCGGCGCTGCCATTTATCGTACGGCTCGGATAGCGGGGATAGATCCGAAAGAATAAAATATAGAAAAGATTACGAGGAAGAAGCGGAGTGCGTTTGTTTCTCTAAAAGGTAGGTGAGAATTGCGGATTTGATAAAAGTGGAAGTGCAGAGTGAAGTAATAGAGTAAAAGTCATTGTAGTCAGAGCACAAAACCCTAAAAGGCTCATGCTGGGCATATGTAGGACTATAACAACTACGGAACAGAGGACTAAAATTTCTAGTCCGTCTATTTGGATTGTTAAATGTTAGTCGTGTTAGTAGATGCGGGTTGTCTACAGTACCATTAATAAGGTTATGGAGGAAAACGACGAAGAGCATCTCTCTTCGATTGGTTAGGGAAGGTAAATTGATTAGAAGGAGTCTGTTAAAATAAAAAGGGAGGTGAAGATTTGCATCCCAGTAGAGTCCCATAAGAGCAAACATCAAGAAATTCTTTTGAACGGATTCAATGCGATCTTGATTAACCCTATACTGAGGGCTCCAGAGCCATGACCCGTACTCCAGTATTGGACGTACTAAAAATAAGTCTAATAAAGAAAGACTAATAGGACACCAAGATCGTTAACCTGTGTTAATCTTTTTAAGAAAATCCCATAGAGACGAATTTTCAAGTGTTAATAAAAATGGCATTGATTGAAATTTTCGTGAAATGAGCATGGGCTTAATTGAAATTTGCGTTTACATGTATAAAATTGTTAGGGGCGAGTATTCTATGGCCTACGCTCCAAAACGGTGCTACCTATGTGAACAAAGACGAATTTTCTAGTGTTAATAAAAATGGCTCTACGTTGCTATCTGGTTCTACATATGTGGATAAAGCGAATTTAAAGTGTTAAGTAACATGGGCTTGATTAAAATTTGATATGCTTGATAGCAAAGCGATGCTGCCTATGTGAACAAAGACGAATTTTCAAGTGTTCATGAAAATGGAGTTGATTGAAATTTTCGTGGTACATGCACAAGTGTTTGGAATACGATTTCTATGATCTACGGTGCTATCTGGTGCTACATATGTGGATAAAGCGAATTTTAAAGTGTTATTAAGTAACAAGGGCTTGTTTGAAATTTGCGTGTACATGCAAGCTGTAAACAACGTACAACCCACCTCCCGCCCAACCGACCGAGCGGCGCTGCCATTTATCGTACGGCTCGGATAGCGGGGATAGATCCGAAAGAATAAGTCTGTTTGGATTGTTAAATGTTAGTCGTGTTAGTAGATGCTGGTTGTCTACAGTACCATTAATAAGGTTATGGAGGAAAACGACGAACAGCATCTCTCTTCGATTGGTTAGGGAAGGTAAATTGATTAGAAGGAGTCTGTTAAAATAAAAAGGGAGGTGAAGATTTGCATCCCAGTAGAGTCCCATAAGAGCAAACATCAAGAAATTCTTTTGAACGGATTCAATGCGATCTTGATTAACCCTATACTGAGGGCTCCAGAGCCATGACCCGTACCCCAGTATTGGACGTATTAAAAATAAGTCTAATAAAGAAAGACTAATAGGACACCAAGATCGTTAACCTGGGTTAATCTTTTTAAGAAAATCCCATAGAGACGAATTTTCAAGTGTTAATAAAAATGGCATTAATTGAAATTTTCGTGAAATGAGCATGGGCTTAATTGAAATTTGCGTTTACATGTATAAAATTGTTAGGGGCGAGTATTCTATGGCCTACGCTTCAAAACGGTGCTACCTATGTGAACAAAGACGAATTTTCTAGTGTTAATGAAAATGGCGCTTATTGAAGTTTTCGTTGTACATGCACAAAAGTGTTTGGAATACGATGTCTCTGATATACGGTGCTATCTGGTTCTACATATGTGGATAAAGCGAATTTTAAAGTGTTAAGTAACATGGGCTTGATTAAAATTTGATATGCTTGATAGCAAAGCGATGATGCGTATGTGAACAAAGACGAAATTTCAAGTGTTCATGAAAACGGAGTTGATTGAAATTTTCGTGGTACACGCAGAAGTGTTTGGAATACGATTTCTATGGTCTACGGTGCTATCTGGTGCTACATATGTGAATAAAGCGAATTTTAAAGTGTTATTAAGTAACAAGGGCTTGTTTGAAATTTGCGTGTACATGCAAGCTGTAAACAACGTACAACCCACCTCCCGCCCAACCGACCGAGCGGCGCTGCCATTTATCGTACGGCTCGGATAGCGGGGATAGCTCCGAAAGAATAAACTACAGAAAAGATTACGAGGAAGAAGCGGAGTGCGTTTGTTTCTCTAAAAGGTAGATGAGAATTGCGGATTAAAATTGATTAAAATTTTATATGCTTGATAGCAAAGCGATGCTGCCTATGTGAACAAAGACGAAATTTCAAGTGTTCATGAAAATGGAGTTGATTGAAATTTTCGCGGTACACGCAGAAGTGTTTGGAATACGATTTCTATGGTCTACGGTTCTATCTGGTGCTACATATGTGGATAAAGCGAATTTTAAACTGTTATTAAGTAACAAGGGCTTGTTTGAAATTTGCGTGTACATGCAAGCTGTAAACAACGTACAACCCACCTCCTGCCCAACCGACCGAGCGGCGCTGCCATTTATCGTACGGCTCGGATAGCAGGGATAGATCCGAAAGAATAAACTATAGAAAAGATTACGAGGAAGAAGCGGAGTGCGTTTGTTTCTCTAAAAGGTAGGTGAGAATTGCGGATTTGATAAAAGTGGAAGTGCAGAGTGAAGTAATAGAGTAAATATCATTGTAGTCAGAGCACAAAACCCTAAAAGGCTCATGCTGGGCATATGTAGGACTATACAACTTAGGAACAGGGGACTAAAATTTCTAGTCCGTCTATTTGGATTGTTAAATGTTAGTCGTGTTAGTAGATGCTGGTTGTCTACATTACCATTAATAAGGTTATGGAGGAAAACGACCAACAGCATCTCTCTTCGATTGGTTAGGGAAGGTAAATTGATTAGAAGGAGTCTGTTAAAATAAAAAGGGAGGTGAAGATTTGCATCCCAGTAGAGTCCCATAAGAGCAAACATCAAGAAATTCTTTTGAACGGATTCAATGCGATCTTGATTAACCCTATACTGAGGGCTCCAGAGGCATGACCCGTACTCCAGTATTGGACGTACTAAAAATAAGTCTAATAAAGAAAGACTAATAGGACACCAAGATCGTTAACCTGGGTTAATCTTTTTAAGAAAATCCCATCGAGACGAATTTTCAAGTGTTAATAAAAATGGCATTGATTGAAATTTTCGTGAAATGAGCATGGGCTTAATTGAAATATGCGTTTACATGTATAAAATTGTTAGGGGCGAGTATTCTATGGCCTACGATTCAAAACGGTGCTACCTATGTGAACAAAGACGAATTTTCTAGTGTTAATGAAAATGGCGCTTATTGAAGTTTTCGTTGTACATGCACAAAAGTGTTTGGAATACGATGTCTCTGATCTACGGTGCTATCTGGTTCTACATATGTGGATAAAGCGAATTTAAAGTGTTAAGTAACATGGGCTTGATTAAAGTTGATATGCTTGATAGCAAAGCGATGCTGCCTATGTGAACAAAGACGAAATTTCAAGTGTTCATGAAAATGGAGTTGATTGAAATTTTCGTGGTACACGCAGAAGTGTTTGGAATACGATTTCTATGGTCTACGGTTCTATCTGGTGCTACATATGTGGATAAAGCGAATTTTAAAGTGTTATTAAGTAACAAGGGCTTGTTTGAAATTTGCGTGTACATGCAAGCTGTAAACAACGTTCAACCCACCTCCCGCCCAACCGACCGAGCGGCGCTGCCATTTATCGTACGGCTCGGATAGCGGGGATAGATCCGAAAGAATAAGCTATAGAAAAGATTACGAGGAAGAAGAGGAGTGCGTTTGTTTCTCTAAAAGGTAGGTGAGAATTGCGGATTTGATAAAAGTGGAAGTGCAGAGTGAAGTAATAGAGTAAAAGTCATTGTAGTCAGAGCACAAAACCCTAAAAGGCTCATGCTGGGCATATGTAGGACTATAACAACTTAGGAACAGGGGACTAAAATTTCTAGTCCGTCTATTGTTAAATGTTAGTCGTGTTAGTAGATGCTGGTTGTCTACATTACCACTAATAAGGTTATGGAGGAAAACGACCAACAGCATCTCTCTTCTGTCTGTTAAAGTCTGTTAAAATAAAAAGGGAGGTGAAGATTTGCATCCCAGTAGAGTCCCATAAGAGCAAACATCAAGAAATTCTTTTGAACGGATTCAATGCGATTTTGATGAACCCTATACTGAGGGCTCTAGAGGCATGACCCGTTCTCCAGTATTGGACGTACTAAAAATAAGTCTAATAAAGAAAGACTACTAGGACACCAAGATCGTTAACCTGGGTTAATCTTTTTAAGAAAATCCCATCGAGACGAATTTTCAAAAGTTAATAAAAATGGCATTGATTGAAATTTTCGTGAAATGAGCATGGGCTTAATTGAAATTTGCGTTTACATGTATAAAATTGTTAGGGGCGAGTATACTATGGCCTACGCTTCAAAACGGTGCTACCTATGTGAACAAAGACGAATTTTCTAGTGTTAATAAAAATGGCGCTTATTGAAGTTTTCGTTGTACATGCACAAAAGTGTTTGGAATACGATGTCTCTGATATACGGTGCTATCTGGTTCTACATATGTAGATAAAGCGAATTTTAAAGTGTTAAGTAACATGGGCTTGATTAAAATTTGATATGCTTGATAGCAAAGCGATGCTGCCTATGTGAACAAAGACTAATTTTCAAGTGTTCATGAAAATGGAGTTGATTGAAATTTTCGTGGTACATGCACAAGTGTTTGGAATACGATTTCTATGATCTACGGTGCTATCTGGTGCTACATATGTGGATAAAGCGACCGAGCGGCGCTGCCATTTATCGTACGGCTCGGATAGCGGGGATAGATCCGAAAGAATAAAATATAGAAAAGATTACGAGGAAGAAGAGGAGTGTGTTTGTTTCTCTAAAAGGTAGGTGAGAATTGCGAATTTGATAAAAGTGGAAGTGCAGAGTGAAGTAATAGAGTAAAAGTCATTGTAGTCAGAGCACAAAACCCTAAAAGGCTCATGCTGGGCATATGTAGGACTATAACAACTTAACAACAGGGGACTAAAATTTCTAGTCCGTCTATTTGGATTGTTAAATGTTAGTCGTGTTAGTAGATGCTACGGTGCTACCTATGTGAACAAAGACGAATTTTCTAGTGTTAATGAAAATGGCGCTTATTGAAGTTTTCGTTGTACATGCACAAAAGTGTTTGGAATACGATGTCTCTGATCTACGGTGCTATCTGGTTCTACATATGTGGATAAAGCAAATTTAAAGTGTTAAGTAACATGGGCTTGATTAAAATTTGATATGCTTGATAGCAAAGCGATGCTGCCTATGTGAACAAAGACTAATTTTCAAGTGTTCATGAAAATGGAGTTGATTGAAATTTTCGTGGTACATGCACAAGTGTTTGGAATACGATTTCTATGATCTACGGTGCTATCTGGTGCTACATATGTGGATAAAGCGACCGAGCGGCGCTGCCATTTATCGTACGGCTCGGATAGCGGGGATAGATCCGAAAGAATAAAATATAGAAAAGATTACGAGGAAGAAGAGGAGTGTGTTTGTTTCTCTAAAAGGTAGGTGAGAATTGCGAATTTGATAAAAGTGGAAGTGCAGAGTGAAGTAATAGAGTAAAAGTCATTGTAGTCAGAGCACAAAACCCTAAAAGGCTCATGCTGGGCATATGTAGGACTATAACAACTTAACAACAGGGGACTAAAATTTCTAGTCCGTCTATTTGGTTTGTTAAATGTTAGTCGTGTTAGTAGATGCTGGTTGTCTACATTACCATTAATAAGGTTATGGAGGAAAACGACCAACAGCATCTCTCTTCGATTGGTTAGGGAAAGTAAATTGATTAGAAGGAGTCTGTTAAAATAAAAAGGGAGGTGAAGATTTGCATCCCAGTAGAGTCCCATAAGAGCAAACATCAAGAAATTCTTTTGAACGGATTCAATGCGATCTTGATTAACCCTATACTGAGGGCTCCAGAGCCATGACCCGTACTCCAGTATTGGACGTACTAAAAATAAGTCTAATAAAGAAAGACTACTAGGACACCAAGATCGTTAACCTGTGTTAATCTTTTTAAGAAAATCCCATAGAGACGAATTTTCAAGTGTTAATAAAAATGGCATTAATTGAAATTTTCGTGAAATGAGCATGGGCTTAATTGAAATTTGCGTTTACATGTATAAAATTGTTAGGGGCGAGTATTCTATGGCCTACGCTTCAAAACGGTGCTACCTATGTGAACAAAGACGAATTTTCTAGTGTTAATAAAAATGGCTCTACGTTGCTATCTGGTTCTACATATGTGGATAAAGCGAATTTAAAGTGTTAAGTAACATGGGCTTGATTAAAATTTGATATGCTTGATAGCAAAGCGATGCTGCCTATGTGAACAAAGACGAATTTTCAAGTGTTCATGAAAATGGAGTTGATTGAAATTTTCGTGGTACATGCACAAGTGTTTGGAATACGATTTCTATGATCTACGGTGCTATCTGGTGCTACATATGTGGATAAAGCGAATTTTAAAGTGTTATTAAGTAACAAGGGCTTGTTTGAAATTTGCGTGTACATGCAAGCTGTAAACAACGTACAACCCACCTCCCGCCCAACCGACCGAGCGGCGCTGCCATTTATCGTACGGCTCGGATAGCGGGGATAGATCCGAAAGAATAAGTCTGTTTGGATTGTTAAATGTTAGTCGTGTTAGTAGATGCTGGTTGTCTACAGTACCATTAATAAGGTTATGGAGGAAAACGACCAACAGCATCTCTCTTCGATTGGTTAGGGAAGGTAAATTGATTAGAAGGAGTCTGTTAAAATAAAAAGGGAGGTGAAGATTTGCATCCCAGTAGAGTCCCATAAGAGCAAACATCAAGAAATTCTTTTGAACGGATTCAATGCGATCTTGATTAACCCTATACTGAGGGCTCCAGAGCCATGACCCGTACCCCAGTATTGGACGTATTAAAAATAAGTCTAATAAAGAAAGACTAATAGGACACCAAGATCGTTAACCTGGGTTAATCTTTTTAAGAAAATCCCATAGAGACGAATTTTCAAGTGTTAATAAAAATGGCATTAATTGAAATTTTCGTGAAATGAGCATGGGCTTAATTGAAATTTGCGTTTACATGTATAAAATTGTTAGGGGCGAGTATTCTATGGCCTACGCTTCAAAACGGTGCTACCTATGTGAACAAAGACGAATTTTCTAGTGTTAATGAAAATGGCGCTTATTGAAGTTTTCGTTGTACATGCACAAAAGTGTTTGGAATACGATGTCTCTGATATACGGTGCTATCTGGTTCTACATATGTGGATAAAGCGAATTTTAAAGTGTTAAGTAACATGGGCTTGATTAAAATTTGATATGCTTGATAGCAAAGCGATGATGCGTATGTGAACAAAGACGAAATTTCAAGTGTTCATGAAAACGGAGTTGATTGAAATTTTCGTGGTACACGCAGAAGTGTTTGGAATACGATTTCTATGGTCTACGGTGCTATCTGGTGCTACATATGTGAATAAAGCGAATTTTAAAGTGTTATTAAGTAACAAGGGCTTGTTTGAAATTTGCGTGTACATGCAAGCTGTAAACAACGTACAACCCACCTCCCGCCCAACCGACCGAGCGGCGCTGCCATTTATCGTACGGCTCGGATAGCGGGGATAGCTCCGAAAGAATAAACTACAGAAAAGATTACGAGGAAGAAGCGGAGTGCGTTTGTTTCTCTAAAAGGTAGATGAGAATTGCGGATTAAAATTGATTAAAATTTTATATGCTTGATAGCAAAGCGATGCTGCCTATGTGAACAAAGACGAAATTTCAAGTGTTCATGAAAATGGAGTTGATTGAAATTTTCGTGGTACACGCAGAAGTGTTTGGAATACGATTTCTATGGTCTACGGTTCTATCTGGTGCTACATATGTGGATAAAGCGAATTTTAAAGTGTTATTAAGTAACAAGGGCTTGTTTGAAATTTGCGTGTACATGCAAGCTGTAAACAACGTACAACCCACCTCCTGCCCAACCGACCGAGCGGCGCTGCCATTTATCGTACGGCTCGGATAGCAGGGATAGATCCGAAAGAATAAACTATAGAAAAGATTACGAGGAAGAAGCGGAGTGCGTTTGTTTCTCTAAAAGGTAGGTGAGAATTGCGGATTTGATAAAAGTGGAAGTGCAGAGTGAAGTAATAGAGTAAATATCATTGTAGTCGGAGCACAAAACCCTAAAAGGCTCATGCTGGGCATATGTAGGACTATACAACTTAGGAACAGGGGACTACAATTTCTAGTCCGTCTATTTGGATTGTTAAATGTTAGTCGTGTTAGTAGATGCTGGTTGTCTACATTACCATTAATAAGGTTATGGAGGAAAACGACCAACAGCATCTCTCTTCGATTGGTTAGGGAAGGTAAATTGATTAGAAGGAGTCTGTTAAAATAAAAAGGGAGGTGAAGATTTGCATCCCAGTAGAGTCCCATAAGAGCAAACATCAAGAAATTCTTTTGAACGGATTCAATGCGATCTTGATTAACCCTATACTGAGGGCTCCAGAGGCATGACCCGTACTCCAGTATTGGACGTACTAAAAATAAGTCTAATAAAGAAAGACTAATAGGACACCAAGATCGTTAACCTGGGTTAATCTTTTTAAGAAAATCCCATCGAGACGAATTTTCAAGTGTTAATAAAAATGGCATTGATTGAAATTTTCGTGAAATGAGCATGGGCTTAATTGAAATATGCGTTTACATGTATAAAATTGTTAGGGGCGAGTATTCTATGGCCTACGATTCAAAACGGTGCTACCTATGTGAACAAAGACGAATTTTCTAGTGTTAATGAAAATGGCGCTTATTGAAGTTTTCGTTGTACATGCACAAAAGTGTTTGGAATACGATGTCTCTGATCTACGGTGCTATCTGGTTCTACATATGTGGATAAAGCGAATTTAAAGTGTTAAGTAACATGGGCTTGATTAAAGTTGATATGCTTGATAGCAAAGCGATGCTGCCTATGTGAACAAAGACGAAATTTCAAGTGTTCATGAAAATGGAGTTGATTGAAATTTTCGTGGTACACGCAGAAGTGTTTGGAATACGATTTCTATGGTCTACGGTTCTATCTGGTGCTACATATGTGGATAAAGCGAATTTTAAAGTGTTATTAAGTAACAAGGGCTTGTTTGAAATTTGCGTGTACATGCAAGCTGTAAACAACGTTCAACCCACCTCCCGCCCAACCGACCGAGCGGCGCTGCCATTTATCGTACGGCTCGGATAGCGGGGATAGATCCGAAAGAATAAGCTATAGAAAAGATTACGAGGAAGAAGAGGAGTGCGTTTGTTTCTCTAAAAGGTAGGTGAGAATTGCGGATTTGATAAAAGTGGAAGTGCAGAGTGAAGTAATAGAGTAAAAGTCATTGTAGTCAGAGCACAAAACCCTAAAAGGCTCATGCTGGGCATATGTAGGACTATAACAACTTAGGAACAGGGGACTAAAATTTCTAGTCCGTCTATTGTTAAATGTTAGTCGTGTTAGTAGATGCTGGTTGTCTACATTACCACTAATAAGGTTATGGAGGAAAACGACCAACAGCATCTCTCTTCTGTCTGTTAAAGTCTGTTAAAATAAAAAGGGAGGTGAAGATTTGCATCCCAGTAGAGTCCCATAAGAGCAAACATCAAGAAATTCTTTTGAACGGATTCAATGCGATTTTGATGAACCCTATACTGAGGGCTCTAGAGGCATGACCCGTTCTCCAGTATTGGACGTACTAAAAATAAGTCTAATAAAGAAAGACTACTAGGACACCAAGATCGTTAACCTGGGTTAATCTTTTTAAGAAAATCCCATCGAGACGAATTTTCAAAAGTTAATAAAAATGGCATTGATTGAAATTTTCGTGAAATGAGCATGGGCTTAATTGAAATTTGCGTTTACATGTATAAAATTGTTAGGGGCGAGTATACTATGGCCTACGCTTCAAAACGGTGCTACCTATGTGAACAAAGACGAATTTTCTAGTGTTAATAAAAATGGCGCTTATTGAAGTTTTCGTTGTACATGCACAAAAGTGTTTGGAATACGATGTCTCTGATATACGGTGCTATCTGGTTCTACATATGTGGATAAAGCGAATTTTAAAGTGTTAAGTAACATGGGCTTGATTAAAATTTGATATGCTTGATAGCAAAGCGATGCTGCCTATGTGAACAAAGACGAATTTTCAAGTGTTCATGAAAATGGAGTTGATTGAAATTTTCGTGGTACATGCACAAGTGTTTGGAATACGATTTCTATGATCTACGGTGCTATCTGGTGCTACATATGTGGATAAAGCGAATTTTAAAGTGTTATTAAGTAACAAGGGCTTGTTTGAAATTTGCGTGTACATGCAAGCTGTAAACAACGTACAACCCACCTCCCGCCCAACCGACCGAGCGGCGCTGCCATTTATCGTACGGCTCGGATAGCGGGGATAGATCCGAAAGAATAAGTCTGTTTGGATTGTTAAATGTTAGTCGTGTTAGTAGATGCTGGTTGTCTACATTACCATTAATAAGGTTATGGAGGAAAACGACCAACAGCATCTCTCTTCGATTGGTTAGGGAAGGTAAATTGATTAGAAGGAGTCTGTTAAAATAAAAAGGGAGGTGAAGATTTGCATCCCAGTAGAGTCCCATAAGAGCAAACATCAAGAAATTCTTTTGAACGGATTCAATGCGATCTTGATGAACCCTATACCGAGGGCTCCAGAGGCATGACCCGTACTCCAGTATTGGACGTACTAAAAATAAGTCTAATAAAGAAAGACTAATAGGACACCAAGATCGTTAACCTGGGTTAATCTTTTTAAGAAAATCCCATCGAGACGAATTTTCAAGTGTTAATAAAAATGGCATTGATTGAAATTTTCGTGAAATGAGCATGGGCTTAATTGAAATTTGCGTTTACATGTATAAAATTGTTAGGGGCGAGTATTCTATGGCCTACGCTTCAAAACGGTGCTACCTATGTGAACAAAGACGAATTTTCTAGTGTTAATGAAAATGGCGCTTATTGAAGTTTTCGTTGTACATGCACAAAAGTGTTTGGAATACGATGTCTCTGATATACGGTGCTATCTGGTTCTACATATGTGGATAAAGCGAATTTTAAAGTGTTAAGTAACATGGGCTTGATTAAAATTTGATATGCTTGATAGCAAAGCGATGATGCGTATGTGAACAAAGACGAAATTTCAAGTGTTCATGAAAACGGAGTTGATTGAAATTTTCGTGGTACACGCAGAAGTGTTTGGAATACGATTTCTATGGTCTACGGTGCTATCTGGTGCTACATATGTGAATAAAGCGAATTTTAAAGTGTTATTAAGTAACAAGGGCTTGTTTGAAATTTGCGTGTACATGCAAGCTGTAAACAACGTACAACCCACCTCCCGCCCAACCGACCGAGCGGCGCTGCCATTTATCGTACGGCTCGGATAGCGGGGATAGCTCCGAAAGAATAAACTACAGAAAAGATTACGAGGAAGAAGCGGAGTGCGTTTGTTTCTCTAAAAGGTAGATGAGAATTGCGGATTAAAATTGATTAAAATTTTATATGCTTGATAGCAAAGCGATGCTGCCTATGTGAACAAAGACGAAATTTCAAGTGTTCATGAAAATGGAGTTGATAGAAATTTTCGTGGTACATGCACAAGTGTTTGGAATACGATTTCTATGATCTACGGTGCTATCTTATGCTACATATGTGGATAAAGCGAATTTTAAAGTGTTATTAAGTAACAAGGTCTGGTTTGAAATTTGCGTGTACATGCAAGCTGCAAACAACGTACAACCCACCTCCCGCCCAACCGACCGAGCGGCGCTGCCATTTATCGTACTTCTCGGATAGCGGGGATAGATCCGAAAGAATGAGCCATAGAAAAGATTACGAGGAAGAAGCGGAGTGCGTTTGTTTCTCTAAAAGGTAGGTGAGAATTGCGAATTTAATAAAAGTGGAAGTGCAGAGTGAAGTAATAGAGAAAAGTCATTGTAGTCAGAGCACAAAACCCTAAAAGGCTCATACTGGGCATATGTAGGACTATAACAACTTAGGAACAGGGGACTAAAATTTCTAGTCCGTCTATTTGGATTGTTAAATGTTAGTCGTGTTAGTATATGCTGGTTGTCTACAGTACCATTAATAAGGTTATGGAGGAAAACAACCAACAGCATCTCTCCTCGATTGGTTAGGGAAGGTAAATTGATTAGAAGGAGTCTGTTTAAATAAAAAGGGAGGTGAAGATTTGCATCCCAGTAGAGTCCCATAAGAGCAAACATCAAGAAATTCTTTTGAACGGATTCAATGCGATCTTGATGAACCCTATACTGAGGGCTCCAGAGGCATGACCCGTACTCCAGTATTGGACGTACTAAAAATAAGTCTAATAAAGAAAGACTAATAGGACACCAAGATCGTTAACCTGGGTTAATCTTTTTAAGAAAATCCCATCGAGACGAATTTTCAAGTGTTAATAAAAATGGCATTGATTGAAATTTTCGTGAAATGAGCATGGGCTTAATTGAAATATGCGTTTACATGTATAAAATTGTTAGGGGCGAGTATTCTAAGGCCTACGATTCAAAACGGTGCTACCTATGTGAACAAAGACGAATTTTCTAGTGTTAATGAAAATGGCGCTTATTGAAGTTTTCGTTGTACATGCACAAAAGTGTTTGGAATACGATGTCTCTGATCTACGGTGCTATCTGGTTCTACATATGTGGATAAAGCGAATTTAAAGTGTTAAGTAACATGGGCTTGATTAAAGTTGATATGCTTGATAGCAAAGCGATGCTGCCTATGTGAACAAAGACGAAATTTCAAGTGTTCATGAAAATGGAGTTGATTGAAATTTTCGTGGTACACGCAGAAGTTTTTGGAATACGATTTCTATGGTCTACGGTGCTATCTGGTGCTACATATGTGGATAAAGCGAATTTTAAAGTGTTATTAAGTAACAAGGGCTTGTTTGAAATTTGCGTGTACATGCAACTGTAAACAACGTACAACCCACCTCCTGCCCAACCGACCGAGCGGCGCTGCCATTTATCGTACGGCTCGGATAGCAGGGATAGATCCGAAAGAATAAACTATAGAAAAGATTACGAGGAAGAAGGGGAGAGCGTTTGTTTCTCTAAAAGGTAGGTGAAAATTGCGGATTTGATAAAAGTGAAAGTGCAGAGTGTAGTAACAGAGTAAAAATCATTGTAGTCAGAGCACAAAACCCTAAAAGGCTCATACTGGGCATATGTAGGACTATAACAACTTAACAACAGGGGACTAAAATTTCTAGTCCGTCTATTTGGATTGTTAAATGTTAGTCGTGTAAGTAGATGCTGGTTGTCTACATTACCATTAATAAGGTTATGGAGGAAAACGACCAACAGCATCTCTCTTCGATTGGTTAGGGAAAGTAAATTGATTAGAAGGAGTCTGTTAAAATAAAAAGGGAGGTAAAGATTTGCATCCCAGTAGAGTCCCATAAGAGCAAACATCAAGAAATTCTTTTGAACGGATTCAATGCGATCTTGATGAACCCTATACTGAGGGCTCCAGAGGCATGACCCGTACTCCAGTATTGGACGTACTAAAAATAAGTCTAATAAAGAAAGACTAATAGGACACCAAGATCGTTAACCTGGGTTAATCTTTTTAAGAAAATCCCATCGAGACGAATTTTCAAGTGTTAATAAAAATGGCATTGATTGAAATTTTCGTGAAATGAGCATGGGCTTAATTGAAATATGCGTTTACATGTATAAAATTGTTAGGGCGAGTATTCTAAGGCCTACGATTCAAAACGGTGCTACCTATGTGAACAAAGACGAATTTTCTAGTGTTAATGAAAATGGCGCTTATTGAAGTTTTCGTTGTACATGCACAAAAGTGTTTGGAATACGATGTCTCTGATCTACGGTGCTATCTGGTTCTACATATGTGGATAAAGCGAATTTAAAGTGTTAAGTAACATGGGCTTGATTAAAGTTGATATGCTTGATAGCAAAGCGATGCTGCCTATGTGAACAAAGACGAAATTTCAAGTGTTCATGAAAATGGAGTTGATTGAAATTTTCGTGGTACACGCAGAAGTTTTTGGAATACGATTTCTATGGTCTACGGTGCTATCTGGTGCTACATATGTGGATAAAGCGAATTTTAAAGTGTTATTAAGTAACAAGGGCTTGTTTGAAATTTGCGTGTACATGCAACTGTAAACAACGTACAACCCACCTCCTGCCCAACCGACCGAGCGGCGCTGCCATTTATCGTACGGCTCGGATAGCAGGGATAGATCCGAAAGAATAAACTATAGAAAAGATTACGAGGAAGAAGGGGAGAGCGTTTGTTTCTCTAAAAGGTAGGTGAAAATTGCGGATTTGATAAAAGTGAAAGTGCAGAGTGTAGTAACAGAGTAAAAATCATTGTAGTCAGAGCACAAAACCCTAAAAGGCTCATACTGGGCATATGTAGGACTATAACAACTTAACAACAGGGGACTAAAATTTCTAGTCCGTCTATTTGGATTGTTAAATGTTAGTCGTGTTAGTAGATGCTGGTTGTCTACATTACCATTAATAAGGTTATGGAGGAAAACGACCAACAGCATCTCTCTTCGATTGGTTAGGGCAAGTAAATTGATTAGAAGGAGTCTGTTAAAATAAAAAGGGAGGTAAAGATTTGCATTCCAGTAGAGTCCCATAAGAGCAAACATCAAGAAATTCTTTTGAACGGATCCAATGCGATCTTGATGAACCCTATACTGAGGGCTCCAGAGGCATGACCCGTACTCCAGTATTGGACGTACTAAAAATAAGTCTAATAAAGAAAGACTAATAGGACACCAAGATCGTTAACCTGGGTTAATCTTTTTAAGAAAATCCCATCGAGACGAATTTTCAAGTGTTAATAAAAATGGCATTGATTGAAATTTTCGTGAAATGAGCATGGGCTTAATTGAAATTTGCGTTTACATGTATAAAATTGTTAGGGGCGAGTATTCTATGGCCTACGCTTCAAAACGGTGCTACCTATGTGAACAAAGACGAATTTTCTAGTGTTAATGAAAATTGCGCTTATTGAAGTTTTCGTTGTACATGCACAGAAGTGTTTGGAATACGATGTCTCTGATCTACGGTGCTATCTGGTTCTACATATGTGGATAAATCAAATTTAAAGTGTTAAGTAACATGGGCTTGATTAAAATTTGATATGCTTGATAGCAAAGCGATGCTGCCTATGTGAACAAAGACGAATTTTCAAGAGTTCATGAAAATGGAGTTGATTGAAATTTTCGTGGTACATGCACAAGTGTTTGGAATACGATTTCTATGATCTACGGTGCTATTTGGTGCTACATATGTGGATAAAGCGAATTTTAAAGTGTTATTAAGTAACAAGGGCTTGTTTGAAATTTGCGTGTACATGCAAGCTGTAAACAACGTACAACCCACCTCCCGCCCAACCGACCGAGCGGCGCTGCCATTTATCGTACGGCTCGGATCGCGGGGATCGATCCGAAAGAATAAACTATAGAAAAGATTACGAGGAAGAAGCGGAGTGCGTTTGTTTCTCTAAAAGGTAGGTGAGAATTGCGGATTTGATAAAAGTGGAAGTGCAGAGTGAAGTAGAAGAGTTAAAGTCATTGTAGTCAGAGCACAAAACCCTAAAAGGCTCATGCTGGGCATATGTAGGACTATAACAACTTAGGAACAGGGGACTAAAATTTCTAGTCCGTCTATTGTTAAATGTTAGTCGTGTTAGTAGATGCTGGTTGTCTACATTACCATTAATAAGGTTATGGAGGAAAACGACCAACAGCATCTCTCTTCTGTCTGTTAAAGTCTGTTAAAATAAAAAGGGAGGTGAAAATTTGCATCCCAGTAGAGTCCCATAAGAGCAAACATCAAGAAATTCTTTTGAACGGATTCAATGCGATTTTGATGAACCCTATACTGAGGACTCTAGAGGCATGACCCGTTCTCCAGTATTGGACGTACTAAAAATAAGTCTAATAAAGAAAGACTAATAGGACACCAAGATCGTTAACCTGGGTTAATCTTTTTAAGAAAATCCCATCGAGACGAATTTTCAAAAGTTAATTAAAATGGCATTGATTGAAATTTTCGTGAAATGAGCATGGGCTTAATTGAAATTTGCGTTTACATGTATAAAATTGTTAGGGGCGAGTATACCTACGCTTCAAAACGGTGCTACCTATGTGAACAAAGACGAATTTTCTAGTGTTAATATAAATGGCGCTTATTGAAGTTTTCGTTGTACATGCACAAAAGTGTTTGGAATACGATGTCTCTGATCTACAATGCTATCTGGTTCTACATATGTGGATAAAGCAAATTTAAAGTGTTAAGTAACATGGGCTTGATTAAAATTTGATATGCTTGATAGCAAAGCGATGCTGCCTATGTGAACAAAGACGAAATTTCAAGTGTTCATGAAAATGGAGTTGATTGAAATTTTCGTGGTACACGCAGAAGTTTTTGGAATACGATTTCTATGGTCTACGGTGCTATCCGGTGCTACATATGTGGATAAAGCGAATTTTAAAGTGTTATTAAGTAACAAGGGTTTGTTTGAAATTTGCGTGTACATGCAACTGTAAACAACGTACAACCCACCTCCTGCCCAACCGACCGAGCGGCGCTGCCATTTATCGTACGGCTCGGATAGCAGGGATAGATCCGAAAGAATAAACTATAGAAAAGATTACGAGGAAGAAGGGGAGAGCGTTTGTTTCTCTAAAAGGTAGGTGAAAATTGCGGATTTGATAAAAGTGAAAGTGCAGAGTGTAGTAATAGAGTAAAAATCATTGTAGTCAGAGCACAAAACCCGAAAAGGCTCATGCTGGTCATATGTAGGACTATAACAACTTAACAACAGGGGACTAAAATTTCTAGTCCGTCTATTTGGATTGTTAAATGTTAGTCGTGTTAGTAGATGCTGGTTGTCTACATTACCATTAATAAGGTTATGGAGGAAAACGACCAACAGCATCTCTCTTCGATTGGTTAGGGCAAGTAAATTGATTAGAAGGAGTCTGTTAAAATAAAAAGGGAGGTAAAGATTTGCATCCCAGTAGAGTCCCATAAGAGCAAACATCAAGAAATTCTTTTGAACGGATCCAATGCGATCTTGATGAACCCTATACTGAGGGCTCCAGAGGCATGACCCGTACTCCAGTATTGGACGTACTAAAAATAAGTCTAATAAAGAAAGACTAATAGGACACCAAGATCGTTAACCTGGGTTAATCTTTTTAAGAAAATCCCATAGAGACGAATTTTCAAGTGTTAATAAAAATGGCATTGATTGAAATTTTCTTGAAATGAGCATGGGCTTAATTGAAATTTGCGTTTACATGTATAAAATTGTTAGGGGCGAGTATTCTATGGCCTTCGCTTCAAAACGGTGCTACCTATGTGAACAAAGACGAATTTTCTAGTGTTAATGAAAATGGCGCTTATTAAAGTTTTCGTTGTACATGCACAAAAGTGTTTGGAATACGATGTCTCTGATCTACGGTGCTATCTGGTTCTACATATGTGGATAAATCAAATTTAAAGTGTTAAGTAACATGGGCTTGATTAAAATTTGATATGCTTGATAGCAAAACGATGCTGCCTATGTGAACAAAGACAAATTTTCAAGTGTTCATGAAAATGGAGTTGATTGAAATATTCGTGGTACATGCACAAGTATTTGGAATACGATTTCTATGATCTACGGTGCTACCTGGTGCTACATATGTGGATAAAGCGAATTTAAAAGTGTTATTAAGTAACAAGGGCTTGTTTGAAATTTGCGTATACATGCAAGCTGTAAACAACGTACAACCCACCTCCCGCCCAACCGACCGAGCGGCGCTGCCATTTATCGTACGGCTTGGATAGCGGGGATAGATCCGAAAGAATAAAATATAGAAAAGATTACGAGGAAGAAGAGGAGTGCGTTTGTTTCTCTAAAAGGTAGGTGAGAATTGCGGATTTGATAAAAGTGGAAGTGCAGAGTGAAGTAATAGAGTAAAAGTCATTGTAGTCAGAGCACAAAACCCTAAAAGGCTCATGCTGGGCGTATGTAGGACTATAACAACTTAGGAACAGGGGACTAAAATTTCTAGTCCGTCTATTTGGATTGTTAAATGTTAGTCGTGTTAGTAGATGCTGGTTGTCTACATTACCATTAATAAGGTTATGGAGGAAAACGACCAACAGCATCTCTCTTCGATTGGTTAGGGAAGGTAAATTGATTAGAAGGAGTCTGTTAAAATAAAGAGGGAGGTGAAGATTTGCACCCCAGTAGAGTCCCATAAGAGCAAACATCAAGAAATTCTTTTGAACGGATTCAATGCGATCTTGATTAACCCTATACTGAGGGCCCCAGAGGCATGACCCGTACTCCAGTATTGGACGTACTAAAAATAAGTCTAATAAAGAAAGACTAATAGGACACCAAGATCGTTAACCTGGGTTAATCTTTTTAAGAAAATCCCATAGAGACGAATTTTCAAGTGTTAATAAAAATGGCATTGATTGAAATTTTCGTGAAATGAGCATGGGCTTAAATGAAAT
The DNA here is from genome assembly GCA_018150545.1 of Drosophila ercepeae. Classification (NCBI taxonomy): domain Eukaryota; kingdom Metazoa; phylum Arthropoda; class Insecta; order Diptera; family Drosophilidae; genus Drosophila; species Drosophila ercepeae. Next base: position 1,092,024 of record JAECWL010000097.1, on the reverse strand, counting down.
TTGCGTTTACATGTATAAAATTGTTAGGGGCGAATATTCTATGGCCTACGCTTCAAAACGGTGCTACCTATGTGAACAAAGACGAATTTTCTAGTGTTAATAAAAATGGCGCTTATCGAAGTTTTCGTTGTACATGCACAAAAGTGTTTGGAATACGATGTCTCTGATCCACGGTGCTATCTGGTTCTACATATGTGGATAAAGCGAATTTAAAGTGTTAAGTAACATGGGCTTGATTAAAATTTGATATGCTTGATAGCAAAGCGATGCTGCCTATGTGTACAAAAACGAAATTTCAAGTGTTCATGAAAATGGAGTTGATTGAAATTTTCGTGGTACACGCAGAAGTTTTTGGAATACGATTTCTATGGTCTACGGTGCTATCTGGTGCTACATATGTGGATAAAGCGAAATTTAAAGTGTTATTAAGTAACAAGGGCTTGTTTGAAATTTGCGTGTACATGCAACTGTAAACAACGTACAACCCACCACCTGCCCAACCGACCGAGCGGCGCTGCCATTTATCGTACGGCTCGGATAGCAGGGATAGATCCGAAAGAATAAACTATAGAAAAGATTACGAGGAAGAAGGGGAGAGCGTTTGTTTCTCTAAAAGGTAGGTGAAAATTCCGTATTTGATAAAAGTGAAAGTGCAGAGTGTAGTAATAGAGTAAAAATCATTGTAGTCAGAGCACAAAACCCTAAAAGGCTCATACTGGGCATATGTAGGACTATAACAACTTAACAACAGGGGACTAAAATTTCTAGTCCGTCTATTTGGATTGTTAAATGTTAGTCGTGTTAGTAGATGCTGGTTGTCTACATTACCATTAATAAGGTTATGGAGGAAAACGACCAACAGCATCTCTCTTCGATTGGTTAGGGCAAGTAAATTGATTAGAAGGAGTCTGTTAAAATAAAAAGGGAGGTAAAGATTTGCATCCCAGTAGAGTCCCATAAGAGCAAACATCAAGAAATTCTTTTGAACGGATCCAATGCGATCTTGATGAACCCTATACTGAGGGCTCCAGAGGCATGACCCGTACTCCAGTATTGGACGTACTAAAAATAAGTCTAATAAAGAAAGACTAATAGGACACCAAGATCGTTAACCTGGGTTAATCTTTTTAAGAAAATCCCATCGAGACGAATTTTCAAGTGTTAATAAAAATGGCATTGATTGAAATTTTCGTGAAATGAGCATGGGCTTAATTGAAATTTGCGTTTACATGTATAAAATTGTTAGGGGCGAGTATTCTATGGCCTACGCTTCAAAACGGTGCTACCTATGTGAACAAAGACGAATTTTCTAGTGTTAATGAAAATTGCGCTTATTGAAGTTTTCGTTGTACATGCACAGAAGTGTTTGGAATACGATGTCTCTGATCTACGGTGCTATCTGGTTCTACATAAGTGAATAAAGCAAATTTAAAGTGTTAAGTAACATGGGCTTGATTAAAATTTGATATGCTTGATAGCAAAGCGATGCTGCCTATGTCAACAAAGACGAATTTTCAAGAGTTCATGAAAATGGAGTTGATTGAAATTTTCGTGGTACATGCACAAGTGTTTGGAATACGATTTCTATGATCTACGGTGCTATTTGGTGCTACATATGTGGATAAAGCGAATTTTAAAGTGTTATTAAGTAACAAGGGCTTGTTTGAAATTTGCGTGTACATGCAAGCTGTAAACAACGTACAACCCACCTCCTGCCCAACCGACCGAGCGGCGCTGCCATTTATCGTACGGCTCGGATAGCAGGGATAGATCCGAAAGAATAAACTATAGAAAAGATTACGAGGAAGAAGGGGAGAGCGTTTGTTTCTCTAAAAGGTAGGTGAAAATTGCGGATTTGATAAAAGTGAAAGTGCAGAGTGTAGTAATAGAGTAAAAATCATTGTAGTCAGAGCACAAAACCCTAAAAGGCTCATACTGGGCATATGTAGGACTATAACAACTTAACAACAGGGGACTAAAATTTCTAGTCCGTCTATTTGGATTGTTAAATGTTAGTCGTGTTAGTAGATGCTGGTTGTCTACATTACCATTAATAAGGTTATGGAGGAAAACGACCAACAGCATCTCTCTTCGATTGGTTAGGGAAAGTAAATTGATTAGAAGGAGTCTGTTAAAATAAAAAGGGAGGTAAAGATTTGCATCCCAGTAGAGTCCCATAAGAGCAAACATCAAGAAATTCTTTTGAACGGATCCAATGCGATCTTGATGAACCCTATACTGAGGGCTCCAGAGGCATGACCCGTACTCCAGTATTGGACGTACTAAAAATAAGTCTAATAAAGAAAGACTAATAGGACACCAAGATCGTTAACCTGGGTTAATCTTTTTAAGAAAATCCCATAGAGACGAATTTTCAAGTGTTAATAAAAATGGCATTGATTGAAATTTTCTTGAAATGAGCATGGGCTTAATTGAAATTTGCGTTTACATGTATAAAATTGTTAGGGGCGAGTATTCTATGGCCTTCGCTTCAAAACGGTGCTACCTATGTGAACAAAGACGAATTTTCTAGTGTTAATGAAAATGGCGCTTATTGAAGTTTTCGTTGTACATGCACAAAAGTGTTTGGAATACGATGTCTCTGATCTACGGTGCTATCTGGTTCTACATATGTGGATAAATCAAATTCAAAGTGTTAAGTAACATGGGCTTGATTAAAATTTGATATGCTTGATAGCAAAGCGATGCTGCCTATGTGAACAAAGACGAATTTTCAAGTGTTCATGAAAATGGAGTTGATTGAAATATTCGTGGTACATGCACAAGTATTTGGAATACGATTTCTATGATCTACGGTGCTATCTGGTGCTACATATGTGGATAAAGCGAATTTAAAAGTGTTATTAAGTAACAAGGGCTTGTTTGAAATTTGCGTATACATGCAAGCTGTAAACAACGTACAACCCACCTCCCGCCCAACCGACCGAGCGGCGCTGCCATTTATCGTACGGCTTGGATAGCGGGGATAGATCCGAAAGAATAAAATATAGAAAAGATTACGAGGAAGAAGAGGAGTGCGTTTGTTTCTCTAAAAGGTAGGTGAGAATTGCGGATTTGATAAAAGTGGAAGTGCAGAGTGAAGTAATAGAGTAAAAGTCATTGTAGTCAGAGCACAAAACCCTAAAAGGCTCATGCTGGGCGTATGTAGGACTATAACAACTTAGGAACAGGGGACTAAAATTTCTAGTCCGTCTATTGTTAAATGTTAGTCGTGTTAGTAGATGCTGGTTGTCTACATTACCATTAATAAGGTTATGGAGGAAAACGACCAACAGCATCTCTCTTCGATTGGTTAGGGAAGGTAAATTGATTAGAAGGAGTCTGTTAAAATAAAGAGGGAGGTGAAGATTTGCATCCCAGTAGAGTCCCATAAGAGCAAACATCAAGAAATTCTTTTGAACGGATTCAATGCGATCTTGATTAACCCTATACTGAGGGCTCCAGAGCCATGACCCGTACTCCAGTATTGGACGTACTAAAAATAAGTCTAATAAAGAAAGACTAATAGGACACCAAGATCGTTAACCTGGGTTAATCTTTTTAAGAAAATCCCATAGAGACGAATTTTCAAGTGTTAATAAAAATGGCATTGATTGAAATTTTCGTGAAATGAGCATGGGCTTAAATGAAATTTGCGTTTACATGTATAAAATTGTTAGGGGCGAGTATTCTATGGCCTACGCTTCAAAACGGTGCTACCTATGTGAACAAAGACGAATTTTCTAGTGTTAATAAAAATGGCGCTTATTGAAGTTTTCGTTGTACATGCACAAAAGTGTTTGGAATACGATGTCTCTGATCTACGGTGCTATCTGGTTCTACATATGTGGATAAAGCGAATTTAAAGTGTTAAGTAACATGGGCTTGATTAAAATTTGATATGCTTGATAGCAAAGCGATGCTGCCTATGTGAACAAAGACGAATTTTCAAGTGTTCATGAAAATGGAGTTGATTGAAATATTCGTGGTACATGCACAAGTGTTTGGAATACGATTTCTATGATCTACGGTGCTATCTGGTGCTACATATGTGGATAAAGCGAATTTTAAAGTGTTATTAAGTAACAAGGGCTTGTTTGAAATTTGCGTGTACATGCAAGCTGTAAACAACGTACAACCCACCTCCCGCCCAACCGACCGAGCGGCGCTGCCATTTATCGTACGGCTCGGATAGCGGGGATAGATCCGAAAGAATAAACTATAGAAAAGATTACGAGGAAGAAGCGGAGTGCGTTTGTTTCTCTAAAAGGTAGGTGAGAATTGCGGATTTGATAAAAGTGGAAGTGCAGAGTGAAGTAATAGAGTAAAAGTAATTGTAGTCAGAGCACAAAACCCTAAAAGGCTCATGCTGGGCATATGTAGGACTATAACAACTTAGGAACAGGGGACTAAAATTTCTAGTCCGTCTATTGTTAAATGTTAGTCGTGTTAGTAGATGCTGGTTGTCTACATTACCATTAATAAGGTTATGGAGGAAAACGACCAACAGCATCTCTCTTCGATTGGTTAGGGAAAGTAAATTGATTAGAAGGAGTCTGTTAAAATAAAAAGGGAGGTAAAGATTTGCATCCCAGTAGAGTCCCATAAGAGCAAACATCAAGAAATTCTTTTGAACGGATTCAATGCGATCTTGATTAACCCTATACTGAGGGCTCCAGACCCATGACCCGTACTCCAGTATTGGACGTACTAAAAATAAGTCTAATAAAGAAAGACTAATAGGACACCAAGATCGTTAACCTGGGTTAATCTTTTTAAGAAAATCTCATAGAGACGAATTTTCAAGTGTGAATAAAAATGGCATTAATTGAAATTTTTGTGAAATGAGCATGGGCTTAATTGAAATTTGCGTTTACATGTATAAAATTGTTAGGGGCGAGTATTCTATGGCCTACGCTTCAAAACGGTGCTACCTATGTGAACAAAGACGAATTTTCTAGTGTTAATAAAAATGGCGCTTATTGAAGTTTTCGTTGTACATGCACAAAAGTGTTTGGAATACGATGTCTCTGATCTACGGTGCTATCTGGTTCTACATATGTGGATAAAGCAAATTTAAAGTGTTAAGTAACATGGGCTTGATTAAAATTTGATATGCTTGATAGCAAAGCGATGCTGCCTATGTGAACAAAGACGAATTTTCAAGTGTTCATGAAAATGGAGTTGATTGAAATACAGGGTGCGTTATGAAAGTAATGCGCATTTTCTAAGAAAAATATATTTGTTGATCCAATCAGTAAAAATTATTAAAATTCTTCAAAATAGTCCCCTCCTGCGTCAATACACTTGCGGAGACGTGTATGCCACGCCTGGAAAGCAACCTGAAACTCCTCGACAGAAATGCCTTTCAGGAACCTTGTTACGCGAGCTTGGATGTTCTCCACCGACTCCCAGTGTTTTCCCTTTAGCTCTCTCTTCAGTAGGGGGAACAAAAAAAAGTCGCACGGAGCTAAGTCAGGGCTGTAAGGAGGCTGGGGCACAACTGAGATCTTCTTCTGGGTCAAGAAGTTGGTGACGACGAAGGCCGTGTGGCTGGGGGCGTTATCGTGGTGGAGCATGAAAACGTCTTTGATGTCTGGCCTGACGCGTACGACTCGGCGTTTCAGTCTCTTGAGTACCTCTTGGTAAAAGGCCCCGTTGACAGTTTGTCCTTGCGGTACAAACTCAAAATGGACGATTCCTCGGACGTCAAAGAAGACAATCGTGGATCGTCGGTGACCTCCTCTCGACCCTCCTTGAAGGCCTTGTGCCACCTTCCACACTGAGATCTCGAAATGCACTCCTCCTTAAAGGCCTCTCGAAGCATTTGATAAGTTTCCGATGCATTTTTGCCAAGTCGCACACAAAAGTTTATGGCGTACCGCTGTTCCAGCGAACGCTCCATCGCACCGTGACACAACAGAAAAAATGACTTCGCTCTACGACACGTCCTACCACTTCTATTGCTCAGAGCGAACTGAGACCGAGCGCGTTGGAAAGGAGAGACTCCGCCCCAAATTTTCAGACAGGTCCGAGCGTGCTACGACAGGTAGTTACGTGACAATGAAACCATGCGCATTACTTTCATAACGCACCCTGTATTCGTGGTACATGCACAAGTGTTTGGAATACGATGTCTATGATCTACGGTGCTATCTGGTGCTACATATGTGGATAAAGCGAATTTTAAAGTGTTATTAAGTAACAAGGGCTTGTTTGAAATTTGCGTGTACATGCAAGCTGTAAACAACGTACAACCCACCTCCCGCCCAACCGACCGAGCGGCGCTGCCATTTATCGTACGGCTCGGATAGCGGGGATAGATCCGAAAGAATAAAATATAGAAAAGATTACGAGGAAGAAGAGGAGTGTGTTTGTTTCTCTAAAAGGTAGGTGAGAATTGCGAATTTGATAAAAGTGGAAGTGCAGAGTGAAGTAATAGAGTAAAAGTCATTGTAGTCAGAGCACAAAACCCTAAAAGGCTCATGCTGGGCATATGTAGGACTATAACAACTTAACAACAGGGGACTAAAATTTCTAGTCCGTCTATTTGGATTGTTAAATGTTAGTCGTGTTAGTAGATGCTGGATGTCTACATTAGGGAAAGTAAATTGATAAGAAGGAGTCTGTTAAAATAAAAAGGGAGGTAAAGATTTGCATCCCAGTAGAGTCCCATAAGAGCAAACATCAAGAAATTCTTTTGAACGGATTCAATGCGATCTTGATTAACCCTATACTGAGGGCTCCAGACCCATGACCCGTACTCCAGTATTGGACGTACTAAAAATAAGTCTAATAAAGAAAGACTAATAGGACACCAAGATCGTTAACCTGGGTTAATCTTTTTAAGAAAATCCCATCGAGACGAATTTTCAAGTGTTAATAAAAATGGCATTGATTGAAATTTTCGTGAAATGAGCATGGGCTTAATTGAAATTTGCGTTTACATGTATAAAATTGTTAGGGGCGAGTATTCTATGGCCTACGCTTCAAAACGGTGCTACCTATGTGAACAAAGACGAATTTTCTAGTGTTAATAAAAATGGCGCTTATTGAAGTTTTCGTTGTACATGCACAAAAGTGTTTGGAATACCATGTCTCTGATCTACGGTGCTATCTGGTTCTACATATGTGGATAAAGCGAATTTAAAGTGTTAAGTAACATGGGCTTGATTAAAATTTGATATGCTTGATAGCAAAGCGATGCTGCCTATGTGAACAAAGACGAATTTTCAAGTGTTCATGAAAATGGAGTTGATTGAAATATTCGTGGTACATGCACAAGTGTTTGGAATACGATTTCTATGATCTACGGTGCTATCTGGTGCTACATATGTGGATAAAGCGAATTTTAAAGTGTTATTAAGTAACAAGGGCTTGTTTGAAATTTGCATGTACATGCAAGCTGTAAACAACGTACAACCCACCTCCCGCCCAACCGACCGAACGGCGCTGCCATTTATCGAACGGCTCGGATAGCGGGGATAGATCCGAAAGAATAAACTATAGAAAAGATTACCAGGAAGAAGCGGAGTGCGTTTGTTTCTCTAAAAGGTAGGTGAGAATTGCGGATTTGATAAAAGTGGAAGTGCAGAGTGAAGTAATAGAGTAAAAGTAATTGTAGTCAGAGCACAAAACCCTAAAAGGCTCATGCTGGTCATATGTAGGACTATAACAACTTAACAACAGGGGACTAAAATTTCTAGTCCGTCTATTTGGATTGTTAAATGTTAGTCGTGTTAGTAGATGCTGGTTGTCTACATTACCATTAATAAGGTTATGGAGGAAAACGACCAACAGCATCTCTCTTCGATTGGTTAGGGAAGGTAAATTGATTAGAAGGAGTCTGTTAAAATAAAGAGGGAGGTGAAGATTTGCATCCCAGTAGAGACCCAGAAGAGCAAACATCAAGAAATTCTTTTGAACGGATTCAATGCGATCTTGATTAACCCTATACTGAGGGCTCCAGAGCCATGACCCGTACTCCAGTATTGGACGTACTAAAAATAAGTCTAATAAAGAAAGACTAATAGGACACCAAGATCGTTAACCTGGGTTAATCTTTTTAAGAAAATCCCATAGAGACGAATTTTCAAGTGTTAATAAAAATGGCATTAATTGAAATTTTCGTGAAATGAGCATGGGCTTAATTGAAATTTGCGTTTACATGTATAAAATTGTTAGGGGCGAGTATTCTATGGCCTACGCTTCAAAACGGTGCTACCTATGTGAACAAAGACGAATTTTCTAGTGTTAATAAAAATGGCGCTTATTGAAGTTTTCGTTGTACATGCACAAAAGTGTTTGGAATACGATGTCTCTGATCTACGGTGCTATCTGGTTCTACATATGTGGATAAAGCGAATTTAAAGTGTTAAGTAACATGGGCTTGATTAAAATTTGATATGCTTGATAGCAAAGCGATGCTGCCTATGTGAACAAAGACGAATTTTCAAGTGTTCATGAAAATGGAGTTGATTGAAATATTCGTGGTACATGCACAAGTGTTTGGAATACGATTTCTATGATCTACGGTGCTATCTGGTGCTACATATGTGGATAAAGCGAATTTTAAAGTGTTATTAAGTAACAAGGGCTTGTTTGAAATTTGCGTGTACATGCAAGCTGTAAACAACGTACAACCCATCTCCCGCCCAACCGACCGGGCGGCGCTGCCATTTATCGTACGGCTCGGATCGCGGGGATCGATCCGAAAGAATAAACTATAGAAAAGATTACGAGGAAGAAGCGGAGTGCGTTTGTTTCTCTAAAAGGTAGGTGAGAATTGCGGATTTGATAAAAGTGGAAGTGCAGAGTGAAGTAATAGAGTAAAAGTCATTGTAGTCAGAGCACAAAACCCTAAAAGGCTCATGCTGGGCATATGTAGGACTATAACAACTTAGAAACAGGGGACTAAAATTTCTAGTCCGTCTATTTAGATTGTTAAATGTTAGTCGTGTTAGTAGATGGTGGTTGTCTACATTACCATTAATAAGGTTATGGAGGAAAACGACCAACAGCATCTCTCTTCGATTGGTTAGGGAAAGTAAATTGATTAGAAGGAGTCTGTTAAAATAAAAAGGGAGGTAAAGATTTGCATCCCATTAGAGTCCCATAAGAGCAAACATCAAGAAATTCTTTTGAACGGATTCAATGCGATCTTGATGAACGCTATACTGAGGGCTCCAGAGGCATGACCCGTACTCCAGTATTGGACGTACTAAAAATAAGTCTAATAAAGAAAGACTAATAGGACACCAAGATCGTTAACCTGGGTTAATCTTTTTAAGAAAATCCCATAGAGACGAATTTTCAAGTGTTAATAAAAATGGCATTATTTGAAATTTTCGTGAAATGAGCATGGGCTTAATTGAAATTTGCGTTTACATGTATAAAATTGTTAGGGGCGAGTATTCTATGGCCTACGCTACAAAACGGTGCTACCTATGTGAACAAAGACGAATTTTCTAGTGTTAATGAAAATGGCGCTTATTGAAGTTTTCGTTGTACATGCACAAAAGTGTTTGGAATACGATGTCTCTGATCTACGGTGCTATCTGGTTCTACATATGTGGATAAAGCGAATTTAAAGTGTTAAGTAACATGGGCTTGATTAAAATTTGATATGCTTGATAGCAAAGCGATGCTGCCTATGTGAACAAAGACTAATTTTCAAGTGTTCATGAAAATGGAGTTGATTGAAATTTTCGTGGTACATGCACAAGTGTTTGGAATACGATTTCTATGATCTACGGTGCTATCTGGTGCTACATATGTGGATAAAGCGACCGAGCGGCGCTGCCATTTATCGTACGGCTCGGATAGCGGGGATAGATCCGAAAGAATAAAATATAGAAAAGATTACGAGGAAGAAGAGGAGTGTGTTTGTTTCTCTAAAAGGTAGGTGAGAATTGCGAATTTGATAAAAGTGGAAGTGCAGAGTGAAGTAATAGAGTAAAAGTCATTGTAGTCAGAGCACAAAACCCTAAAAGGCTCATGCTGGGCATATGTAGGACTATAACAACTTAACAACAGGGGACTAAAATTTCTAGTCCGTCTATTTGGTTTGTTAAATGTTAGTCGTGTTAGTAGATGCTGGTTGTCTACATTACCATTAATAAGGTTATGGAGGAAAACGACCAACAGCATCTCTCTTCGATTGGTTAGGGAAAGTAAATTGATTAGAAGGAGTCTATTAAAATAAAGAGGGAGGTGAAGATTTGCATCCCAGTAGAAACCCATAAGAGCAAACATCAAGAAATTCTTTTAAACGGATTCAATGCGATCTTGATGAACCCTATACTGAGGGCTCCAGAGGCATGACCCGTGCTCCAGTATTGGACGTACTAAAAATAAGTCTAAAAAAAAAAGACTAATAGGACACCAAGATCGTTAACCTGGGTTAATCTTTTTAAGAAAATCCCATAGAGACGAATTTTCAAGTGTTAATAAAAATGGCATTGATTGAAATTTTCGTGAAATGAGCATGGGCTTAATTGAAATTTGCGTTTACATGTATAAAATTGTTAGGGGCGAGTATTCTATGGCCTACGCTACAAAACGGTGCTACCTATGTGAACAAAGACGAATTTTCTAGTGTTAATGAAAATGGCGCTTATTGAAGTTTTCGTTGTACATGCACAAAAGTGTTTGGAATACGATGTCTCTGATCTACGGTGCTATCTGGTTCTACATATGTGGATATAGCAAATTTAAAGTGTTAAGTAACATGGGCTTGATTAAAATTTGATATGCTTGATAGCAAAGCGATGCTGCCTATGTGAACAAAGACGAATTTTCAAGTGTTCATGAAAATGGAGTTGATTGAAATATTCGTGGTACATGCACAAGTGTTTGGAATACGATTTCTATGATCTACGGTGCTATCTGGTGCTACATATGTGGATAAAGCGAATTTTAAAGTGTTATTAAGTAACAAGGGCTGTTTGAAATTTGCATGTACATGCAAACTGTAAACAACGTACAACCCACCTCCCGCCCAACCGACCGAACGGCGCTGCCATTTATCGAACGGCTCGGATAGCGGGGATAGATCCGAAAGAATAAACTATAGAAAAGATTACCAGGAAGAAGCGGAGTGCGTTTGTTTCTCTAAAAGGTAGGTGAGAATTGCGGATTTGATAAAAGTGGAAGTGCAGAGTGAAGTAATAGAGTAAAAGTCATTTTAGTCAGAGTACAAAACCCTAAAAGGCTCATGCTGGTCATATGTAGGACTATAACAACTTAACAACAGGGGACTAAAATTTCTAGTCCGTCTATTTGGATTATTAATGTTAGTCGTGTTAGTAGATGCTACGGTGCTACCTATGTGAACAAAGACGAATTTTCTAGTGTTAATGAAAATGGCGCTTATTGAAGTTTTCGTTGTACATGCACAAAAGTGTTTGGAATACGATGTCTCTGATCTACGGTGCTATCTGGTTCTACATATGTGGATAAAGCAAATTTAAAGTGTTAAGTAACATGGGCTTGATTAAAATTTGATATGCTTGATAGCAAAGCGATGCTGCCTATGTGAACAAAGACTAATTTTCAAGTGTTCATGAAAATGGAGTTGATTGAAATTTTCGTGGTACATGCACAAGTGTTTGGAATACGATTTCTATGATCTACGGTGCTATCTGGTGCTACATATGTGGATAAAGCGACCGAGCGGCGCTGCCATTTATCGTACGGCTCGGATAGCGGGGATAGATCCGAAAGAATAAAATATAGAAAAGATTACGAGGAAGAAGAGGAGTGTGTTTGTTTCTCTAAAAGGTAGGTGAGAATTGCGGATTTGATAAAAGTGGAAGTGCAGAGTGAAGTAATAGAGTAAAAGTCATTTTAGTCAGAGTACAAAACCCTAAAAGGCTCATGCTGGTCATATGTAGGACTATAACAACTTAACAACAGGGGACTAAAATTTCTAGTCCGTCTATTTGGATTATTAATGTTAGTCGTGTTAGTAGATGCTACGGTGCTACCTATGTGAACAAAGACGAATTTTCTAGTGTTAATGAAAATGGCGCTTATTGAAGTTTTCGTTGTACATGCACAAAAGTGTTTGGAATACGATGTCTCTTATCTACGGTGCTATCTGGTTCTACATATGTGGATAAAGCAAATTTAAAGTGTTAAGTAACATGGGCTTGATTAAAATTTGATATGCTTGATAGCAAAGCGATGCTGCCTATGTGAACAAAGACTAATTTTCAAGTGTTCATGAAAATGGAGTTGATTGAAATTTTCGTGGTACATGCACAAGTGTTTGGAATACGATTTCTATGATCTACGGTGCTATCTGGTGCTACATATGTGGATAAAGCGACCGAGCGGCGCTGCCATTTATCGTACGGCTCGGATAGCGGGGATAGATCCGAAAGAATAAAATATAGAAAAGATTACGAGGAAGAAGAGGAGTGTGTTTGTTTCTCTAAAAGGTAGGTGAGAATTGCGAATTTGATAAAAGTGGAAGTGCAGAGTGAAGTAATAGAGTAAAAGTCATTGTAGTCAGAGCACAAAACCCTAAAAGGCTCATGCTGGGCATATGTAGGACTATAACAACTTAACAACAGGGGACTAAAATTTCTAGTCCGTCTATTTGGTTTGTTAAATGTTAGTCGTGTTAGTAGATGCTGGTTGTCTACATTACCATTAATAAGGTTATGGAGGAAAACGACCAACAGCATCTCTCTTCGATTGGTTAGGGAAGGTAAATTGATTAGAAGGAGTCTGTTAAAATAAAGAGGGAGGTGAAGATTTGCATCCCAGTAGAGTCCCATAAGAGCAAACATCAAGAAATTCTTTTGAACGGATTCAATGCGATCTTGATGAACCCTATACTGAGGGCTCCAGAGGCATGACCCGTTCTCCAGTATTGGACGTACTTAAAATAAGTCTAATAAAGAAAGACTAATAGGACACCAAGATCGTTAACCTGGGTTAATCTTTTTAAGAAAATCCCATAGAGACGAATTTTCAAGTGTTAATAAAAATGGCATTGATTGAAATTTTCGTGAAATGAGCATGGGCTTAATTGAAATTTGCGTTTACATGTATAAAATTGTTAGGGGCGAGTATTCTATGGCCTACGCTTCAAAACGGTGCTACCTATGTGAACAAAGACGAATTTTCTAGTGTTAATAAAAATGGCGCTTATTGAAGTTTTCGTTGTACATGCACAAAAGTGTTTGGAATACGATGTCTCTGATCTACGGTGCTATCTGGTTCTACATATGTGGATAAAGCGAATTTAAAGTGTTAAGTAACATGGGCTTGATTAAAATTTGATATGCTTGATAGCAAAGCGATGCTGCCTATGTGAACAAAGACGAATTTTCAAGTGTTCATGAAAATGGAGTTGATTGAAATATTCGTGGTACATGCACAAGTGTTTGGAATACGATTTCTATGATCTACGGTGCTATCTGGTGCTACATATGTGGATAAAGCGACCGAGCGGCGCTGCCATTTATCGAACGGCTCGGATAGCGGGGATAGATCCGAAAGAATAAACTATAGAAAAGATTACCAGGAAGAAGCGGAGTGCGTTTGTTTCTCTAAAAGGTTTTTTTTTTTTTTTTTTTTTTTTTTTTTTTTCACAATCTTTTTTTATTGTTATTATTTAAGTAATGAAACCGTGCTACAATTTTGCACCTTAACAATACAAGCAAAAAATTATTTTCAATAAGCCCATCGCCGAGCGCTTAGCACGGGGATTTATGATAATGGTGGATGAAACGGGGACTTATGTTCGTGGAGGGGGAAGCGTCTTCACGAAGCCTTGTCTTTTTAGTCTTCTAAGCGGCCTGGCGGGAAGTAAATTCCTGGCTAGTTCGCTGCGATGGGTGGTGAGTCTGTCTCTGTACCTGCTGGTGTGTCTATTGATCTGCTCCTCCACAGTATGCAGATTGAGGTCTCGGTGTAAAGTTGAATTCCGTACATACCAAGGACAGTTGGTTATCTGCCTTAGGGTACGATTCTGCAGTACCTGGATGCGATTGCAATTAGATTTTGCTGCAATCCCCCAAATTTGCAGCCCGTAGAGCCAGATTGGGGCGATACACTGAGTGTACACTTTTCTCTTCACCCTAAGTGACATACTGCTCTTTCTGCTCAGCAGCCAACGTAATTGCTGAAGTCTTAGGACGCACCTCTTGCGAGTGGCTTTAAGATGCGGCAAGAAAGTGAGTCGCTTATCAAGAGTAATGCCAAGATACTTACCGTTGCTTGTTGCTCCAGGATCTGTCCTTCCATTTGGATTGGTGGGATTGTTCTCATCCTAAGTGTGAAGGTAGGGTTGGACGTTTTTCGAGGGTTTATCTTAAGGTTACACCTCTTGCACCACGCTGATAGGACTGCAACGTATCCCTGCAGACCGTCTGCTGCCTCAAAGCGACATTTGGAGCTATACAGAACGGCAATGTCGTCTGCATATGTGGCAATTAGAGCCTTCGAGGGGTCCTCCATGTAGTCATCATCTGGTACGGGCAAGTCTGCAGTATAAAATGAGTACAGGAGCGGGCCAAGAACACTGCCTTGCGGGACTCCAGCTCTCATCTGGGCAGGCGCAGAGTAAGTGTCCCGAATCTTGACTTTAAATATCCGCCCTTCCAGGTAGGACTTTAGGAGCAAGTAATATGGTGCTGGTAGTAAATCTTTCACCTTGCAAAGGAGACCGTCGTGCCACACCCGATCAAAGGCTTGTTGAATATCAATAAAAACTGAGTTGCAGTATTCAAGGTTATCAAATGCCTGTAGAATGTGCTGCGTAACCCTGTGAACCTGCTCGACAGTGCCGTGTCCCTCTCGAAATCCAAATTTATGGTCCGGCACAATTCCGCACTGAGTTATAATCCCACTAAGTCGTTTAGCAATGAGTCTTTCCCATACCTTTGATAAAGAGGGGAGAAGACTTATTGGCCGATAGGATTCCGGGTCGTCTTCCGGCTTGCCTGGCTTATAGATCATGTGGATTGCCGCTATTTTCCATTGGGAAGGGAAGAACTGAATCCTTAGCATAGCATTAAAAATAAGTGCCATGTAGAGGATCGCACGATTTGGCAGGGCCTTCAGTGTGACGTGACATATTCTGTCCATGCCAGGAGCCTTGTTTTTCGGAAGAGCTTTGATTGCTTCGGTAATCTCCTGAACTCTGATTGGCGTGATGGGGAGGGACATCTGGAGCGGGGTTTGCAAGCTCTCCTGGGTCTCTTCGATATCAGCCAGTGTAGCAACGTTGTGTGGGGTGAATCTAGCCTCCAGGTGTTGAGCAAATATGTTTGCCTGTTCTTCTTCATTCTGTGCAAGGTCGCCGCCATGATGCCTAACTGGGACCTGTCTAAACGGCTGGTTTTTCGTAGCCTTTGTGCATTTCCACAGTGAGTAATTGGCGTCAACAGTGTAGTCCATCGAGGACAGCTTGTGCTCAAAGAAGTTATTTCTGAGCTCCCTTAAGAGGATCCGTAGTCGCTTGGCTGCTCGGTTCCACAGGATTCGATCCCAAGGGTCTTGGGTTCGAATTGCTTTTCTTCGTAGGCGCCTTTTTGCAGCTAGTAGCTCTTTTGCCTCCCTGGTGAGTGTGACGCCATATTTTGTCGGCTTAAGTGGGCTCGCAGGTGGAGTGGATGCAGCAGCAGCCCTGTGGATATTATTGGTGAAGATTTCCACTGCCATTTCTATATCCTCCCCAGAATTCAGCTCTGTTTCAAGATGGATGGAGCTCTCCAGATTCCGTTGAAATAGAGTTAGGTCAGTTCGATTGCTGATCAACCTTGCATTAGAGCGAGCATTAATCCCATTGGTATCTATGGTGACTACGAGGGCCAGATGGTCAGACTCTAAATCCCAATTTTGGGTAATACTCGCACAGTAGTCCGGTACTCCATGGTGGACGGCAAAATCAATACATGAGGGCGTATGTGTGGTGACGTATGGGTATCTGGTAGGGGCTCCTGTGGCAAGAATCTTTGCCCCGGTGGCGGAGATGGCTTCAGCTAATTCTTGTCCCCTAGGGGAGTTGCAGGTGTCGCCCCATAGCCAATGTCGTGCGTTCCAATCGCCACCAACCAGGTACCTTTGTCCACATTTTCGAAGTGTACTGGTAAAGAGACTTTCCCGTATCCTGTGTCCTGGAGGGCAGTAGATGGAACTGAACTCCATATCACCAAGACCCGTAGCAACTTTCACCGATGACATTTGTATACTGCGCGTCTCTATTACCCTTTGGGGAAAATGTCGGAGAGTAGTCCTGACTAGCACCGCCACTCCACCTCCACTGTGCCTATTGGAAGATGGCTTGTAGGCAGGATAAAATGTGTATCCAAAGACTCGAACAATTCCGCCGCGGTTTAATCTGGTTTCAGTCAAGAGAAGGATATCAATGTTGTTGTTGTGTGCAAAAAGTTCGACTTCTCCGACTTTTCCTGAAATGCCGTTGACATTCCAGATGAGAACTTTAAGTGAGTTCAAGGCGAGGCTGTAGCGTTGATCTGATTTCCAGCCCATTGCTTCATGGTGCTGGCCATCTCAGTCACTATTATTTCTAGCCGTGCAAGGCGTTCATTAGCTAGCTTATTTTGCTGTTGTTCTTCTTGTTGTTGCTGTTTGAGCCACATGAGAAACTTTTGTTGCTGCTGCTGCTGGAGGTGCTGTTGCCATTCCTGAAACTGCTGTTGCTGCTGTTGCTGCAGCGACTGGATATCGATCGGCTGTTGTTGTTGTGGACTTAGCTGCGTTTGAGCATAGTTCAAACTACGTTGAGCATTTCCAGAATTGCTTGGCGCTGAAGCTGCGACTGCTGCATACGAGACACTTGTGCGGGCACTGTAGCTTCGTGGTGTCATCTGCTGTGTTGCTGGTTGGAATGCAATTTGGGGCACTTGTTTCCTTACTATTCTAGCGGGGCCAGGCATAGGAAATTCCTGCACGTACCTTGTAGGAGAATATTGATTGGCCACATTGCCATTAAGTGATCTAGTTTCGGTTGCCGATTTTTTTGAAGACTCCGATGACCGACGAAGATACTCTTGGTACGACTTGCAGCCTTTGTAGCTAGCTTTATGAGCTCCTGAACAATGGAAGCAGGTAGGTGTTGCGTCAAGGGGGCGTATACACTCACTTGTTTGATGACCCTCGCCACATCTGGCGCAATTGGGGTGTCGTCGGCAATATCTGGCAGTGTGGCCGTACCGCTGGCACCGTTTGCACTGTGCGACGTCTGTGGCTTTTCTCATTCGCTCCACCCTCACCTTTTGTCTGCAGAGGATTGTGATTTTGAAGACGTCATTTATCGTAGCGCACGGTTTGATGTTTATAAAGAAGAGATTTAGCTTCTCTTCCCTGTTAGCCCTGGATGCAGGATTATGAATGTGGAGTACCTGAAAGCCGTACTTTTGCAGACTATCTTTGATATCTTTGTTTAGAGTGCTGTGGTGTAGGCCCTTGACAACAATCCGATGTGGTTTTTCAGTCTGCATTTGGTATGTGTGGAACTCCACACAATGTCTGTCCAGATGGTCAACAATAGCCCTGTAGGTGTCACTATCCTTGGGGAAAATTCTGGTGGTTCCTAGATTGCTCTTGGTGACCACATTGTTCACATTAGTGACCTCCCCTATGAACTCAAAGAGGTCATTTATGCTACAGTCCGGGACAACAATTTGAGGTGGCTTTTCCAATTTCCTTACTTGTTCGGGCTGGGCAGGGTCGTTGCTTTCAACAGGTATTTCGTCCTGTTGATTCTCTGCTGTGTCTTCTGCTTCTACTTCCATGTCAAGTAGCGCGAACCTGTTGCTAGAGCTTGGAAGGTCAGCTTCTCTAGTCGCTCTCTTAACACTTGCGATGGGTGAAGAAGGCTTTGCGTTTTTCCTTTTCATGCTTTTTTGCACTTGGGCCTGCAACATTTTTGGTGCGGCCCCACTGATCACTGTAGCTAAGTCAGTAGTGACACGCGGGGCAGCAGAAGAGCACTGAAGCGACGATTGATCATATTTTACCGGGTTCAATCCAGGGCAAAGTTTGCTTGTTGTAGCAGTTGCCATGGTGTCAGTGCTTGTGCTGTTTACACTGGTGAAGGTCCTGGTGCTGGTCGTGAGAGTGATGATGTTGGTACTTGTATTGCCAATATCAGTTTGGTTAGCTCTGCAAGCAGCCCGAAGCTCGGATGGGGTTTTGCCAGCAACGCGGTACATTTTTTCTTGCAAAGTCTGCTTATTATTAAGCAGCAAGTCAGAAGCAGATTTCCTTTCAGCCATTTGGAAATGTTATATTTTCGTTCTCGCCTCAAACGAGATCAATAACAAGCCCCTCTTGTGCGGCTGCGCGCCGGTGGAGGGGCTATGCCCAGTGGGCAGCGTGCACTTATTTTGCAAGCTGTTTTGGTTCTTTATTTTACCGCTTATTGCCGACTCCGCTAGCTGCGGCGTCCAAAAACGGAGCTTTGTGCAGACACAACCGATCGCTCTTAATGCAGTTTCACGACTCTAGTTGTGTTAACTAGTTAGCGTTTTATTTTCCGGAAAAATTTATTTATTTTATTTTATTTTTTTTTTTTTCAGGAAATTTATAAATAAGCAAAAACGTGTTGACACTTCGGGCTCTGATCACTAAGATAGAAAGAAGGTAGGTGAGAATTGCGGATTTGATAAAAGTGGAAGTGCAGAGTGAAGTAATAGAGTAAAAGTCATTTTAGTCAGAGCACAAAACCCTAAAAGGCTCATGCTGGTCATATGTAGGACTATAACAACTTAACAACAGGGGACTAAAATTTCTAGTCCGTCTATTTGGATTGTTAAATGTTAGTCGTGTTAGTAGATGCTGGTTGTCTACATTACCATTAATAAGGTTATGGAGGAAAACGACCAACAGCATCTCTTTTCGATTGGTTAGGGAAGGTAAATTGATTAGAAGGAGTCTGTTAAAATAAAGAGGGAGGTGAAGATTTGCATCCCAGTAGAGTCCCATAAGAGCAAACATCAAGAAATTCTTTTGAACGGATTCAATGCGATCTTGATTAACCCTATACTGAGGGCTCCAGAGCCATGACCCGTACTCCAGTATTGGACGTACTTAAAATAAATCTAATAAAGAGAGACTAATAGGACACCAAGATCGTTAACCTGGGTTAATCTTTTTAAGAAAATCCCATAGAGACGAATTTTCAAGTGTTAATAAAAATGGCATTGATTGAAATTTTCGTGAAATGAGCATGGGCTTAATTGAAATTTGCGTTTACATGTATAAAATTGTTAGGTGCGAGTATTTTATGGCTTACGCTTCAAAACGGTGCTACCTATGTGAACAAAGACGAATTTTCTAGTGTTAATAAAAATGGCGCTTATTGAAGTTTTTGTTGTACATGCACAAAAGTGTTTGGAATACGATGTCTCTGATCTACGGTGCTATCTGGTTCTACATATGTGGATAAAGCGAATTTAAAGTGTTAAGTAACATGGGCTTGATTAAAATTTGATATGCTTGATAGCAAAGCGATGCTGCCCATGTGAACAAAGACGAATTTTCAAGTGTTCATGAAAATGGAGTTGATTGAAATATTCGTGGTACATGCACAAGTGTTTGGAATACGATTTCTATGATCTACGGTGATATCTGGTGCTACATATGTGGATAAACCGAATTTTAAAGTGTTATTAAGTAACAAGGGCTTGTTTGAAATTTGCATGTACATGCAAACTGTAAACAACGTACAACCCACCTCCCGCCCAACCGACCGAACGGCGCTGCCATTTATCGTACGGATCGGATAGCGGGGATAGATCCGAAAGAATAAACTATAGAAAAGATTACCAGGAAGAAGCGGAGTGCGTTTGTTTCTCTAAAAGGTAGGTGAGAATTGCGGATTTGATAAACGTGGAAGTGCAGAGTGAAGTAATAGAGTAAAAGTCATTTTAGTCAGAGCAGAAAACCCTAAAAGGCTCGTGCTGGTCATATGTAGGACTATAACAACTTAACAACAGGGGACTAAAATTTCTAGTCCGTCTATTTGGATTGTTAAATGTTAGTCGTGTTAGTAGATGCTGGTTGTCTACATTACCATTAATAAGGTTATGGAGGAAAACGACCAACAGCATCTCTCTTCGATTGGTTAGGGAAAGTCAATTGATTAGAAGGAGTCTGTTAAAATAAAAAGGGAGGTAAAGATTTGCATCCCAGTAGATTCCCATAAGAGCAAACATCAAGAAATTCTTTTGAACGGATTCAATGCGATCTTGATGAACCCTATACTGAGGGCTCCAGAGGCATGACCCGTATTCCAGTATTGGACGTACTAAAAATAAGTCTAATAAAGGAAGACTAATAGGACACCAAGATCGTTAACCTGGGTTAATCTTTTTAAGAAAATCCCATAGGGACGACTTTTCAAGTGTTAATAAAAATGGCATTGATTGAAATTTTCGTGAAATGAGCATGGGCTTAATTGAAATTTGCGTTTACATGTATAAAGTTGTTAGGGGCGAGTATTCTATGGCCTACGCTTCAAAACGGTACTACCTATGTGAACAAAGACGAATTTTCTAGTGTTAACGAAAATGCCGCTTATTTAAGTTTTCGTTGTACATGCACAAAAGTGTTTGGAATACGATGTCTCTGATCTACGGTGCTATCTGGTTCTACATATGTGGATAAAGCGAATTTAAAGTGTTAAGTAACATGGGCTTGATTAATATTTGATATGCTTGATAGCAAAGCGATGCTGCCTATGTGAACAAAGACGAAATTTCAAGTGTTCATGAAAATGGAGTTGATTGAAATATTCGTGGTACATGCACAAGTGTTTGGAATACGATTTCTATGGTCTACGGTGCTATCTGGTGCTACATATGTGGATAAAGCGAATTTTAAAGTGTTATTAAGTAACAAGGGCTTGTTTGAAATTTGCGTGTACATGCAAGCTGTAAACAACGTACAACCCACCTCCCGCCCAACCGACCGAGCGGCGCTGCCATTTATCGTACGGCTCGGATGGCAGGGATAGATCCGAAAGAATAAACTATAGAAAAGATTACGAGGAAGAAGCGGAGTGCGTTTGTTTCTCTAAAAGGAAGGTGAGAATTGCGGATTTGTTAAAAGTGGAAGTGCAGAGTGAAGTAATAGAGTAAAAATCATTGTAGTCAGAGCACAAAACCCTAAAAGGCTCATGCTGGGCATATGTAGGACTATAACAACTTAGGAACAGGGGACTAAAATTTCTAGTCCGTCTATTTGGATTGTTAAATGTTAGTCGTGTTAGTAGATGCTGGTTGTCTACATTACCATTAATAAGGTTATGGAGGAAAACGACCAACAGCATCTCTCTTCGATTGGTTAGGGAAAGTAAATTGATTAGAAGGAGTCTATTAAAATAAAGAGGGAGGTGAAGATTTGCATCCCAGTAGAAACCCATAAGAGCAAACATCAAGAAATTCTTTTAAACGGATTCAATGCGATCTTGATGAACCCTATACTGAGGGCTCCAGAGGCATGACCCGTGCTCCAGTATTGGACGTACTAAAAATAAGTCTAAAAAAAAAAGACTAATAGGACACCAAGATCGTTAACCTGGGTTAATCTTTTTAAGAAAATCCCATAGAGACGAATTTTCAAGTGTTAATAAAAATGGCATTGATTGAAATTTTCGTGAAATGAGCATGGGCTTGATTGAAATTTGCGTTTACATGTATAAAATTGTTAGGGGCGAGTATTCTATGGCCTACGCTTCAAAACGGTGCTACCTATGTGAACAAAGACGAATTTTCTAGTGTTAATAAAAATGGCGCTTATTTAAGTTTTCGTTGTACATGCACAAAAGTGTTTGGAATACGATGTCTCTGATCTACGGTGCTATCTGGTTCTACATATGTGGATAAAGCGAATTTAAAGTGTTAAGTAACATGGGCTTGATTAAAATTTGATATGCTTGATAGCAAAGCGATGCTGCCTATGTGAACAAAGACGAATTTTCAAGTGTTCATGAAAATGGAGTTGATTGAAATATTCGTGGTACATGCACAAGTGTTTGGAATACGATTTCTATGATCTACGGTGCTATCTGGTGCTACATATGTGGATAAAGCGAATTTTAAAGTGTTATTAAGTAACAAGGGCTTGTTTGAAATTTGCATGTACATGCAAACTGTAAACAACGTACAACCCACCTCCCGCCCAACCGACCGAATGGCGCTGCCATTTATCGAACGGCTCGGATAGCGGGGATAGATCCGAAAGAATAAACTATAGAAAAGATTACCAGGAAGAAGCGGAGTGCGTTTGTTTCTCTAAAAGGTAGGTGAGAATTGCGGATTTGATAAAAGTGGAAGTGCAGAGTGAAGTAATAGAGTAAAAGTCATTTTAGTCAGAGCACAAAACCCTAAAAGGCTCATGCTGGTCATATGTAGGACTATAACAACTTAACAACAGGGGACTAAAATTTCTAGTCCGTCTATTTGGATTGTTAAATGTTAGTCGTGTTAGTAGATGCTGGTTGTCTACATTACCATTAATAAGGTTATGGAGGAAAACGACCAACAGCATCTCTCTTCGATTGGTTAGGGAAGGTAAATTGATTAGAAGGAGTCTGTTAAAATAAAAAGGGAGGTGAAGATTTGCATCCCAGTAGAGTCCCATAAGAGCAAACATCAAGAAATTCTTTTGAATGGATTCAATACGATCTTGATGAACCCTATACTGAGGGCTCCAGAGGCATGACCCGTACTCCAGTATTGGACGTACTAAAAATAAGTCTAATAAAGAAAAACTAATAGGACACCAAGATCGTTAACCTGGGTTAATCCTTTTAAGAAAATCCCATAGAGACGAATTTTCAAGTGTTAATAAAAATGGCATATTTTGAAATTTTCGTGAAATGAGCATGGGTTTAATTGAAATTTGCGTTTACATGTATAAAATTGTTAGGGGCGAGTATTCTATGGCCTACGCTTCAAAACGGTGCTACCTATGTGAACAAAGACGAATTTTCTAGTGTTAATAAAAATGGCGCTTATTGAAATTTTCGTTGTACATGCACAAAAGTGTTTGGAATACGATGTCTCTGATCTACGGTGCTATCTGGTTCTACATATGTGGATAAAGCGAATTTAAAGTGTTAAGTAACATGGGCTTGATTAAAATTTGATATGCTTGATAGCAAAGCGATGCTGCATATGTGAACAAAGACGAAATTTCAAGTTTTCATGAAAATGGAGTTGATTGAAATATTCGTGGTACACGCAGAAGTGTTTGGAATACGATTTCTATGGTCTAAGGTGCTATCTGGTGCTACATATGTGGATAAAGCGAATTTTAAAGTGTTATTAAGTAACAAGGGCTTGTTTGAAATTTGCGTGTACATGCAAGCGGTAAACAACGTACAACCCACCTCCCGCCCAACCGACCGAGCGGCGCTGCCATTTATCGTACGGGTCGGATAGCAGGGATAGATCCGAAAGAATAAACTATAGAAAAGATTACGAGGAAGAAGCGGAGTGCGTTTGTTTCTCTAAAAGGTAGGTGAGAATTGCGGATTTGATAAAAGTGGAAGAGCAGAGTGAAGTAATAGAGTAAAAATCATTGTAGTCAGACCACAAAACCCTAAAAGGCTCATGCTGGGCATATGTAGGACTATAACAACTTAGGAACAGGGGACTAAAATTTCTAGTCCGTCTATTTGGATTGTTAAATGTTAGTCGTGTTAGTAGATGCTGGTTGTCTACATTACCATTAATAAGGTTATGGAGGAAAACGACCAACAGCATCTCTCTTCGATTGGTTAGGAAAAGTCAATTGATTAGAAGGAGTCTGTTAAAATAAAAAGGGAGGTGAAGATTTGCATCCCAGTAGAGTCCCATAAGAGCAAACATCAAGAAATTCTTTTGAACGGATTCAATACGATCTTGATGAACCCTATACTGAGGGCTCCAGAGGCATGACCCGTACTCCAGTATTGGACGTACTAAAAATAAGTCTAATAAAGAAAAACTAATAGGACACCAAGATCGTTAACCTGGGTTAGTCTTTTTAAGAAAATCCCATAGAGACGAATTTTCAAGTGTTAATAAAAATGGCATTGATTGAAATTTTCGTGAAATGAGGATGGGCTTAATTGAAATTTGCGTTTACATGTATAAAATTGTTAGGGACGAGTTTTCTATGGCCTACGCTTCAAAACGGTGCTACCTCTGTGAACAAAGACGAATTTTCTAGTGTTAATGAAAATGGCGCTTATTGAAGTTTTCGTTGTACATGCACAAAAGTGTTTGGAATACGATGTCTCTGATCTACGGTGCTATCTGGTTCTACATATGTGGATAAAGCGAATTTAAAGTGTTAAGTAACATGGGCTTGATTAAAATTTGATATGCTTGATAGCAAAGCGATGCTGCCTATGTGAACAAAGACGAAATTTCGAGTGTTCATGAAAATGGAGTTTATTGAAATTTTCGTGGTACATGCAGAAGTGTTTGGAATACGATTTCTATGGTCTACGGTGCTATCTGGTGCTACATATGTGGATAAAGCGAATTTTAAAATGTTATTAAGTAACAAGGGCTTGTTTGAAATTTGCGTGTACATGCAAGCTGTAAACAACGTACAACCCACCTCCCGCCCAACCGACCGAGCGGCGCTGCCATTTATCGTTCGGCTCGGATAGCAGGTATAGATCCGAAAGAATAAACTATAGAAAAGATTACGAGGAAGAAGCGGAGTGCGTTTGTTTCTCTAAAAGGTAGGTGAGAATTGCGGATTTGATAAAAGTGGAAGTGCAGAGTGAAGTAATAGAGTAAAAATCATTGTAGTCAGACCACAAAACCCTAAAAGGCTCATGCTGGGCATATGTAGGACTATAACAACTTAGGAACAGGGGACTAAAATTTCTAGTCCGTCTATTTGGATTGTTAAATGTTAGTCGTGTTAGTAGATGCTGGTTGTCTACATTACCATTAATAAGGTTATGGAGGAAAACGACCAACAGCATCTCTCTTCGATTGGTTAGGGAAAGTCAATTGATTAGAAGGAGTCTGTTAAAATAAAAAGGGAGGTAAAGATTTGCATCCCAGTAGAGTCCCATAAGAGCAAACATCAAGAAATTCTTTTGAACGGATTCAATGCGATCTTGATGAACCCTATACTGAGGGCTCCAGAGGCATGACCCGTACTCCAGTATTGGACGTACTAAAAATAAGTCTAATAAAGAAAGACTAATAGGACACCAAGATCGTTAACCTGGGTTAATCTTTTTAAGAAAATCCCATAGAGACGAATTTTCAAGTGTTAATAAAAATGGCATTGATTGAAATTTTCGTGAACTCAGCATGGGCTTAATTGAAATTTGCGTTTACATGTATAAAATTGTTAGGGGCGAGTATTCTATGGTCTACGCTTCAAAACGGTGCTACCTATGTGTACAAAGACGAATTTTCTAGTGTTAATGAAAATGGCGCTTATTGAAGTTTTCGTTGTACATGCACAAATTGTTTGGAATACGATGTCTCTGATCTACGGAGCTATCTGGTTCTACATATGTGGATAAAGCGAATTTAAAGTGTTAAGTAACATGGGCTTGATTAAAATTTGATATGCTTGATAGCAAAGCGATGCTGCCTATGTGAACAAAGACGAAATTTCAAGTGTTCATGAAAATGGAGTTGATTGAAATTTTCGTGGTACACGCAGAAGTGTTTGGAATACGATTTCTATGGTCTACGGTGCTATCTGGTGCTACATATGTGGATAAAGCGAATTTTAAAGTGTTATTAAGTAACAAGGGCTTGTTTGAAATTTGCGTGTACATGCAAGCTGTAAACAACGTACAACCCACCTCCCGCCCAACCGACCGAGCGGCGCTGCCATTTATCGTACGGCTCGGATAGCAGGGATAGATCCGAAAGAATAAACTATAGAAAAGATTACGAGGAAGAAGCGGAGTGCGTTTGTTTCTCTAAAAGGTAGGTGAGAATTGCGGATTTGATAAAAGTGGAAGAGCAGAGTGAAGTAATAGAGTAAAAATCATTGTAGTCAGACCACAAAACCCTAAAAGGCTCATGCTGGGCATATGTAGGACTATAACAACTTAGGAACAGGGGACTAAAATTTCTAGTCCGTCTATTTGGATTGTTAAATGTTAGTCGTGTTAGTAGATGCTGGTTGTCTACATTACCATTAATAAGGTTATGGAGGAAAACGACCAACAGCATCTCTCTTCGATTGGTTAGGGAAGGTTAATTGATTAGAAGGAGTCTGTTAAAATAAAGAGGGAGGTGAAGATTTGCATCCCAGTAGAGTCCCATAAGAGCAAATATCAAGAAATTCTTTTGAACGGATTCAATGCGATCTTGATTAACCCTATACTGAGGGCTCCAGAGCCATGACCCGTACTCCAGTATTGGACGTACTAAAAATAAGTCTAATAAAGAAAAACTAATAGGACACCAAGATCGTTAACCTGGGTTAATCTTTTTAAGAAAATCCCATAGAGACGAATTTTCAAGTGTTAATAAAAATGGCATTGATTGAAATTTTCGTGAAATGAGCATGGGCTTAATTGAAATTTGCGTTTACATGTATAAAATTGTTAGGGGCGAGTATTCTATGGCCTACGCTTCAAAACGGTGCTACCTATGTGTACAAAGACGAATTTTCTAGTGTTAATGAAAATGGCGCTTATTGAAGTTTTCGTTGTACATGCACAAAAGTGTTTGGAATACGATGTCTCTGATCTACGGTGCTATCTGGTTCTACATATGTGGATAAAGCGAATTTAAAGTGTTAAGTAACATGGGCTTGATTAAAATTTGATATGCTTGATAGCAAAGCGATGCTGCCTATGTGAACATAGACGAAATTTCAAGTTTTCATGAAAATGGAGTTGATTGAAATTTTCGTGGTACACGCAGAAGTGTTTGGAATACGATTTCTATGGTCTACGGTGCTATCTGGTGCTACATATGTGGATAAAGCGAATTTTAAAGAGCGGCGCTGCCAATTATCGTACGGCTCGGATAGCAGGGATAGATCCGAAAGAATAAACTATAGAAAAGATTACGAGGAAGAAGCGGAGTGCGGTGCTATCTGGTTCTACATATGTGGATAAAGCGAATTTAAAGTGTTAAGTAACATGGGCTTGATTAAAATTTGATATGCTTGATAGCAAAGCGATGCTGCCTATGTGAACATAGACGAAATTTCAAGTTTTCATGAAAATGGAGTTGATTGAAATTTTCGTGGTACACGCAGAAGTGTTTGGAATACGATTTCTATGGTCTACGGTGGTATCTGGTGCTACATATGTGGATAAAGCGAATTTTAAAGTGTTATTAAGTAACAAGGGCTTGTTTGAAATTTGCGTGTACATGCAAGCTGTAAACAACGTACAACCCACCTCCCGCCCAACCGACCGAGCGGCGCTGCCATTTATCGTACGGCTCGGATAGCGGGGATAGATCCGAAAAAATACACTATAGAAAAGATTACGAGGAAGAAGAGGAGTGCGTTTGTTTCTCTAAAAGGTAGGTGAGAATTGCGGATTTGATAAAAGTGGAAGTGCAGAGTGAAGTAATAGAGAAAAAGTCATTGTAGTCAGAGCACAAAACCCTAAATGGCTCATGCTGGGCATATGTAGAACTATAACAACTTAGGAACAGGGGACTAAAATTTCTAGTCCGTCTATTTGGATTGTTAAATGTTAGTCGTGTTAGTAGATGCTGGTTGTCTACATTACCATTAATAAGGTTATGGAGGAAAACGACCAACAGCATCTCTCTTCGATTGGTTAGGGAAGGTAAATTGATTAGAAGGAGTCTGTTAAAATAAAAAGGGAGGTGAAGATTTGCATCCCAGTAGAGTCCCATAAGAGCAAACATCAAGAAATTCTTTTGAACGGATTCAATACGATCTTAATGAACCCTATACTGAGGGCTCCAGAGGCATGACCCGTACTCCAGTATTGGACGTACTAAAAATAAGTCTAATAAAGAAAAACTAATAGAACACCAAGATCGTTAACCTGGGTTAATCCTTTTAAGAAAATCCCATAGAGACGAATTTTCAAGTGTTAATAAAAATGGCATTATTTGAAATTTTCGTGAAATGAACATGGGCTTAATTGAAATTTGCGTTTACATGTATAAAATTGTTAGGGGCGAGTATTCTATGGCCTACGCTTCAAAACGGTGCTACCTATGTGAACAAAGACGAATTTTCTAGTGTTAATGAAAATGGCGCTTATTGAAGTTTTCGTTGTACATGCACAAAAGTGTTTGGAATACGATGTCTCTGATCTACGGTGCTATCTGGTTCTACATATGTGGATAAAGCGAATTTAAAGTGTTAAGTAACATGGGCTTGATTAAAATTTGATATGCTTGATAGCAAAGCGATGCTGCCTATGTAAACAAAGACGAAATTTCAAGTGTTCATGAAAATGGAGTTGATAGAAATTTTCGTGGTACATGCACAAGTGTTTGGAATACGATTTCTAAGACCTACGGTGCTATCTGGTGCTACATATGTGGATAAAGCGAATTTTAAAGTGTTATTAAGTAACAAGGGCTTGTTTGAAATTTGCGTGTACATGCAAGCTGTAAACAACGTACAACCCACCTCCCGCCCAACCGACCGAGCGGCGCTGCCATTTATCGTACGGCTCGGATAGCAGGGATAGATCCGAAAGAATAAACTATAGAAAAGATTACGAGGAAGAAGCGGAGTGCGTTTGTTTCATTAAAAGGTAGGTGAGAATTGCGGATTTGATAAAAGTGGAAGTGCAGAGTGAAGTAATAGAGTAAAAGTCATTGTAGTCAGAGCACAAAACCCTAAAAGGCTCATGCTGGGCATATGTAGGACTATAACAACTTAGGAACAGGGGACTAAAATTTCTAGTCCGTCTATTTGGATTGTTAAATGTTAGTCGTGTTAGTAGATGCTGGTTGTCTACATTACCATTAATAAGGTTATGGAGGAAAACGACCAACAGCATCTCTCTTCGATTGGTTAGGGAAGGTTAATTGATTAGAAGGAGTCTGTTAAAATAAAGAGGGAGGTGAAGATTTGCATCCCAGTAGAGTCCCATAAGAGCAAATATCAAGAAATTCTTTTGAACGGATTCAATGCGATCTTGATTAACCCTATACTGAGGGCTCCAGAGCCATGACCCGTACTCCAGTATTGGACGTACTAAAAATAAGTCTAATAAAGAAAAACTAATAGGACACCAAGATCGTTAACCTGGGTTAATCTTTTAAGAAAATCCCATAGAGACGAATTTTCAAGTGTTAATAAAAATGGCATTGATTGAAATTTTCGTGAAATGAGCATGGGCTTAATTGAAATTTGCGTTTACATGTATAAAATTGTTAGGGGCGAGTATTCTATGGCCTACGCTTCAAAACGGTGCTACCTATGTGTACAAAGACGAATTTTCTAGTGTTAATGAAAATGGCGCTTATTGAAGTTTTCGTTGTACATGCACAAAAGTGTTTGGAATACGATGTCTCTGATCTACGGTGCTATCTGGTTCTACATATGTGGATAAAGCGAATTTAAAGTGTTAAGTAACATGGGCTTGATTAAAATTTGATATGCTTGATAGCAAAGCGATGCTGCCTATGTGAACATAGACGAAATTTCAAGTTTTCATGAAAATGGAGTTGATTGAAATTTTCGTGGTACACGCAGAAGTGTTTGGAATACGATTTCTATGGTCTACGGTGCTATCTGGTGCTACATATGTGGATAAAGCGAATTTTAAAGTGTTATTAAGTAACAAGGGCTTGTTTGAAATTTGCGTGTACATGCAAGCTGTAAACAACGTACAACCCACCTCCCGCCCAACCGACCGAGCGGCGCTGCCATTTATCGTACGGCTCGGATAGCGGGGATAGATCCGAAAAAATACACTATAGAAAAGATTACGAGGAAGAAGAGGAGTGCGTTTGTTTCTCTAAAAGGTAGGTGAGAATTGCGGATTTGATAAAAGTGGAAGTGCAGAGTGAAGTAATAGAGAAAAAGTCATTGTAGTCAGAGCACAAAACCCTAAATGGCTCATGCTGGGCATATGTAGAACTATAACAACTTAGGAACAGGGGACTAAAATTTCTAGTCCGTCTATTTGGATTGTTAAATGTTAGTCGTGTTAGTAGATGCTGGTTGTCTACATTACCATTAATAAGGTTATGGAGGAAAACGACCAACAGCATCTCTCTTCGATTGGTTAGGGAAGGTAAATTGATTAGAAGGAGTCTGTTAAAATAAAAAGGGAGGTGAAGATTTGCATCCCAGTAGAGTCCCATAAGAGCAAACATCAAGAAATTCTTTTGAACGGATTCAATACGATCTTAATGAACCCTATACTGAGGGCTCCAGAGGCATGACCCGTACTCCAGTATTGGACGTACTAAAAATAAGTCTAATAAAGAAAAACTAATAGGACACCAAGATCGTTAACCTGGGTTAATCCTTTTAAGAAAATCCCATAGAGACGAATTTTCAAGTGTTAATAAAAATGGCATTATTTGAAATTTTCGTGAAATGAACATGGGCTTAATTGAAATTTGCGTTTACATGTATAAAATTGTTAGGGGCGAGTATTCTATGGCCTACGCTTCAAAACGGTGCTACCTATGTGAACAAAGACGAATTTTCTAGTGTTAATGAAAATGGCGCTTATTGAAGTTTTCGTTGTACATGCACAAAAGTGTTTGGAATACGATGTCTCTGATCTACGGTGCTATCTGGTTCTACATATGTGGATAAAGCGAATTTAAAGTGTTAAGTAACAATTGATCTTTGATCTTCAACCCCGACGGACGTGTTTTTAACAAAGCTCCAGTTAATATTGAAGTCTAAGTGCAAAATTCAAGCCCAAGTGAAACCATTAAATAAAAGCGAAAAGACGCTAATACATATTTATATGTGTTTCAAAAAAACCCTATATACTCCTGTGAATAAAATAAACAAAAACAAGTGAAAACAATAAACTAAACAAAAAATGAGCGCACCCGGCGCTCAAAATCAGAAGCGAGAGCTTCAAGCAAAACAAAACAAAAACAACTCCTACATCTCACTCACCCACATATCAAATCACACAAACAATTATCAAAACTTGCACCCGCAGAGTGATGAAAGAGCGCGATCTTGCTCTCCAGCATTGGAGAGACCCAACAATTACTCTCAGCAACGAAGACCTGAATGCGCGCCAAATTTACCCGCGCGTATACCAACAACAACTTCCGCGATACAAATGAACACACACTCAACTCCGCCGATCACAGCAGGTACGCTCTCAACTCTCCCACTCTCAACTCTTCCGCTCTCAACAACCTCAGACACAAATACCACAACTACAGCAACTATAGCAACAACAACCACAGTTTGCTATGCTTCAATGCCGATACGCTCTTCCTCAGCGAATACTAAAACACCCACAACCTCAATACCCGCTCCAACAACAATAAACAAAACTCAATCCTCTCTCCCAAACAAACAAAACTTAAAACGTCACCGAGAAAACCAGTCTCCAAACGGTTCCAAAGATCTTTTAAATGGCAACAAGAAACAGAAGAATAAAACTCAAACCGCTACTCAAAAAACTCTCAAAGAGTACTGGCTAGCCGAGCCAAACTCAAGCAACCGCTTTGAGTTACTAGCACAAGATGATGAAGACGAAAACCAAGCTGACAATGGGACAAATGCAACGATAAATACGCAAATGCAAATTGAGCACAAAAAAGCAAAACCCCCCCCCATATATGTTCAAAATGTTGAAAACATTTACGCTCTAACTACTGCTTTAAATTCATTAAAAGAAACACGATATGAACTTAAAGCACTGTCAACTAATGAAATAAAAATACAGCCACTAGAAACTACTCACTATCACAACATATTAGGACTATTAAAAGATAAATCGACCAAATACTACACCTTCAGACCAAAAGACCAGAGAGGATTTAAGGTAATCCTTCGTAACGTCCATCATGCTACAGACAAAGACGATATTATAAATGAACTAGCTCAGCAAGGGCATGAAGTTATAAATTTACACAACATCCAGCGCTACGACTCCAAACAACCATTGCCTCTATTCTCTATTGAACTCAAAATGAAAGAAAATAATAAAGACATCTATAAAATTGACTTCACTGCAAAGTAATTTTAGAGCCACCGCGACCAAAGCGAACACTTCCCCAATGTACAAACTGCCAAAAATATGGACATACCAAAAATTACTGCACCAAAGACCC
This sequence comes from Drosophila ercepeae, assembly GCA_018150545.1. Taxonomy (NCBI): domain Eukaryota; kingdom Metazoa; phylum Arthropoda; class Insecta; order Diptera; family Drosophilidae; genus Drosophila; species Drosophila ercepeae. The sequence continues at coordinate 1,059,787 of JAECWL010000097.1, read as the reverse complement.
AACTTGTGTAAAGTGCGCTGGAAAACACAGCTCCTCATCATGTACTATTAATACAAGATCGGACCGAACATGCATTAAATGTGCACTATGTAGTGAAAACCACACTGCAAACTATAAAGGTTGTATGGTGTACAAAGCACTGCAAATCCAAAAATACCCACCTCTCCGGAAGAAAGAAATACCGGTAACAGAAACAAATCAAACGACACAATACAGTACAACAAATAACGCAGCAATCTTAAAGACGCCAGCTATATCCTATGCCGAAGTCTTAAACAGAAACCAAGTAACTAGCCATCAAACCAACTCAGCAATCCAAACTGCTAGTGTACCTGATATACAGCCTGCTCCAACTCAATTAAGCCAAACCGCACAAAATGATTTTGACGAACTAAAACAATTGATGAAACAATTAATAGCCCAAATGACAACTATGATGAACATTGTCACGCTCCTAGTATCTAAACTTGACAAATAAACACCTAACAATCGCCATCTGGAATGCTAACGGACTTTCACGCCATTTACTTGAACTAAAAACATTCTTAAATGAAAAGCTAATTGACGTCATGCTTATTTCTGAAACTCACTCAACTGAGAAAACCTATATAAACATACCTGACTATAATATATTCTCTACTAATCACCCGGACGGTAAGGCCCATGGTGGTACTGCAGTAATAATTAAAAAAAGCATAAAGTGCATAGAGCTCGATGGATTCAAAAAGGACTACATACAGGCTACTACTATATCGACCTCAGACACAACGGGTCCAATAAATATATCTGCAGTTTATTGCCCACCCAAATTTAAAAATACAAAAGACCAATACCTCGATTTTCTAAAATCACTGGGAAATCGGTATTTGGCAGGAGGTGACTATAATGCCAAACACATAACATGGGGGTCCAGACTTACCACTGCAAAGGGAAGACAATTGTATGAAGCAATAAGAAGCAATAATAGCCGTGCCTTAAGCACAGGCGAGCCGACATACTGGCCAACTGACATAAACAAACTACCAGACTTAATTGACTTCTGCATTACAAAAATATAACTTGCGATAACCTAACAATAAAATCATGCCTAGACCTCTCCTCCGACCATTCCCCAATATTAATTACGTTACATGGTGGGGTAGAAGAAAACAACAATGACCCCCCTTTATTTAACCACAAAACAAACTGGAATATGTTTCGCGAGACTTTGGAACAGAACATGGAAATAAATATCTCTCTAAAGACTAACAACGAACTGGACTCCGCAATAGCATATTTAAATGACAACATCATATATGCAGCAACGCAAGCGACACCATCTATAAAAATGACTGCATTAAAGAAAACTCCCGCCTTTATTAAAGACAAAATCAGAAAAAAGCGTAACCTTAGGAAGATATGGCAAACGACTAGGCATCCAGTAGATAAAAACAAACTTAATAGAGCAACAGACGAGCTCAAGAGAATTCTCAGGGCAGACAAAGATAACCGGCTACAATACTACCTTAGCAACCTCGGAACCTCCTTATCTACTAATTATTCTCTGTGGAAAGCGACCAAAAAATTGACAAACTCAACTATACACAAGCCGCCTATAAAAAGAAACAACAACACATGGGCGAGATCAAACAAAGAAAAAGCAGACACTCTTGCGGAACACTTTAAAACATCATTTACCAATGACATGGACAACGGCAACGCTGAGCTTCCAACACAAATCACCAACCCAAATTGTGCAATTAAAACTATAACAAAGGCAGAAATTAAATCTCACATAAAACAAATTAAAAACAAGAAAGCCCCCGGATATGACTTAATCGGAGGAAAAATTCTGAAAGAACTACCAGACGCCATAATCACCTATATTAGAAACCTGTTTAACGGAATCATTCGACTACAATACTTCCCCATAACTTGGAAGGTAGGCCAAATTAAAGCAATTCCAAAACCAAATAAAAACGCCAATACTGTAAGTTCGTACAGACCAATCACTTTATTACCTGTCCTCTCAAAAGTATTTGAAAAAGTCCTATTAAATAGAATCGAGCCAACCCTGACACAAAAAAATATAATACCTCCGCACCAATTCGGCTTTCGGAAGCAGCACTCGACCGTCCAACAGGTCCATCGAGTAATTAATAAAATAACAGAGGATTTTGACAAAAGAAGTTTTGCTATGCTGTGTACCTGGACATTGCTAAAGCATTTGACAAGGTATGGCACAAAGGACTGCTGCATAAGCTAAGAAATATACTACCAGACAACTTATATACCATCCTACAAAGCTACATAACGGACAGATATTTCTATATCAAATATGACAATGAATGCTCAGACGTTATGCCAGTGACAGCGGGTGTTCCCCAAGGTAGTGTGCTTGGACCCATCTTATACCTGATTTACACCTCCGATATTCCAGCGCCAACTATCCCTGGATCAATGATTGCTACGTTCGCAGATGATACTGTATTAATGTCGTCAAGCGCGTGTGAAAAAACAGCTGCAAGTACCTTACAACAAATCATGACACAAACAGTATCCTGGTTCGAGAGATGGGGCATCGAGATAAATAAAGACAAAACTCAACAAGTAATATACACAAAACGACAACCCAAAAACCTCGCTATTAAAATCAACGACAATCAAATATTGCTACGCCCATATGCCAAGTACCTTGGACTAACCATTGACGCAAAACTGACATGGAAGCAGCACATCCTAAACAAACGAAATGAAATAAAATACAAATTTCGACAACTAAACTGGCTAATAGGAAAACACTCAAAACTAAAATTACATTACAAAATAGCAATATACAAGGCGATAATAAAACCAATATGGACGTATGGAATAGAAATCTGGGGAACTGCAAGTAAATCTCACTTACAGCAAATTCAACGAACACAATCGAAAATGCTCAGAACAATGACAAATGCCGAATGGTATATTAGAAATGAAGATATCCATAAAGACTTAAACATAGAGACAGTCAACGAAACTATTAAAAAAAGCAGCAAAAAACACACAAATCAACTACTAAACCACCAAAACCCAAACCTGAGACAAATACCGATGAGAGAGCTGGAACCGAGAAGATTAAAACGCAAAACTCCAACAGAATTAAATTATTAGTAATTATTAGTAAACTATTAAAGTATTAGCGTATCCTTGCAATGGGAAGGGCCGCTACCTTTCTTTTCCATTTCTTCAACCATTACTCATTGTTATTCTTTAAGAAACAGAATGTAATTTAAAGGAAATTAATAAAAAAAAAAAAAAAAAAAAAAGTAACATGGGCTTGATTAAAATTTGATATGCTTGATAGCAAAGCGATGCTGCCTATGTAAACAAAGACAAAATTTCAAGTGTTCATGAAAATGGAGTTGATAGAAATTTTCGTGGTACATGCACAAGTGTTTGGAATACGATTTCTAAGACCTACGGTGCTATCTGGTGCTACATATGTGGATAAAGCGAATTTTAAAGTGTTATTAAGTAACAAGGGCTTGTTTGAAATTTGCGTGTACATGCAAGCTGTAAACAACGTACAACCCACCTCCCGCCCAACCGACCGAGCGGCGCTGCCATTTATCGTACGGCTCGGATAGCAGGGATAGATCCGAAAGAATAAACTATAGAAAAGATTACGAGGAAGAAGCGGAGTGCGTTTGTTTCATTAAAAGGTAGGTGAGAATTGCGGATTTGATAAAAGTGGAAGTGCAGAGTGAAGTAATAGAGTAAAAGTCATTGTAGTCAGAGCACAAAACCCTAAAAGGCTCATGCTGGGCATATGTAGGACTATAACAACTTAGGAACAGGGGACTAAAATTTCTAGTCCGTCTATTTGGATTGTTAAATGTTAGTCGTGTTAGTAGATGCTGGTTGTCTACATTACCATTAATAAGGTTATGGAGGAAAACGACCAACAGCATCTCTCTTCGATTGGTTAGGGAAGGTAAATTGATTAGAAGGAGTCTGTTAAAATAAAGAGGGAGGTGAAGATTTGCATCCCAGTAGAGTCCCATAAGAGCAAATATCAAGAAATTCTTTTGAACGGATTCAATGCGATCTTGATTAACCCTATACTGAGGGCTCCAGAGCCATGACCCGTACTCCAGTATTGGACGTACTAAAAATAAGTCTAATAAAGAAAGACTAATAGGGCACCAAGATCGTTAACCTGGGTTAGTCTTTTTAAGAAAATCCCATAGAGACGAATTTTCAAGTGTTAATAAAAATGGCATTATTTGAAATTTTCGTGAAATGAACATGGGCTTAATTGAAATTTGCGTTTACATGTATAAAATTGTTAGGGGCGAGTATTCTATGGCCTACGCTTCAAAACGGTGCTACCTATGTGAACAAATACGAATTTTCTAGTGTTAATAAAAATGGCGCTTATTGAAGTTTTCGTTGTACATGCACAAAAGTGTTTGGACTACGATGTCTCTGATCTACGGTGCTATCTGGTTCTACATATGTGGATAAAGCGAATTTAAAGTGTTAAGTAACATGGGCTTGATTAAAATTTGATATGCTTGATAGCAAAGTGATGCTGCCTATGTGAACAAAGAAGAATTTTCAAGTGTTCATGAAAATGGAGTTGATTGAAATTTTCGTGGTACACGCAGAAGTGTTTGGAATACGATTTCTATGGTCTACGGTGCTATCTGGTGCTACATATATGGATAAAGCGAATTTTAAAGTGTTATTAAGTAACAAGGGCTTGTTTGAAATTTGCGTGTACATGCAAGCTGTAAACAACGTACAACCCACCTCCCGCCCAACCGAACGAGCGGCGCTGCCATTTATCGTACGGCTCGGATAGCGGGGATAGATCCGAAAAAATAAACCATAGAAAAGATTGCGAGGAAGAAGCGGAGTGCTTTTGTTTCTCTAAAAGGTAGGTGAGAATGGCGGATTTGATAAAAGTGGAAGTGCAGAGTGAAGTAGTAGAGTAAAAGTCATTGTAGTCAGAGCACAAAACCCTTAAAGACTCATGCTGGGCATATGTAGGACTATAACAACTTAGGAACAGGGGACTAAAATTTCTAGTCGGTCTAATTGGATTGTTAAATGTTAGTCGTGTTAGTAGATGCTGGTTGTCTACATTACCATTAATAAGGCTATGGAGGAAAACGACCAACAGCATCTTTCTTCGATTGGTTAGGGAAGGTAAATTGATTAGAAGGAGTCTGTTAAAATAAGAAGGGAGGTGAAGATTTGCATCCCAGTAGAGTCCCATAATAGCGAACATCAACAAATTCTTTTAAACGGATTTAATGCGATCTTGATGAACCCTATACTGAGGGCTCCAGAGGCATGACCCGTACTCCAGTATTGGACGTACTAAAAATAAATCTAATAAAAAAAGTCGAATAGGAAACCAAGATCGTTTCTTTTTAAGAAAATCCCATAGAGACGAATTTTCAAGTGTTAATAAAAATGGCATTGATTGAAATTTTCGTGAAATGAGCATGGGCTTGATTGAAATTTGCGTTTCCATGTATAAAATTGTTAGGGGCGAGTATTCTATGGCCTACGCTTCAAAACGGTGCTACCTATGTGAACAAAGACGAATTTTCTAGTGTTAATAAAAATGGCATGCAAGCTGTAAACAACGTACAACCCACCTCCCGGCCAACCGAACGAGCGTCGCTGCCATTTATCGTACGGCTCGGATAGCGGGGATAGATCCGAAAGAATAAACTATAGAAAAGATTACGAGGATGAAGCGGAGTGCGTTTGTTTCTCTAAAAGGTAGGTGAGAATTGGGGATTTGATAAAATTGGAAGTGCAGAGTGAAGTAATAGAGTAAAAGTCATTGTAGTCAGAGCACAAAACCCTAAAAGGCTTGTTCTGGGCATATGTAGGACTATAACAACTTAGGAACAGGGGACTAAAATTTCTAGTCCGTCTATTTGGATTGTTAAATGTTAGTCGTGTTAGTAGATGCTGGTTGTCTACAGTACCATTAATAAGGTTATGGAGGAAAACGACCAACAGCATCTCTCTTCGATTGGTTAGGGAAGGTAAATTGATTAGAAGGAGTCTGTTAAAATAATAAGGGAGGTGAAGATTTGCATCCCAGTAGAGTCCCATAAGAGCAAACATCAACAAATTCTTTTGAACGGATTCAATGCGATCTTGATGAACCCTATACTGAGGGCTCCAGAGGCATGACCCGTACTCCAGTATTGGACGTACTAAAAATAAATCTACTAAAAAAAAGTCGAATAGGAAACCAAAATCGTTTCTTTTTAAGAAAATCCCATAGAGACGAATTTTCAAGTGTTAATAAAAATGGCATTGATTGAAATTTTCGTGAAATGAGCATGGGCTTGATTGAAATTTGCGTTTCCATGTATAAAATTGTTAGGGGCGAGTATTCTATGGCCTACGCTTCAAAACGGTGCTACCTATGTGAACAAAGACGAATTTTCTAGTGTTAATAAAAATGGCGCTTATTGAAGTTTTCGTTGTACATGCACAAAAGTGTTTGGAATACGATGTCTCTGATGTACGGTGCTATCTGGTTCTACATATGTGGATAAAGCGAATTTAAAGTGTTAAGTAACATGGGCTTGATTAATATTTGATATGCTTGATAGCAAAGCGATGCTGCCTATGTGAACAAAGACGAATTTTCAAGTGTTCATGAAAATGGAGTTGATTGAAATTTTCGTGGTACATGCACAAGTGTTTGGAATACGATTTCTATGATCTACGGTGCTATCTGGTGCTACATATGTGGATAAAGCGAATTTTAAAGTGTTATTTAGTAACAAGGGCTTGTTTGAAATTTGCGTGTACATGCAAGCTGTAAACAACGTACAACCCACCTCCCGCCCAACCGAACGAGCGGCGCTGCCATTTATCGTACGGCTCGGATAGCAGGGATAGATCCGAAAGAATAAACTATAAAAAAGATTACGAGGAAGAAGCGGAGTGCGTTTGTTTCTCTGAAAGGTAGGTGAGAATTGCGGATTTGATAAAAGTGGAAGTGCAGAGTGAAGTAGTAGAGTAAAAGTCATTGTAGTCAGAGCACAAAACCCTAAAAAGCTCATGCTGGGCATATGTAGGACTATAACAACTTAGGAACAGGGGACTAACATTTCTAGTCCGTCTATTTAGAATGTTAAATGTTAGTCGTGTTAGTAGATGCTGGTTGTCTACATTACCATTAATAAGGTTATGGAGGAAAACGACCAACAGCATCTCTCTGCGATTGGTTAGGGAAGGTAAATTGATTAGAAGGAGTCTGTTAAAATAAGAAGGGAGGTGAAGATTTGCATCCCAGTAGAGTCCCATAAGAGCAAACATCAAGAAATTCTTTTGAACGGATTCAATGCGATCTTGATGAACCCTATACTGAGGGCTCCAGAGGCATGACCCGTACTCCAGTATTGGACGTACTAAAAATAAATCTACTAAAAAAAAGTCGAATAGGAAACGAAGATCGTTAACCTGGGTTAATCTTTTTAAGAAAATCCCATAGAGACGAATTTTCAAGTGTTAATAAAAATGGCATTGATTGAAATTTTCGTGAAATGAGCATGGGCTTGATTGAAATTTGCGTTTCCATGTATAAAATTGTTAGGGGCGAGTATTCGTTAGCCAACGCTTCAAAACGGTGCTACCTACATATGTGAACAAAGACGAATTTTCTAGTGTTAATGAAAATGGCGCTTATTGAAGTTTTCGTTGTACATGCACAAAAGTGTTTGGAATACGATGTCTCTGATCTACGGTGCTATCTGGTTCTACATATGTGGATAAAGCGAATTTTAAAGTGTTAAGTAACATGGGCTTAATTAAAATTTGATATGCTTGATAGCAAAGCGATGCTGCCTATGTGAACAAAGACGAATTTTAAAGTGTTCATGAAAATGGAGTTTATTGAAATTTTCGTGGTACATGCACAAGTGTTTGGAATACGATTTCTATGATCTACGGTGCTATCTGGTGCTACATATGTGGATAAAGCGAATTTTAAAGTGTTATTAAGTAACAAGGGCTTGTTTGAAATTTGCGTGTACATGCAAGCTGTAAACAACGTACAACCCGCCTCCCGCCCAACAGACCGAGAGGCGTTGCCAATTATCGTACGGCTCGGATCGCGGGGATAGATCCGAAAGAATAAACTATAAAAAAGATTACGAGGAAGAAGCGGAGTGCGTTTGTTTCTCTGAAAGGTAGGTGAGAATTGCGGATTTGATAGAAGTGGAAGTGCAGAGTGAAGTAATAGAGTAAAAGTCATTGTAGTCAGAGCACAAAACCATAAAAAGCTCATGCTGGGCATATGTAGGACTATAACAACTTAGAAACAGGGGACTAAAATTTCTAGTCCGTCTATTTGGAATGTTAAATGTTAGTCGTGTTAGTAGATGCTGGTTGTCTACATTACCATTAATAAGGTTATGGAGGAAAACGACCAACAGCATCTCTCTGCGATTGGTTAGGGAAGGTAAATTGATTAGAAGGAGTCTGTTAAAATAAAAAGGGAGGTGAAGATTTGCATCCCAGTAGAGTCCCATAAGAGCAAACATCAAGAAATTCTTTTGAACGGATTCAATGCGATGTTGATGAACCCTATACTGAGGGCCCCAGAGGCATGACCCGTACTCCAGTATTGGACGTACTAAAAATAAGTCTAATAAAGAAAGACTAATAGGACACCAAGATCGTTAACCTGGGTTAATCTTTTTAAGAAAATCCCATAGAGACGAATTTTCAAGTGTTAATAAAAATGGCATTGATTGAAATTTTCGTGAAATGAGCATGCGCTTAATTGAAATTTGCGTTTACATGTATAAAATTGTTAGGGGCGAGTATTCTATGGCCTACGCTTCAAAACGGTGAACCTATGTGAACAAAGACGAATTTTCTAGTGTTAATAAAAATGGCGCTTATTGAAGTTTTCGTTGTACATGCACAAAAGTGTTTGGAATACGATGTCTCTGATCTACGGTGCTATCTAGTTCTACATATGTTGATAAAGCGAATTTTAAAGTGTTAAGTAACATGGGCTTGATTAAAATTTGATATGCTTGATAGCAAAGCGATGCTGCCTATGAAAAAAAAGACGAATTTTCAAGTGTTCATGAAAATGGAGTTGATTGAAATTTTCGTGGTACATGCACAAGTGTGTGGAATACGATTTCTATGATCTACAGTGCTATCTGGTGCTACATATGTGGATAAACCGAATTTTAAAGTGTTATTAAGTAACAAGGGCTTGTTTGAAATTTGCGTGTACATGCGAGCTGTAAACAACGTACAACCCACCTCCCGCCCAACCGACCGAACGGCGCTGCCATTTATCGTACGGCTCGGATAGCGGGGATAGATCCGTAAGAATTGAGGATTTGATAAAAGTGGAAGTGCAGAGTGAAGTAATAGAGTATAAGTCATTGTAGTCAGAGCACAAAACCCTAAAAGGCTCATGCTGGGCATATGTAGGACTATAACAATTTCGGAACTGGGGACTAACATTTCTAATCCGTCTATTTGGAATGTTAAATGTTAGTCGTGTTAGTAGATGCTGGTTGTCTACATTACCATTAATAAGGTTATGGAGGAAAACGACCAACAGCATCTCTCTTCGATTGGTTAGGGAAGGTAAATTGATTGGAAGGAGTCTGTTAAAATAAGAAGGGAGGTGAATATTTGCATCCCAGTAGAGTCCCATAAGAGCAAACATCAAGAAATTCTTTTGAACGGATTTAATACGATTTCAATGATGAACCCTATACTGGGGGCTCCAGAGGCATGACCCGTACTCCAGTATTGGACGTACTAAAAATAAATCTAATAAAGAAAGACAAATAGGACACCAAGATCGTTAACCTGGGTTAATCTTTTTAAGAAAATCCCATAGAGACGAATTTTCAAGTGTTAATAAAAATGGCATTGATTGAAATTTTCGTGACATGAGCATGGGCTTAATTGAAATTTGCGTTTACATGCATAAATTGTTAGGGGCGAGTATTCTATGGCCTACGCTTCAAAACGGTGCTACCTATGTGAACAAAGACGAATTTTCTAGTGTTAATGAAAATGGCGCTTATTGAAGTTATCGTTGTACATGCACATAAGTTTTTGGAATACGATGTCTCTGGTTCTACATATGTGGATAAAGCGAATTTTAAAGTGTTAAGTAACAAGGGCATGATTAAAATTTGATATGCTTGATAGCAAAGCGATGCTGCCTATGTGAACAAAGACGAATTTTCAAGTGTTCATGAAAATGGAGTTTATTGAAATTTTCGTGGTACATGCACAAATGTTTGGAAAACGATTTCTATGATCTACGGTGCTATCTGGTGCTACAGCATCTCTCTGCGATTGGTTAGGGAAGGTAAATTGATTAGAAAGAGTCTGTTAAACTAAAAAGGGAGATGAAGATTTGCATCCCAGTAGAGTCCCATAAGAGCAAACATCAAGAAATTCTTTTGAACGGATTCAATGCGATTTTGATGAACCCTATACTGAGGGCTCCAGAGGCATGACCCGTACTCCAGTATTGGACGTACTAAAAATAAATCTAATAAAAAAAGTCTAATAGGAAACCAAGATCGTTAACCTGGGTTAATCTTTTTAAGAAAATCCTATAGAGACGAATTTTCAAGTGATAATAAAAATGGCATTGATTGAAATTTTCGTGAAATGAGCATGGGCTTAATTGAAATTTGCGTTTACATGTATAAAATTGTTAGGGGCGAGTATTCTATGGTCAACGCTTCAAAACGGTGCTACCTATGTGAACAAAGATGAATTTTCTAGTGTTAATGAAAATGGCGCTTATTGAAGTTATCGTTGTACATGCACATAAGTGTTTGGAATACGATGTCTATGATCTACGGTGCTATCTGGTTCTACATATGTGGATAAAGCGAATTTTAAAGTGTTAAGTAACATGGGCTTGATTAAAATTTGATATGCTTGATAGCAAAGCGATGCTGCCTATGTGAACAAAGACGAATTTTCAAGTGTTCATGAAAATGGATTAGTCAGAGCACAAAACCCTAAAAGGCTCATGCTGGGCATATGTAGGACTATAAAAACTTCGGAACTGGGGACTAACATTTCTAGTCCGTCTATTTGGAATGTTAAATGTTAGTCGTGTTAGTAGATGCTGGTTGTCTACATTACCATTACTATGGTTATGGAGGAAAACGACCAACAGCATCTCTCTGCGATTGGTTAGGGAAGGTAAATTGATTAGAAAGAGTCTGTTAAACTAAAAAGGGAGATAAAGATTTGCATCCCAGTAGAGTCCCATAAGAGCAAACATCAAGAAATTCTTTTGAACGGATTCAATACGATCTTGATGAACCCTATACTGAGGGCTCCAGAGGCATGACCCGTACTCCAGTATTGGACGTACTAAAAATAAATCTAATAAAAAAAGTCTAATAGGAAACCAAGATCGTTAACCTGGGTTAATCTTTTTAAGAAAATCCTATAGAGACGAATTTTCAAGTGTTAATAAAAATGGCATTAATTGAAATTTTCGTGAAATGAGCATGGGCTTGATTGAAATTTGCGTTTACATATATAAAATTGTTAGGGGCGAGTATTCTATGGCCTACGCTGCAAAACGGTGCTACCTATGTGAACAAAGACGAATTTTTAAGTGTTAATAAAAATGGCATTGATTGAAATTTTCGTGAAATGAGCATGGGCTTAATTGAAATTTGCGTTTACATATATAAAATTGTTAGGGGCGAGTATTCTATGGCCTACGCTTCAACACGGTGCTACCTATGTGAACAAAGACGCATTTTCTAGTGTTAATAAAAATGGCGCTTATTGAAGTTTTCGTTGTACATGCACAAAAGTGTTTGGAATACGATGTCTCTGATCTACTGTGCAATCTGGTTCTACATATGTAGATAAAGCGAATTTAAAGTGTTAAGTAACATGGGCTTGATTAAAATTTGATATGCTTGATAGCAAAGCGATGCTGCCTATGTGAACAAAGACGAATTTTCAAGTGTTCATGAAAATGGAGTTGATTGAAATATTCGTGGTACATGCACAAGTGTTTGGAATACGATTTCTATGATCTACGGTGCTATCTGGTGCTACATATGTGGATAAAGCGAATTTTAAAGTGTTATTAAGTAATAAGGGCTTGTTTGAAATTTGCGTTTACATGCAAGCTGTAAACAACGTACAACCCAACTCCCGCCCAACCGACCGAGCGGCGTTGCCAATTATCGTACGGCTCGGATAGCGGGGATAGATCCGAAAGAAATTATAAAACTAAACTATAAAAAAGATTACGAGGAAGAAGCGGAGTGCGTTTGTTTCTCTGAAAGGTAGGTGAGAATTGCGGATTTGATAAAAGTGGAAGTGCAGAGTGAAGTAATAGAGTAAAAATCATTGCAGTCAGAGCACAAAACCCTAAAAGGCTCATGCTGGGCATATGTAGGACTATAACAACTTAGGAACAGGGGACTAAAATTTCTAGTCCGTCTATTTGGATTGTTAAATGTTAGTCGTGTTAGTAGATGCTGGTTGTCTACATTACCATTAATAAGGTTATGGAGGAAAACGACCAACAGCATCTCTCTTCGATTATTTAGGGAAGGTAAATTGATTAGAAGGAGTCTGTTAAAATTAAAAGGGAGGTGAAGATTTGCATCCCAGTAGAGTCCCATAAGAGCGAACATCAACAAATTCTTTTGAACGGATTCAATGCGATCTTGATGAACCCTATACCGAGGGCTCCAGAGGCATGACCCGTACTCCAGTATTGGACGTACTAAAAATAAATCTAATAAAAAAAGTCTAATAGGAAACCAAGATCGTTAACCTGGGTTAATCTTTTTAAGAAAATCCTATAGAGACGAATTTTCAAGTGTTAATAAAAATGGCATTGATTGAAATTTTCGTGAAATGAGCATGGGCTTGATTGAAATTTGCGTTTACATGTATAAAATTGTTAGGGGCGAGTATTCTATGGCCTACGCTTCAACACGGTGCTACCTATGTGAACAAAGACGAATTTTCTAGTGTTAATGAAAATGGCGCTTATTGAAGTTTTCGTTGTACATGCACAAAAGTGTTTGGAATACGATGTCTCTGATCTACTGTGCTATCTGGTTCTACATATGTGGATAAAGCGAATTTAAAGTGTTAAGTAACATGGGCTTGATTAAAATTTGATATGCTTGATAGCAAAGCGATGCTGCCTATGTGAACAAAGACGAATTTTCAAGTGTTCATGAAAATGGAGTTGATTGAAATATTCGTGGTACATGCACAAGTGTTTGGAATACGATTTCTATGATCTACGGTGCTATCTGGTGCTACATATGTGGATAAAGCGAATTTTAAAGTGTTATTAAGTAACAAGGGCTTGTTTGAAATTTGCGTGTACATGCAAGCTGTAAACAACGTACAACCCAACTCCCGCCCAACCGACCGAGCGGCGTTGCCAATTATCGTACGGCTCGGATAGCGGGGATAGATCCGAAAGAAATTATAAAACTAAACTATAAAAAAGATTACGAGGAAGAAGCGGAGTGCGTTTGTTTCTCTGAAAGGTAGGTGAGAATTGCGGATTTGATAAAAGTGGAAGTGCAGAGTGAAGTAGTAGAGTAAAAGTCATTGTAGTCAGGGCACAAAACCCTTAAAGGCTCATGCTGGGCATATGTAGGACTATAACAACTTAGGAACAGGGGACTACAATTTCTAGTCGGTCTATTTGGATTGTTAAATGTTAGTCGTGTTAGTAGATGCTGGTTGTCTACATTACCATTAATAAGGTTATGGAGGAAAACGACCAACAGCATCTCTCTTCGATTGGTTAGGGAAGGTAAATTGATTAGAAGGAGTCTGTTAAAATTAAAAGGGAGGTGAAGATTTGCATCCCAGTAGAGTCCCATAAGAGCGAACATCAACAAATTCTTTTGAACGGATTCAATGCGATCTTGATGAACCCTATACTGAGGGCTCCAGAGGCATGACCCGTACTCCAGTATTGGACGTACTAAAAATAAATCTAATAAAAAAAGTCTAATAGGAAACCAAGATCGTTAACCTGGGTTAATCTTTTTAAGAAAATCCCATAAAGAAGAGAAGAAAATCCCATTTTTGTGTACATGGGCTTGATTGAAATTTGAGTTGGACATGTATACAATTGCTAAGGGCTAGCATCTTATGGCCTACGCTGCAAAACGGTGCTACCTATGTGAACAAAGACGAATTTTTAAGTGTTAATAAAAATGGCATTGATTGAAATTTTCGTGAAATGAGCATGGGCTTAATTGAAATTTGCGTTTACATGTATAAAATTGTTAGGGGCGAGTATTCTATGGCCTACGCTTCAACACGGTGCTACCTATGTGTACAAAGACGAATTTTCTAGTGTTAATGAAAATGGCGCTTATTGAAGTTTTCGTTGTACATGCACAAAAGTGTTTGGAATACGATGTCTCTTATCTACGGTGCTATCTGGTTCTACATATGTGGATAAAGCGAATTTTAAAGTGTTAAGTAACATTGGCTGGATTAAAATTTGATATGCTTGATAGCAAAGCGATGCTGCCTATGTGAACAAAGACGAATTTTCAAGTGTTCATGAAAATGGAGTTGATTGAAATATTCGTGGTACATGCACAAAAGTGTTTGGAATACGATTTCTATGCTCTACGGTGCTATCTGGTGCTACATATGTGGATAAAGCGAATTTTAAAGTGTTATTAAGTAACAAGGGCTTGTTTGAAATTTGCGTCTACAAGTTAACTCTTCTAATGGGTAAACTTAAGTCGATATAAATCCGGGGTTGTTACCCTAACATTTTATATGCAGATTCAGCATGAATGTCTGTAGTGGCGTGTCTGGTTCCCATTGGTCTTCCCAGTGTAGGGAAATATGCTGTTTCTGCTAATGTCAGCACTTTGCTAGACGAGCGGTCGGCTTGCCGGCCGCGATCGGCTTTTGTAAAATAGAATAAGTTCAGTTTGATTTCAATTATAATAAAGAGCACTCGCTCAAGAATTCTTCTCCAGTGAAAGCTGCATTTTTAATATTGGTTGGCTAGTCTTAAGGGCTGTCAATAACGGAGAAGGTTCTCCCAACATATACTAAACTTATATCAAGCTGCGCAACGAAACGTTGCGCACCACGAGCAGAGGAAATCTCCGCTCCCCCCCCTGATCGAGCGGCCGACCAAGTCGGACCGACGTCATCACCCCTTCCCGTTGGACTGCGGCGTCGGACAACCCAGGAAATACACCTAAAACATAACTGGCACCCAACTGAATAAGAATATACGACCCCCAAGAATGTAAGTGGACTGATCAAAATTAATACAGCTTCAATTAAATTAATTAAATTAAAATTAATTAAATTAAATTAATTAAATTAAACTACGAGTATTCACCAAAAATTTTAACATATAGAATTCAAATAAAGTGTGATTGTAAATGTGACTCGCAAATAAAGGCAAATCAATATCAGCCGTCGCTAAATAAATATTTCAGAAACCAAGCACTCGGTTATTAATATAAATATACCACAGTCAAATTAATTTCTGTCGAATTAAAATATTCGGCCACTCTATACTTGTGTTTAGGGTTAACCAATTAATGGCCTTATGAGTTTCCCAGGCCCATATAAGGAAACTAAACGCGAATTGGAAAGTGATAGTGAAGAGGAGTTCGGCGGAGAGACCCTCAGAAATCCAGTATCACTGACAGAAAATAACACATACACCATGAACGCGGTCCAAATTGAAACGTTAATTCAGGCGGCTTTGTCTAATCAAGAACAAAGGCTTAAAGCCGAGTTTGCGGGGCAAATCAATGCAGTTAATCAACAATTAAAATATTTGCGTGTAGAAGCGGCAGAGGTAGAAACCTACCAGAGGGTAGATGTAAAATCGGGAGGAACACCGTGTGATACACCTTTACACATTGTGAAGTCAATTCCAGAATTTACTGGTATACAGGATGAATACGTAGTATGGAGGCAATCGGCCACCGATGCTTTTGAATTATTCAAAGATTATCCAGACAGTAGCGGACATTACCAAGCCGTTACAAATATTAGAAACAAAATTAAAGGCCCAGCGCGCGTGCTGCTAGTTTCACATAACACAGTGCTTAATTTTCACGCCATTTTGGCTAGACTAGACTGCTCCTATCCAGACAAAACATACTTGCGCCTATTACGACAGGGTCTTGAGTCTGTCCGTCAGGGCGAGCTAACCCTAATGCAGTACTACGACGAGGTCGAACGTAAATTGACCCTCCTTACTAACAAAATCGTCATGACATACGACGACGAAAGAGCCACATTGCTTAACACAGAGGTTAGGGCTGATGCCCTACATGTATTTATTTCAGGTCTAAAAAAATCCCTAAGGGCTGTTGTGTTTCCAGCACAGCCCAAAGACCTGCCAGCAGCTCTGGCATTAGCAAGAGAGGCAGAGGCCAGTATCGAACGAAGTATGTTCGCGGCTACATACGCCAAGGCGGTGGAGCAAAGAAATCAGAATACTGATTTCCACAAGAGCCAACACCGTGCGCCTGAAAAACAAGGCAAAAATTTTGGTGCCGACCGCGGCCCAGAAATAAACCCCCATTATTTCAAAAAGCCAAACAAGAATCAAAATACCGGTTCATGGCGCAAACATAATGACTGGGTCCCTGATCAACACAAACAAGATCAATCCCCAGAACCTATGGACATAGATCCATCATCCTCAAAATTTCGACATCCCACGAACTTTAGGCAGGGAAGTAATAAACATGCCCCTAAAAGATCAAACTCTTCTGAGAGAAATTCTGGCCAAAGGCGCCAGAGGGTTTTTAAGGTTAAACAAGCCGCCAAAGCGGAGGAAGAGGATGATTATGAAAACGCGGCTGCAGCCGCTCTTAATGCGATTGACGACGAAAGTGACTACTCGGAGTCCAATGACATTATTAAGTTTTTAGAGGAAGGTCCCGCTTACCCTTCATTGAACGAAGGCTGGCGGGGAGAGTTTTAAAAATTCTCATAGATACCGGAGCAGCAAAAATTATATAAAGCCCCTAAAGGAGCTGAAAAACATAACTCTTGTCGACTCTCCATTCATTGTGAGTTCCATTCATGCCTCCAGTAAAGTAAACAAAAAATGCTTAATGCACATATTTGGCCTAACGGCCCCATTCTTTTTACTTGACACTATTAGTACATTTGATGCCATAATAGGTTTCGACTTAACGCAGGCCGGAGCGGACTTAGGTCTACCCAACAGCGCAATCAGGTATGGAAATGTATCTGAAAAGTTAAAATACCACGACTGCGATACTGTGAACTTCACAAATATCGATGACGTAGAAGTCCCAAGTTCAGTAAAAGCTGAGTTTGAAAAAATGATCCTTAAGAGGAAACAAGTGTTTTCGTTTCATTTAACACCTCGATCATTGCCACAATTCGTACGGAGACTAACGAACCCGTATACTTGAAGCTATATCCTATGGGAGCAGCGGATTTTGTTAACACAGAAATCAAACAGCTGTTAAAGGATGGCATTATTCGGCCTTCTAGGTCGCCATTCAACAGCCCCACATGGGTTGTTGACAAAAAAAGGGACCGATGCCGTCGGCAACAAAAAAAAGAGACTGGTGATCGATTTCAGGAAACTGAATGAACGAACCATTGCCGATCGGTACCCTATGCCAAGTATTCCTATGATTCTAGCGAACTTAGGAAAGGCAAAGTTTTTTACTACCCTAGACTTAAAATCGGGATACCACCAGATCTATCTGGCTGAGAAAGACCGCGAAAAAACAGCTTTCTCCATAAACGGAGGAAAGTACTAATTTTGCCGTCTACCCTTCGGACTATAGAATGCCGGAAGCATCTTCCAAAGGGCAATTGACGACGTGCTTCGCGAAAAAATCGGGAAAATTTGTTACGTCTATGTAGACGATGTAATAATTTTCTCCGAAAATGCTGCGGATCACGTCACACACATTGATACAGTTCTTAAATGCCTGTGTCAGGCCAACATGAGAGTGGCCCCAGAAAAAACCAAATTCTTCAAAGAAAGTGTTGAATTTTTAGGTTTTATTGTCACATCAAACGGAGCCAAAACAGATCCGGATAAGGTAAAAACCATACAAGAGTACACTGAACCAAAAACTTTGTTCAGCCTCAGGTCTTTTCTTGGATTGGCTAGTTACTACAGAAGTTTTGTCAAAGACTTCGCTTCTATAGCTAGAGCACTTACTTCCATACTTAAGGGAGAGAATGGCACTGTTAGTAAACACATGTCAAAAAAGGTCGCTATTGAATTTGACGATACCCAACGCAGAGCGTTTGACCGCCTGCGAGATATTCTGTCATCTGAAGATGTAATACTGACATACCCAGACTTTAAACTTCCTTTTGATTTGACTACCGATGCCTTAGCAAGCGGTATTGGTGCGTTATTATCCCAAAAGGGCAGACCAATCACAATGATACCTCGCACATAAAAAGACTGCGAGGTAAATTACGCATTATTGTGGCCGACGCCTTGTCCCGTCAAAAAATTAATGCCTTGGAAAATGAACCCCATTCCGACGCAGCCACTGTGCACAGTGAACTGTCGCTGACCTACACAGTCGAAACCACCGATAAACCTTTAAACTGCTACAGAAATCAAATAATCCTGGAGGAGGCAGGCCAGCCCTCACGGCGACATCTTATTGTTTTTGGAAACAAACACCGACACATTATTAACTTTGATAATAAAGACTCGCTGCTAGGATTGATGCATCCAGCATGCCTTGGTTACGGAATTCCCAGCAACCAAGTTTTGGCATTGCAAAAACTTCGTGAATGATATCACTGATGCTAATGAACAGAGGGAAATTATCACATGCGAGCACAACCGCGCCCATAGGGCAGCCCAGGAAAATGTTAAGCAAGTCCTTCAGGACTACTATTTTCCAAACATGGCAAAACTCGCCAGCGAGGTGGTTATAAATTGCAAGACATGCACCAAGGCTAAGTACAACAGGCACCCCAAGAAGCAAGAACTGGGTGTCACCCCAAATTCCCTCATATGCTGGCGAAATGCTGCATATGGACATCTACTCCACGGATAAAAAGTTTTTCTTAACCTGTGTGGATAAGTTCTCAAAGTTCGCCATAGTACAGCCATTAACCTCTAGGGCCATTATTGACATACGCAGCCCCATACTACAATTGGTAAATTTTTTTCCAAACACCAAATCAATATACTGCGATAACGAGGCATCCTTTAATTCGGAGACCATAATTTCTTTATTGAAAAACCTGTATGACATTAACATCGTTAATGCACCCCCTTTACACAGCAGCTCCAATGGGCAAGTGGAACGATTCCACAGCACACTTACGGAGATAGCTAGGAGCATTAAAATTGACAAAAAAGTTAACGACACAGTCGAACTCATCATGAGAGCCACGGTAGAGTAAAACAAAACGTTACACTCAGGCACAAACTTACAACCCAAATATGCGTTACATTCTGCCAACGACGCTCAGAGACTGGCAATAAACACCAGTATCACAAAAGCGCAGTAGGCTAACCTAGATAGGTGTAACCCTACTAGGCAAAATAGAATTTTTGAGGTGGTGAAAAGGTCTACCTCAATAACAACAAAAGGTTAGGGAATAAGCTAACCGCACTCTACACAGAAGAACGTGTAGAAGCAGACATGGGAACGTCTGTCCTTATTAGACGGAGGGTGGTCCATAAGGACAACCTTAGATAAAAATCCCTCTCAAATCTACATCTCCCACAATTTATTCTATCTACCTATCTACCTTTATTCATGCACTATGTATTTTTAGCATATCCTTATAAGATGCACATTTGATTTAATCTTCCGCTTTCTTACAGGATTGCCGGAATTATATTAATTACGTTAGCTATAGTTAACGCTAGAGTTACGAATTACTCTCAGGCTAACTATATCCCCATAACAGATGGTGTTGCACTGGTGTGGGAGCAGAGAAACTGGCTTAGGCACTCTAGTACTCTAGGCACTCTTTTGAAATTTTAAAAATGTCCGAATCTAGACTAATAGAGTCAGATAATAGACAGGTGGTCATAAATACACAGATCCAGCAAAAAGTCAATTAGCAGTCAATAAAATCATTTTAGCGAAACAAGATAATATGGTTAACACTCCTCACTTGTACGAGGTACTCTTGGCAAGGAACAGAATATTAGTTACCGAAATCCAAAATCTAATGCTTACTGTCACACTGGCTAAAGCCAATATTATAAACCCGGCCATTCTTAACCATAATGATTTGTAGTCTGTATTAATTGATCACCTCACAGATGTCACCGTAATAAGCCTAATAGAGGCATCTAACATTAAAGTCCTTCAGTCCGATAGTATTATCCATGTGATAATTTCATACCCTAACATTAAAACCACTTAAAAAAGGTCACCATTTTCCCTGTATCTCACCAACACATCATTCTGCAACTAACGGACAACATAGTAGCGGAGTGCAACAACGAAGTCCTGGCAGTCACCGATTGCGTACCAACAACTTACGCATCGTACTGTAAGCTGGCTACCCACGATACCTGCGCTCGAGGCCTGCATGCGGGGAGCACTGCACTATGCAAAACGCGGCCCAGCCATTTAAGCCCCATCACACTGGTAGACGACGGCGTAATAATAATCAACGAGTGCCAAGCTAAGGTCAGCACTGACGATGGCCCCGAATTAAAAAACCAACGGCTCACATCTAATTATGTTCGAGCGAGTGGCTTTCATCAACGGCACCAAATACGTCAACCAACGCGAAGCCATAAAGAAAACACCGGGTATGGCTGCATCCCCGTTGCTTAACATTATCGGCCACGATCCCAAGCTGAGCATACCACTTCTCCAAAGGATTAAAAACGAAAACTTGGAGGTTATCCAAGGCCTTAAGGAGGAAGTGAAATCGGCCGGAACTACTGACATTTGGTTTGCTGTCGGCGTGGGAATCAGCGTCCTCATTAGCTGCTCTATCCTGCTCATCATCCTGCTCATTGGTACTGAGGAGGAGACAAGATGCGAGGGAAATACAACAGGTCGTCGACCAGTTCCAGATGACCGACGCTGCTAATGGGTAAACTTAAGTCGATATAAGTCCGGGGTTGTTACCTTAACATTTTATATGCAGATTCAGCATGAACGTCTGTAGGGGCGTGTCTGGTTCCCATTGGTCTTCCCAGTGTAGGGAAATATGCTGTTTCTGCTAGTGTCAGCACTTTGCTGGACGACCGATCGGCTTGCCGGCCGCGATCGGCTTTTGTCAAATAGAATTAGTTCAGTTTGATTTCAATTATAATAAAGAGCACTCGCTCAACAATTCTACTCCAGCGAAAGC
This sequence comes from Drosophila ercepeae, assembly GCA_018150545.1. Lineage (NCBI taxonomy): Eukaryota > Metazoa > Arthropoda > Insecta > Diptera > Drosophilidae > Drosophila > Drosophila ercepeae. Next base: position 1,038,418 of record JAECWL010000097.1, on the reverse strand, counting down.
TGCATTTTTAATATTGGTTGGCTAGCCTTAAGGGCAGTCAATAACGGAGAAGGTTCTCCCAACATATACTTAACTTATATCAAGCTGCGCAACGAAACGTTGCGCACCACGAGCAGAGGAGATCTCCTCTGAAAAGTAGGTGAGAATGGAGGATTTGATAAAAGTGGAAGTGCAGAGTGAAGTAAAAGTCATTGTAGTCAGAGAACAAAACCCTAAAAGGCTCATGCTGGGCATATGTAGGACTATAACAACTTAGGAACAGGGGACTAAAATTTCTAGTCCGTCTATTTGAAATGTAAATCGTGTTAGTAGATGCTGGTTGTCTACTTTACCATTAATAAGGTTATGGAGGAAAACGACCAACAGCATCTCTCTTCGATTGGTTAGGGAAGGTAAATTAATTAGAAGGAGTCTGTTGAAATAAAAAGGGAGGTGAAGATTTGCATCCCAATAGAGTCCCATAAGAGCAAACATCAAGAAATTCTTTTGAACGGATTTAATGCGATCTTGATGAACCCTATACTGAGGGCTCCAGAGGCTCCGTACTCCAGTATTGGACGTACTAAAAATAAATCTACTAAAAAAAAGTCGAATAGGACACCAAGATCGTTAACCTGGGTTAATCTTTTTAAGAAAATCCCATAGAGACGAATTTCAAGTGTTAATAAAAATGGCATTAATTGAAATTTTCGTGAAATGAGCATTGGCTTGATTGAAATTTGCGTTTACATGTATAAAATTGTTAGGGGCGAGTATTCTATGGCCTACGCTACAAAACGGTGCTACCTATGTGAACAAAGACGAATTTTCTAGTGTTCATGAAAATGGCGCTTATTGAAGTTTTCGTTGTACATGCACATAAGTGTTTGGAATACGATGTCTATGATCTACGCTGCTATCTGGTTCTACATATGTGGATAAAGCGAATTTTAAAGTCTTAAGTAACATGGGCTTGATTAAAATTTGATATGCTTGATAGCAAAGCGATGCTGCCTATGTGAACACAGACGAATTTTCAAGTGTTCATGAAAATGAAGTTGATTGAAATTTTCGTGGTACATGCACAAGTGTTTGGAATACGATTTCTATGATCTACGGTGCTATCTGGTGCTACATATGTGGATAAAGCGAATTTTAAAGTGTTAAGTGTTAAGTAACAAGGGCTTTTTTGAAATTTGCGTGTACATGCAAGGTGTAAACAACGTACATCTATCCCCGGATAGCGGGGATAGATCCAAAAGAATAAGCTATAGAAAAGATTACGAGGAAGAAGCGGAGTGCGTTTGTTTCTCTGAAAGGTGGGTGAGAATTGTGGATTTGATAAAAGTGGAAGTGCAGAGTGAAGTAATAGAGTATAAGTCATTGTAGTCAGAGCACAAAACCCTAAAAGGCTCATGCTGGGCATATGTAGGACTATACCAACTTAGGAACAGGGGACTAAAATTTCTAGTGCGTCTATTTGGATTGTTAAATGTTAGAAAACAACTCCTACCTCTCACTCAACCACATATCAAATCACACAAACAAATATCAAAACTTGCACCCTCAAAGTTATGAAAGAGCGTGATCTTGCTCTCCAGCATTGGAGAGACCCAACAGTTACTCTCAGCAACGGAGAGCAGAATGCGCGCCAAATCTACCTGCGCGTACACCAACAACAACTTCCGCTAGACCAATAAACACACACTCAACTCTCCCGCTCACAGCAGTTACGCTCTCAGCTCTCCCACTTTCAACTCTTCCGCTCTCAGCAACCTCAGAAACCAACACCACAGTTTGCTATGCTTCAATGCCGACACGCTCTTCTTCAGCGAATATTAAAACGCCAACCACCTCTATACCCGCTCCAACAACAATAAACAAAACTCAATCTTCTCTCCCAAACCAACAAAACTTAAAACATCACCGAGACAATCAGTCCCCAAACGGGTCCAAAGATCTTTTAAATAGCAACAAGAAACAGAGGAATAAAGCTCAAACCGCTACTCAAAAAACACTCAAAGAGTACTGGCTAGCCGAGCCAAACTAAAGCAACCGTTTTGAGTTATTAGCACAAGATGATGAAGACGAAAACCAAACTGACAATGGGACAAATACGCAAATGCAAATTGAGCACAAAAAAGCAAAAGCCACCCCCCATATATGTTCAAAATGTTGAAAACATATATATACGCACTAACTACTGCTTTAAATTCATTGGAAGAAACACGATATGAACTAAAAGCACTGTCAACTAATGAAATAAAAACTAGAACTAACTAATAAACAGCCACTAGAAACTACTCACTATCACAACTTATTAAGACTATTACAAGATAAATCGACCAAATACTACACCATCAAACCAAAAGACCAGAAGGGGTTTAAGGTAATCCTTCGTAACGTCCATCATGCTACAGACAAAGACGATATTATATTATATTAAGACATTATTAAGACAATGAACTAGCTCAGCAAGGGCATGAAGTTATAAATTTACACAACATCCAGCGCTACGACTCCAAACAACCATTGCCTCTATTCTATATTGAACTCAAAATTAAAGACATTAAAAAAGACATTCATAAAAATGAGCACCTTCTTCATTGCAAGTAATATTTGAGCCACCGCGACCAAAGCGAACACTTCCCCAATGTACAAGCTGCCAAAAATATGGACAAAAAATTACTGCAATAAAGACCTTACTTGTGTAAAGTGCGCTGGAAAATACAGCTCATCATCCTGTACTATTATTACAAGATCGCACAGAACAAGCATTAAATGTGCACTATGCTGTGAAAACCACACTGCAAACTATAAAGGTTGTATGGTGTACAAAGCACTGCAAATTCAAAAATACCCAACTCTTCGCAAAAAAGAAATACCTGTAACAGAAACAAATCATCAAACGACACAATACAGTACAACAAATAACGTAGTAAGCTTACAGACGCCAGCTATATCCTATGCCGAAGTCTTAAATAGAAACCAAGTAACTAGCCATCAAACCAACTCAGCAATCCAAACTGCTAGTGTACTTGATATACAGCCTGCTTCAACTCAATTAAGCCAAACCGCACAAAATAATTCTGCCGAACTAAAACAAATGATGAAACAATTAATAGCCCAAATGACAAATATGATGAACATTGTCACGCTTTTATTATCTAAACTTGACAAATAAACATCTAAAAATCGCCATCTGGAATGCTAACGGATTCTTAAACGAAAAGCAATTGACGTCATGGTCATTTCTGAAACACACTCAACTGAAAAAACCTATATAAACATACCTGACTATAATATATTCTCTACTAATCACCCGGACGGTAAGGCCCATAGTGGTACTGCAGTAATAATTAAAAAAAAGCATCAAGTGCATAGAGCTCGATGGATTCAAAAAGGACTACAAACAGGCTACTACTATATCGACCGCAGATACAACGGGTCCAATAAATATATCTGCAGTTTATTGCCCACCTAAATTTAATAATACAAAAAACCAATACCTCGATTTTCTATAATCAATGGGAAATGGGGTTCCAGACTTACCACTGCAAAGGGAAGTCAACTGTATGAAGCAATAAGAAACAATAATAGCCGGGCTCTAAGCACAGGATAGCCGACTTATCGGCCACTGACACCAATAAACTACCGGATTTAATTGATTTCTGCATTACAAGAAATATAACATGCGATAACCTAACAATAAAATCATGCCTAGACCTCTCCTCCGACCATTCCCCAATATTAATTACGTTACATGGTGGGGTAGAAGAAAACAACAATGACCCCCCTTTATTTAACCACAAAACAAACTGGTATATGTTTCGCGAGATTTTGGAACAGAACATGGAAATAAATATCTCTCTAAAGACAAACAACGAACTGGACTCCGCAATAGCATATTTAAATGACAACATCATATTGCAGCAACGCAATCGACAGCATCTATAAAAATTATTGCATTAAAGAATACTCCCGCCTTTATTAAAGACAAAATCAGGCAAAAGCGTAAACTTAGGATATGGATAGGATATGGATATATCCTATGGATATGGCAAAGGACTAGGCATCCACAATATAAAAACAAACTTAATAGAGCAACAGACTAGCTCAAGAGAATTCTCAGGGAACACAAAGATAACCGGCTTCAATACTACCTTAGCAAATTTGGAACTTCCTTATCTACAAATTATTCTCTGTGGAAAGCGACCAAAAAATTGACGAACTCAACTATACACAAGCCGCCTATAAAAAGAAACAACAACACATGGGCGAGATCAAACAAAGATAAAGCAGACACTCTTGCTGAACACTTTAAAACATCATTTACCAATGACATGGACAACGGCAATACTGAGCTTGCAACACAAATCACCAACTTAAATTGTGCAATTAAAACTGTAACAAAGGCAGAAATTAAATCTCACCTAAAACAAATGAAAAACAAGTGAGAAAAGTTATCTTCGGCTTGCCGAATATGGTATACCCTTGAAAACAAAAAAGTTTTCCATACAAAGACTTGTTTTCATATCGGTCGTTTGTATGGCAGCTATATGATATAGTGTACCGATCCGACCGATTCTTTAACTTGATCTGCGTGCAACAAAAATAATGATCTGGTAAAAATTTCAAAACGCTAGCTTTAAAACTACTGTCTATTTTTTGCATAGAAACAGACGGACAGACGGACAGACGGACATAGCTATATCGACTCGGCTGTTGATGCTGATCAAGAATATAGATACTTTGTGGGGTCGGAGATGCTTCCTTTAATGCGTTACACATTTCTGGACAAAATTATAATACCCTTTTTCAAGGGTATAACAAGAAAGCCCCCGGATATGATTTAATGGGAGGAAAAGTTCTTAAAGAACTACCAGACGCTATAACCACCTATATTAGAAACCTGTTTAACGGAATCCTTCGACTGCAATACTTTCCCATAACTTGGAAGGTATGCCAAATTAAAGCAAATCCAAAACCAAATAATAACGCCAATACTGTAAGCTCGTACAGACCAATCACCTTATTACCTGTCCTTAAAAGTATTGGAAAAAGTCCTATTTAATAGAATCGAGCCAACCCCAAAACAAAAAAATATAATACCTCCTCACCAATTCGGCTTTTGGAAGCAGCACTCGACTGTCCAACAGGTCCATCGAGTAATTAATAAAATAACAGAAGATTTTGACAAAAAGAAGTTTTGCTATGCTGTGTACCTGGACATTGCTAAAGCATTTGACAAAGTATGGCACAAAGGACAGCTGCATAAGCTAAGAAATATACTACCATATAACCTATATACCATCCTTCAAAGCTATATAACGGACAGATATTTCTATATTAAATACGACAATGAATGCTCAGATATTATGCCAGTGTCAGCGGGTGTTCCCCAAGGTAGTGTGCTTGGGCCCATCTTATACCTGATTTATACCTCCGATATTCCAGCGCCAACTATCCCTGGATCAATAATTGCGACGTTCGCAGACGATACTGTGTGAATGTCGTCAAGCGCGTGTGAAAAAACAGCTGCAAGTACACTACAAAAAATCATGACACAAAAAGTATCCTGGATTGAGAGATGGGGTATTGAGATAAATAAAGACAAAACTCAACAAGTAATATACACAAAACGACAACCCAAAAACTTCGCAATTAAAATCAATGACAATCAAATATTATTACACCCATATTTGATATTGGAATTTGACTCCATAGTTGAGCATAACTCGTCTGAAATACCACCCAGGGTATCACTCCAAGTGATTCCTCCGGCACGAGTAGAGTCGACCCCCTTAGAATCCACTGCTAAGGGTAAACCACCGACTGGACCCCCGGTACGGACTGATGTCGCGGTCTTACCAACCGTAACACCAAAGCCCTTACAGGTGATTCTCCCCTCTAAACATATATTTATTTCACGGCTGGCCCCTGACACCTCAGAGATTGATATCTCGGCTTATATCCAAGCCAAATCCAAGACCGTTGTTAGAGTGGAGGACATTAGGAAATTTAAATATTCTTATTCTTATTCAATATTCTTTAAGATACGTGTACCTTTGCCGATGTTCGATACGATCTGTTCGCCCAGCTTTTGGCCGGAGAACATATTCGTACAAGAACATCAGCCGAGTACAGTAAAAAAAAGTTAATAAGCCTGTGGGAGTTAAACTCCCAAAGCCTAAAAACCCTGTACCATCTTCGTCTCCCTTACCTAAACCTTCATCCTCAAAAAAATAACAACATCTTACCTATCCCTTACCTATCAAAATACTAGGGGGCTTCGGAGTAAGCACCCTAAACTGTATTCTGATAGTTTATCTTTTGCATCCCAGATTTTAGTTTTCACAGAGACCTGGTTAAAGCCGGAGATTTTCAGTTCGGAAATTTTCCCAGACAGGTACACCACTTACAGACGGGACCGACTACGAAGGGGAGGAGGAGTCGTAATCTCTGTGGACTCCGACTTTGCTTCTGAAGAGGTTAGGTTACCGAATCTTGGTGATATTGAATTCCTATGTGTCAAAATCACTATGTCGCTTCAATCATTATTCATAACATGCTCATACTTACCACCTTCTTCTGAACCACCTACATACTGGCACCACTTATCTGCCATTCAGCTGGTTTCGAACCGCATGTCTGACAGTGGCCTTTTAGTGACTCTAGGAGATTTCAATTTACCTGAACTTATCTGGTCAAACATCGAGAATTCACCATCTTTAACACTCTCAACACATCACGATTTTACTGAGGGTATGTTCTGACCCAGCCATCCCTTGGTAAAATAAACCACGTAAGGAATTCTTTAGGTCGGCTTCTAGATCTATGTTTCGTTTCTGACCCAGATGGAATAACCGTTTCCAGAGCCATGCCACTTTCGCTCCCAGAAGATCCTTACCACCCAACGCTTGAGGTTTCGATTGAAACCCTTACTGCTAGCAACCTTCAGTCTCGCCATGGAGTTCATAAAACTCGCTGCTTTCGTAAGGCTGATTTTCAGAGACTAAGCAACTTAATTTCTTTATTTGATTGGTCCGATCTCTGGGAATGCACCGATATTAATATCGCTTTAGAAACATTCTACAAAACGCTTAACGCTTTCTTCGACTCTTGCGTGCCATGGAAGTATCCATCCGCCTCGACCGACCCTCCTTGGTTTACAAGGAGCCTTAAAAACTTAAAATACATTAAAAATAGACTCCTTAAGAGACATAAGAAAACTGGCTGTAACGTAACTTTCTCAAGTCCTGTGCTCATTAGAAACGAAGATATCCATAATGATTTAAACATACAGTTTACAGAGACAGTCAACGAAACTATTAAAAAAAAGCATCAAAAAACACACAAATCAACTACTTAGCCCCCAAAACTCAAACTTTTTTTTTTTTATATTAACTCTGCTTTTATTTATTGAATCCTCTTAAATAAAGTTAAGTTAAAAATCTTAACTAATACAATTTTTTTCTAAACAGTCGTTTTAATTTTTTTCCATCTGTTCCGAGATTAAGCGTCCCTAAAAATTTCTTCGCTGGGTTGGTAGGTCCCTTCGTCGGAGACGGGAACGACTGCTGAGCTGGGTTAGATTTCTCGCTAGGTGGTTGGGGTGCGGGGAAACCTTGCCATGATATTTTTTCATAAGCTCTGTGATTTTATTGGTGACTGGTGGAATATTTAAGTCTCTTTGGATGTTTTCGTTCCGAACGTACCACGGTGCCCCAGTGATGGTTCTCAGAATCTTTGATTGTGCTCGCTGTATGATGTCAATATTGCTGTTGCTGGCGTTGCCCCATAGCTATGCGCCATAGGTCCAGATGGGTTTCCATGCTGCATTGTAGAGTAAGACATTGTGGTCCAGGCTGAGCGGAGAGCCAGCGTTGATGAGCCAGTGTAAGTTGTTGCCTTTGAGCTTAAGATGGGTTTTTTTTCGCTTCAATGTGCCTGCGCCATGTGAGTCTTCTGTCGAGGTGTACTCCTAGGCACGTTACCTCATCTGCTTTGAGGAATGGTATGTTGTTCAACAAAAGTGGTGGGCAATCTTGTCTGTTCAGCGTAAATGTCACGTGCTTGCATTTTTCCTCGTTTACTTTTACTCGCTAGTCAGAGAGCCACTTCTCAGTGTCTATGCCAGCAATGCCAGCTGTGCTGTAGCTCGGATTGGGGACCTTGAATGGCTAAGGATAGCTGTATCGTCGCAAACATGGACACTGTTAGGCAAATATTTGTAGGAATGTCAGCAGTATAGATGAGGTATAATGTTGGCCCAAGAACGCTGCCTTGGGGGACTCCAGCCTTAATTTCGTGGTCAGTGGAAGTAGCAGTGTTGCACCGCACTGCAAACTTTCTGTCATATAGGTATGACTTTAGAAGTTTGTGTATGCTTCCGGGTAAAGCTGTTTTAACTTTAAACATTAGGCCGTCTAGCCAGACTCTGTCGAATGCTTGGTATACGTCTAGAAATACGGCTGTACAGTATTCTCGATTTTCAAATGCAGTTATTATCTCCGCTGTTATTCGATTCACCTATTCAATGGTTCCGTAGCTTTAGCGAAAGCCAAATTGATGGGCTGGGATTATATTGTAGGCTCTCAGGTGTGGATTCAGTCGGATTAGCACGCATTTTTCGAATAGTTTCGATATACATGAGAGTAGACTTATTGGTCGGTAGGATGAGGGAATCAGGCTTCGGAATCATTATGATAATCGATCTCTTCCATCGTTGTGGAAAGTAGCCAAGTTTTGTGATGGCATTAAAGAGCTACATTAGGTAGTGAACTGCAGAATGTGGCAGCTCGATGATCATTTCCGAATAATAAGGTCCTAGCCGGGGAATTTTTTCGGGCTGAAATTTTCTTTAATTATGTTACATATTTCTTTTGGACGAAACACAATTGGGGTGTGTTGCTGGTTGCAGTTTGCGTTTAAAGTCGGTAGCGCAAATGTGGTAGTAGCCTCGTTTGGCGTAAATACATTTTGTAGGTGAGCGGCAAATGTGGTGGCTCTATCTGCATCACTACGTGCCCAGCCGCCTGAGGAATTCCTTATGGGCAAAACGGTTTCAATCGGTGGGCGAAGGATTCGGTGGGCTCTCCACAGTGACTTATGTTTAATACCTGTTGGTGAAAGTTGCTCTATATATCGGCTCTGAGCGTATTCTTTCTCTTGTTTCAGAGCGCTGGTCAGCTTCCGTCTGGCTATTTTTAGCTTTTGTTTTGCAGATGGTGATCTGGAGGATTGCCATTCTCTACGTAAGCGTCGTTTTGCGCGAACGAGTTGCTTGATTTGTGCGTTAGTCTTATTCGGATTAATTGTAACGTTTGTGGTTTAAGGTGTTGCATTTCGAGCTGCTTCCGTAAGAATGGATTCCAGTATTCCTGTGCAGCTCTCTATATCAGGTTCAGTATTGAGTTTTGGGTTAAGCTCAATGTGTGATCTTATATTTTGTTTACACCTTAGCCAGTTCGATTTGTGCGAAGTCAGGCTGTAAGGTGGTTTTACGTTTTCTGGGTACCGGCTGAGATGAATTAGTACAGGCGAGTGATCAGATGACAGATCTGGTAGACATTCAGCTCTAACCAAACTGCGAGAAATATTTTTCCTGACTGCGAAGTCAATCAAGTCAGGCAGCTTATTGAGGTCTGATGGCCAGTATGTGGGCCTCCTAGGGGAAACAGGATCAAGTTTATTAGTGGCTTTAATTAAAGCCTTATAAAGCTGTTTTCCTTTTGGATTCACAAGGCGCGATCCCCAGTGAGTATGTTTCGTATTGTAGTCGCCTGCTGCAATGAAGTGTGGTCCTAGTGCATGGAAGAAATCAAGGAATTGGTCTTCCAATATTGTGAAACGCGGTGGGGGGGGGGTAGGCAGTATACCTCCAGCTGTATATTGAAAGATGGCCTGTAGATGAATTTCAGCAATCTCTTTGTAAAAGTGGTGCTTCATACGGTTCCTAATTAGAATGCCGGTCCCACCGTTTGCTCTACCATCGGGGTGATTTGTACCATAGAAGTTGTAATCTTTTATTTGGAAATTGTATTTGCTTGTTAGATGAGTTTCCGAAAGAAACATTACGTCGATATGCTTGTCATGTGGGAATTGAGCTAGCTCAAGTTTGCGCTGTGAGACGCCATTGGCGTTCCACGAAGCTATGCGTAAGGTAGCCATTATTTATTTTGTTGTTGGGCGACAAGCATTTGTATCAATAGGTTTTGATTACGCATCATGTCTTGAATGGTGGTTCGCATAAATGTCATGAATTCCATCATGCTCTGTTGTAAGGCTTGCATCATAGCTTCAGTTTTCGTTTCTTGCTGCTCAGATGGCCTATAGTTTTGTTGTGTGTCCAATTTTGTGTGTTCTTCATGTGAGGTTTGGGAGTTTTGGGTTGGAGGCGTCATACCTGATTTTAAAACGTTTGCAAAACTTATCTTGTTAAAGCTTGGTATAGTCCAGGGAGCAATACTTGTTGGTTTGGAAAAAGTACTTCTGGATTTATTTCCGATGGTGTAAGCGTAGCTGTTCCTTGGTGTACCCGTGCCGTGTTCATTCTTTTGTGGAGACGGGGTTTCAGCTCTTTGTAGATTGGACAGCCTCTGTAGTTTGCTGTGTGATTACCCCCACAGTTACCGCACTTTTTCGCGCTTGCATTTTCTTTATTAGCTTGGCAGTGTGTGGAGACGTGGAGATCTCCACAGACTACACACACTGGGCGAAATGTGCAATACGATCTCGTATGGCCGTATTCTTGGCAGTTCATACATTGAACAGGAGCATTACGTTTATGCGGCTCTTCTACTGTAATCCTACGGTGCAGAAGGAGCTGGAGTTTATAAATTGGATGAACCTCGTTTTTTTTAGATGCTTGTTTTATGGTTTAAGCTCAATCTTAAAGAGTGGTTGCGGCTGCCTGTTTCTGTTTTTAATATTGTGTGCGCTTTTGACGCAAAATCCCTTTTCCATTAGCGCCTCAGCTATCTCTTCGGGCTTTACATCAGGCTCAGTAATACTTGTAGACCCTTGCTACTTTTAAGCTAGTAGGTGTAAAAGCATGTTTTGTTTGCAGTAAGATGGTTTGTGACTTTTCTGTAGTTTTCCTCCGTTTTCGTTTGAAGTTTGATTTCATTAATAGTACCTCTTATGAGGGGTATTATATAAAAGCTATCTTTTCCAATAAGGCCAATTAAAGAATATACCAAACCGTTTGTGCTCTTCTCGCGGATGTAAATTGGGGGAGGCTTTATTTTCTTTGGTTCGTTATCGATGGATTTCAGTGGCACGTCCTCGTTGGCAAATCTGTTGTTATTTGCGGGCGCTTCATTGTTGATCAAGGTAGTATTGTCGCGTATATTTTTCGACTTGTTTTCTGTATCGGAAGTTTTAGGGCTAAGCTTCCGCTTTATTGTAATGTAGCGGTCCAGTCCAGTCTGCGAGGCCGACCCAACTTTTTTGTTTGCATTTTGTTTTGCTAGTTGTGCAGCAGTGCCGTTTGGCTCTTGGGCTTTTGTTTTTGTATTCGCTGACTCAGTAAAAGCGTGAGCGGGTGCAGCCAATGGCAAAGTTGAGCGGACTGTCGATATTGCTCCAGTTGTTGTTGTTGCAGATAGCTGAGCTTGTGTCGGAGCTAGAAGTGCCGGAGAGCAAGAGCGCGCTCTTTCTTGATTTGTTGGTACAAGAAGGTTCGTTGGGTTATGGGTTATTGGCCGCTCGTTGTCTTCGTTTGCAGGTGTCGCGGAGACATAAGAAAAGTACGCGTTGTTTCGTTGTAATGAGAGCCGGCGATCGTCTTGCTCTCGTTGTCGATGAGCGCGAGTGTCGTTCTGGCTCATAGTGCTTTTTTTTGTTTTAATTAATTTGTTTGAAACTATTATTTGACTATTTCAAACGCAGAATATGTATTCGAGCGATGGTGCATCGCCCGGAGCGTCTTTTTCGCTTTCGATATATTTATTTGTTTTTTATTAATAACCATTCACTTTACTAGAATCAATTGATTTTATCGGAGATTTGCATCCCAGTAGAGTCCCATAAGAGTAAACATCAAGAAATTCTTTTGAACGGATTCAATGCGATTTTGATTAACCTTATACTGAGGGCTCCAGAGGCATGACCCGTACTCCAGTATTGGACGTACTAAAAATAAATCTAATAAAAAAAGTCTAATAGGAAACCAAGATCGTTAACCTGGGTTAATCTTTTTAAGAAAATCCCATAGAGACGAATTTTCAAGTGTTAATAAAAATGGCATTGATTGAAATTTTCGTGAAATGAGCATGGGCTTGATTGAAATTTGCGTTTACATGTATAAAATTGTTAGAGGCGAGTATTCTATGGGCTACGCTTAAAAACGGTGCTACCTATGTGAACAAAGACGAATTTTCTAGCGTTCATAAAAATGGCGCTTATTGAAGTTTTTGTTGAACATGCACAAAAGTGTTTGGAATACGATGTCTATGATCTACGGTGCTATCTGGTTCTCCATATGTGGATAAAGCGAATTTTAAAGTGTTAAGTAACATGGGCTTGATTAAAATTTGATATGCTTGATAGCAAAGCGATGCTGCCTATGTGAACAAAGACGAATTTTCAAGTGTTCATGAAAATGAAGTTGATTGAAATTTTCGTGGTACATGCACAAAAGTGTTTGGAATACGATTTCTATGATCTACGCTGCTTTCTGGTGCTACATATGTGGATAAAGCGAATTTTAAAGTGTTATTAAGTAACTTGTTTAAAATTTGCGTGTAATTTAATCAGTTTCCTGGTGTGTTGAGTTTATAATACTTTACGCCGATTTCCGCAGGCCGGTGGCTTCACAATAAAACACGACGGAGTAACTTTTAGAACTCTTTGTTGAGAAGAGCAAGTGCTGCTGCTTATGAGGGTAGAAAAGAACTGAATACACAAATGCAAAAATTCAATTTAAGAGCTAGAATGAAAGCGAAACACATTGTTGCGGTTTCATATTCGTAGCGGCCACGCAAATATACTGTGTCTGCCGGCTACGTAACGACTTCCGGTCTACTGCTTGCGTTGCAGAAAGCCGTTGTTGCCGTATTTCCCACGCTCGCCGTAGCGACGTTAACTTAAGTTAACTTGTACATGCAAGCTGTAAGCAACGTACAACCCACCTCCTGCCCAACCGAACGAGCGGCGCTGCCATTTATCGTACGGCTCTGATAGCGGGGATAGTTCCGAAAGAATAGACTATAGAAAAGATTACGAGGAAGAAGAGGAGTGCGTTTGTTTCTCTGAAAGGTAGGTGAGAATTTAGGAGTTGATAAAAGTGGAAGTGCAAAGTGAAGTAATAGAGTATAAGTCATTGTAGTCAGAACACAAAACCCTAAAAGGCTCATGCTCGGCATATGTAGGACTACAATAACTTAGGAACAGGGGAATAAAAATTTCTAGTCCGTCTATTTGGAATGTTAAACATTAGTCGTGTTGGTAGATGCTGGCTGTCTATATTACCATTAATAAGGTTATGGAGGAAAACGACCAACACCATCTCTCTGCGATTGGTAAGGGAAGGAAATTGATTGATTGAGGAGGAGTCTGTTAAATAAAAAAGGGAGGTGAAGATTTGCATTATACCTTTTGCATTCTTCTGACTTGTGGTATAAATATCATGAGTTGGCGCCTTTCAAAAGGAGCAAGATGTTTGTTTATCAGTCGTGGTGGATGCAAGTCGGAATCTTAAGCTTCTTTTGGTCTTTCCTGAGCTCAAGCTCATTAAAATTCTAGAAATCCAACATAGACTGTAGGGACTGTATGTTTACCAAGTTTTCCACCTTTTGCTTGAATAGGCTCATGGCCACATTATGTCAAGCTTATCAGTAAGCAAGGCGCATCTCATGGGATTACGACGATTCCTAGTCTCTTTACTGATGCAAGGGTGTTGAGAGTTGTAATATACAGCTCCTGTATTAACATGAGCTCTGGGCTCTGATGAAGTATCCGACGGATGACTGTATTTGTATGTAAATAAAGGGTTATTCATTTCGCGTATTCAACAAAATAGGACTGAAATTCGACATCTATCAAACTAAGTTGCTTAAGTTTGCCCAACGCATAAAAATTGTTAAGACTTATTAAAAAAAACGGTGATTCTTCAAGCACATATTGGGCTTTAAAAGGAGATTATGGATTACATAATCGTCCAACTACGCAAGCAATTGTCAAAATTGTGAAGAAATGTGAAGAGACTGAATCGGTAACAGATATTGTATGGCCTGTGTCGCTGCTGTAAATGATAGTGTTGCCGAACACCCGAATGTGTCGATTGCTCCACGTTCTCACAATTTAAGACTGTCTAACGGTACATTATTTACCTACGACTGGGATAATATGTGGCTTTATGTGGCTCACATGTCACACAACTCGAGCGAATATGGCTTTATTGCAAGAGACATTTCCTGGCCGCATAATTTGTCGTCATGGCGATATCAATTGTACAAGCGATTTAATACCGTTGGAGTTTTTTTTTGCGTGGAGCTACGCAAAAGACCTTGTTTATGCAGATAAGCCTTTAACTCTTGAGCATTAAAAAGCAACATTCGTTAAGTTATTGCTAAGATACCAGCCAATATGTGTAAAAAAAGGTACAAAAATTACTTTAAAAGAATCTACACGTGTATGCTTGCAACAATTTGTGGTGGTAATTTAAATGATGTAGTGTTTCACACATAATATCAACGATGGAACTTTATAATAAAAAACAAGTAAGGTAGCAGCAGTCGAGTTTCCCGATTGCAAAATACCCTGTATCCTTAGACATGCTTACAATTTATTTATTTAATATCAATAAATAAATGAAGCAATATTCTATTAGAAAAGAGTACCATAACAATATAAATTTGGTATGATTTTGGTTATGAAAATAAGTTTCGTGTGTCATAAAGCCATACACATTTCGCTGTCAATGTCGCAGTCGGCGTCGCGCAATGTGTGTTTTGCTGCGCTTCTGCTTCCCTTGCCATAGATTTTGCATGTGGCATAACTTCCGTCTTTCTTATCCGATTTGGTTCAAATTTAAAAATTAGATAGCTTTTATAAGCACCAACGCATATGCCGAATTGCATAGCATTAGGTTTATAATTGTGGGCGTGGCAGTCTTTTGCGGTTTGCGGGGAGCGTGATCGTGGCAGTTTTTTGCTGTTTGCGGGGGAACGGGGGGTGATATCAAAATAAAAAAACAAACTTGTACTGCGTATGGTAATTACCTATCCAACGATATATGGCACATGTCTGTTCTTGTAGTTTCTGAGATCTAGGCGTTGATACGGACAGACGGACGGACGGACGGACAGACGGACATGGCTATATCGACTCGGCTGTTGATGCTGATCAAGAATATATATACTTTATGGGGTCGGAGATGCTTACTTCTGCCTGTTACATACATTTGCACCATATTATGATACCCTTTTCACCCATTTTTAATGGGTACAGGGTATAAAAAATGTCATGAAAAAAAATATTTTATGTTTTATTTACGTTTACTTTTGAAACGCAAAATGGACAAAATGGAGCGTTTTCCTCATCTTTGGGTTGCAAATGCAGTTTTTGGCCAATAATAAACTTATTTGCGCTTCGTTTCTGAGCGTTGGGAGTGTTTCACTTGCTGCTAGCGTGTTATTAGATGGATGCGGTCCGACTCGCTTCTGAATGTGTTCTTAGAAACTAAGCAAATGTTTTTAATTGAACTTATAGCTTGATTAATCACCTTGTTGACCACTGATCGAATTGTTGCAATGTTCTATACTCTACAGCGAAAAGAACCGTTCTATAATGAGTTGTCAAATCTTATCGCCTTATTGACAGGATTTGCTGTTGGAAGCGTCCTTAGGAGTCACTTCATTTTTTGCGGTATCCATGTGATCTACCAATTACCGAACCTCTGCACAGTTTTATTCGAATATCTTGTGTCCGTTTTGAAAGAAGTATTCTTTTTATTTGTTGCGGTGTTATTCGTCTTTGTGTAATATTTAGTTTTGGTCCCTTAATTATTTTATATTTTATTTAAAGTTACGTATTTGTTATTTAACACAGACTATATATAATATATAATATAATATATAATATATAATATAATAATATATAATATATAATATATAATATATAATATATAATATATAATATATAATATATTATATATAATAATATATATATTTTTTATATTCGTAAAGGCCTAAATTAATTATTATATTACACTGTTACTTATTTTTAAATTTGATAACTTAGCAGCATTTCGTGTGTTAAGCAAAATTACGTAAATATTTTTTATATATACGAGAAATTGGAGATTAATATTAAGCCTAAAAAAACATGTTTTCAGAATTATTTTTTTATTTTAATTTCACAAACAGTCAGACATAAGTAATTAACACCTTTCAAGATGTGTAAATTAGTACAGAAACCAATATGTCCGTTTGGCTATTAGCAGAAAATTTTCCTATAAATTTGTTATAGTTTGAGCTTAGAACAATTGCATTTCAACCGCTCAAATGAATATAACTTCTTACCTTATATTGTGCTCAATGTGTTGCTTAAGTATATCTACGCATACATATCCAAATTTTAATGTTATTAGAAGAAAACGATTTTTAATATTTCCACGTCAAGCTCCAACGCGGCATCAGGTACCTTTTTTCTCTTTATTTAGTATCTTTCAAGAACAAAAAATAGTTAGTAATTTCCAATTGAAGATTATAACTGGAATAGGAATACCTGCGGATCTTGAATATGAATCACTCACAGTGGGTTACGTTTTAAAATCGGAGTTTTATTTGCCCTATACCGCAAGCGTGTATAGGCAAAACCCGTTGTTCCCTGAATATAAATCAATTCTTGCAACAGAAAATTCAAGAAAATATAATAAATTATTGAATATACGGTGGAAATTTTACAATATAATTGTGCAATTACTTAAAGGGTGAGTCTAAATAAACTGATACCCTTTACGATATTTTAAACCTTTTTAAAAAAGTCATGGCTTTAACGGTCATGATTGCTTATTACAGGCCATATGCTTCGCTAATAAACTAAGCTTCTCTAAGTATTTAAGTTTGGCAGGTGAAATTTTACATATAATTTTGAGGTGAGATTTTATATTTTTTTGGCACTGTAATTCTGTTTTTAAAGTTGTTGTTGACTTAAAGCCCCTCGTCATCCATTAACAATGAATCGGACCATTCATATGAATTTATCATCGCAGAGAAGGATGTTCCAGGAATAGACTGTAAAATCTATAGTTGCAATAACAACCCCCTTAATTGGATTTCTCGCGGTACATGAATGTTATAAATAAAAAAATTATTAATAAAATTTTAAATTTAAATCGCTCTAATAACTAAGTTCTTACATTTAGGAGAAACTGTTTCAAAGGCGTAGCCGGAAAGTGTTTTCGTTATTTTTTCATTTAGAGACAATTTTTTTTTACATACTGTATACATACTAATACATAGTATGTGTTAACGGCCTGGCAAGAAGGGGAACGAATATGTTTAAAAAAATAAATTGGCGAAGAAGGGAGAGTAAAGGGTACGACGTACCAAAATAAATGAAGCTAAAAACGTTTAGAGACCCAAAGATATCTAAATCGGAATTGAACTAAATTTCTAAGAAATGTCGAACTTACTCTTACATTATTTTACTAATCGACAATATAAATGGAATAAAACATTAGTTATTATTGATTTACTTATTATTGTAATAAAAATGATTCAGTTAAAGCTTTGGAAGATTTATTATATTTTCAATTTTATAATAATGAAAGAAAAAACTAAATTTTAACAATTTTTTATAATGTTATTGACAAAGTAATTTTTAAATTAATTGTATTTTGATAGAAGAAACAATACATTGGAAAATAGACTGTTTTTTGATTTATTTATTCATATTAGATTTTTTTAATTTAAAAAAATATAACTTAAATTATAATATATTCATTAATTAATATTAATTAATATTAATATTATTCATTCCATTTTCATAAAGGGAATTTGTTTTTTTTAACGTTGCTGTGTTTATTGGATCTTCTCAGGCATTATGAGACTAACAGTTAAGCTTCTCGCAAGGTGATTAGGGTGCGAGTTTGATTTGCTTCTTTACTTTCGTTTGTGTTGAGTTATTTCTTCTCTGACGTATCTGATGTCTAGGCCTCGTTGTATATTATCATTTCGGATATGCCAGGGTGGTTCAATGATTTCTAAAGATCTTTGATTGAGCCCTTTTTATGATATCAATGTTACTACGGCCGGTACTTCCCCCTAGTTGGGTGCCGTACGTCCAAATTGTTTTTAGTACGGAGTTGTAGAGTAGGACCCTATAGTCCCGACAGAGGAGTGACCGAGAGTTGATAAGCCAATGCAGACTGGCTTAAGCTTTAAGCTTAATATGTGTTCTTTTGGTTTCAATGTGCCTGCGCCAAGATACGTCACTTCATTTGATTTCGGCCCTGCGGTGCTGTGATTAAAGGTCAGTCTTGCCGATTGATTGTAAATGTTACATGCTTACATTTTTCTTCGTTATTTTTGATTCGCCAGTGAGATAGCCACTTCTCCACGGCCACTAGGCGAGAAGAGAGTTGAGTTGTTGCTTGTACAGGGCGGCAACATCGACATAAAATCGCTGTGTCACCGGTAAATATAGAAGTTGTTAGTAGTGTGCGTGTGGGTATGTCTGCTGTATAAATGACGTACTGCGTTAGTCCAACTGCAGGGTTAATAGAGTCGGACATGTCAGAGTTGCATCTCACAGCAAAGTCTCTGTTGTAGAAATAGGACTTCAGGAATTTCTGGGTGTTTTGGGAAAGAATTGTTTTAATTTTGAACACAAAACCAGCTTACTAGGCCTTGTTTAAAGCCTGAGACACATCCAAAAAATTGCAGTACCATATTACCGTTTTTCGAAAGAAATTCGAATCTCTGATGTTATTCGATTGACTTGTTCAATGGTTCCATATTTATCTAGAAAATCGAACTGATACGCTGGAATAAGAATGCGTGTCCTCAGGTAGGGGGTTTTTCTGGTCAACAGACATTTTTCAAATAGTTTTGAGATACAAGACAATAGGCTTATAGGCCTTTACGATGAGGCAACTGAGTGGTTCTGGCCTGCCTTTGGTACTATGACCGATTTTTTCCATCTCTCTGCATAGTACCCGAGTTTTGTGATAGCGTTAAACAGCAAGAATATAGTGCATACAGCACAGTATGGAAGCTCGACAATCATCTTTGGAGTTATAATATCTCATCCTGGGGACTTTTTTGGATTTAGTTTATGCTTTATGATTTTAGACATTTCATTTGCTTGAAAATGGATTTTCTCATGTGGTGCTTGGTCGTCGTCTGTTACCCTCGGTAATCCAAACGAACTTGTAACAGGGTTAGGCGGGAACACACGTTGGAGATGCGTTGCAAAAGTGGTAGCTCTATCTTTATCGCTGCGGGCCCAACCACTAGTGATATTCCTTAATGGTGATATCGTTTTTGCCGGTGTGGTTAAACTGGAATGGGCTTTCCATAGTGAATTTTTGCTGCCTGAAGTTGAAAGTTGCTCTATATAGCGAAGTTGGGAATTCTTCTTGCTTCAGCGCATTGGAGAGATTTCGTGAGGCATTTTTTCATCTTTGCTTTGCGATTGGCGATCTATGAGCTTGCCACTCCCGTCGCATACCTCGTTTTTCAAGAACGAGCCACGCGATGTCTGCGTTTGTCATCCTGGGTCTTCAAGGTGCGCTCTCTATTTGAGGTATTGAGATTCTGGCGGCTATAACTAAGATACTCTCCGGGGCATTTGCTGCTGATTCTATCTCGGCATCAAAGTTTAGTCTGGGGTTTAGCTCAATGTGTGAACTTATGTATTTTCTGTATTTGACCCAGTTTTTTCTCTTTGATGTTAATCTGTTAGCGTGCATTGTAGTCTCAGGGCGTTGGAGAAGGTTGAGATTTAAGAGGACTGGCGAGTGGTAAGGTGCTAAATCCGGTAGAGATTCGACACTGATGAGGTTTTGAGGGATATTTTTAGTTATAGCGAAGTCGATCAAGTTAGGAATTTTGTTCGGGTCGGTAGGCCAGTATGATGGTCTGCCTGAAGAGAGCTTTCTGTTTGGCTTTATGATGGCGTTATTTAACTGTTTCCCTTAAGGGGTGACGAGGCGTGTTTCCCAATGGGTGTGTTTGGCGTTGTAGTCACCTGCAGCAATGGGATGGTCCCCTAGGGTGTTGAAGAAATCCAGAAATTGTTGTTCGGAAACATTAAAACGGGGGGGACAATATACCGCTTCCTAGTCGAGGTGCACTGCGAGATACGTCACTTCATTTGCATTCGGTTTACGGTGTTGTTTACAGTGATTGAAGGGCAGTCTTGACGATTGAGTATAAATGTTATATGCTTACAATTGTGTTCGTTTATTTTGATTGTATCGGGCATTTGGATCGACTTAAAATCGCTGTGTCATCGACGAACGTAGAAGTTGTTAGTAGTCTGCTCGTGGGTACGCTACCTTGGGGAACTCCAGAGTTTATAGCGTGGTCGCATGTCAGAGTTGCATCTCACAGAAAAGGTTGTGTTGTACAGATAAGACTTCAAGATTTTTGGGTGTCTTGAAGAAGCATTGTAACTCGCCACACCTCGTCAAAAGCCTGAGAGACATCCAGAAATATTGCATTGCAATATTCCCGTTTTTCAAAAGCATGTTATGATGTTATTCGATTGACTTGTCCAATAGTTCCATGTTTCTCTCGAAAACCGAACTGATGCGCTGGAATAAGATTGCGTCTCCTCAGGTAAGAGGTTATTCGGGTCATCAGACATTTTTCAAATAGTTTTGAGAGACAAGACAATAGGCTGATAAGCCTGTACGATGAGGTAACTGAGTGGTTCTTGCCTGCCTTTGATATCATTACTATGACCGATTTTTTCCATCTCTCTGGATAGTACCCGAGTTTTGTGATAACTTTAAAAAGCAAGGAAATAGTGCATACAGCACAGTATGGAAGGTAGGGTAGGGGGTCATCAGACATTTTTTAAATAGTTACGAGAGACAAGGCAATCGGTTTATAAGCATGTAGGATGAGAAAACTGAATGGTCCTTGCCTGATTGCATACGTCGTTTTTCAAGAATGAGCAGCACGATTTCTGCTTTTATCATCCTGGGTCTGCTAGGTCCGCTCTTTATTATTGTTCAAATTCTGGCGGCTGTAACTAAGACACTCTCGAGGGTATTTTTTGCTGATTCTATCTCGGCATCAAAGTTTAGCTTTGGGTTCAGCTCAATGTGTGAAGGTATGTATTTTCTGAATTTTGTTTGGGTAGGTAGGCCAGTATGATAGTCTGCCTAAAGAGACGTAGTCCAGCTTACTGTTTGCCTTTATGATATAATACAACTGTTTCCCTTTAGGGATGACGAGGCGTGATCCCCAGTGGGTGTGTTTGGCGTTGTAGTCACCTGCAGTAATGGGGTGGTCCCCTAGGGTGTTGAAGAAATCCAGAAATTGTTGTTCGGAAACATTAAAACGTTGGGGGACAATATACCGCTTCCTAGTTATACATTTATGGATGTGGCCTGCAAGTAGTTTTTCCAAACGCGTTATGGTAGTGGTGTCTCATGCGATTCCTAATCAGGATTCATCTGGATGATTTGTTCCGTAGAACAAAAAACCACCTATTTGAAAGTTTAACTTATCAGTGATATCTGTTTCTGACAGTAGCAGGACGTTAATATGATTTTCATGCAGGAATTGCATTGGTAGTCCTCATGAAGGACATGAATTCGACCATCTCCTGCTAAAGAGTATGCATCAAAGTTTCAAAGCTACTTTGCTTTTGCGTCGCTAATGGGGGATTCGATGTCGGATCAGTTTGGGCAGCATGCAGAGTTGTTGTCGTAGAGCTTTGTTCTGTTAGTCCCAATTTTATGACTGTTGCGAAGGTCACATTTTAGAAGGTGGTCGCAGGGCCAAATGAGGACCACTTTGCCGTTGCGAAAATACGTCTAGGTTTGTTTTTGATGGTATAGGTGTATTCTGTGCGTTATGGGGCCGTGCCGGCTTTTGAGGTCTTTGTATATTGGACAGTCTCTGTAGTTTGCTGTATGGTTACCCCCACAATTTCCGCACTTTTTGGAGCTGGGATCGCTTTTGTCTGTCGTGTAATGAGCAGACATGAAGCTCTCCTCAAACGACACAAACTGAACGCAATGTTTAGTATGCACTTGTATGGCCATATTCTTGGTAATTAGTGTATTGGACGGGCCTTTGCGCTTGTGTGGTTCTTCTACTGAAGTCCTACGATGCAGAAGAAACTGTAGCTTGTTAATAGGATGCACTTCATTTTTCCTGATAGCGTTAGTGTCAGGTTCCACCGCGACTTTAAAAAGTGGTTGTGGTTTTCTGTCTTTGTTCAGGATTTTTTCGCCTTGAAACCCTTGTCATTTAATGCCTGCGTGATATCTGAGGGAGTTAAGTCAGGCTCCATACCCTTCAGAACGACTTGAAGACCCTTACTACCTTTTAGTTAATACGTATAGTAGTTTTTGTTATTTTCGCTTAAGTAGTGTGCAAGAGCCCTAAAGTTCTCTTCGGTTTTTACTGGAACCTTGATTTTGTGGATGCTGCCCTCTTTTTGGGGTATTATGTGGAAATTATCTTTTCCAACAAGTTTAATTAAATTGTTAACCAGAGTATGAGAGCTTTTCTCTCGTGTGTATATGTGGGGGCTTGGGATTCTTTTTGTTCCCTTCGTCAGTGCTTTGGGGGGAAGATTTCTTGGGTCTCAGTACGTTGACTTAGAATGTGCCGATTGATCTTTCATTTATTTAATCTTTGTTTTATTTCCCGCCTCAGAATGTTGTGGGCTTAATTTTCTTTTTCTATGGATGTAGCGATCCATAACAGGTTGCAGGGTTTTTGGCATTATTGCTGATTCAGCAGGAACGAGCGTTCATAAATGGAATGTATTAATAAAATAATTATTTTATGGAACAAAACCATTATATGCATGTGCAACTCTAAGTTATCACGAAACTTTAGTATTAGCCCTCGCGCGTATATTAAGTATCTTTAAGCTCTTCGATAGGAGCAGCGCACATTATCAAGCTGTGACCATAATTAGGGGGTTCAGCGCTCTGCTGGTCTCACATAATACAGTCTGAAATTTCGATGCTAAAATAGCAATGTTAGATTGTACTTGCGTCGATAGGACATCTTTACGACTTCTCCGGACCATGGAGACGACTATGGTCCAACAAGACGACTTAAGCCTTAATATAACAACAAAGGCCGCTAGTCAGAGAACCAAGCAGGGAAGGAATAATGCTCTCCAACTCGTATGCCGAAGCCGTTAAGGAAGGTGCCCAGGCATCAGAGAAATCGTTCATACATGCAGAATAGACACAACACAGAAGAGCATGGTCAGAATACAACGTCACATTTTGTTAACAAACCAAAGAATTAAAATCAGAAAGATAGGAGCAGACCCTACAACCCATGAACGTAGATTCCCCGGACAGGTTTAGACAACGTACTAATGCGTCTAGGTCTCAAGAGATTGGGGCTCCAGCCCAAAAAAGAAGGAACTCCTCAGAACGCATGACGGGACCAAGACGCCAGCGCGTGAACAATGCACGAGGCACGTCTAGAAAGTAAGTCTACTGGTACGCTCACACCTGTAGGGAAGACTTTTTCGACATGTTGGCAACAGTGCCGTTTAGCCTGACCTATCTTCTTTAAAACGAGTCGAATCCGAGCTTAGAGAAGCAGTAGCATCTCTCGCGAAAATATCGATCGCTTCTCCCGATAAGTGCGAAATTTTGCGCCATCATTCGCTACCTCATTGCGAAGGAAAAAGCTCCGGTTGAAATTTATAATAAGGTAAAAACTATTCACGGTTATAGAGCTATAAATCGTACGAGTGTGTATAAGTTGTGTAGCGTCTTTAAAAATGGCCGTACTGTCGTGCATGATGATCAGAGGAGCGGTAGACCTTTAATTGTGCATACAAACTGTGGAACGAATTGTGGAAATCACCTGACTAATAATGACTGGAGTTATCTTTCTAATTTCAACAATACAGATGGTGCTACCGACTCCTTTTCTGAAGTAATTCATAGCGCCAACAATAAATCTGTCCCTGAAAAATTGACTTCATCAACGTCAAAACCTCCATGGCTTAATAAGCACCTCTCTCTCCTTAAAAAATAGGAAATTTAGGGCTTACAAAAAGTCTTTAAGGTCTCGAACCTTGAACATCTTTCAAACTACCTTCTAATCCGCAACCAGTTGGTTGACCTTAACAATCAACGATATAAAAATTATATTTCAAAATTCAAACTCTATTTTCGAAATGATTCAAGCTCTTTTTACTCTTTTGTAAACTCTAAACGTAAATCCAATCTTTTCTCTCCTTCCCTCTCATATAATAATACTTCCGACTTTTCACATCTCGGTATTGCTAATCTTTTTGCGGTATTGCTAATCTTGGAGCTAACATCCTTACCTAAGTTATGGAACGAATACTTATTATTATACCTATTTATAAAAAAAGGCTCTAAGGCTTCCATTGAGAACTACCGCGGCATTGCTAAGCTTTCTGCGACTTCCAAGCTTCTTGAGAAACTCATTACATCGCAGCTGCTACATGCATGCAAGAGCATAATCTCACAATCACAGCATGGTTTTGTCAAGCTTCGCTCGACAATAACTTACATCAACCAAATGATGTAATTTATATTGACTTTAGCAAGGCATTTGATTCAGTTAATCATCAGCTCATGCTACGGAAACTCTGGCTTATTGGTTTTTCACCAAATATCCTATAAGATCAAACTCAGCGTGTTCTATTTAAAACAACCAAGTCGAAAGTCATCCATGTCTCATCGGGTGTCCCGCAGGGTAGTCATCTTGGATCACTGTTGTTTATGCTCTTTGTAAACGATCTTCTTAATGTTATTAGTTATGCCTCTACGCTTATGTATGCTGATGATGTCAAGTTATTCTGTTCCTTCTCTTAAAATTTTCTGCACAGTCATCTGCAACTAGACCTAGATGAACTCTATGCGTGGTGCTCAAGCTATCTTCTATTCCTAAACTGCTTCAAATGCAGTGTACCGATTATTGTCTCTTACTCTCTCGAAATTCTCGTATTTGATCGTGTTTCCACAATCAATGATCTTGGAGTTCTTTTTGATCATAAACTTAAGTTTTATGATCACATATCCGTGGAAAACCAGAGGAATGTTAGCTTTTATTAAGCAATGGTTTAAAGAATTTAACGATCCTTCCACCACCAAATCCCTATACTGCTCGTGCGCTTGGAGTCCTCAATACTTCATACTCTTATCAAAATAGCATTGAGTCGGTGCAAAAGCAGTTCCTGTTATTTGCACTAAAAAACTTAAATTGGGATCCTGACAATCGTCTCCCGCCGTACCATTACAGGCTTAAATTGTTATGCCATTTATGAAAGGATATTGAATTTGAGCTTAAAGGCTAAGACGAAAAAAAAAGAAATGAAGCTAACAGCTAGAATAAGAAACGAATTTGGAGATAATTATATTTGGATCGATGGAGTGCAGGACATTGAGTCCTTTGTGAAGGATGGCATGGAATGCCGCAGGCCATCAAAAAATTCCCCAATTGCGCGTCCAGCTGGGGGATGGCCAAAGCGTCTAGTCACTGCTCACACAACGGGACGGTGGCAAACCGTAAATCCTTGGCACTGTTCCTGGGACAATGCTTGTGCTGCAAATGGTTTAGTTCCACGCCATCGACGCCAATGTCCAGATAATGTGGCGTTTACCGAAGGTCGTGCTGTCGCCCAGCACTAGCTTGTCCCACAAATTTAGGATTTAGTAAAACGTGCGAAAACATGGTCAGCAACCAGGGTATGGCAAACAGCTCTGGCATAAAGCTTATGATTGCCAAATGCTGGGCAAATAGAGGTTCGTGCAAGGCGGTCAGTTGCGAGATCTTACTAAGAGTTGTCCTTGAGGAAGAACTACTGCAGAAACTTTGGAATGAACTTAAACAGGCTGAAAAATACCTGTTCCTCATTATTAAAGTTGAGATAGAGAAACGAAGCCGTCAGCGAGTCAAATCCTTGTCAGTAGACATAGTAATGGTGGGCTGGGATCCAGGGCCGGGTTTCAGCAAGCGACGCAGTTCATCGTACTGATATCGCGGGATATCAACCTCTATCTTCCGGTCTGTGCTGGTAGCCGTTTACTTGTTAATCTTCCATTAGCTGACATTCGGCAACACGGCGCCGCCTCTTATTGTTGTTGTAGCCGCTTCCTCTTTGCTCGCTGATGCCATTATTTTAATATATTTAGGTTTGTTTTGTTGGCACGCCCACAATATTTTCGAAAGTTTTTAAATTTTCCACATAATGTTTAATTTTTTTGTTTTATTTTATTTATTCTCTGTGTCCCTTACCACTTGGGAGGAATAACAAAGAACTTCGATTTGACTAAGATGATGTTTTTTACCTTGTTCGAAACCTTAATTCAGTGACCCTGGGCTAAGATTTTAATGCGTATTTGCAGCCATTTATGATTTACTAGTTCGACTTAATTCTTTCACATCATAGGGGAAAACGTCAGGGGGTCTTGATGGACCAATATTTAAGATGAGCCACAAAAGAAGGTCTTACTCCAATGAGTTTATTTATATAATTTCACATTCAAAGAAACACAAAAATTGTACAATTATGTTCTTATTTACTAACAAGAGTTCTTATCAACTATTTATATTTATGCCATAAGCGACTTCAATGCATTGGCAATGCTGACGGCCTAAGTGTTTTGTGACTCTTTCCCTTGCATGGCGGTGTTACCTTATACATGCGTTTACATGTACTTTCAAGGGATCAGTCATAAAATACATTATTTATTATCTAGTTGTTAGACCGATACCTTTTAAATTCTTTATATATTTTATAAAATACACATGTTCAATGCTTGAACAGGAAGTCTCTTATTTTACAAATTGCGCACAGATGCTATAAAAATATATAAAATAATCAGAAGGTATTAAAACTAATATATGTTTATACTATATAATTGTACTATTTAATCAATTTAATGTGAGTATGTATATTTCAAAAGTCGGTCGCTGACAGAATAAATCAAGATAAAATTTAAATGTTCGAAAATTATTGGAATAGTTTTATTGTAGTTCTTGCCAGGTTAATGCTTAAAAAGGTTATATAGATTATATAGAACTTCAGTTCAACAATTTTTTTTCCCCAAATATTATTCAAGTTAATATTATTCGTTAAGGACATGAATGACTTTCATAAAGAAAAATTTTTTATCTGGGTAGTCTACTATTAGATTTTTTACGATTTCTTTCAATACCCCATTGAGGTCATTTTGCTTTTGAAATAATTGTCGAACGGCCATATCAGTGCGCAGCATTTTTTGTTGAGTCCTGAAAAGATTCAGCTTCCGATACATTTTTGCTCTCGTTTGTTTTCGAATAATTTGTTCTAAGTTTGCATGTTTAGCTAAAAGACCTGTTTCTATTCTATCCCGAATATTAGAATCATCTTTTAGGATGTCATTAAGATCGGATTGAATTCTTCTTAGCATATAAATCATGCGCTCAATTTTATTTACATCTTCAGTTAAACGTTTTTCTGATAAAAACTCTATTTCATTTCGAATAAGTTTTTCTCTATTATGAACTTCATCAAGCCTGACTTGTATTTGAGATACATTTTTCAATTTTTTAATTTTGGTCTTTACATGCTCTTTGACTGATGCACTAAAAAATATTTGTTCACGATGCATTACACAATGTTCTAAATCGTTAACAAGCTTTTCCTGCGCCCGTTTAAGTTGGCTATATCTTATATTCATTCGATGTATTTCATTTTTCATTACCCCGATTTCTCCATTTAACGATCGTTCTGATTTTGTCCAGCGGATAGTTTCTTCAAGTAGCTTGTATTTGGTTTCCCAAGATAGAGCATTTCTATGATTTTCAATGACTAAATTTTTGTGAAGCTCAATATCGTGTTGCATCTCAGTAATTACTCCTTCCAATTTAAGTATTCCAAGTTCAGTATCCTATAAAACAATAAATAGAATAATTTAGCTGACATTTCACTTAAGTAATGATTATATTATATATTAGAGGGATAAAATTATTGCCCTGAACATACATATGTTTGGCGAAATATTGTCAAGAATCAGTAAAAAAAATCGTTCTTCAAAATAAGCTATTCTTTATAAAGTCGTGTTAGAAGCTAGACGTGTTGAAAAGCTAACGACAAAATTATAAAATAAACAAGTAAGGTAGCAGCAGTCGAGTTTCCCGATTGCAAAATACCCTGTACCCTTAGACATGCTTACAATTTATTTATTTAATATCAATAAATAAATGAAACAATATTCTATTAGAAAAGAGTACCATAACAATATAAATTTGGTATGATTTTGGTTATGTAAATAAGTTTCATGTGTCATAAAGCCATACATATTTCGCTGTCAACGCCGCAGTCAGCGTCGCGCAATGCGTGTTTTGCTGCGCTTCTGCTTCCCTTGCCATAGATTTTGCATGTGGCATAACTTCCGTGTTTCTTATCCGATTTGGTTCAAATTAGATAGCTTTTATAAGCACCAACGCATATGCCGAATTGCATAGCATTAGGTTAATAATTGTGGGCGTGGCAGTTTTTTGCGATTTGCGGGGGAGCGTGTGCGTGGCAGTTTTTTGCGGTTTGCGGGGGAGCGGGAGTGATATCAAAATAAAACAACAAACTTGTACTGCGTATGGTAATTACCTATCCAACGATATATGGCACATGTCTGTAGCTGTAGCTCCTGTAGTTTCTGAGATTTAGGCGTTGATACGGACAGATAGACAGACGGACATGGCTATATCGACTCGGATGTTGATGCTTATCAAGAATATGTATACTTTATGGGGTCGGAGATGCTTCCTTCTGCCTGTTACATAAACTTGCACCATATTATGATACCCTTTTCACCCATTTTTAATGGGTACAGGGTAGGGTGTCCCTTTTAATTCAACTTCAATATATTTTTATGCATACCTTCTAAAAAGTTTCGTATGGACCTAATATAGTCCAGAAATAATTGACCGGCTGCCAACAAGACGCACAGCAAGATGATGATAAGCCAAACGATATACTCCCCATCGTCTTTCTTTCTTTTATATTTTTCGTTTTTATGTTTTGTAAATATTGTTAGTTTGTAAGTTTAAATTTAATTATAATGGTAACGCTAAGCACACTTAGCCGCCGAGCCTCTCGGGCAGTATTAATAGATGCCAAGGTCACAAAGTGGTTTTAAGATACCCTGTATGCCTCAATAAATGGTTATAGAAAAATAAAGAAATAAATATTATCCCGATTTATAAACGATAACCCGTGCCGACTTGAGTTTTGAACTTGTCCATACAAGTTGCGCAGGAGCAGCGCGGCGACCTGTTACTGCGAGTTTCAATTGTGATTTCATAAGTGATTTCTAACATTTTTAGTGTGTTGTTGTTTATTTTGTGAAAATGTCTGTGAAAACTAAATATTTTCCTTATCGGACTGCCAAGCCACCAGATAAATGGTGCAAAATTACCATCTAATCGACAAGTTCTCACCGTTTTATTTTACAATATTCGTGAAGTCAAGCTGACTGTTAGTGAAAGTGCGAATCTTGCTATAAGAGAGTGCATTATATTTTGGGAAAAAGCCAGAATTCCTACGAAGGCAATTTCTAACTGCGTGAAGAAACTTATTCATTTATATCATGTTTGGAGGGAGCTGCAAAAAAACTGTAAGAAAACTCAGTTGACTTTCAAGAATCGTGAAAATAATTTTGTAAAAGACCTTGATAACTTATTTGATATTGCACATGCAGATGCCTTTGACAGAATGAAGATAGAGGAAGAAAAAGTTTTCATAAGGAAACAGAGAGAGCCAGGTCGACTGGGATGCTTAGGTGGAATCGACAAAAAATTGGCGGAGAAAGAAGAACGAGTAAGGCAGAGAAAAAGTTTATTAACTCCTAAACTGGTAGCAGCTTTAGATCGATGCCAATTAAGCATAAGGGACTCAGTTTACATTCTCCATGCGGTTGTAGAAGCGCTTGGTCTGAACAGCGATGATTTCCCTATAAACAAATCCTCGATTCAGCGAGTTCGTACTCAAGCGAGAAAATCCAGGGCAGAAGCAATAAAAACTGACTTCCAGAATAGTTTGCCTGACGTAGTCACAGTTTATTGGGATGGAAAACTATTACCTGGATTGGATGTACGAAGTTCAAAAGAAGAACGCTTGCCAATTATTGCTTCACGATAGAGAACAGCTTCTTGCAGTACCGAAATTGGAGAGTTCTTCTGGAAAACATCAAGCTAAAGCCATAACTAATAATTTCAACTGCTCTCTTTGACTGGACCCTCCATGACAAAGTACAGATAACGTGCTGCGATACAACAGCTTCCAATACTGGCCCTTTCAGGCGAGCTTGTGCTATTTTGGAGCAGACTTTAGAAAGGGAATTGCTGCTTTTTTCTTGTCGTCATCATGTTTATGAGTTGGTCCTTAAAGCTGTTTTTGAAACCAAGGTAAAACATATTACAAGTAGCCCAGATATTCCAATTTTCAAAAAGTTAAGAGATAATTGGAAAAATATTAACACTGATAACATTGAGTCACCTCTAAATTTCGATAAAGCACATATTGCTAAGACAAACATTACATCTTTGTTAAGTTTTTATAAGACTGAACTGGAAAAATATTTTGTTAGAGACGATTACCGAGAATTGGTTGAACTATGCGTTGTATTCTTAGGAGGAGACACAGAGAATAAACTAAAACTCAAGCCCCCCGGAGCTTTACATCAAGCGCGATGGATGGCGAGAGCAATCTATTCTATAAAAATATGTTTGCTTCAATCGCAACTTAAAATTACTGCAAAGGACAAAAATGCTCTAACAACAAGATGTTTGTTTATCCATCGTCACCTTGTATACCAAACCTTGGCTCGAATGTACAATGGCAGTTAAAGCACCTAACCAAGACTTGTCCTTTTTGAAAGCTCTAAAAGAATATGAAAAAGTAGACGCGACAAGTTCCAAGGCATAAGCAAGTTTATTCATCATTTATGGTATTTGTGTGAAGAAACAGTCATGTTATCACTCTTTGAATAAGAAGTTGATACCAAAGCCAAGACAAAAATGATTAATAATTTAATCAGAGACGAAAATTCATATTCCTCTAAACGCTATGTCCCATCGACTGAAGAAATTACGCAAAATTTTGTTTGGTAAGTACTTAATATTTTCTTGTTTCTTTTCAAAGTTTGTGGTTTAGTTTTTGCTTATTTTGATGGTTTTTTCTTTATTTCAGATATGACGGTGGATGGTTTTGTGACTCAAAGAAGCAAACGATTTCTATCTCGACTACAGGATCGACGACAGTTTTCTTCGGGAAGACGTATCTTCGTGGGGTGACAATCCTGCTTTTTTGAAAGCTAGAAGACGATTAAGTCGCTTGAAGGTCGTAAATGACACTGCTGAAAGAGCTGTTAAATTAATGCCAGATCTTAATGGTCTTATCACGGCTGAAGAAGAGCAAAAACAGTTTTTGTTGCGTTTTGTTCAGAAACACAGAAATCTGTATCCAGACTGTAAAAAAACTACACTGAAGAGAAGTTAACCTAATTCATTATTATTATAATTTGTATTTAAAAAAAAATTTTTATTGATATTTTTTTAGTTTTTCTCATATTTACTTTATTTGTTGCATTTTAATTAGTTTTGGATCAAACCAAAATGTCAGACCAAAACACCATTTTTTATTAAACTTTAGAGATCGGTCGGCACGGGTTGCAATCATGCTACACATATGAAATTTCATATTTAAGTACATTTTAGCATTTATAAAAAAATTGGAGGGTATGCGTTTCGAAATCCTACCAAAAAATTCTTTTGCCATATAAGGGACAGCCTAGTACAGGGTATAAAAAGCAAAATATCAAATTTTATCTGAACATCGTATTCAATCAAGTAAACAATAAACTCTACAGTGAAAGTACAACTAGTGTAATGAAAACTTATCTTCAGATCCCAAAAACCGTCCGGTTTCAAAGCAATGATGGATACTGCTGGCTGCACCCCCACACAATTACGAGCCATAATTGCTCAAAGACAAATAGATTCCTTGGCAAGCCTTGGTTCCCTACCCGATGAACCTGCGCAGCTCTTCCAAAAAGTGAAACGTAGGTTGGCTTCAAGCACATATCCTCCTAAACTAGTCAGGAAAAGAGCGAACATTATTGAAAATGCTCCTAACCAATATATCGGGTGTTTTTTTAGGAATTTTTTTTTAGATGGGTTCAGTTCGGCCATCTTTTATGTCAGTTGACATCTGTCGAGTGGTTTATGTTCAGTTTGGCTTGGCTATTTATTATGAATAGGCTAACAGCTGAGCAGCGATACCAAATCGTTAAATTTTATTTCGAAAATCAGAGGTCGTTTGTGAAAGTGCACCGTTCGCTTCGCCCGTTTTGTGGTGCTCATAATCGAGGCTCACTTTTGTCTCGGTGGTGTGGTAAACAAACAAAATTGCCGCATATGGGCCGACACCAATCCACAAGCATACCATGAGCAACCGATGCACCTAGAGAAATGCACAGTTGGGTGCGGTTTATCGGCTGACGGAATCATAGGTCCGTATTTCTTCAAAGATGACGAAGGAGTGAATGTTACCGCCAACGGGGACCACTACCGTGCCATGCTCGACGAATTTTTTTTTCCAAAAGTGCGTGATAATGGTTAAGAAGACATTTGGTTTCAACAAGACGGCGTAATTTGCCACACAGCCCTTCAAACCATCGACTTATTGGGTAAATGTGCAGGAGAACATCCCGCGATTAGTTGCACTTGATCACGCAATGAACGCTGTACATGCTGCAACTGTGGAGAAAAGCACCCTGCCAACTATTCAGGATGTTCCAAATTTCAGGCATTCCCACAACGCTCCAGGTCCAAGCGCGGCTTGGATGCAAGAAGTTCTGCCAACGAGCGTTCGGTGCCTAATCTCGCGCCTAGCGGCCAGGTGGCCATCCCCAGAGGTAGTGTCACTTATGTTGATGTAACAAGAGGCAGGTACCGGGTGCAGGACCAGACTAAGACACAGCATCACCATCAACAGTGTTGATAGAAGCCGCAGTCGGTCAAGAAGTTACCGTAACTCAGCTGTGCATCCAATGGAAAGCTCCAACGCTACTGAAACTATTTTTAAGACAAAAAACGACAGTATTGTTTCGCTTCGTTTGAGCCAAAAGAAGCAAATGGATCTATTGACGATGATGCTGAAGCAACAGCAGGAACAGACACAGCAATAGGGGTAAATATTTAACTTGCTGTCCGAATTTCAAGTGCATCGAGCTTCAGCGATGCCGTTGCAAATCTTAGTGTGGAACGCCAATGGTGTGTCCACGAAGATGCCCGAACTTGACTACTGCTTAGCGAGACTCACTGCCGAGGGACAGACGCGCCTAATCTGTTAGGCATCGAAGCCGCATACGACCCAAGAGATGGCAACGCAAAAGGAGGAGCTGCTATCCAGGTTAAATCCACCCTAGTCCACTTCCCGCTAACCCCAATTACTGCCGACAAGGTGCAACTTGCGTCTGCAGCCATACAAATAGTACTCGGCACCATTAACTTTGGAGCAGTCTACTGCCCACCGAGATTTGCATATACTACGGAGGAGTTTACGGACATCCTGGATAATAATTGCCCGAGGTATATTGTGGCGGGTGACTGGAACGCGTCCCCACTGGGAACGCGTCTGGGTGCTGAAAGGTGTAACCAACGAGGTGGTGCGCTAGCGAATCTTGCCCTGAGCACTGAGGTGAACTGTCTTGCCACAGGTGGCCTCACACGGTACCCACCTGGCAGCCGAGGCTCTCCTGGCTTCATCGACTTTACCCTGACAAGGGGGCATCCTGGGTATCCACGCTGAGCTCAGCTCCGACCACCTAGCGCTAATAATCACGTTGGACGCATCCGCTATGGCATACCCGACGTCGGAGAGGCTGATAACCAAGCGAAGCAACCTTGAACTCTTCAAAGGACACATGGGAGATATCTGCACCTCGATATTGAGATCAACTCTGGGTATGACTTGGAAGACGCGGTTGAATTGTTCACCAGCAAAGTCAAGACAGCAGCAAAAATGGCAGCACACACTCCGCCCCGGAAGCCCGCAGCATCAGGTATCCCAATCACCAACGCGATCCAGCTTCTAATCCGTAAAAAGAGACGCCTACGCACAAGGTGGATGAGGTCTCGACACCCCCTGGAAAAAACAGCGTGGAATAGAGCATAGAGCGAACTTCAACGAGCACTGGCAAATCATAAAGCTGGATGATTCAATGCGAGACTGGCGAACACTGTAACTGATAATGACGCGACGCACTCACTTTGGAAGGCCACACGCGCCATCAAAAGGAGGTGCGCCATGAAGGCGCCGCTTCTAGACAGCAAGGGGACATGGTGTCGGACGGAACGTTTTTAGCCATTTGAGCCACCGAGCTCGGAGCAAGTACGCGAGACGCATGCCATGCTGTCCCAAGCGCTCCAAATGGACCTGCCTATCAGGTCTTTTTCCCCCAGTGAGATATCCGAAGCTATTGGTCGCTTATCAGCAGAGCACCTGGCCACAATACTATTTGCAACACCACACTAAAGGCAATTGTCTACATAGCGTTATTGTTCAACGCCATAGTGAGAATGCAATGCTTCCCTGCACAGTGGAGGCTCGCATTAATATCTATGATCCACAAACCGGGAAAGTCGGCAATGGACCCCACGTCCTATCGGATGATCAGTCTCCTCCCTTTAATTTTGAAGGTGTTTGAGAGACTGTTTGCTGCCCGGATTGTTAGGATTATGGACACTCAGGGGATAACTCCTGAGCACCAGTTCGGGTTCTGAACTGGTCGTTGTACGGTGGGGCAACTTCACCGGCTTGTTGAGCAAGAATTGACTATGATGGCCACGTTTGCTGACGACGTATGTATCATCCACAGATCAAGCTGTGAAGCCTCGCGGGCCGATGAAATTCAATAGTATGCCACAACGTTCGCGCAATGAGCGAAGCGCTGGAACATCGGCATAAACAGTGACAAATCCGCCTTGCTATTCCTTACTAAGGAAAACTCCGCCTGCTATCGCCATAGAATTAAGGCCTGTCCGACAGACCAATTCAGCAAAATACCTTGGTCTTTATTGGATCGCAGACTCACCTTCGCCAAGCCCATCACCGCCATCAGAAACCACAAAGTAAATGCAGAGACCAAACATTACTGGTTGCTGAGTAGTCGAAGAAAACTGTCACTGGCCAACAAACAAATTATCCCGCCGATCTAGAGGTATGGGTGCTAAATCTGGGAACTAGCCTGATCAAAAGCAAAATCAAAAGAGTTCAGACGGCCCAAAAAAAGAACTTTCAGATTGAACACCGGATGCGAGTGGTACATTCAAAACTCGACACTACACAAAGATCTACAGCTAGCCACAGTCTTTGACGAGATTAATATCCACACCAGCCTCTAAAATAACGATTACAGGGTCACAGGAATAAACTGCCACAAAAACTTGCTAGTGGAACGTCGTTAGGTAGGCTGAAAAGGCCTGATAACACGACCCCCAAGGGGTCGATCCCGTAGACGACTTTAAATTGTTATTCAGTCCATTTAAAATTTCTTTTTATACCCTTGCAGAGGGTATTATAATTTTGTCCAGAAATGTGTAACGCATTATAGGAAGCATCTCCGACCCCACAAAGTATATATATTCTTGATCAGCATCAACAGCCGAGTCGATATAGCCATGTCCGTCTGTCCGTCTGTTTCTATGCAAAAAATAGACAGTAGCTTTAAAGCTAGCGTTTTGAAATTTTTACCACATCATTATTTTTGTTGCACGCAGATCAAGTTTAAGAATCGGTCGGATCGGACCACTATATCACATAGCTGCCATACAAACGACCGAAATGAAAACACGTCTTTGTATGGAAAACTTTTTTGTTTTCAAGGGTATACCATCTTCGACAAGCCGAAGATAACTTTTCTCACTTGTTAGTGTTGTATTTATTCAATTATTTCTCTCGAATTATTTCTCTTTCGTATCTTACAGGTTGAATTTATTATTTTATTTAACTGAATATTGAATTTAATCACGTAACATTCTCCCGGCCGTTCAAAAGATGTTCAACCGTCGTCTAATTCTATGGATAAGTCTTGAAGTACGTTCCGGAGTTACTTCTCAGTTGACTCGTTGAACTTTGGCTCGTAATCCTTGTCTATACCGTATGGTGTAGGCGCTTATCAATATCAGTATAATAAATGATATTTTCAATGCTGCATACGATGCTAGTGTCTTCGGGTCTAGATCGTATGATGACGGATGTCCCTTACGCATGGTTAATTGGTGTTGCAGTGCCTCTTTTTAGGCGTCTTCAATTCCTGATGACCATATTATTCTGATATTGCATCCATTGCCCTTAACACCTTTTCTAATCGAATCTACGAATATCATGGTATGGTATATCATGGTTCCAAATTTAGTAAGGCTTTTTTGGGAGTTGCAGGCTGTGGAACCACAGGATAATGTCTGCTTACCAGTTTCTATTCTGTTGGATAAATTGTGGTGAGATAAATTTGAAGTCTACTTTCTTATTTTTGCTGTGATTGGCTATAATATCATCCTTGCATAATCCTTGTAATAATTATAATTGCATAAGGATGCATCGATGTCCCTTGCGAATGTCCCGAAATATTATCCATCCTGGGTAATATCATTCAGTTGGACGTGGTTTATCGGTTGCATTCTCTTTATTCAATTAAAATGTTTTTTTATATAAAAGTGTTCTTAACCTACCATATACCGCGGAGCTGCGCTGCCGGTGACGCCATGTGCGCGCATGTTGTTATGGTCAGTGTATGACTAGCGTGGGAATCAGGATAGTAATTGGCAAAAAAGAGAGAGATAGTACTTTGGTGATGTCGTACAGCTAACACCACTGGTTACCTTTTCCGTCTTTCAAGACACTTATGTTATCACAAGAGATTTATTGGTCGCAGGTAAGGAAATTTTCACATGGCCTCTACCATGATGCTCTCATCACATTTGGCTCGACAAAGTCTCGTTTTCGCCGTGGCAGATAAGAAAGTTATATCTGAAATAAGATCAAGTGTCAGAAATAGGAATAGAAACTCGTTTGTGTATGACCGGACGATTGCTTAAACATTCAACGAACGATCTTGATAGGTATGCTTGGGTGACGAGGTTGATTACGCTTAAGAACTGCTTGCTACTGCCTACATTGATTTACAATTCGGAATTTGATTGATTCAAAATTACTTCATTTAATACCATGAAACGTCTGAATTAGTGTACTATAATTTGGTGCGTGTCATGGATTATATGCTGCGACAGACCACTATTCCCGCGTTTGCATCCGTCCCTTCATTTAAAGTTCTATTGAAAATGAGCAGGTTCTGCAATACTCGTATGCATTCCTGTTATGTATTATTTTGTATGTATGTATTATTATTATGTATTGTCCAGATACTTAAATATGCTTCCACGCTGTAAAAGAATGCAAAGTTCTATTATCATTTTTGGGAGGTAAAAGACCGACAAACCTCCAGGTATATTGAATTTCATTTTCTATGTACAATAATGAGTTTTTTTTATCATGGCCAAAATCAAAACGGTAAAATATCCCCGAATTATTACTGTTCAGCCTCTTTTGAGGAACGGATATACAAATTGACATCATGCTCAGATGACTTAATGCACAGATCAGACGGATATCATCCGATGGACAGAGGAGATCCTTCCCAACTTCCAACCCGAAAAGCAGGAAAGAACTTGAAGGCAAAGATACCCTTAATACTCACACAAAAGGTCGATAAATAGGCAGTGCTCGACTGCGCCTTGTACGCCTCAACAGCCCAGAATGATAACAACAACAAGCTCTCTAATCCCTTGCAAAGGTGACCAAGTGCAGAACCCTAAATGGAGTCCTTGATAGATGTTCCGAAGACGCAGATTCCTAAGACGCCTAAAAAGTTCGTCAATGAACCGCATAGCAGGTTCATTAAATAGCTGATCAGGAGCGGTGGTCCCCGATCTGACTTCGAAAACGCAGGGTGGAACCATGATGGCGTCATCAATAGGGTGAAGGCGGTAGACAAGATCCCCAGAAAACCAAGACCCCTTCGTATGCCTGATAGAGAAGCCGGTGGAGACTATTCTGACGAAGCTGAAAATGTACAAATCACTCCTCAGCCAAAGAAGATATATACCCAAAAGGCAAATGGAGCTGACGTGACCAATTGCAGGACCCTAATCGGAGTCCTCGACGAAGGCTTTAAAGACGGGCTAATGCTCATGGCACAATAGAATAGTGTTTTCAACGATCTAAATGGCAAAATATGAAAATATTAGAGAAGGAATGTCGGAAGAGGAGGGCATCCTGAAAGGATATGCCCTCCTCTTCCGACATTCCTTCTCTGGCATTAGCTGCGCTCCTACTCTATCCAAGCCCTTAATCAAACACTCTGAACAATAGGTGATAGGATTTTGTATGGAGAGCCTGCCTGCAAAGTAGACTACGTAGCGGCAGTCATAACAGGCCCCTTAAAGGTACCTAAGGATCTGCTCTGCTTATATGGGTATATGGGGCCAATCATGGCGGGCTTCCCGCAGACTCACTAATGAGGAAGCTGGCGAAAGACGGCGAGCGAAGGGATATAATTCTGCTCATTGGCTGCGACGCCAACGCACATCAAAACCAGTGCAGAAGCACTAAAAATAAAAGGATTAAGTTGATCTTTGATTTTATCCTAGAATCCAAGCTGATGTTGGGCCACAGGGGTACGATACACACTTTCGTCCCTAATAACAAGAGGGAAGTCCTATATGTAACCGTCTTTTCAGAAAACCTAGAAAACTCTGTTAGCTGGATATTCCTATAGAAAAATTTCTCTTCAGACCAACACTATTTAGAATAAAAGATTAAATTTGAGAAGATCGGATCACTTATAGTTCAAAATAAGAGGAAGAATTTTACAGTAACAAGTAAGGACGCAGCAGTCGAGTTTCCCTACTGCAAAATACCCTGTACCCTTAGACATGCTTAATATACCAATCACATGTATGCAAATTCACCTCCTTTTCTGAATAGGCATTAATTTTTGCAGTTGCACCTGCATCAGTCAAAATTTTACAAAGTAAACTCATTCTTTATATTGTAGATCACATGGTACTTAGTAGATATGCATATATAAGGCACGGAAACGCATAAAGGTTAACACTGTTAATGAGTAGATTTAAGTCGATATAAGTACGGCGTTGTTACCCTAACATTTTATATGCAAATTCAGCATAAACACATGTAGAGGACGTGTCTAGATCTCATTGGTCTGCCCAGTATGGGGACACCATTCGTGTGCTGATGCGTGAAGACGTGTTTTCATCGAGCTCCTATAAAATCAATTGATTCTAGTGAAGTGAATGGTTATTATTATTAATAAAAAACAAATAAATATATCGAAAGCGAAAAAGACGCTCCGGGCGATGCACCATCGCTCGAATACATATTCTGCGTTTGAAATAGTCAAATAATAGTTTCAAACAAATAAATTAAAACAAAAAAAAGCACTATGAGCCAGAACGACACTCGCGCTCAGCGACAACGAGAGCAAGACGATCGCCGGCTCTCATTACAACGAAACAACGCGTACTTTTCTTATGTCTCCGCGACACCTGCAAACGAAGACAACGAGCGGCCAATAACCCATAACCCAACGAACCTTCTTGTACCAACAAATCAAGAAAGAGCGCGCTCTTGCTCTCCGGCACTTCTAGCTCCGACACAAGCTCAGCTATCTGCAACAACAACAACTGGAGCAATATCGACAGTCCGCTCAACTTTGCCATTGGCTGCACCCGCTCACGCTTTTACTGAGTCAGCGAATACAAAAACAAAAGCCCAAGAGCCAAACGGCACTGCTGCACAACTAGCAAAACAAAACGCAAACAAAAAAGTTGGGTCGGCCTCGCAGACTGGACTGGACCGCTACATTACAATAAAGCGGAAGCTTAGCCCTAAAACTTCCGATACAGAAAACAAGTCGAAAAATATACGCGACAATACTACCTTGATCAACAATGAAGCGCCCGCAAATAACAACAGATTTGCCAACGAGGACGTGCCACTGAAATCCATCGATAACGAACCAAAGAAAATAAAGCCTCCCCCAATTTACATCCGCGAGAAGAGCACAAACGGTTTGGTATATTCTTTAATTGGCCTTATTGGAAAAGATAGCTTTTATATAATACCCCTCATAAGAGGTACTATTATTATTATTGCAAAATATATTAATATATTATTATTGCAAAAATAGACAGTAGCTTTAAAGCTAGCGTTTTGAAATTTTTACCACATCATTATTTTTGTTGCACGCAGATCAAGTTTAAGAATCGGTCGGATCGGACCACTATATCACATAGCTGCCATACAAACGACCGAAATGAAAACACGTCTTTGTATGGAAAACTTTTTTGTTTTCAAGGGTATACCATCTTCGACAAGCCGAAGATAACTTTTCTCACTTGTTAGTGTTGTATTTATTCAATTATTTCTCTCGAATTATTTCTCTTTCGTATCTTACAGGTTGAATTTATTATTTTATTTAACTGAATATTGAATTTAATCACGTAACATTCTCCCGGCCGTTCAAAAGATGTTCAACCGTCGTCTAATTCTATGGATAAGTCTTGAAGTACGTTCCGGAGTTACTTCTCAGTTGACTCGTTGAACTTTGGCTCGTAATCCTTGTCTATACCGTATGGTGTAGGCGCTTATCAATATCAGTATAATAAATGATATTTTCAATGCTGCATACGATGCTAGTGTCTTCGGGTCTAGATCGTATGATGACGGATGTCCCTTACGCATGGTTAATTGGTGTTGCAGTGCCTCTTTTTAGGCGTCTTCAATTCCTGATGACCATATTATTCTGATATTGCATCCATTGCCCTTAACACCTTTTCGAATCGAATCTACGAATATCATGGTATGGTATATCATGGTTCCAAATTTAGTAAGGCTTTTTTGGGAGTTGCAGGCTGTGGAACCACAGGATAATGTCAGCTTACCAGTTTCTATTCTGTTGGATAAATTGTGGTGAGATAAATTTGAAGTCTACTTTCTTATTTTTGCTGTGATTGGCTATAATATCATCCTTGCATAATCCTTGTAATAATTATAATTGCATAAGGATGCATCGATGTCCCTTGCGAATGTCCCGAAATATTATCCATCCTGGGTAATATCATTCAGTTGGACGTGGTTTATCGGTTGCATTCTCTTTATTCAATTAAAATGTTTTTTTATATAAAAGTGTTCTTAACCTACCATATACCGCGGAGCTGCGCTGCCGGTGACGCCATGTGCGCGCATGTTGTTATGGTCAGTGTATGACTAGCGTGGGAATCAGGATAGTAATTGGCAAAAAAGAGAGAGATAGTACTTTGGTGATGTCGTACAGCTAACACCACTGGTTACCTTTTCCGTCTTTCAAGACACTTATGTTATCACAAGAGATTTATTGGTCGCAGGTAAGGAAATTTTCACATGGCCTCTACCATGATGCTCTCATCACATTTGGCTCGACAAAGTCTCGTTTTCGCCGTGGCAGATAAGAAAGTTATATCTGAAATAAGATCAAGTGTCAGAAATAGGAATAGAAACTCGTTTGTGTATGACCGGACGATTGCTTAAACATTCAACGAACGATCTTGATAGGTATGCTTGGGTGACGAGGTTGATTACGCTTAAGAACTGCTTGCTACTGCCTACATTGATTTACAATTCGGAATTTGATTGATTCAAAATTACTTCATTTAATACCATGAAACGTCTGAATTAGTGTACTATAATTTGGTGCGTGTCATGGATTATATGCTGCGACAGACCACTATTCCCGCGTTTGCATCCGTCCCTTCATTTAAAGTTCTATTGAAAATGAGCAGGTTCTGCAATACTCGTATGCATTCCTGTTATGTATTATTTTGTATGTATGTATTATTATTATGTATTGTCCAGATACTTAAATATGCTTCCACGCTGTAAAAGAATGCAAAGTTCTATTATCATTTTTGGGAGGTAAAAGACCGACAAACCTCCAGGTATATTGAATTTCATTTTCTATGTACAATAATGAGTTTTTTTATCATGGCCAAAATCAAAACGGTAAAATATCCCCGAATTATTACTGTTCAGCCTCTTTTGAGGAACGGATATACAAATTGACATCATGCTCAGATGACTTAATGCACAGATCAGACGGATATCATCCGATGGACAGAGGAGATCCTTCCCAACTTCCAACCCGAAAAGCAGGAAAGAACTTGAAGGCAAAGATACCCTTAATACTCACACAAAAGGTCGATAAATAGGCAGTGCTCGACTGCGCCTTGTACGCCTCAACAGCCCAGAATGATAACAACAACAAGCTCTCTAATCCCTTGCAAAGGTGACCAAGTGCAGAACCCTAAATGGAGTCCTTGATAGATGTTCCGAAGACGCAGATTCCTAAGTCGCCTAAAAAGTTCGTCAATGAACCGCATAGCAGGTTCATTAAATAGCTGATCAGGAGCGGTGGTCCCCGATCTGACTTCG
Organism: Drosophila ercepeae; assembly: GCA_018150545.1. Classification (NCBI taxonomy): domain Eukaryota; kingdom Metazoa; phylum Arthropoda; class Insecta; order Diptera; family Drosophilidae; genus Drosophila; species Drosophila ercepeae. Next base: position 995,701 of record JAECWL010000097.1, on the reverse strand, counting down.
AAAACGCAGGGTGGAACCATGATGGCGTCATCAATAGGGTGAAGGCGGTAGACAAGATCCCCAGAAAACCAAGACCCCTTCGTATGCCTGATAGAGAAGCCGGTGGAGACTATTCTGACGAAGCTGAAAATGTACAAATCACTCCTCAGCCAAAGAAGATATATACCCAAAAGGCAAATGGAGCTGACGTGACCAATTGCAGGACCCTAATCGGAGTCCTCGACGAAGGCTTTAAAGACGGGCTAATGCTCATGGCACAATAGAATAGTGTTTTCAACGATCTAAATGGCAAAATATGAAAATATTAGAGAAGGAATGTCGGAAGAGGAGGGCATCCTGAAAGGATATGCCCTCCTCTTCCGACATTCCTTCTCTGGCATTAGCTGCGCTCCTACTCTATCCAAGCCCTTAATCAAACACTCTGAACAATAGGTGATAGGATTTTGTATGGAGAGCCTGCCTGCAAAGTAGACTACGTAGCGGCAGTCATAACAGGCCCCTTAAAGGTACCTAAGGATCTGCTCTGCTTATATGGGTATATGGGGCCAATCAGGGCGGGCTTCCCGCAGACTCACTAATGAGGAAGCTGGCGAAAGACGGCGAGCGAAGGGATATAATTCTGCTCATTGGCTGCGACGCCAACGCACATCAAAACCAGTGCAGAAGCACTAAAAATAAAAGGATTAAGTTGATCTTTGATTTTATCCTAGAATCCAAGCTGATGTTGGGCCACAGGGGTACGATACACACTTTCGTCCCTAATAACAAGAGGGAAGTCCTATATGTAACCGTCTTTTCAGAAAACCTAGAAAACTCTGTTAGCTGGATATTCCTATAGAAAAATTTCTCTTCAGACCAACACTATTTAGAATAAAAGATTAAATTTGAGAAGATCGGATCACTTATAGTTCAAAATAAGAGGAAGAATTTTACAGTAACAAGTAAGGACGCAGCAGTCGAGTTTCCCTACTGCAAAATACCCTGTACCCTTAGACATGCTTAATATACCAATCACATGTATGCAAATTCACCTCCTTTTCTGAATAGGCATTAATTTTTTGCAGTTGCACCTGCATCAGTCAAAATTTTACAAAGTAAACTCATTCTTTATATTGTAGATCACATGGTACTTAGTAGATATGCATATATAAGGCACGGAAACGCATAAAGGTTAACACTGTTAATGAGTAGATTTAAGTCGATATAAGTACGGCGTTGTTACCCTAACATTTTATATGCAAATTCAGCATAAACACATGTAGAGGACGTGTCTAGATCTCATTGGTCTGCCCAGTATGGGGACACCATTCGTGTGCTGATGCGTGAAGACGTGTTTTCATCGAGCTCCTATAAAATCAATTGATTCTAGTGAAGTGAATGGTTATTATTATTAATAAAAAACAAATAAATATATCGAAAGCGAAAAAGACGCTCCGGGCGATGCACCATCGCTCGAATACATATTCTGCGTTTGAAATAGTCAAATAATAGTTTCAAACAAATAAATTAAAACAAAAAAAAGCACTATGAGCCAGAACGACACTCGCGCTCAGCGACAACGAGAGCAAGACGATCGCCGGCTCTCATTACAACGAAACAACGCGTACTTTTCTTATGTCTCCGCGACACCTGCAAACGAAGACAACGAGCGGCCAATAACCCATAACCCAACGAACCTTCTTGTACCAACAAATCAAGAAAGAGCGCGCTCTTGCTCTCCGGCACTTCTAGCTCCGACACAAGCTCAGCTATCTGCAACAACAACAACTGGAGCAATATCGACAGTCCGCTCAACTTTGCCATTGGCTGCACCCGCTCACGCTTTTACTGAGTCAGCGAATACAAAAACAAAAGCCCAAGAGCCAAACGGCACTGCTGCACAACTAGCAAAACAAAACGCAAACAAAAAAGTTGGGTCGGCCTCGCAGACTGGACTGGACCGCTACATTACAATAAAGCGGAAGCTTAGCCCTAAAACTTCCGATACAGAAAACAAGTCGAAAAATATACGCGACAATACTACCTTGATCAACAATGAAGCGCCCGCAAATAACAACAGATTTGCCAACGAGGACGTGCCACTGAAATCCATCGATAACGAACCAAAGAAAATAAAGCCTCCCCCAATTTACATCCGCGAGAAGAGCACAAACGGTTTGGTATATTCTTTAATTGGCCTTATTGGAAAAGATAGCTTTTATATAATACCCCTCATAAGAGGTACTATTATTATTATTGCAAAATATATTAATATATTATTATTGCAAAAAATAGACAGTAGCTTTAAAGCTAGCGTTTTGAAATTTTTACCACATCATTATTTTTGTTGCACGCAGATCAAGTTTAAGAATCGGTCGGATCGGACCACTATATCACATAGCTGCCATACAAACGACCGAAATGAAAACACGTCTTTGTATGGAAAACTTTTTTGTTTTCAAGGGTATACCATCTTCGACAAGCCGAAGATAACTTTTCTCACTTGTTAGTGTTGTATTTATTCAATTATTTCTCTCGAATTATTTCTCTTTCGTATCTTACAGGTTGAATTTATTATTTTATTTAACTGAATATTGAATTTAATCACGTAACATTCTCCCGGCCGTTCAAAAGATGTTCAACCGTCGTCTAATTCTATGGATAAGTCTTGAAGTACGTTCCGGAGTTACTTCTCAGTTGACTCGTTGAACTTTGGCTCGTAATCCTTGTCTATACCGTATGGTGTAGGCGCTTATCAATATCAGTATAATAAATGATATTTTCAATGCTGCATACGATGCTAGTGTCTTCGGGTCTAGATCGTATGATGACGGATGTCCCTTACGCATGGTTAATTGGTGTTGCAGTGCCTCTTTTTAGGCGTCTTCAATTCCTGATGACCATATTATTCTGATATTGCATCCATTGCCCTTAACACCTTTTCTAATCGAATCTACGAATATCATGGTATGGTATATCATGGTTCCAAATTTAGTAAGGCTTTTTTGGGAGTTGCAGGCTGTGGAACCACAGGATAATGTCAGCTTACCAGTTTCTATTCTGTTGGATAAATTGTGGTGAGATAAATTTGAAGTCTACTTTCTTATTTTTGCTGTGATTGGCTATAATATCATCCTTGCATAATCCTTGTAATAATTATAATTGCATAAGGATGCATCGATGTCCCTTGCGAATGTCCCGAAATATTATCCATCCTGGGTAATATCATTCAGTTGGACGTGGTTTATCGGTTGCATTCTCTTTATTCAATTAAAATGTTTTTTTATATAAAAGTGTTCTTAACCTACCATATACCGCGGAGCTGCGCTGCCGGTGACGCCATGTGCGCGCATGTTGTTATGGTCAGTGTATGACTAGCGTGGGAATCAGGATAGTAATTGGCAAAAAAGAGAGAGATAGTACTTTGGTGATGTCGTACAGCTAACACCACTGGTTACCTTTTCCGTCTTTCAAGACACTTATGTTATCACAAGAGATTTATTGGTCGCAGGTAAGGAAATTTTCACATGGCCTCTACCATGATGCTCTCATCACATTTGGCTCGACAAAGTCTCGTTTTCGCCGTGGCAGATAAGAAAGTTATATCTGAAATAAGATCAAGTGTCAGAAATAGGAATAGAAACTCGTTTGTGTATGACCGGACGATTGCTTAAACATTCAACGAACGATCTTGATAGGTATGCTTGGGTGACGAGGTTGATTACGCTTAAGAACTGCTTGCTACTGCCTACATTGATTTACAATTCGGAATTTGATTGATTCAAAATTACTTCATTTAATACCATGAAACGTCTGAATTAGTGTACTATAATTTGGTGCGTGTCATGGATTATATGCTGCGACAGACCACTATTCCCGCGTTTGCATCCGTCCCTTCATTTAAAGTTCTATTGAAAATGAGCAGGTTCTGCAATACTCGTATGCATTCCTGTTATGTATTATTTTGTATGTATGTATTATTATTATGTATTGTCCAGATACTTAAATATGCTTCCACGCTGTAAAAGAATGCAAAGTTCTATTATCATTTTTGGGAGGTAAAAGACCGACAAACCTCCAGGTATATTGAATTTCATTTTCTATGTACAATAATGAGTTTTTTTTATCATGGCCAAAATCAAAACGGTAAAATATCCCCGAATTATTACTGTTCAGCCTCTTTTGAGGAACGGATATACAAATTGACATCATGCTCAGATGACTTAATGCACAGATCAGACGGATATCATCCGATGGACAGAGGAGATCCTTCCCAACTTCCAACCCGAAAAGCAGGAAAGAACTTGAAGGCAAAGATACCCTTAATACTCACACAAAAGGTCGATAAATAGGCAGTGCTCGACTGCGCCTTGTACGCCTCAACAGCCCAGAATGATAACAACAACAAGCTCTCTAATCCCTTGCAAAGGTGACCAAGTGCAGAACCCTAAATGGAGTCCTTGATAGATGTTCCGAAGACGCAGATTCCTAAGACGCCTAAAAAGTTCGTCAATGAACCGCATAGCAGGTTCATTAAATAGCTGATCAGGAGCGGTGGTCCCCGATCTGACTTCGAAAACGCAGGGTGGAACCATGATGGCGTCATCAATAGGGTGAAGGCGGTAGACAAGATCCCCAGAAAACCAAGACCCCTTCGTATGCCTGATAGAGAAGCCGGTGGAGACTATTCTGACGAAGCTGAAAATGTACAAATCACTCCTCAGCCAAAGAAGATATATACCCAAAAGGCAAATGGAGCTGACGTGACCAATTGCAGGACCCTAATCGGAGTCCTCGACGAAGGCTTTAAAGACGGGCTAATGCTCATGGCACAATAGAATAGTGTTTTCAACGATCTAAATGGCAAAATATGAAAATATTAGAGAAGGAATGTCGGAAGAGGAGGGCATCCTGAAAGGATATGCCCTCCTCTTCCGACATTCCTTCTCTGGCATTAGCTGCGCTCCTACTCTATCCAAGCCCTTAATCAAACACTCTGAACAATAGGTGATAGGATTTTGTATGGAGAGCCTGCCTGCAAAGTAGACTACGTAGCGGCAGTCATAACAGGCCCCTTAAAGGTACCTAAGGATCTGCTCTGCTTATATGGGTATATGGGGCCAATCAGGGCGGGCTTCCCGCAGACTCACTAATGAGGAAGCTGGCGAAAGACGGCGAGCGAAGGGATATAATTCTGCTCATTGGCTGCGACGCCAACGCACATCAAAACCAGTGCAGAAGCACTAAAAATAAAAGGATTAAGTTGATCTTTGATTTTATCCTAGAATCCAAGCTGATGTTGGGCCACAGGGGTACGATACACACTTTCGTCCCTAATAACAAGAGGGAAGTCCTATATGTAACCGTCTTTTCAGAAAACCTAGAAAACTCTGTTAGCTGGATATTCCTATAGAAAAATTTCTCTTCAGACCAACACTATTTAGAATAAAAGATTAAATTTGAGAAGATCGGATCACTTATAGTTCAAAATAAGAGGAAGAATTTTACAGTAACAAGTAAGGACGCAGCAGTCGAGTTTCCCTACTGCAAAATACCCTGTACCCTTAGACATGCTTAATATACCAATCACATGTATGCAAATTCACCTCCTTTTCTGAATAGGCATTAATTTTTTGCAGTTGCACCTGCATCAGTCAAAATTTTACAAAGTAAACTCATTCTTTATATTGTAGATCACATGGTACTTAGTAGATATGCATATATAAGGCACGGAAACGCATAAAGGTTAACACTGTTAATGAGTAGATTTAAGTCGATATAAGTACGGCGTTGTTACCCTAACATTTTATATGCAAATTCAGCATAAACACATGTAGAGGACGTGTCTAGATCTCATTGGTCTGCCCAGTATGGGGACACCATTCGTGTGCTGATGCGTGAAGACGTGTTTTCATCGAGCTCCTATAAAATCAATTGATTCTAGTGAAGTGAATGGTTATTATTATTAATAAAAAACAAATAAATATATCGAAAGCGAAAAAGACGCTCCGGGCGATGCACCATCGCTCGAATACATATTCTGCGTTTGAAATAGTCAAATAATAGTTTCAAACAAATAAATTAAAACAAAAAAAAGCACTATGAGCCAGAACGACACTCGCGCTCAGCGACAACGAGAGCAAGACGATCGCCGGCTCTCATTACAACGAAACAACGCGTACTTTTCTTATGTCTCCGCGACACCTGCAAACGAAGACAACGAGCGGCCAATAACCCATAACCCAACGAACCTTCTTGTACCAACAAATCAAGAAAGAGCGCGCTCTTGCTCTCCGGCACTTCTAGCTCCGACACAAGCTCAGCTATCTGCAACAACAACAACTGGAGCAATATCGACAGTCCGCTCAACTTTGCCATTGGCTGCACCCGCTCACGCTTTTACTGAGTCAGCGAATACAAAAACAAAAGCCCAAGAGCCAAACGGCACTGCTGCACAACTAGCAAAACAAAACGCAAACAAAAAAGTTGGGTCGGCCTCGCAGACTGGACTGGACCGCTACATTACAATAAAGCGGAAGCTTAGCCCTAAAACTTCCGATACAGAAAACAAGTCGAAAAATATACGCGACAATACTACCTTGATCAACAATGAAGCGCCCGCAAATAACAACAGATTTGCCAACGAGGACGTGCCACTGAAATCCATCGATAACGAACCAAAGAAAATAAAGCCTCCCCCAATTTACATCCGCGAGAAGAGCACAAACGGTTTGGTATATTCTTTAATTGGCCTTATTGGAAAAGATAGCTTTTATATAATACCCCTCATAAGAGGTACTATTAATGAAATCAAACTTCAAACGAAAACGGAGGAAAACTACAGAAAAGTCACAAACCATCTTACTGCAAACAAAACATGCTTTTACACCTACTAGCTTAAAAGTAGCAAGGGTCTACAAGTATTACTGAGCCTGATGTAAAGCCCGAAGAGATAGCTGAGGCGCTAATGGAAAAGGGATTTTGCGTCAAAAGCGCACACAATATTAAAAACAGAAACAGGCAGCCGCAACCACTCTTTAAGATTGAGCTTAAACCATAAAACAAGCATCTAAAAAAAACGAGGTTCATCCAATTTATAAACTCCAGCTCCTTCTGCACCGTAGGATTACAGTAGAAGAGCCGCATAAACGTAATGCTCCTGTTCAATGTATGAACTGCCAAGAATACGGCCATACGAGATCGTATTGCACATTTCGCCCAGTGTGTGTAGTCTGTGGAGATCTCCACGTCTCCACACACTGCCAAGCTAATAAAGAAAATGCAAGCGCGAAAAAGTGCGGTAACTGTGGGGGTAATCACACAGCAAACTACAGAGGCTGTCCAATCTACAAAGAGCTGAAACCCCGTCTCCACAAAAGAATGAACACGGCACGGGTACACCAAGGAACAGCTACGCTTACACCATCGGAAATAAATCCAGAAGTACTTTTTCCAAACCAACAAGTATTGCTCCCTGGACTATACCAAGCTTTAACAAGATAAGTTTTGCAAACGTTTTAAAATCAGGTATGACGCCTCCAACCCAAAACTCCCAAACCTCACATGAAGAACACACAAAATTGGACACACAACAAAACTATAGGCCATCTGAGCAGCAAGAAACGAAAACTGAAGCTATGATGCAAGCCTTACAACAGAGCATGATGGAATTCATGACATTTATGCGAACCACCATTCAAGACATGATGCGTAATCAAAACCTATTGATACAAATGCTTGTCGCCCAACAACAAAATAAATAATGGCTACCTTACGCATAGCTTCGTGGAACGCCAATGGCGTCTCACAGCGCAAACTTGAGCTAGCTCAATTCCCACATGACAAGCATATCGACGTAATGTTTCTTTCGGAAACTCATCTAACAAGCAAATACAATTTCCAAATAAAAGATTACAACTTCTATGGTACAAATCACCCCGATGGTAGAGCAAACGGTGGGACCGGCATTCTAATTAGGAACCGTATGAAGCACCACTTTTACAAAGAGATTGCTGAAATTCATCTACAGGCCACATCTTTCAATATACAGCTGGAGGAAAACACTCACCTCACACTAGCGGCCGTATACTGCCCCCCCCCCTGCCACCCAGCTGCCTGACTTGATTGACTTCGCAGTCACGAAAAATATTTCTCGCAGTTTGGTAAGAGCTGAATGTCTACCAGAACTGTCATTACTTGCCTGTACTAATTCATCTCAGCCGGTACCCAGAAAACGTAAAACCACCTTACAGACTGACTTCGCACAAATCGAACTGGCTTAGGTATAAAAAATATATACGAGTTCACACATTAAGCTAAACCCAAAACTCAATACTGAACCTGATATAGAGAGCTGCACAGGAACACTGGAATTCATTCTTACGGAAGCAGCTCGAAATGCAACACCTAAAACCACAAACGTTACAATTAATTCGAACAAGACTAACGCACAAATCAAGCAACTCGTTCGCGCAAAACGACGCTTACGTAGAGAATGGCAATCTTCCAGATCACCATCTGCAAAACAAAAGCTGAAAACAGCCACACGGAAGCTGACCAACGCTCTGAAACAAGAGGAAGAATACGCTCAGAGCCGATATATAGAGCAACTTTCACCAACAGGTATTAAACATAAGTCACTGTGGAGAGACCACCCAACCATTTGCCCACCGACTGAAACCATATTGCGTATAAGGAATTCCTCAGGCGGCTGGGCACGTAGTGATGCAGATAGAGCCATCACATTTGCCGCTCACCTACAAAATGTATTTACGCCAAACGAGGCTACTAGCACATTTGCGCTACCGACTTCAAACGCAAACTGCAACCAGCAACACACCCCAATTGTGTTTCGTCCAAAAGAAATATCTAATATAATTAAAAATAATCTCAGCCCGAAAACATCCGCCGGCTTCGACCTTATTACTCCGGAAATGATCATCGAGCTGCCACATTCTGCAGTTCACTACCTAACGTAGCTCTTTAATGCCATCACAAAACTTGGTTACTTTCCACAACGATGGAAGAGATCGATTATCATAATGATTCCGAAGCCTGATTCCCTCATCCTACCGACCAATAAGTCTACTCTCATGTATATCGAAACTATTCGAAAAATGCGTGCTAATCCGACTGAATCCACACCTGAGAGCCTACAATATAATCCCAGCCCATCAATTTGGCTTTCGCTAAAGCTACGGAACCATTGAATAGGTGAATCGAATAACAGCGGAGATAATAACTGCATTTGAAAATCGAGAATACTGTACAGCCGTATTTCTAGACGTATACCAAGCATTCGACAGAGTCTGGCTAGACGGCCTAATGTTTAAAGTTAAAACAGCTTTACCCGGAAGCATACACAAACTTCTAAAGTCATACCTATATGACAGAAAGTTTGCAGTGCGGTGCAACACTGCTACTTCCACTGACCACGAAATTAAGGCTGGAGTCCCCCAAGGCAGCGTTCTTGGGCCAACATTATACCTCATCTATACTGCTGACATTCCTACAAATATTTGCCTAACAGTGTCCATGTTTGCGACGATACAGCTATCCTTAGCCGTTCAAGGTCCCCAATCCGAGCTACAGCACAGCTGGCATTGCTGGCATAGACACTGAGAAGTGGCTCTCTGACTAGCGAGTAAAAGTAAACGAGGAAAAATGCAAGCACGTGACATTTACGCTGAACAGACAAGATTGCCCACCACTTTTTTTGAACAACATACCATTCCTCAAAGCAGATGAGGTAACGTGCCTAGGAGTACACCTCGACAGAAGACTCACATGGCGCAGGCACATTGAAGCGAAAAAAAACCCATCTTAAGCTCAAAGGCAACAACTTACACTGGCTCATCAACGCTGGCTCTCCGCTCAGCCTGGACCACAATGTCTTGCTCTACAATGCAGTATGGAAACCCATCTGGACCTATGGCGCATAGCTATGGCGCATAGCTATGGGGCAACGCCAGCAACAGCAATACTGACATCATACAGCGAGCACAGTCAAAGATTCTGAGAACCATCACTGGGGCACCGTGGTACGTTCGGAACGAAAACATCCAAAGAGACTTAAATATCCCACCAGTCACCAATGAAATCACAGAGCTTATGAAAAATATCATAGCAAGCTTTCCTCGCACCCCAACCACCTAGCGAGAAATCTAACCCAGCTCAGCAGTCGTTCCCGTCTTCGACGAAAGGGACCTACCAACCCAGCGAAGAAATTTTTAGGGACGCTTAATCTCGGAACAGTTGCAAAAATAAAAGAACTGTTTAGAAATAGCCGCGTTGGTAGTTTGATTTCAAGAATAATAAGGAGCGGTTGCTCATGAATCCGACTCCAGCTCAAGCTGCATTAATTAAAGTGGTTGGCTAGCCTTAAGGGCAGATAATAACGGAAAAAGTTCTCCCACCGTAAACTGATCATACTCATGAAAGGCGCTGCGCAACGGCCAGCGCACCACCCGAGCTGAGAACCGAGCTAAGAAGCCGGCTACGTTGACGATTACGTCATCCCCGGAGAAGAAGATCTCCGACACTCACAGCCCCAGCGGAGCAGCTGATTACATCGGCGCTGAAGTACTCATCCCCTTTCCCCACGGACTGCGGCGTGGGAAAACCTCAGGGCAATACCTATAACATAATTTATATACAAATTTGACATATTACGTTATGAAAATAAGTTTCGTGTGTCATAAAGCCATACATATTTTGCTGTCAACGTCGCAGTCAGCGTCGCGCAATGCGTTTTTTGCTGCGCTTCTTCTTCCCTTGCCATAGATTTTGCATGTGACATAACTTCCGTGTCTCTTATCCGATTTGGTTCAAATCGGATATAAGCATCAACGCACATGCCAAATTGCATATCATTATGTTAATAAATGCGGTTTTTGGGGGAGCGGGGAGTGATATCAAAATAAAAAAAACAGCTCTTTTAGTTTCTGAGATCTAGGCGTTGATACGGACAGACAGACGGACAGACGGACGGACAGACGGACATGGCTATATCGACTCGGCTGTTGATGCTGATCAAGAATATATATACTTTATGGGGTCGGAGATGCTTCCGTCTGCCTGTTACATACATTTGCACCTTATTATGATACCCTTTTCACCCATTATTAATGGGTACAGGGTATAAAAACATAGATTGAAAACCGAGCTAGCTCGCGAGTGGAGAAATACAATTAAAAGAAGGCTTGAATGACCTGGTAACAGAATTTTCTGATGCTTTTACCAAGGACCGCAGCTGGGATATTCTCTTACTAGGCCAAATTGCTTTGGACGGAGAAGGATGAAACAAATTATAAAGCCAACCTAGAGCACATTCAAAAAAGAACAGCCAAATGCAAAAAGTCTTGTCAAGTTTCTGCTCAGATATACATGATCCTTCAACCCGACTGAGGAAGAAACCGCACCAACATAGAGTACATTTAGAAGACTGACTGCAATAGGACTTCGTCCGATATAGAATTTACAAGTCCTTATCAGCACTCAATTACCTAGCTGCTCTTCAGAGCGTAGATTCAAAAAATTTAGAATAATAGTAAATTCTATTCTCTAGAGTACCTTCACAATAATAAGAACCTAATGCAGTTTGAAGCCTTTTAAATAAATATATTTTCCCCCATTGAATTAATTAAAAAATTTGTCTGCAATTTCGGATCAAGGTATGGCCCTTCTATTCGCAACATTCTTTCAAACAACGTATTCACCTCCTACAATTACGGATCAGCCTTAATCATATAATATTCAACCAGCTTATCTTATTTGCAGACCATCTTTTTTCGAAAGCAGTTTTTATAGAATTCCAGTCTCCTATAACTAGAAACTTTGATCTTGCCACATATATGTCAGGGAGCTTTCATAAGTCGTTGTACCAATTATAGAGGCATCTCTAAATTGTCCGAAAATTTTGACGCTTTTTGAAAAATTTATCACTTTACAAATACAAAACCCCCGCAGTTAAATTATTTCTCGATGGCAAAATGGATTTATAAAGCTTCGGTCCACCACCAAAAACCATTTGGTTTTGACGTCCTTTATTACAGATGTCTTTCAAAATGGCCTCCAAATGCATTTAATCTATTCTGACTTCTGCAAATCATTTGACTTTGTTCATCGCTCACTCCTTTTGAGTATACTAAATCTGTTAAAATTTCTGTTCTCATGTGGACTTTCAGCTTTTAGCTGGAAGAATCCAACGATCGCTGGGCTGCGTTTCACAATGTGCCACTTTCCCTTCATGCGAGTCTTTGACGCAAGATCTCTCTGTTGATATCTGACAGAATGTCGACCCTGGGAATCGGTTGCAGTTCTTGATGGTGTGAATTTTGCCATTGCATTCTTCCACGACGTTGCCTATTATTCGTAAAATTATATCATGATGGGCACCCGGGAAGATCGTGACCTTTCTACATACTAGTTTTATTTGAGGGAATTTAGTAATAAAGTGTTTGGCGTTACTTGACTGTAAGACTTTGACGGACGAAATTGTGAACCACCCTCCGTCCACAAAGACAACGTAAAGTAATAAATCTTCCAGTTACAATTTAGAAGCCACTTCGCATAGTTAATACCAATAGAACTAAAGATAATTTAATCTAAAATCAAATCGGTGGTGGATAAACTCTATAAAATTTAACAAATCAACACTTTAATCCAACAACAAACAATAAGGAATAAAATAATAAATATAATAATATAATATAATATATAATAAAATGATAATATAATATATAACTTATGTGCCGATGACCTGGGGAAATGACCCCAGATCGGCACAAGGTCAGATATTACCAAATTATGTGTTGTTCCACGTGAAATAATACGGCGAAGTATTTGCTTATGGTTTTCCTTTATTAGTTTTGGTTAGTTGAAGTTAAGTAAGATCTGCTCTGCTCCGGTTCTCCTCTGCAAGTGCCACCCGGCTCCCGCGCCACGAGCGTCGAGCCCTCGGTCGGCCCGCATCAGTGCCGAACACGAGCAACGGGACTGCTGCTCTGAGTGCAATCCTGAGTGCAATCCCAGCAACTCCGCATAAAGGTCCGGGGGGCAGCCGGGGCGGCGAGGTAAGAAAGGCCCCGCTTGCAGACCGTTGACCAGCTCAGCCGTGGCACGTGTATGGTGCGAGGGGCCAGGGGAAGCGTTTAGCCGGTGCTAAATGGCGCCACGAGCGTCGAGCACTCGGTCGGCCCGCATCAGTGCCGAACACGAGCAACGGGACTGCTGCTCTCGCGCTCGAGTGTTACAATCCTGAGTGCAATCCCAGCAACTCCGCATAAAGGTCCGGGGGGCAGCTGGGGCGGTGAGGCAAGAAAGGCCCCGCGCGGCGAGGCAAGAAAGGCCCCGCGCGGCGAGTTAAGGAAGGCCCCGCGCGGCGAGTTAAGGAAGGCCCCGCTTGCAGCTGGTGTTAACTTATATAATAATAAGGACCGTGACCCCAGGTATGCTTCTACAGTTCTTTCCTCATATAGAGGAGTTAGTTTGTTTAGTGAGTTAATGGTTTAGTTAGTTGCCAAGTCTTTGGTTGAATTTTACTAGAACTTTCCCACCGGCGTCGAAGACTCTGTTTTGCATGAAAGCATTTTCTCTGGACCAAAGCGCATTTTGGGCGCTCTTGATTTTCTATTGGAGGTCCAATTGCGATTCAATAGGGTCGGTTTCAAACACATCGACTGGTCTCTTGTCAATAACCGAATGAATCGATTTATTGTATCGTGTGGTTGTTAGAAGGATCAGTTCCATGGTGTCGTTGATACATTTCTCGATTTTGATGCGTCGTGCGAGCTCTATTAGGGTGCTGTTGAAGCACTCTATATGGCCGTTAGAAACACTATGGAGTGGCGGGGCATTTGAAACTCTAACGCCGAAGTGGTTGCTGAGCATGGTCAGTATTGTGTGCGAGCTTGGTGACGGTTCGTTGTCGCAATAGATATTTTTGGCCCTGGGGAAGAAGTTCATGCGCGGAAGCAGTGGTGATTTGAGGTCTTCAATAGTTCTCGACGGGATGTGTTGCACAACGGCGAATTCGGTGAACTTGACAATGCAGGTAAGGAACAGTTTTTTGCCTTTCGAGAAAATGTCTGTGTGTAACATTTCTCCTAAGTGAGAGGGAATCGGTGATTCACCTATTTCAAGTTTCTTTGGATGCCTATCCTATTTGGCGTGATGCACGTTTTGCAATGGGTGACAATTTCGTTTGCCAATTTAGACATTTTTGCCATGCTTAACGTTTTCTTGGGCGGACCTGTGGGCCCCATAGAGCTCTGCAACGAATTTTTTTTTTCTTTCGCTGCCACAAAAAAATGGCTGTCACTCTGTTTTTGCAGTCCCAGAATTTTTGTGGCAGGGAACCTTCTGTCCTGCAATAATGCTGGTGTATGGAGATCGCAGTGGAGGCCGTTCACGCTCGCGGAGACCACCGTTAATGCGAATTCCTCAAGTAAGGCCTCCTTCGAGGTGATGTTCATTAAGTGCCGCTTTTCCCGCATGATGACGTGTTTTCATCGAGTTCTGTATAAAACAAATAAATCGAAAGCGAAAGCGAAATAGCCGCTCTGTGCGTTGTACCTTCTCCTGATTACATACTGTGTTTGAAATAGTATAAACAAGTAGTTCTACATTTTCAAACAAATAAAAAATATCACCATGAGCCAAAACGACGTTCGCGCTTAGCCGGCTCTCCCTGCAACGAAACAACGCATACTTCTTTTACGTCTCCGCCGCTACTGCAGGCAGCGAGCGGTCAATCACCTCTAACCCGACGAATTTACCTTTGCCAACAGCTCAAGAAAGAGCGCGTTCTTGCTCTTCCTAACTAATAGTTTCATCACACAACCCGCAATCTCAAAACTCTTGCGAATTCTCTCTACGCTTACCTACGGTAACTAGTACTGTGACAACAGCAACCACTGCAACTGCAATCACAACTAAACTGCTGCTGGATCGGTGTATCAAAGTCAAAGAGCCACACAAGCGAAATCGCCCAGTGCAGTGCTTTAACTGCCAAGAATATGGCCATACCAAGGCTTACTGTACGCTGAAATCTATTTGCGTAGTTTGTAGTGAAGCTCATAGTACAACGAATTGCCACAAGAACAATTAAGACATTCTGTAAAAATGTGCAGCAGCTGCGGTAAAAGCCACACAGCGAACTGGCTTGGCTGTATAGTTTACTAGGAACTAAAGAGCCGCCTTAACAAACGCGGAGAAGCAATACGCGCCCAGACCACCCACATCAGGCAAACTCCGCCACAACCGGGTCCGTCTTACACGTCTTACACATCGTACCAGTCCTAGCGTTTCCTTTGCTAGTTCCATTAAATCGGAAACGATAGCACAAGAGTCTACTACTACTCGGGAAAAACATAAAATAAATACCTTGAACGCACAAACGCAGTATATATCAACTGGCTTTGAAACGATGATGATCTCACTCTAGAAAAACCTAAAAGAGTTTATGACATTCATGCAATCCACAATGCAAGAGCTTATGCGAAACCAAAATATACTGATACAGCTTCTTGTGACACAGAAATCCAAATAATGTCTCCACTTCAAATATCTATGTAGAACGCAAATGGCGTTTCACGGCACAAAATCAAACTTGCCCAGTTCTTAGCCGAAAAAAATATTGACGTCATGCTCCTCGCCGAGACACATCTAACAGACAAGCACAACTTCCATATTCCTACATCGAGTATAATGTCGCGCTCAATTCGTCCATCAACCCTAGCGACGAGCTGGATGTTTATGTCGACTGCTTCACTGCTACTGTCATTGAGGCTGGACGACGGGCTACTCCATCACCGCGTCAAGTAAGCCCGAAAACTATTAGAAGACCAATACTAAATCCGAAGGCTCTTCTGAACCTCAAAAGACACCTCAAGAGGCGTTTAATAGCAACAGGAGATCCTTCAACTAAGCAGTCCCTCTTAAGGGTTACAAACAGACTGCGTCGGATGCTTGCCAAAAACCGCCAGGAAAACCAACCCATCCCATAAAACATACCACGCCGCCAAGTCACTCTGCAGTTAGAGAGCCTCCAAGAAGACACCTGGACCCGATGGTGTTGATAACCGTGCAGCCAAATACCTTCCTCACAAAGGAGTTCTTGCATTAGTAAAAATTTATAATACCATGCTAAGACTAGGGCACTCCCTAAGCAATGGAAGCGTGCAAGGATCGTTTTGATACCCAAACCCGGCAAACCTCCAACGCAGATAGACTCGCACCGCCCAATAAGTATACTTCCAACCTTTTCTAAGGTATATGAACGCATTCTGATGAAGCGATTGATGGATCTGCCGCAAGTATCAGGATACATACCCCAACATCAATTTGGCTTCAGGAAGTCACACGGTTGCCCGGAAAAAGTCCGTCTAGTCAATTCCGTAACGCACGGCCTTGAGCCCAAGCTCTACACGGTGGCAGTCTTCCTCGATGTCAAGCAAGCTTTTGTAAAGGTATGGCACGAGGGACTCCAATATAAAGTCAAGGCTCTTCTTCCAGGACCACACTACAATATCCTGAGATCCTTCATCACCGATCAGATCTTCGAAGTGGCAATGAGAGACTCTCGATCGAGAATGCTGGTCATGAACGCAGGAGTTCCTCAAGGAAGTGTACTCGGACCCATTTTGTACACCCTATACACAGCAGATATGCCAGTTCCGTACCCCAGTGCTCCATCGGCTGAGGTACTAGTGGTACTAGTACATACGCCGACGACAAAGCCATGCTTGCGTCTCACATGTCTCCGCAAACGGCCTCGAATGCAGTACATTATGGCTGCACTACACTGAAGCCTGGGCAGCCAAGTGGAATACAGCCATCAATTGTGCTAAGTCCGCTTGTGTGACCTTCGCGCTCCATCCCGGCACCTGCACTGTCCTAACATTTAACGGTGGGTTGATGGGCAATGTCAATACTTTTACCTGGGAGTCCACCTGGATGGGAAACTCATCTGGCGGGCCCATATCACAGCGATAAGGCAAAGTGCCTTGTAAAGATGAAAAAACTGGACTGGTTCCTACGGACTAGCCAACTACAACTCCTAACTAAAGTTCTAGGTAGTACTCATCAAGGTAGTACTAAACCCCACTTGGACCTATGCCATCCAAGTATGGGGAACGGCCTCCAAGCACCAGCTTGACAGGCTAAAAACTGTCTAGACACGTGCTGCTCGGCTTTCACTCGGGCTCTCCTGGTACCTCTCCAACCACGCTATCCTAAGGGCTCTCCGGATTACTCTGATTACGCGGAGAATTTGGCAACACACCCAAACTCTCAGGCAAGTGATCTCGCCAATGCTCTCTTCCTCCGACGTCTGAAGAGGATCCACCCCTCTGATCTACCTACTCGCATAATATCGTAAGATTCTCTCGTCCGGTTACAGGCTGTGAACTGATTCCGACGCTAAATAAAACAAAAAAAATTTTCATATTCCAGGATATTCACTCGGTGAGCGATTCATAGCGGTGACTACAATGCTAAGCATACGCACTGGGGATCACACCTTTTGACCCCAGAGGGTAACAACTCTACAATGCGCTTATTAAGCGGCGAAACAAGCTTAGCGGCCCTACAGGATCACACACAATAGGACCAACTGGGCAAGGTACGTGAAATATACTTGTACGCACATGGAATACGGTATACGGTATTCACCGATGAGGATGTTGATAGCCTGGTCAAATCGATAAAGCAAGCACTTGTTGCTGCAGCCAAGGCTTCTACCCCTCCAGACACACACAAAATGACAAACCATAGCAAGACAAATCGCGATATCGAGCAGTTAGTACTTGAATAACGAAGACTAAGAGGAAAATGGCAGAAAAACAGATCCCCAACGGCTAAAGAACAACTAAAAATAGCTACACGTAGACTAACCAGCGCCCTTAAGCCTGAGGACGCAAACGCCCAGCATATATATATCAAACAACTATAGCTCACCAGCAAAAATAATCCTTTTTGGAAAGCACACAAAAAAAAACGATTCAGCATCTCCGATGGTAATCGATCCAATACTCAGGTGGTCAAGTGGTCGCCGATGCAGCATTTCGGATATTTAGTTGTTACAATGTCTCAGCGTTTTAAGTAGGCCGTTTTTATGTCGCACCGTTTGAAGTGCCGCAACAAAGTACAACAAAGTATTTCTTGGTGCCCCCTTTAGGCCTCTGGTTGTCGAGGCGGTTTTGGTGGGGGACCGCCGAGGGTGAATGCTGAGGCGGTAACTCCTCCCCCCTCAGACTGAACTACCGACCATAGCGGGGATATTGTTGCTGGTACCGTAGCAGGTGAAGCGATGGTTGGTGTGAAGGTGGCCTGAGGTGTAGTCCGTGGTGTGAAAATTGTTGTCTTCTTTGGGAACCATGCCACGATGAGTACTACTATCAGTAGTATACCGAGCATTGAGTAAGTTGTTGTCGTGTGCATCGTGTTTCCCGCCTGTATCCTGCTAATCTGTATTTTTGTTTCCAGATCCTCCATCCTCAGCTCGTGTACTCCCAACTCCTGGGTTGTCCTGTTTCTCTTAATCGTCTCTATCCGAGGTATGTCTAACTTCATCTCTGCTGTGCCAAGCCTTTCTACCGCTTCGTACTGCACGTTGTTTACCATTGCCTTGCAATGGGTGAATTTTATAAGGGCTGATCCATTCAACGTTTTGTCGATTCCGCAATCTGTCTGTATCCTGACGTTTTCTCCATTGAAGATTGCGATGTAACCGACCTCCGGTTCGAAGATCGTTGGACCAATCCGACGTCCTTCGTTTCGCATTCCGCTTCCTTTCCACTTAACAGTCTTTTAATACATTTTGAATTTTTTTTTTTTTTTTTTTTTTTAATTTCCTTTAAATTACATTCTGTTTTTTTAAAGAATAACAATGAGTAATGGTTGAAGAATGGAAAAAAAGGTAGCGGCCCTTCCCATTGCAAGGATACGCTAATACTTTAATAGTTTACTAATAATTACTAATAATTTAATTCTGTTGGAGTTTTGCGTTTTAATCTTCTCGGTTCCAGCTCTCTCATCGGTATTTGTCTCAGGTTTGGGTTTTGGTGGTTTAGTAGTTGATTTGTGTGTTTTTTGCTGCTTTTTTTAATAGTTTCGTTGACTGTCTCTATGTTTAAATCTTTATGGATATCTTCATTTCTAATATACCATTCGGCATTTGTCATTGTTCTGAGCATTTTCGATTGTGTTCGTTGAATTTGCTGTAAGTGAGATTTACTGGCAGTTCCCCAGATTTCTATTCCATACGTCCAAATTGGTTTTATTATCGCCTTGTACATTGCTATTTTGTAATGTAATTTTAGATTTGAGTGTTTTCCTATTAGCCAGTCAAGTTGTCGAAATTTGTTTTTTATTTCATTTCGTTTGTTTAGGATGTGCTGCTTCCATGTCAGTTTTGCGTCAATGGTTAGTCCAAGGTACTTGGCATATGGGCGTAGTAATATTTGATTGTCGTTGATTTTAATTGCGAAGTTTTTGGGTTGTCGTTTTGTGTATATTACTTGTTGAGTTTTGTCTTTATTTATCTCGATGCCCCATCTCTCAAACCAGGATACTGTTTGTGTCATGATTTGTTGTAATGTACTTGCAGCTGTTTTTTCACACGCGCTTGACGACATTAACACAGTATCATCTGCGAACGTAGCAATCATTGATCCAGGGATAGTTGGCGCTGGAATATCGGAGGTGTAAATCAGGTATAAGATGGGCGCAAGCACACTGCCTTGGGGAACACCCGCTGACACTGGCATAACATCTGAGCATTCATTGTCATATTTGATATAGAAATATCTGTCCGTTATATAGCTTTGTAGGATGGTATATAGGTTATATGGTAGTATATTTCTTAGCTTATGCAGCTGTCCTTTGTGCCATACTTTGTCAAATGCTTTAGCAATGTCCAGGTACACAGCATAGCAAAACTTCTTTTTGTCAAAATCTTCTGTTATTTTATTAATTACTCGATGGACCTGTTGGACAGTCGAGTGCTGCTTCCGAAAGCCGAATTGGTGAGGAGGTATTTTTTTGTATTTATTTGTTTTAGGGTTGGCTCGATTCTATTTAATAGGACTTTTTCAAATACTTTTGAGAGGACAGGTAATAAAATGATTGGTCTGTACGAAATAACAGTATTGGCGTTTTTATTTGGTTTTGGAATTGCTTTAATTTGGCCTACCTTCCAAGTTATGGGAAAGTATTGCAGTCGAAGGATTCCGTTAAACAGGTTTCTAATATAGGTGATTATAGCGTCTGGTAGTTCTTTCAGAATTTTTCCTCCGATTAAGTCATATCCGGGGGCTTTCTTGTTTTTAATTTGTTTTATGTGAGATTTAATTTCTGCCTTTGTTATAGTTTTAATTGCACAATTTGAGTTGGTGATTTGTGTTGGAAGCTCAGCGTTGCCGTTGTCCATGTCATTGGTAAATGATGTTTTAAAGTGTCCAGCAAGAGTGTCTGCTTTTTCTTTGTTTGATCTCGCCCATGTGTTGTTGTTTCTTTTTATAGGCGGCTTGTGTATAGTTGAGTTCGTCAATTTTTTGGTCGCTTTCCACAGAGAATAATTTGTAGATAAGGAGGTTCCGAGGTTGCTAAGGTAGTATTGTAGCCGGTTATCTTTGTCTGCCCTGAGAATTCTCTTGAGCTCGTCTGTTGCTCTATTAAGTTTGTTTTTAACTTCTGGATGCCTAGTCGTTTGCCATATCTTCCTAAGGTTACGGTTTTTTCTGATTTTGTCTTTAATAAAGGCGGGAGTTTTCTTTAATGCAATCATTTTTATAGATGGTGTCGATTGCGTTGCTGCATATATGATGTTGTCGTTTAAATATGCTATTGCGGAGTCCAGTTCGTTGTTTGTCTTTAGAGAGATATTTATTTCCATGTTCTGTTCCAAAATCTGGCGATTATATACCAGTTATATACCATATACCATTACATATACCAGTTTGTTTTGTGGTTAAATAAAGGGGGGTCATTGTTGTTTTCTTCTACCCCACCATGTAACGTAATTAATATTGGGGAATGGTCGGAGGAGAGGTCTAGGCATGATTTTATTGTTAGGTTCTCGCATGTTATATTTCTTGTAATGCAGAAATCAATTAAATCCGGTAGTTTATTGGTGTCAGTTGGCCAGTAAGTCGGCTCGTCTGTGCTTAGGGCACGGCTATTATTGCTTCTTATTGCTTCATACAGTTGTCTTCCCTTTGCAGTGGTAAGTCTGGACCCCCATGCTATGTTTTTGGCATTATAGTCACCTCCTGCCAAATACCGATTTCCCAGTGATTTTAGAAAATCGAGGTATTGGTCTTTTGTATTGTTAAATTTAGGTGGGCAATAAACTGCAGATATATTTATTGGACCCGTTGTGTCTGAGGTCGATATAGTAGTAGCCTGTTTGTAGTCCTTTTTGAATCCATCGAGCTCTATGCACTTGATGCTTTTTTTTAATTATTACTGCAGTACCACCATGGGCCTTACCGTCCGGGTGATTAGTAGAGAATATATTATAGTCAGGTATGTTTATATAGGTTTTCTCAGTTGAGTGAGTTTCAGAAATGAGCATGACGTCAATTAGCTTTTCATTTAAGAATGTTTTTAGTTCAAGTAAATGGCGTGAAAGTCCGTTAGCATTCCAGATGGCGATTGTTAGGTGTTTATATGTCAAGTTTAGATACTAGGAGCGTGACAATGTTCATCATATTTGTCATTTGGGCTATTAATTGTTTCATCAATTGTTTTAGTTCGTCAAAATCATTTTGTGCGGTTTGGCTTAATTGAGTTGGAGCAGGCTGTATTGTATTAATAGTACATGATGAGGAGCTGTGTTTTCCAGCGCACTTTACACAAGTTGGGTCTTTGGTGCAGTAATTTTTGGTATGTCTATATTTTTGGCAGTTTGTACATTGGGGAAGTGTTCGCTTTGGTCGCGGTGGCTCAAAAATTACTTTGCAGTGAAGAAGGTGCTCAATTTTATAGATGTCTTTATTATTTTCTTTCATTTTGAGTTCAATAGAGAATAGAGGCAATGGTTGTTTGGAGTCATAGCGCTGGATGTTGTGTAAATTTATAACTTCATGCCCTTGCTGAGCTAGTTCATTTATAATATCGTCTTTGTCTGTAGCATGATGGACGTTACGAAGGATTACCTTAAATCCTCTCTGGTCTTTTGGTCTGAAGGTGTAGTATTTGGTCGATTTATCTTTTAATAGTCCTAATATGTTGTGATAGTGAGTAGATTCTAGTGGCTGTATTTTTATTTCATTAGTTGACAGTGCTTTAAGTTCATATCGTGTTTCTTTTAATGAATTTAAAGCAGTAGTTAGTGCGTATATGTTTTCAACATTTTGAACATATATGGGGGGGGGGTTTTGCTTTTTTGTGCTCAATTTGCATTTGCGTATTTATAGTTGCATTTGTCCCATTGTCAGTTTGGTTTTCGTCTTCATCATCTTGTGCTAGTAACTCAAAGCGGTTGCTTGAGGTTGTCTCGGCTAGCCAGTACTTTTTGAGTGTTTTTTGAGTGGCGGTTTGAGCTTTATTCTTCTGTTTCTTGTTGCCATTTAAAAGATCTTTGGAACCGTTTGGAGACTGATTTTCTCGGTGACGTTTTAAGTTTTGTTTGTTTGGGAGAGAGGATTGAGTTTTGTTTATTGTTGTTGGAGCGGGTATTGAGGTTGTGGGTGTTTTAATATTCGCTGAGGAAGAGCGTATCGGCATTGAAGCATAGCAAACTGTAGTTGTTGTTGCTATAGTTGCTGTAGTTGTGGTATTTGTGTCTGAGGTTGTTGAGAGCGGAAGAGTTGAGAGTGGGAGAGCTGAGAGCGTAACTGCTGTGAGCGGGAGAGTTGAGTGTGTGTTCATTTGTATCGCGGAAGTTGTTGTTGGTATACGCGCGGGTAAATTTGGCGCGCATTCTGGTCTTTGTTGCTGAGAGTAATTGTTGGGTCTCTCCAATGCTGGAGAGCAAAATCGCGCTCTTTCATCACTCTGCGGGTGCAAGTTTTGGTAATTGTTTGTGTGATTTGATATGTGGGTGAGTGAGATGTAGGAGTTGTTTTTGTTTTGTTTTGCTTGAAGCTCTCGCTTCTGATTTTGAGCGCCGGGTGCGCTCATATTTTGTTTAGTTTATTGTTTTCACTTGTTTTTGTTTATTTTATTCACAGGAGTATATAGGGTTTTTTAAAACACATATAAATATGTATTAGCGTCTTTTCGCTTTTATATAATGGTTTCACTTGGGCTTGCCTTGCACTGGGTGAATTTTATAAGGGCTGATCCATTCAACGTTTTGTCGATTCCGCAATCTGTCTGTATCCTGACGTTTTCTCCATTGAAGATTGCGATGTAACCGACCTCCGGTTCGAAGAACGTTGTGACCAATCCGACGTCCTTCGTTTCGCATTCCGCTTCCTTTCCACTTAACAGTCTTTTAATACATTTTGAATTGATTTGACTTGTACTTCTATCGTTTTTACATAATTCCCCACATAATTTGGAGTTATCACAAATTCTGTGTTGTTCATGGGAAGTGGTATTTATCTTTTGAATGAAAATGTTTCTTTCTTAAATACAGGTAATTTGATTAAGAATAGTATGTCTGTGTTGTTAATGATGGCTCTTAATTCTAACAATTCGTACATGTGTTCGTCGGATAATAATTGTATCCCTTGCCTCTCTAATTCGTGGGCACACCTGTCCGTTTCTTTCTTATCGAATAGGAATCTGGAAATTACTCCTAGCTTGGCCAATAATAGGCTCTCGGCAACGTCATTCAGGTTCAAGGCCAATATATCTATAGTCAGTGAAATTCTGTCTATATATTCTAACGTATAAATCCTCCTGTCTTCTTCTATAAATGACTTACTTATGCCGTTATTATAGTTGTTAATAAACGTGTTCACCCTACTTTGCTCTTCGTTTATGTACTTCGTTAAGTTCTTAAACATGAAGTTGACCTTGCTGCCTGCTTTTTCCTGTGAGTTTATGCTCTATCTTAGGCTTTCCTCTTCCTCTCTCTTCTTCCTTATCTCTTCCTCCAAACTTTTCGCGTCGCTTGCGTCTAAATTTCCTGTTATCGCCTTAACTACCGATCCCAATCCATTGATGAAGCCTCTCGTTCTTCTATGCTTGGGCCATATTCCTTCTAACCTAGTTTTCACCATTTGTAATTTATTTTTCAGCGATTTAACTAAGTCCCTTGTTGCTGGCTCCTCTACGATCTCTCCAAATGTCCTTTCTATCCCGTCTACTATTTCCTTATATTCCTGTAACCTTATGATGTGGATGTAGTTTTGGTATGTTTGTATTACCCTTGCTGTCCCATTTCTATCTGAGCCAATGGTTCGTTCCCTTCCAAGGGTATTATTTCGAACCTGCTTTCTTCGGCCATGGAAATAGACCGTCTGCAAAAAAAATTTTATTCGTTTGGTTTGTTAATTCTTCGGATTTTCTCCTTGTGAATTTTCTACGGTTTTGTTGTTGTTATTGTTAGGTCATTATCTTCCAACACCTTGTATTTAGAGAACCTAGGAGTGAGTTTATCTCTCCGATTCTCTTTCCTGAATATCGTGTTCCCAATCTGCACCGGGTTTGGTTCCTGTCTATCTATGTTAGCTGCCTCAATTCTCTTTATCTTTTGATTCCCTACCCTTTCTTTTACCTTTGGGTATACCTCAGCCTGAAACGCGTTGATTTTCTGTAAATAATCGTGTTCATTATTGAATGTTACGTTATTTAGGAACGCGTTCTGCCTGTAAATAATTCTTGAGGTGTCAGCTTTGTTGCTGAGTGAATGGCGTTGTTGTATGTTATAAACGCCTCACTCAGTATTTCTTCATGTCTGAGCTCTAACTTCCCTGCCTTCTTGCTCTCCGTAATCAACCTGTATATTTCTGTTATCGTTGAATGTAATCTCTCGACCGTGGAGTTGCTCGACGATTGTTGAAAGGATGTTGTATGCAGTTCCAATTCGTACCGCCTACAAAAATCCTTAAAAAGGGTCGACGAGAACTCGAGTCCTTAGTCGCAGATTATCTTTTTAGGAATTCCGAACAGGGCCATAAAGTTTTTCATCGCCTTCACGATGTTAATACTTTCCTTGGCTGGAATAGTTACTCCCCATGCATATCTCGAAAATTTGTCGATAATCGTGAAAACGCTTTTCTTATTAAGAAAATATAAATAAATGTGTACTATCTCCAAGGGTCTGCCCGGAGTTTCTGTCACGCTGTATTTGATTTTGTGCGGTTTCCTGTCGTATTTTTGCGTTTGACAGCTATCGCTATCGCAATTGTTAATTGTTTGTGCTATTAACTGCTTCATATGAGGGAAGAAAACCCTCCTTTTTAAATGTGCTAGTGTTTCCTCTATCCCCCTGTGGTTACTCCTCAGGTGATAATCCTTAACGACTTCCTCTTGTTGACTTCTCTCGACTATGTCTGGCAACAGGATTGTACATCTTATCGCCCTATATAGTCTGCTGTAGGCAAAATATTTACAGTATACCTCTTGGATGGTTAAAACCAGTTCTTCCGGTATCAGCAATGCTACCGTTCTCTTAGGTTTTAAAATTTCTTTGAGTCTGCGTCCAATTGTCTCGTCGTCAAAGTTATTTTCCGTCCAGATTATCCGTATTTTGTTCCTAAATGGAACTTGCTTTTCTACTTTAGCCGTTCTCCCTTTCTCTATAATCACCTGCATATTATATTCGTTCAGTGGTTTTTCGGAAATTGGGAATCCCAACTGTAAGTCTTCTCCTGCGGAGTGTATCGTCTCCCCGTTCGTTGCTACTTCCGATACGTTTTCTAGTATGTTGAGCTCTGGTTGGATTCTGCTTAGTGCGTCCGCCACCACGTTCAATGAGCCTTTCTTGTATACTATTTCGTAGTCATATTCCAACATCTGGAGTCTCCATCTTACAAGTTTTGAGTCAGGTTCCTTAATGCTCATTAGCCAGGTTAACGGCCTATGGTCTGTCACTATTTTGAACTTAGTGCCGAATAGGTAGTGTCTGAAATGCCTTATTGACCAGATAATGGCAAGCATTTCTTTCTCTAGAGTAGCATAGTTTATCTCGGATGTTGACAAGGTTCTACTTGCGTATGCTATTGGTCTATCCGTTCCCAAGTTTCCCTGTGATAGGACCGCTCCAATGGCATAATTGCTTGCGTCCGGGGTCAGGTTGAATGGTTTTTCGAAGTCAGGGAATTGCAATATTGGGTCATTGCATAAGAGGGTTTTGCACACTTCGAATGCTTCTTGTGTATTCCTCGTCTATTTGTACTGCCTTCTTCCCCTTAAGTTGTTTCGTCAGCGGCTTTGTTATTGCTGCGAAATCTCTAGAGAACTTCCTGTAATAACCTAATAACCCTAGGAAGGATTTTATCTGCTTCCTGGTCTTCGGGACGGTGAATTTCTTGATTGATTCAATTTTTCCCGGATTCGGTTTGATTCCCTGTGGGGTCACTACGTGTCCTAGGCATTCCACCTCTGTTCTCCAACTGCAGCTTAAAGTTAGCCTCCGTGAGTTTTTTAAAAACCTTCCCCAAATCCGTAATATGTTCCTGCAACGATGTTGAGAACACCATGATGTCGTCCATATAAATGAGACAACATTTCCCCAACAACTCTCCAAAAATGTTATTCATCAGCCTCTGAAAGGTTGCGGGAGCATTGTTCAAACCGAACGGCATCCGGACATACTCGAAATGCCCTCCTTCTGCGGAGAAAGCAGTTTTCGGAATGTCTTCTTCCTGAACCTCAATCTGATGGTAACCACTTGCTAAGTCCAACGTCGAGAAGTATTTCGCTCTACCTAGGTTGTCTAATACGTCGTTTATTATCGGAAGTGGGTATCCATCCTTTATCACCTTCTCATTCAACTTCCTATAATCCACCACCATTCGCCATTTCCTTTCTCCTGAGGCATCCTTCTTTTTAGGCACCAGCCAAACCGGAGCACTCCACGGAGAATGGCTATGTCTAATTATCCTTTGGTCTAACAGCTTCTCCAGCTGTCTTCTCACCTCTTGTATTTCCTTAAACGCATATCTATAAGGCTTGGCATAGATAGGAATGTCGTCCTTTGTTCTAATTTGATGTTTGACTGCGTTTGTAAAAGACAATTGGTCTCCTTCTTTATGGAATATTCCCGGATACTTCTTACAAATTCTTCGAAGTTCTCCGAGTTCTTCTTTGTTCAAATGGTCTGTTCTGATCTTGTCAAACGGAATGCTACTATTACCATTCCTTTCCTCTTCTATAATGTTTAGTTCAATATGTTGTGTGGGCTTGAATTCAATGACATTTATTGATTCCTCTAAAAATAAATCTTGGTCTGACTCTGCGTAGTTAATCAACTCTATCAGGCTTTGCCCTGACACTGCCCTATAGATACCTCCTGAAATCTGCATGCCTTCCTTTAATATGGTTCTGTTTATTAGGAAATCCCCATCTTTTAGTCGCACCGAAACAGATATAACTCTTTTCGATTCGGCTTCTATTGTGCACAGTTCTGATGGTCTGTAGGTCTCAAACTGAATCTTCCGTTTCATGTTTGCTACCTCGAACCACCCGTTCTGTATATCAATAACCGTCTTCAACTGCTGCAGCATATCTATACCGATCAACCCCTCGAAAAACTGATGAAATTTAAAGAGGATCATTCTTGGTATGGTATAAATGCTTCCCTCTCAACCCCATGCGACTGTGTGATGGTTTAAATGGCTATTGGGTCTTTTAGTTTTCTTATGTATTATGGTTGTACCAAATCTGATCGAATAAATGAAAAGGTGGATCCTGTGTCGATTAATAATTTTATTGATATTCACGGGGTAATTTCTACTAGCAAATAGGGCAATGTCGAATGACCTTTCCTTGTTCCTAAATACCCTGTGGGTTGTTCGAGGCTGACTGTGGAAAATTTACGTCATCCTCTTGAATGTTATGCAGCTGACACCTGACCGAGTTTCTACTGCCGTTTTTATCTGCAGTGCCGCTTGAATTAACCGATCCCCTAGAATTGTTTGAACTATACGACTGTCTGGACTGTCCTAAATTGTTCGAATTCTTGGACATCCTGGACTGGCCGCTGCCTTCTGTGTTTGTTGGTGGTTCAATCGCTAGCTGCCCTCTGCCATTGGCTCTATAACCGTTGTTGTTATATCCATTATTGTAGTTGTTGGCTCTATAACCGTTGTTGTTATATCCTTTATTTTAGTTGTTGTTGTTAAAATTATTACTGTTATAACCGTTCCACTGCCTACCTCTGTTCGTTTGATTCTGGTTCCATCTGGGGTTCCTGTTCTGGTAGTTGCGATATGGTCTTTGATAGCCTGCAGAGTCTACCTGATTGAAGTTTCCTGCCCTAAATGGGTTGCCCATCATCGGATATTGGATTCCGAAATCTGGCCATCCATTCATCCCCGGCATGGCAAACTGCATCGGAAATGGAGGAGGATTATTTCCTCCCCACTGGAGTTGCGACCAAATTCCCGTTTCCACCACCTGGGACTCTTCCTTCTCAAGCTCTTGTTTTTTCGTTTCATCAGTGCTTTTGTCTTGCGAAACCGATCTCTGTGTTTTCGGATCCGGTTCGACGCTTTCTAAGGCAACTAACCTTTCCTCTCTACAAGCTATCTCGTAAGCCTTGCCTATATTCAGGACCCCCATGTTTCTTATGGTTAATCCTATCGGTCCCTTTAAGGCCGAAATAAAGGCTTTTAGTACCATCTCCTCATACCACTTGATTTTCTCGTTCCTCAACAGTATGCTGTTTTCGCCTGTTTTGATCAAACCTACCAAGGCCTTCTTCAGAGTCATAACCCTAGTGTAAAGGGTTTCTACGTTCAACTTCTTCTCTTTGATATGGGTCAATTCCATTATCAGGTCCTGCTCTGATCTTTTGTCTTTAAAATGGGAGATCAATATTCTTTTTATTTGATCCCAATTTAACTCCGACTCGTCCAAATCTAGGACCTTATCCGCTGCTCCTACTATTTTGCTCCGGACTGCTCGGAGCGCTATAACTCCTATATTCGATCTTTCTTCTCCCCTAATCAGGCCTAACACCTGCTCCACTGCTGCTATAAAACTGTCTAGTTTTCCTCCTTCACCTTCATATTTCGGAATAATTTCCACCAGGTCTACTACCTTGATGGCTTCTAATACGTTTGAAGTTGCTGCCATTCTAACGTCCTGTCCGTCTGTTGGGTTCGACATAATTATCCCACGTGTATGTGTATATTTGTGTTTAAGCAGTGTACTTATTTTAGTGGTTTAGCTTATACGATATGTATTAATTTCCGACTTATATATAATTGTGCAGTGGATCCTCGAGTGTCCGTGTGTGAAATGGAGTTCTGTAATTAATTATTATGAGTAAGTATCGTCCAACATTAACTTAGCAAAAATGGGGTTTAATAATGTTGTCGTTTGTTTTTCTTTTCTTTATTTCTCTTTCTTTATATATTTATTTGTTTATATATTTCTCTTTTCTAATACCCTG
The DNA here is from genome assembly GCA_018150545.1 of Drosophila ercepeae. Classification (NCBI taxonomy): domain Eukaryota; kingdom Metazoa; phylum Arthropoda; class Insecta; order Diptera; family Drosophilidae; genus Drosophila; species Drosophila ercepeae. The sequence continues at coordinate 966,204 of JAECWL010000097.1, read as the reverse complement.
CATGCTGAAGCTAGTTGTTTGGCTGTGCGATACAGCCTCCCAACCAATTGCGGACAGTCAGTGCGATGGTATCGTCTTCTATTACCTCAACACCCTGCATGCTGAAGCTAGCTCCTTGGCTGTGTGATACCGCCTCGGAGCCAATCGCGGACAGTCATGCACCCCGGTGTTCTCCCTTACTTGTATCTGTGTATCTTACCCTCAGCCATTCCTACGCTAAGTGGCCGCCCTGTACTTACTGGCTCGCTAGATTCACTTTCCTCAATCGACCTCGTCCTCATGCTAGGCAGCCGCTCTGTGCGTTACAGTGCCCCGCCTAATACATGTGAACGAACCAAATTACTCAATCTGAAATCGAACCATTCGGCTCGACCGTTCCCCTTTACACTCGGACTTGTTGGTACTTCCCGCTGTGCACCAACTTTCTACTGCCACCGATCGACGGCATGACATCGTTCGGCGATCGTTCGACCGTCGAGCATCTTAGTTGCATTGAAATTCTAGCAACCGCCACCGTTCTCTGACGATCGTTCGTCTGCTTGAGCCGTTCTCTGCGACTTCGAGCCACGATATCTACCTCCGACCGTTTGCTTGTACGAGCTTACTTAATTACTCTCTTTCGACCAGCCTTTTGGCCTTGGCTCTACTTTGTTCACACCCGAAGTTCAGTTATTCGGTTTTGGTATTTTACTTATGTAGCATTTTGATTTGGCTTATTTCAGATCTTTTTTTCTTCGTTTGTTTTTCTTTTGTTTGTTCTTATTCTCCTTTATATTCGCTTTTATTTATTATTATGTTTGTTTACAACAGAACAAAGTACTCGTTAAATAAACCCGGACGTGTTTCTAACAAAGCTCCAGTTAATATTGAAGTCTAAGTGCAAAATTCAAGCCCAAGTGAAACCATTATATAAAAGCGAAAAGACGCTAATACATATTTATATGTGTTTTAAAAAACCCTATATATTCCTGTGAATAAAATAAACAAAAACAAGTGAAAACAATAAACTAAACAAAATATGAGCGCACCCGGCGCTCAAAATCAGAAGCGAGAGCTTCAAGCAAAACAAAACAAAAACTCCTACATCTCACTCACCCACATATCAAATCACACAAACAATTATCAAAACTTGCACCCGCAGAGTGATGAAAGAGCGCGATCTTGCTCTCCAGCATTGGAGAGACCCAACAATTACTCTCAGCAACGAAGACCAGAATGCGCGCCAAATTTACCCGCGCGTATACCAACAACAACTTCCGCGATACAAATGAACACACACTCAACTCTCCCGCTCACAGCAGTTACGCTCTCAGCTCTCCCACTCTCAACTCTTCCGCTCTCAACAACCTCAGACACAAATACCACAACTACAGCAACTATAGCAACAACAACTACAGTTTGCTATGCTTCAATGCCGATACGCTCTTCCTCAGCGAATATTAAAACACCCACAACCTCAATACCCGCTCCAACAACAATAAACAAAACTCAATCCTCTCTCCCAAACAAACAAAACTTAAAACGTCACCGAGAAAATCAGTCTCCAAACGGTTCCAAAGATCTTTTAAATGGCAACAAGAAACAGAAGAATAAAGCTCAAACCGCTACTCAAAAAACACTCAAAAAGTACTGGCTAGCCGAGACAACCTCAAGCAACCGCTTTGAGTTACTAGCACAAGATGATGAAGACGAAAACCAAACTGACAATGGGACAAATGCAACTATAAATACGCAAATGCAAATTGAGCACAAAAAAGCAAAACCCCCCCATATATGTTCAAAATGTTGAAAACATATACGCACTAACTACTGCTTTAAATTCATTAAAAGAAACACGATATGAACTTAAAGCACTGTCAACTAATGAAATAAAAATACAGCCACTAGAATCTACTCACTATCACAACATATTAGGACTATTAAAAGATAAATCGACCAAATACTACACCTTCAGACCAAAAGACCAGAGAGGATTTAAGGTAATCCTTCGTAACGTCCATCATGCTACAGACAAAGACGATATTATAAATGAACTAGCTCAGCAAGGGCATGAAGTTATAAATTTACACAACATCCAGCGCTACGACTCCAAACAACCATTGCCTCTATTCTCTATTGAACTCAAAATGAAAGAAAATAATAAAGACATCTATAAAATTGACTTCACTGCAAAGTAATTTTTGAGCCACCGCGACCAAAGCGAACACTTCCCCAATGTACAAACTGCCAAAAATATAGACATACCAAAAATTACTGCACCAAAGACCCAACTTGTGTAAAGTGCGCTGGAAAACACAGCTCCTCATCATGTACTATTAATACAAGATCGGACCGAACATGCATTAAATGTGCACTATGTAGTGAAAACCACACTGCAAACTATAAAGGTTGTATGGTGTACAAAGCACTGCAAATCCAAAAATACCCAACTCTCCGGAAAAAAGAAATACCGGTAACAGAAACAAATCATCAAACGACACAATACAGTACAACAAATAACGTAGCCAGCTTAAAGACGCCAGCTATATCCTATGCCGAAGTCTTAAATAGAAACCAAGTAACTAGCCATCAAACCAACTCAGCAATCCAAACTGCTAGTGTACCTGATATACAGCCTGCTCCAACTCAATTAAGCCAAACCGCACAAAATGATTTTGACGAACTAAAACAATTGATGAAACAATTAATAGCCCAAATGACAAATATGATGAACATTGTCACGCTCCTAGTATCTAAACTTGACAAATAAACACCTAACAATCGCCATCTGGAATGCTAACGGACTTTCACGCCATTTACTTGAACTAAAAACATTCTTAAATAAAAAGCTAATTGACGTCATGCTCATTTCTGAAACTCACTCAACTGAGAAAACCTATATAAACATACCTGACTATAATATATTCTCTACTAATCACCCGGGCGGTAAGGCCCATGGTGGTACTGCAGTAATAATTAAAAAAAGCATAAAGTGCATAGAGCTCGATGGATTCAAAAAGGACTAGATGCCTAGACCTCTCCTCCGACCATTCCCCAATATTAATTACGTTACATGGTGGGGTAGAAGAAAACAACAATGACCCCCCTTTATTTAACCACAAAACAAACTGGAATATGTTTCGCGAGATTTTAGAACAGAACATGGAATAAATATCTCTCTAAAGACAAACAACGAACTGGACTGCGCAATAGCATATTTAAATGACAACATCATATATGCAGCAACACAATCGACTTCATCTATAAAAATGATTGCATTAAAGAAACCTCCCGCCTTTATTAAAGACAAAATCAGAAAAAAGCTTAACCTTAGGAAGATATGGCAAACGATTAGGCATCCAGAAGATAAAAACAAACTTAATAGAGCAACAGACGAGCTCAAGAGAATTCTCAGGGCAGACAAAGATAACTGGCTACAATACTACCTTAGCAACCTCGGAACCTCCTTATCTACAAATTATTCTCTGTGGAAAGCGACCAAAAAATTGACGAACTCAACTATACACAAGCCGCCTATAAAAAGAAACAACAACACATGGGCGAGATCAAACAAAGAAAAAGCAGACACTCTTGCTGAACACTTTAAAACATCATTTACCAATGACATGGACAACGGCAACGCTGAGCTTCCAACACAAATCACCAACTCAAATTGTGCAATTAAAACTATAACAAAGGCAGAAATTAAATCTCACATAAAACAAATTAAAAACAAGAAAGCCCCCGGATATGACTTAATCGGAGGAAAAATTCTGAAAGAACTACCAGACGCTATAATCACCTATATTAGAAACCTGTTTAACGGAATCCTTCGACTGCAATACTTTCCCATAACTTGGAAGGTAGGCCAAATTAAAGCAATTCCAAAACCAAATAAAAACGCCAATACTGTAAGTTCGTACATACCAATCACTTTATTACCTGTCCTCTCAAAAGTATTTGAAAAAGTCCTATTAAATAGAATCGAGCCAACACTAAAACAAAAAAATATAATACCTCCTCACCAATTTGGCTTTCGGAAGCAGCACTCGACTGTCCAACAGGTCCATCGAGTAATTAATAAAATAACAGAAGATTTTGACAAAAAGAAGTTTTGCTATGCTGTGTACCTGGACATTGCTAAAGCATTTGACAAAGTATGGCACAAAGGACAGCTGCATAAGCTAAGAAATATACTACCAGACAACTTATATACCATCCTACAAAGATATATAACGGACAGATATTTCTATATCAAATATGACAATGAATGCTCAGATGTTATGCCAGTGTCAGCGGGTGTTCCCCAAGGTAGTGTGCTTGGGCCCATCTTATACCTGATTTACACCTCCGATATTCCAGCGCCAACTATCCCTGGATCAATGATTGCTACGTTCGCAGATGATACTGTGTTAATGTCGTCAAGCGCGTGTGAAAAAACAGCTGCAAGTACATTACAACAAATCATGACACAAACAGTATCCTGGTTTGAGAGATGGGGCATCGAGATAAATAAAGACAAAACTCAACAAGTAATATACACAAAACGACAACCCAAAAACTTCGCAATTAAAATCAACGACAATCAAATATTGTTACGCCCATATGCCATATACCTTGGACTAACTATTGACGCAAAACTGACATGGAAGCAGCACATCCTAAATAAACGAAATTAAATAAAAAACAAATTCCGACAACTTAACTGGCTAATAGGAAAACACTCAAAACTAAAATTACATTAAAAAATTGCAATATACAAGGCGATAATAAAACCAATATGGACGTATGGAATAGAAATCTGGGGAACTGCAAGTAAATCTCACTTACAACTAATTCAACGAACGCAATCGAAAATGCTCAGAACAATGACAAATGCCGAATGGTATATTAGAAATGAAGATATCCATAAAGATTTAAACATAGAGACAGTCAACGAAACTATTAAAAAAAGCAGCAAAAAACACACAAATCAACTACTAAACCACCAAAACCCAAACCTGAGACAAATACCGATGAGAGAGCTGGAACCGAGAAGATTAAAACGCAAAACTCCAACAGAATTAAATTCGATTCAGCATCTCCGATGGTAATCGATCCAATACTCAGCGATTCAAGTGGTCGCCGATGCAGCATTTCGGATATTTAGTTGTTACAATGTTTCAGCGTTTTAAGTAGGCCGATTTTATGTCGCACCGTTTTAAGTGCCGCAACAAAGTACAACAAAGTATTTCTTGGTGCCCCCTTAAGGCCTCTGGTTGTCGAGGCGGTTTTGGTGGGGGACCGCCGAGGGTGAATGCTGAGGCGGTAACTCGCTCTTACCATCTTTTAATTTTTGCGTTCGGATTGGATTCCGAAGCTGAGTACGTTAGTGGTTGATGATCTGTATATCTATAGCATCTGCTTAGATCGCTCACCGCGTACAGTTAGTGCCGTAGTTTGGGCAGGGCCCAGACTCTCTTTCGTTAGTGGCATAGTTGGCTTCCTTGTCTGGCAATGTCCTCGAGAGGGTCGGACAAACCTCTTGGGATGACCATGGGATGAAACATCTGTTATCAGAACAAATAGCTTCTTGTAGTCTGGATAGGTTAAAATGACATCTTCGGACGCCAAGAAGTTGCAGAACTAAGGGAAGACTCTTTGTTGCTCTATATTAAGCTTTACTTTTATGTTCCGTGATCTGTACCTGTTCACGTTTCAATTTTAACCCTTTAAGATGATTGTGCGTTTCGCCATTGCGACAAAGCCCTTCATGTAGCTGGCCAAGCTAAGGCTTCTAAGGCACATTTGACTGTGGGGTCGACCTTTACCTCTTAGTATGTTTTAACTTCCACAGTTGGAGTGTGCGAAGGTTGTACTTGTATGGTAGCTACCTGGGCAGCCAGTGGGCAGTCTATTTGTTCACGCAACCCCTGATCTATTTGTTGGTTTACCGTAGCCTGTTCGGCTAGGGCCTAAGTTGCTCTGGGTTTATGGTAATGGATTGTTTGTGCATGCAAGTTATCCTTCGCTTGCTCCCTCCCACCACCACCTCTCATAATGGGTCGATTTAAAATAGCATCCTGGAACACCAACGGGGCCTCACCGAAAATCATCGAGATTATTGCCTTCATAGAACTTCATAACATCGACATCGTCATGTTGTCCGAGACGCACTTCAACACACGGTCCCGCTTTAGAATTCCCGGCTTCACTCTACACTCTGCCAACCACCCGGATGGTAGGCTACACGGAGGAGCGGCAATTATCATAAGATCCACAGTCTCCCATCAACCCTCCTTTACACTGTCGGAAGAACACATACAAGCAGTCGGCATTAAACTGTCTGCAAGCAGAGGATCCTTCGATGTTGCCTCGGTCTATTGCCCCCTGCCTACAGGTGGGAGGAGACAGACTTTCTGGCACTTTTTTCGCAACTCGGCAGTTTATACCTTGCTGCAGGGAACGCCAAACATAGGTGGTGGGGCAACCAAAGAATGTGTGCCAGAGGCAGGGTCTTGTCCTCTGCTTTAGCAGACGAGGGCATCGACATAGTAGCTACAGGCGAAGCTACCTGCTACCCCTACCGGGTGAGCGCCTCTCCCAGCGCCATTAACTTTGGCATATCAAAAGGCTTCAGACAGCAACAAATCCAGGTGAGTGCCCTCACTGAGCTTTCATCTGACCATCTCCCGCTTCTCTTTGAACTGGATGAGGAGGCCCAATACTTTCAGGGAACCCCTAGAACACTGCCCCCGCATGCGAACCTTGGTCTTTTTAAAGCACACATCGAGGATAATGTCGCGCTCAATTCGCCCATCAACACTAGCGACGAGCTGGATGCATATGTCGACTGCTTCACTGCTACTGTCATTGAAGCAGGACGACAGGCTACTCCTTCACCACGCCAAGTAAGCCCGAAAACTTTTAGTAGTTCAATACTAAATCCGGAGGCAAGAGCTCTTCTGAACCTTAAAAGACACCTCAGAAGGCGTTTAATAGCAACAGGAGATCCTGCAACTAAGCAGTCCCTCTCAAGTATCACAAACAGACTGCGTCGGATGCTTGCCAAAAACCGCCAGGAAAACATCAACAGCCTACTTGAGGGAGCCGGCCCTGATAATAGCAGCGACTTCTAAGTATGGAAGCTAACGAGAGGAATAAAGAGGCAGCCGCTCTGCCAATCGCCCGTCTTGGGACACTGTGGCCTGTGGCTGAAAACCGATTGTGACAAAGCGAGCGCATTTGCAGAGCATTTGTTTTCCACTTTCACCTCCTTCTGTTTGACGGACGACTCCCACAGAGAAGAAGTCGCTAGCTTTTTGGATGTGCCTACTCAACCAACTCTTCCCATAAAACATACCACGCCGCAAGAAGTCACTCTGCAACTAGAGGGCCTCCAACAAAAAAAGACACCTGGTCCCGATGGTATTGACAACCGGGCAGCCAAACACCTTCCTCACAAAGGAGTTATGGCATTAGTAAATATTTATAATGCTATGCTAAGACTAGGACACTTCCCTAAGCAATGGAAGCGTGCGAGGATCGTTATGATACCCAAACCCGGCAAACCTCCAACGCAGATAGACTCCTACCGCCCAATAAGTCTACTTCCAACCTTTTCTAAGGTCTTCGAACGCATTCTGATAAAACGATTGATGGATCTGCCGCAAGTTTCAGGATACATACCCCAACATCAATTTGGCTTCAGGAAGTCACACGGTTGCCCGGAACAAGTCCACCGTCTATTCAATCGCGTAACGCATGCCCTTGAGTCCAAGCTCTACACGGTGGCAGTCTTCCTCGATGTCAAGCAAGCTTTTGATAAGGTATGGCACGAGGGACTACAATACAAACTCAAGGCTCTCCTTCCAGGACCCCACTATAATATCCTGAGATCCTTCATCACCGATCGCACTTTCGAGGTGGCAGTGAGAGACTCTCGATCGAGAATGCTGGCCATGAACGCAGGAGTTCCTCAAGGAAGTGTACTCGGACCCATTTTGTACACCCTATACACAGCAGATATGCCAGTTCCGTCCCCCAGTGAACCCTCGGCTGAGGTACTACTGGCTACATACGCCGACGACACAGCCATGCTTGCGTCTCACATGTCTCCGCAACCGGCCTCGAATGCAGTACAAGAATGGCTGCACGACATTGAAGCTTGGGCAGCCAAGTGGAATACAGCCATCAATTGTGCTAAGTCCGCTTGTGTGACCTTCGCGCTCCATCCCGGCACCTGCACTGTCCTAACATTTAACGGTGGGTTGATAGGCAACGTCAATTCCCACTGTTACCTAGGAGTCCACCTGGATCGGAAACTCATCTGGCGGGCCCATATCACAGCGGTCAAGGCCAAGTGCCTTTTAAAGATGAAAAAAATAGCAAACGGTCTAGCAAACTACAACTCCAAACTAAAGTACTACTCATCAAGGTACTACTAAACCCTACTTGGACCTATGCCATTCAAGTATGGGGAACGGCCTCTAAGCACCAGCTTGACAGGCTGAATACTGCCCAGACACGTGCTGCTCGGCTTGCATCCGGGCTCCCTTGGTACGTCTCCAACCACGCTATCCTAAGGGATCTCCGGATTACTCTGATTGGTGATCAGATCAACTTCCTCAGCAGCCGATACGCGGATAAATTGGCATCACATCCAAACTCTCTGGCAAGTGATCTCGCCATTGCTCTCAGCATCCGTCGTCTGAAAAGGATCCACCCCTCTGATCTCCCTACCCGTATAATATCATAAGATTCTAAATCCCGCCAATGCTAATGCTATGCAATTCGGCATATGCGTTGGTGTTTATAAAAGCTATCTAATTTGAATTTGAACCAAATCGAATAAGAAACACGGAAGTTATGCCACATGCTAAATATATGGCAAGGGAAGCAGAAGCGCAGCAAAACACGCATTGCGCGACGCTGACTGCGACGTTGACAGCGAAATGTGAATGGCTTTATGACACACGAAACTTATTTTCATAACCAAAATCATACCAAATTTATATTGTTATGGTACTTTTTTCTAATATGGTAGAATATTGTTTCATTTATTTATTGATATTGGAACAGGGTATTTTGCAATCGGGAAACTCGACTGCTGCTACCTTACTTGTTATTTGTGTTTTATGAATATACAAAATTTTGGGTCGCGGCTACGTATTATTTTTTGGCGCCATTTATTAAGTTTTATAGTTAAGTTTTATTATTAAGTATTAAACAACCTTCTCTTCCTTAACTGCTCCAAATGCAAGCTTATGATGTTTCGTCGCAGACTAGCTCATATTATCTCATACTATTTTGGAAATCACGTCTTAAATCGTGTTTCCACAATTGATGATCTTGGTGTCCTTTTTAACCATCACGAATCTTTAAATCAGCCTTATTCGTCCTAGCCTCGCATACTGCGGCTGCAATTCTGTAACTCAAAACAGAATTAAGTCTTTGAAAAGGAGTTCGTTTTATTTTCACTAAATAATTTAAATTGAGACCCTGGCAATCGTCTTATCGTCGCCATATTGTTGCAGGCTTAAATTGTTAAGCCTACCTCCCCTGAAGGTGCGTCAACCATGTGCTTGGTTCATACTTCTAAAGACACTTGTTCATTGTCTCGTTGGCTCCAAATATCTTTTGGACCAACTGTTTTTTAGCGCTCGTTAAAAAATAACTAGATCCTTTTGACCCTAGTTAGTTTGGTTACCGATTCGCAGATCCAAGCATTCTGAAAATGATCCTTTTCGTAGTATTTGCAAAGGGGACAAGAGGTCCCCTTGTCACTTTCTTGATTTGCTGAAGGCTAAAAATGTTTAGAATCTGTTGGGTGTCTAAAAATAGCCAAACTATAACCCCGAAGGGTTAAGGAATAAGGAATATCCATTTGCTAAATAAATTAGATTGGGGTGAAACAATTTCGATGAACTTTGAAATAGGAACTCGCTAAAACCAGCTTGCTTGTCTCAATTGGATAATATACAAAGACTTGGGCCTGCGTGTACATTCGTTGCAAAAATGCGCAAGGTTTTAAAGTCTTGTTGTTGACTGCAAAGTCTAAAGTAGCGTCGCTTAAGATGAATACGCTGTCATATTTAAACTTATGTGCCCTTCACCTTCCCACAGATCTCTGCAGCAAAATTCATTCTCTCATTAAAGTACCAATTGAACATATATTGAAGTGTATTTTAGTCCGATTCAGTATTGATTCTTTACTAGATTTGTTCCCATTCTTAATTTTTGTCAAGAAGGGTAATAATAGCACGAAGCGGCTTTTAACCAAAAAGCAGAACGCAGCACATATAAAGGGTCCGCCATCTAAAATTTAATTTAAATGCAATAAATTAAAACTGTTGGATGAACTTTTTAATTTAATAATGATTAATAAAGATAATCCTTCGAGCAATGGTTAACACCTAGTTTAGTTTAATTTGTTTAAAATTTTTAAATTTGTAGCGTATTTTCGTATTTTTATGTTCGTTTCGTGATCGTTGCTAAATCAAATGATCATTTATACTCCTTATTAGTCTTCAAACTTCAAATCTGCTGGAGTCCCTTTAAAGAAGTTTTCTTGAGACCAAGCTTCCGAAAGCTGGCCCCGGCATCTTTTGCTTTTAACCTTGAAGGTTGCCGAGAGCTGGCTAATCTGATAATTGAGACTGGAAGCTAGAAACCCGAGATACAAAAAATAGGAGCCCGCCCACTCCTTTCGCTGAGCCTTAACGCTGAGTGAGGAAGCGAGGTGCGGGTCTTTGTGGACACCGAGAGAGTGGGCAACGAGTCATTTGCTGGCCGAAAACAACGGCGTTGTCTCTCCAAGCATGCACTGTATTCTTAAACCTTACCACACATCCAACCAATACTTTTATTTAGTTTTTTTAAATGTGACAAATTGTTCGTCCTATTCCTAAGAATAAATCTAAAAATTTTGCAAAAAATGTATTTCGAAAACTCACGGTGAGCATATAGACTATTCATTCTATATTCATAATTGATAATTAATATGTATTACGCACGCAAAATTACACTAGAATTAAGAAATCAATGCAAACTTTGATGCATTTTTATGTGTCTGAACAATACATAGCAAATAAAAACATTTTATTTAAGTTTTATCGACATTCCACCGCCCCTTTGCTCAGTGTGTTTATTTCTATAACAACTAAAGAAAATGTGGATAAGTTCTAAGTTAGAAAAAGCTATTGATAATAAGGGCAAAGAACGTTGTTCAAAAAAAGATATCAAATTATTTTAAGTAAATAAGTATTTTAAGTAATAAGAACTATAAATTCCATCCAAAAGTACATAAAAATGTGAATTATAGCTGAATTGCGGTTAAGTGCATTTTTAGGATAAGTGCACATGTTTTTGAGTCAAACATGGTGAGGCAGTTAAGCACATTATACTGTATTTTTAAAACATTCATCTTTATATATAAATCTTTATATTTACCTCAAACTGGTCCGATTTTTTTTTAAATTTCGTCCCCTAAATGGTATGGTTTATTATTCGGATAAAATTAAGGGCGTAACGGTAAACCATCATGTAAGCATGGTGGTGATTTTGTAGGGCTGCTACCGGTATAGATCGTTCGTTTCTAGCTTAAGATATTATTCTGAGAAAGCTACTTCATGACGGAGTGACAGTTTTTATAGAAAAAAAACATAAAATGTTATTACTTATTCTGAAAAAGTTCTCAGAAGGTCATTAGACGGCGCATTTAAATCGCTATAGATAATCATCCGCCTTTAAAAATTTCCTATTAGACAAACAAGGAAATTTATTCTTCTATTGTTAAGTAACTGAAGTTCAATATATGTCTAGCATGAACCGGCGGATCGTTCTAAATGCATATATTAAGAGAACGGCTAGGACGTGACATCATCCTGGGTCACCCTGCATTTAAGCCATCCACCCGTCTGTCCCAAGTTGCATTACTACGCTCCTGTCTGCTTCATCTTGGACCACAAAATTCCTCCACAGCAGGGCAATCTCGAAAAGCGCAACAATACCGGCCAGGAGATGTTTGCTGTCAAGGAACTGATAGTTTTAGGCAGTTTTAGGGATAGAATAATGGTGGATTCCGGGCTTTAGTTCTGCAACAGCGCTTTACTACTTCATACCGCGAGAAGCGACCCTCTCGTCAATTTGCAGAAAGTTGCCGATGTTTGACCTGTTTTCTGGCGTACGAGTCGAGAATGATAGAGACGAAGACGCAAAGGAGGCTCTACTCTCCGTTAACAAAAGCTAAGCAGATAAAACGCCAACCAAACATCACAACGTAGCGTAACCACGGAGCCACTGTCAAGTCACTAGCGATCGATATATGCGACGAAATTGAAAAAAATGACGACAGGTACCGCATGCGAAAAGACCGAAGTGGTCGGCGCTACCACCAGCGGCGCAAAACCGCTTTCAGGAACTGCATTTCCACCTCCAGTTGGATGTTAAGAAAATCGGTTCTAGAACTCGAACCAATGAACGTGCAAGGTGATATAAATAGATCTACGAAGCACTACTTTGTTGCTTTTACTACGTCACCATTAGGGTCAGAGGAGCCGTGCACATTGTCTTTCATCCTTTCACGCAAACCCATCTTACAAAGACTCTATGGGACACAACTATACAGTCTCCTAAATCAGAATAAAGAAATATATAAATTGAATTTTTAATAATAAAATTACCTTAAGTTTTTGACTAAGTTCAGATTGTTCGTGCTCAAACTCAGTCTCTTCAAAGTCATGGTGTATTCGTTTTTTGTATATTTTATCATTTAAAAGCTCCAACTTTGAGTTAAACTTCTGAATACGTAATTTTAAATCTTTTGTCTTACTTTCTGATATTTCCAGCTCTTGGTCAATTTTAAGCGATTTTTGTTTAATTATGGACAATTCTGAAAGAAACGTAAGTTGAATGCATTTTAATTAATGTGCGAAGTCAATCAAATGGAATAATTTTTAATTATAACATAATAACATTGTGTGGTGATAAATAGGAAAAGATGAAAAATGTTGACATTTTCGTAATAGAAATATTTCAAAGTTCACAACAAATGTTTGTAAAGCTTCTTTTTTTTTTAAATTTTATTTTATTTGCTGGATCTTCTCTTCTTAATAGAGACTAACAACAAGTTTTAAAATCTTAGACTAATATTATAACTAAAATCCATTTTTAGCGATGGGTTTGATTTTAAGCACGGCTCTAATTATATCGGAACTGAGCGAGTGGATGATTGGCACGTTGAAGACTACTCCAACTGGAAGTTCTGGTTAGCGAGCGTGCAAGAGGATTTGGATGAGATGTTAATTTAGCTTGGTGTTTTGCTTTTTGATGGAAAATTTCGTCAGAAACGGTGTTGATATTTAAGTCTCGATGAATGTTTTCGTTCCTTATATACCAAGGAGCACCAGTGATGAGTCTAAGTGTCTTAGAATGAACTCTTTGAATTACTTCGATGTTTTTACGACTGGCATTTCCCCAGAGTTCAGAGCCGTATTTCCATATTGGCTTGATCGCGGTGTTATAGATAAGTATTTTGTATTCAACGCAAAGAGGGGATTGAGAGTTGATTAGCCAATGGCGCTTGGTGGTCTTCAACTCTAGTTGAGTTTTTTTGGCTGCTATGTGTGAGCGCCAGGTGAGTCTCCTGTCAAGATGGATACCCAAGTATGTGATGGTGTTTGACTGGGGGATTCGTGCTCCGTTTAGAGTAAGGTGGGGGCAGGTTTGTCTGTTCAGTGTGAATGTTACGTGTTTACATTTACTTTCATTTACTTTAATTCTCCAATTAGCTAACCATTTTTCAAGAGATTCCAAATGATTTTGTAGAATAACAGTTGCTCTAAGGGGACATTTACTCCGGCTAAGAATGGCAGTGTCATCTTCAAAAGTTGATGTGGTAAGTTGAATGTTTGTCGGAATGTCCGATGTGTATAGTGTGTATAGAATGGGACCGAGAACGCTTCCTTGAGGGACTCCAGCTTTGATTTCACGCTCAGCAGATGTTGAGGCGCTGCATCTTACGGAGAATAGTCTTTTATGCAGATAGGGTTCGAGGAGTTTGTGCATACTATTGGGGAGTAATGTTTTAATCTTGTACATGAGTCCATCGAGCCACACCCTGTCAAACGCTTGGGCAATATCAAGAAATAAAGCAGAGCAGTAATTTCGCTTGATCGGAATTTTAGGGGCGTAGTGTGTATTATGTCAGAGCTTGAGAATTCCGGAAGCTCAAATAAATTGGTCGCAGGATTTGGTTGGAAGACTTCTTGGAGGTGTGTTGCAAACACGTTCGCCTTTTCGGAGTCACTTCTATCCCATCTTCCTGTAAGACTTCGGATAGGGCTGTCTGTTTCAATAGGGGCACTGAGACTGCGCGCTTTCCAGAGTTGGTTTTTGGCACATGTTGGAGAGAGTTGTTCGATGTATTGGTGTTGTGCAAGATTTTCTTCTTGTTTCATTACTCTAGGGAGTTTTCGAGTTGCAGCTTTTAATTTCTCTTTACTTGCTGGTGATCTGTTTTTTTGCCACTCTCGTCGTAAATGTCTTTTTTCTAAAATAAGCTGTTGAATTTGCCTATTTGTACGGTACTGATGTACTACTTTTGGTTTCATTTGAGGTGTAGATACGCGTGCAGCAGTGGTGAGAATAAATTCAAAGGCATTTACAGAATTATCAATGTCAGCCTCGTGGTGCAGTGTTGGGCTTAGCTCAATGTGTGAGCTTATATATTTTTTGTTTTTTTGTTTTTTTTTTTTTTATTATGCCTTACGGTAGGAAAATTAAAATCTTCCAAAGATACCACCTACCGTCCATAGGTGGCATGCACGATTCATAACCCTCCTAGTATAGATTATGCCTACGTACTAAAAACAAAAACCTCCGTATGCTCTACTGTCCTTTACAAGCTCACCGGGACTGCCAGTCAAGTTATTTCGTCGGTGAGCAGGATGTGGAGCCTGGTTGTACTCCCTTCCTTGTTATATGGCCTAGAGGCGCACGTCCTTCATCCCTGGTTTCGCTGGGTAGTTTTCCTCCTGCCTCCGTATACATCTATACGGATCTATACGGATAAGGATCTATACGTCGCCTGTATTAGCCTTCAGTTCTGTTGGTCATCTCGTCGGCTCGGACCCGCTTCATCATATCCCTGATGATGTTATGTCCCCGCTCCCACGAGTCGCTGTTCTCCATCATGGCCGCGACCAAGCCGCCAGGGCTGAGCGGGGCACCGATCAGCGCCCTTAGCTGCACCCTCTCATCCGTGAACCTGGAGCAGTGCATGAGTACATGCTCTGCTGTTTCCTCAGCATCGGGGCAGTGGAGGCATTGAGCTGCCTCTACGTGGTGGAACCGGAGCAGGTAGGCCCGGAAGCAACCATGGTCCGTGAGGAACTGGGTGAGGTGGTAGTCCAGTTTTTTGTGGTGGCAGTTGGCCCACGCCGTTAAATCGGGGATGAGTTGGTAGGTCCACCTCCCCCGTTGCGATGTTATCCATCTGGTCTGCCACTCTCCCATCAGTCGCTCGTGGGCCTCCAGCCGGGTAGTACCTTCTCGGACCTGACAAATAGCCTTTATCTCCAGGTCGATTGGCGGCAAGCCTGCCAGTGCTAGTGCTGCGTCTCCAGATATGGTCCTGAAGCCTCTAATGAGCCTAAGGGCCATAGACCGTACCGCCGCTCGTGCTCCTTTCAAGTAAGTGCCTTTCTTGGTGGCGTTACTCCATATTGGTGCAGCATAGAGCAGCGTTGCTTTGGCTATCGCCACCAGTAGTTTCCTTGCCGGGTAATTTGGACCTCCTACATTGGGCATGAGCCTGGACAAGGACGCAGTTGTTATTGCTGCTTTCCTGCTTGCGTAGCTAGCATGGTCCTTAAAAGCTAGCCTGTGGTCAATCATTACTCCCAGGTATTTTAAGGAGTCTTGTGATGCCACCTGTGTCCCGTTGACCGTGATCAGCATTCTTTCCACCTTCTTCCTGCTGCTTAATAGGACAGCCTCGGTCTAGTGTGCCGCAATTGTTAGGCCGGCTTTCTCTAGCCAGTCGGTGGCCATACTAATTGTCGCGTTGCACTTATCTTCGAGGGCTGCTATCGTCTTGGCCACTGCAGTTATTGCCACATCGTCCGCGAAGCAATGTAGCTCAGCTCCTAAGGGCTTGTTGATGCCCAGGATTCCATCATACATGATGTTCCACAGGATTGGTCCAAGCACAGATCCTTGTGGGACTCCTGCAGAAACACTGTAGCATCTCGGGCCGGCGTCCGTGTCGAACCAGAGGACACGATCCGTGAAGTAGCTTCCAACGACGATCCTGAGGTACTCCGGGATACCCATCCTATGCATGGCGCTGAGTATTACTGGCCATCTGGCGGTGTTGAAGGCGTTCTTCACGTCCAACGTGACGATTGCGCAGTACTCCTTCCTTCCACCCAGCCATCTATCGCCATCGAGAGCGTTCTCGGCGATGTTTCTCACCGCCATAAGTGCGTCCAGAGTGCTCCTGCCCTTCCGAAATCCGTGCTGCTGCGTACCTAGGCCGTTGCTGCTCTCGGTGATTGCCTCTATTCGAGAATATAGGATGCGCTCGAATAGCTTGCCCACGATGTCCAGTAGGCACAGCGGGCGGTAGCTAGTTGCGGCGTGTGCTGATCCCTTGCCTTTCGGCAGCAGAACTAGTTTTTGGCTTTTCCACCTCGTCGGAAAGACCCCGTCCAAGAGACACTGCTGGAAGGTTTCCTTAGCTTGTTAGCTACGAGTTTGTAGGCGAGTCCCCAGGGCTCTCTATCCACGGTCTCTAGCAGTTCCTTATAGGCCCGCGCTTTGGCTGTCAATATGCCGTGCTTAAACTCTGAGCGTTTGCTTCTGAAGGCCTCCATGAGTTCTGCGTGCTGGGTGCTGCCTTTGGCTCGTTGCGCCCTTCTCCTTGCCCTTAGGCATTCCGAGCGTAGCTTGCTTAAGTTGGCGCTCCACCAGTACACTGGGGGCTTGCGCTGCTCTTTTTTCCTCCTTGGCATGGTTGCGTCACACGTTGCCTCAAGCATCTTCATGAGGTCGGCCGCCATTGAATCTGCGTGTCCATTTGTGATCCGAAGTGAGTCGATTTGGTATGCCAGCATATCCTCGTCCATCTTCCTCGTGTCCCAGGCTTGCCCGACTGATCTTCTCTGCCGCCTCCAAGTCGTGCCCTTCGGTAGGATGCAGAAGGAAATCAGTGCGTGGTCACTCAGCGTTACAACGTCGTGGACTGTCCAGCTCGCGTTAGCCACTAACCCTCTGCTGGTGTAGGTGATGTCGATATAGGACGAACCCCTATCGTTGTTGAACGTTGGTTTGCAGCCGTCGTTCAGCAGTACCAGGTCCAACATAAGCATTGTGTTTATAACTGCTCGGCCTCTGAGATTGGATAGCCTGCTGCCCCATTCTTCTGCCCATGCATTGAAGTCGCCCGCGATGATCTTCGGGCCGCGCCCTCTCGCATGGCTGCCCAGCACCTCCATCATATCCTCGAACTGGTCTGGGGTGTCGCTAGGGGGGGCGTAGCAGCTGTAAAAATGCACTCCTTTTAATTTTGCATATGCTATTCCGCGCATCGGCGAGGCCGCCAATTCCTGTATGTGCAGGTTGCTGCAACACTTGATGGCTGCTTTACCGGTCTCGTCCAATATCATTGAGGGGTTGCCTCGGACCGGGTAATAGGGTTCGCTCAGAAGCATGATGTCTACCTTGCGCTCCGCCGCAGTTTGGGCCAGGAGGCTCTGGGCAGCTGCGCAATGGTTAACATTGAGCTGGACAATCTTAATTTGCTTCTTCATTATGCTGGGACTTTGCTTCTTTGAGGCTGGCTCTGTATGTCGGGCAAGCGAAACAGCCCGTCGGGTGGTTTTTGTCCACTTCGTCGCTGCATATTAGGCACTTTGGTGGTGCAACACATCCCCTTGCCTTGTGTCCTCGTTCGCCGCATCGCAGGCAGCAGTCTGATCGGTCGATCGCCTTGCAGGACGTTGCTCGATGCCCGTAGCCCAGGCACTTGTAACATCTCGTGGGCCGGACGTCCTGGATGATGCGGCACCTTGACCACCCCACGGTTACCGTGCCCTTCTTTAAGACCGCGATCGCATCATTCGCGGTCATCAGGACAGACGCTATCTGAGTCCCATCCCGCATCCTACGTAGTCCTTTGATGTCCTCTGGTTTCAGCTGGATGCCTTGGTATTGGGAGACCAGGCAGCTGTGTAGATCTTCCGCTGTCGTGGCCTCGTCCAATCCACTGCAGGATAGTGCTATTCGATGAGTTCCCGTGCGTACCGAAGCCATGTCCTTTAGCGTTGTTTCCAGCTCGGTCTTAAATTTGGGGACGCTGTCTGAGACTTTTCCCTCTACTTCCAGCAGTAGTTCCCCTTGTTGAGTTCTGCGGACTTTGCGAACATGTTTGCCCAGTTCGCTGAGGTTCGGGTCCGCTTTCAGTTTCCGGAGCATTTCCGCATACGAGGCCTCTCCCGTCTTCTTTAATATAAGTGCCTCCGGCTTCTTCCTCAGGCGTTTAGGCTGCACTTTTTTCCACTCGCCTCCGGTGCTAGCCTCCTTGGCGACGGATGCATAGCTGCGCGGCTTGGGCGCATTTTCTTTGGGTTTTGCTGGACCCTCTGAGCTCACCGCGGGGTGGTTGCCGCGTTTGGGTGCCTGTACTTTAGGCTCCTGAACTTTGGGCATCTGTCCCTTTGGCGGTTCCCTTGCTGGTGTAGCTCGGTTTGGGGCTCGGTTTGGGTTGAAGCGTTCGTAGAGAGATTCTCTGTAGCGCCGCCTTCGTGAAGCTCGATGGCCCGGTTGCTGAGAGCCGAGAGTTCCAGGAGTACGCTCTTGTCCTCTATGATGACATGACGCCGAATTTCGAACGCGGATAATATCGCGTTAATTTTGTTTCCCATCCTAGCGAGGATACTCCGCCTTATAGGCGATCCCGTTGGAGATTTTCTTCCTTTTTTGTTTGATGGCACGCTGATGACGTCCTTTGCCTTCGGGTTGCTCGCATTAGTATCGCTGGCTACAGGGGCCGAGTTGTCCAGCTCTGCCGCACTTCAGGGGCTAGTCGGTGTATCCTCCAACACAACCGCCACAACCGCCGGCGTAGGGGTTCCCGCGTCTAAAGGCCCAATAGGCGATCCGATTGGTGATATCCTTGCTTTCCTGAGTGACGGCACGCTGATGGCGTCCTTTGCCTTCCGGTTAAACGTATTGATGGCGCTGCTGGCTGCAGGGGCCGAGTTGTCCAACGCTGTATCACTGCGGCGGCAAGTTGGTAAATCCTCCAGCACTACCGCCGGCGCAGGGGTTCCGGCGTTCTGCACCGCGAATCCTCCTCCTTTTGTTGGTGACCTAGACATTCTGGAGCTCCTCCTGAATGGGTCATCCTCGGTGGGGGCGGGGCCCCCCGCTGCTCTATCCATTTAGTTCCTGATCACCAGATCTGGCAGCACTGTTGGTCTGCGACGAGTTGACAGCTCCACCGGCTGATTTAACAGGTGCACCGCAAATAGTGCACTCGGGAAAGGAAAAAATGAGAAATTGTTTTTCTGCCTTTATAACACACTTGCTTTGGGTTGGTTCGCTCAGCCGAACATTTACACGTTCCCACGGTGTGGCTCTGTGCAATTAAGGTTTGTTCCAGCTGGGCTGTCTCCGTTTTTTATGCTTTTTTCGCGCTGCTTCTGTTGATCACGTCCGTATTGATCAGAATCTCAAGAGAGAGTCTCAAGAGAGTATATATTTTTTGTAGCGGAGCCAGTTTGTTTGGTTGGATGTAATAATATCAGGCCGTTCCAACGTTGGTGGTTGTTCGAACAGTTGAAGAAGGATAGGAGAGTGGTCCGAGGACAAGTCGGCTATTGCTTCTATCCGCATTAGTTGTTTTGGTATGTTTCGGGTTATAGCAAAGTCTATAGAATCCGGTTTTTTGTTTGGATCAGCTGGCCAATATGTAGGCCTACCCGGAGATATGAAGTCAAGTTTATTTGATCTTGTGATTAAAGCTTTGTATAATTCCCTTCCGTTTGGGTTTGTAAGACGGGAGCCCCAGTGCGTGTGTTTGGCATTATAATCGCCTGCTGATATGAAATGGGCACCTAGTTGGTTGAAATATTCCATGAAGTCTTATTCCGAAATAGAAAACCGTGGTGGGCAATACTAAGACTGCCGAAAGACACTTTAATACTTATTGACGTAGCTTGCAAGTAATTGGTTGCGAATGGTTGCAATTGATGGTGCTTGATGCGTCTCTTGATAAGGATGCCTGTTCCCCCATGAGCTTTGTCGTCTGGATGATTCGTTGAGTAAAAATTGTACTCACTAAGAAAGAAGTTATTTTTATTTGTGAGATGGGTTTCGGAGATTAACATTATATCAATGTCGTGTTCCTTTAGGAATTGAATAAGTTCGTTTTTGTGCTGTGAAATGCCGTTAGCATTCCAGAAACATATCTTTAAAATAGCCATTTATGGTTTGGAGTATTGGGATGCAAGCAATTCCATGAGTATGTTTTGATTTCGCATGAGGTCTTGTATTGTAGACTGCATAAACTGCATAAATTCCATCATGCTTTTATGAAGTGAAATAATTAGTGATTCAATTCCAGTTGATGGCTGTTCTAAGATGTGGTGTTTCTCTGATGTTGATTGGGCAGCTGGTGTTAGGGAGATTGCCAACTTAGAAGCTGGCTTTACTATGCCTGTCAAGGCATTTGCAAATGATACTCCTGGAATTGTGCATACAGGTTCAAAGGAGGACCTAGTTGCTTTGGTGAAAAAGACTCCCGGTGTTGATTGAGATGGAGTTACAGAGTTCTGTTTGGGGAATGGTTGTTTAGAAACGCGACTTTTGAGGTCTTTGTAGACTGGACACCCTCTAAAGTTTGCTGTGTGGTTTCCACCACAGTTGCCGCATTTCCTTAGATTGGGTCGTTTTTATTATTTGGACAGATGCCAGAGTCGTGCAAGTCTCCACAACCTACGCACACTGGGCGTAGTGTACAGTAGGTTCTAGTATGTCCATACTCCTGGCAATTCGTGCATTGTACAGGAGCATTACGCTTATGTGGCTCCTCCACTGTTATTCTGCGGTGGAGTAGATACTGGAGTTTATAGATTGGATGGACGGAATTTTTGTTTTTGGGTTTGTTTTCGGGGCTTAATTTCACTTTGAAAAGAGGCTGTGGTATCTTAGCTCTATTTATAATATTGATAGCCGATTTCACCTCAAATCTTTGCTCTTGTAGAGCAGAGATGATTTCTGCAGCTGACACAGTTGGTTCGATGCCTTTGATTACCACTTGAAGACCCTTACTGCTCTTTAATTGGTAGGTATGGTAATTTTTCTTTGTAGCTCTTAGGTCTTTCTCAACGGTGCGGTAGTTATTTTCATTGTTAACTTGAAGCTTGACTTCGCGTATATTGCCCTTATTTATATGGGTTACATAAAAGTTGTTGGTGCCTTTTACCTCCGTAAGTCGTTCGACGATCGAGGAACAATTTGAGTCTCTTATGTAGATGGGAGGTGGTTTTGGTTTTTCAGGTGTGGCCACTTCTTCGGGTTCGTCTTCAAGGTGTTCGCCTAAAATTTGAATCTATTATCGTTTGAAATGTTTTCTTGATTTGATTTTGATTCGGAGGTTTTATTTAGCTTTGGATTATTGCCCAACCTTTTATTGTGCGGGCTTAATTTGCGCTTGGTAACTTGTATGTATCGATCCATTCCGGTCTGTATAGTTGGACGTGAGTTTAAAGTTGTGGTAGGTTGTTTAGGTAATTGACTCGGAAACTGCTGACTTTGCAGTATTGGCCGGTCGGGCATAGCAGCAGTGGTCATTGACGTTGCCGTTGATGTTGTTGTTGCAGTCACTGTGGACTGAGACAGGGAGAACGAAGGTTGCGTAGTTGTTGTTGATGTTGTTAGCAAAGTTGTTCTTTTGAGCCCAGGGGAGCGGGATAAATAGAGCGGGATAAATTATTGACAGGTAGGCATTATTGCGAGCCACTGAGAGACGACGCTCGTCTTGCTCTCTTTTCCGTTGCTTTCTGATTTCGTCTTGAATATTTTTGTTGTTGGCACTTTTACCGATTGCTTTTGCATTATTATACGTTGGCATTGTTGATTTTATGTTTTTCTAAGATTACTTAATAGAAGTAACACAAGGTTTTGTGTGCTTGCACATTGCACACAGTAGCGTCTTTTCGCTTGGTGGTGGTACCACTTTATATGTTTTATGTAGAGTTTTACACTGTTGAGATTGTTAAATTCACGGAGCACAATTGTAAACCTATCAAGCGTTTTAGAGAGCACTCAATTTTATAATTTTATTAAGGTTAAACTCTCTGTACTTCAGGTGGAACTAGACGCTAGAAAAGATCTCAGAACCCACTAAATTCCATTCGTATTTTCATACCAATGGACTACAGTAAAACACGAGAGAACGAATGCGCTTTGAGATACAAGAAAGCATACTAAAAAGCCAAACTAGAAAGCTAACAAGAGAGAGCTAGCAAATTATCAGCATCCAATGCACTGTGGAGCATACAATGGAACGATAACGAACGGATAAAGAACCACCACCGCTGGATGATATTCCGTTTTCATTGCTTGAAAATAGCATTGCTTACAATAGCATAAAGCAGTCCATTCTTAATCTGTATAGTCGTTTAGTGACGTTGTTTTTCCATTTCCCAAGCTTTAAATAAATGCAATGCTACGCAATGTCAGTACCAAAAAAGTATAAAGTCCCACACAATTAGCGGACGGAAACATTTAAAAAATTAATTATTTATATATAGAAATAAATATCCTTTCCAAATATCACCAGATAGTCCGAGATTTCCCAGAAGTCTTGTTACTTGCTGCACCAACAACTTCCGACTTAAGATTGGCGGATTTCAGGTGCTAAAATGTATTAAGTTTTGTGTCGAACTTAAAACATACTTTGCCTTACGACTTATGGATTTGACTTATGGTATGTTTTAAAGCAGTAAAGTAGAATAACATTTTTTGTTCTGGGTTAGCCCCAAACTCATTGCATTTTTAAAGAGCGTGAGTTCACATCATTGGTTTTGTTTATTTGTTTCTCGCCGTTGATAGTGTTTTATATGCTTCTAGCTTGCTAGTAGGTGAATGCGCTCCGAATCACTACCACAGGTGATCTATGAAACTGAGTAAGCATTTTGCAGAGCCTTTATAAATCTACAGGTTGCCTGATGTCCACTAAAGTTAAAACTTAAAGCAAGGAGAGCCATCTACTAACCAAATTCTTGGATGAAGCCGGAAAAAACTTTTATACATACCAACTAAAAAGCGCAAGGGACATACAGGTTGTGCGCAAAGGGATTGAGGCCACTGAAATCGTAGAAGCGCTCAAGAAGAAGAACTTTAATGCAAAAACGGTCATGAACATATTAAACAAAAATAAGGAACCACAACCAATTTTCAAAATCGAGAGCCAGAGAGCCAGACACTGAAAAAAAATGAAGTTCACCCAATCTATCAGTTACAGCTGCTGTTAGATCGGTGTATCAAAGTCAAAGAGCCACACAAGCGAAATCGCCCAGTGCAGTGCTTTAACTGCCAAGAATATGGCCATACCAAGGCTTACTGTATGCGGAAATCTATTTGCGTAGTTTGTAGTGAAGCTCATAGTAAAACGAATTGCCACAAGAATAAGGAAGACATTCTGTAAAAATGTGCAGCAGCTGCGGTAAAAGCCATACAGCGAACTGGCTTGGCTGTATAGTTTACAAGGAACTTAAGAGCCGCCTTAACAAACGCGGATAATCAATACGCGCCCAGACCACCCACATCAGGCACACTCCGCCACAACCGGGTCCGTCTTACACGTCTTACACATCGTACCAGTCCTAGCGTTTCTACTACTAGTCTACTACTCGGGAAAAACAGAAAATAAATACCTTGAACGCACAAACGCAGTATATATCAACTGGCTTTGAAACGATGATGATCATGTCATAAACTTCAACAGCCTACTTGAGGGAGCCGGCGGCCCTGACTCTTCAGTATGGAAGCTAACCAATGGAAGCTAAGCCAATCGACCGTTTTAGGACGCAGTGGCCTGTGGCTCAAAACAGATTGTGACAAAGCGAACGCATTTGCTGAGCATTTGTTTTCCACTTTCACCCGCTTCCGTTTGACGGACGACTCCCACCGAAAAAAAGTCGCAAGCTTTTTGGATGTGCCTACTCAACCAACCCATCCCATAAAACATACCACGCCGCCAAGTCACTCTGCAGTTAGAGAGCCTCCAAGAAGACACCTGGACCCGATGGTGTTGATAACCGTGCAGCCAAATACCTTCCTCACAAAGGAGTTATGGCATTAGTAAAAATTTATAATACCATGCTAAGACTAGGGCACTCCCTAAGCAATGGAAGCGTGCAAGGATCGATATGATACCCAAACCCGGCAAACCTCCAACGCAGATAGACTCGCACCGCCCAATAAGTATACTTCCAACCTTTTCTAAGGTCTATGAACGCATTCTGATAAAACGATTGATGGATCTGCCGCAAGTATCAGGATACATACCCCAACATCAATTTGGCTTCAGGAAGTCACACGGTTGCCCGGAACAAGTCCACCGTCTATTCAATCGCGTAACGCATGCCCTTGAGTCCAAGCTCTACACGGTGGCAGTCTTCCTCGATGTCAAGCAAGCTTTTGTAAAGGTATGGCACGAGGGACTCCAATATAAAGTCAAGGCTCTTCTTCCAGGACCACACTACAATATCCTGAGATCCTTCATCACCGATCAGATCTTCGAAGTGGCAATGAGAGACTCTCGATCGAGAATGCTGGTCATGAACGCAGGAGTTCCTCAAGGAAGTGTACTCGGACCCATTTTGTACACCCTATACACAGCAGATATGCCAGTTCCGTACCCCAGTGCTCCCTCGGCTGAGGTACTAGTGGCTACATACGCCGACGACAAAGCCATGCTTGCGTCTCACATGTCTCCGCAAACGGCCTCGAATGCAGTACATTATGGCTGCACTACACTGAAGCCTGGGCAGCCAAGTGGAATACAGCCATCAATTGTGCTAAGTCCGCTTGTGTGACCTTCGCGCTCCATCCCGGCACCTGCACTGTCCTAACATTTAACGGTGGGTTGATGGGCAATGTCAATTCCTACTTTTACCTGGGAGTCCACCTGGATGGGAAACTCATCTGGCGGGCCCATATCACAGCGATAAGGCAAAGTGCCTTGTAAAGATGAAAAAACTGGACTGGTTCCTACGGACTAGCCAACTACAACTCCTAACTAAAGTTCTAGGTAGTACTCATCAAGGTAGTACTAAACCCCACTTGGACCTATGCCATCCAAGTATGGGGAACGGCCTCCAAGCACCAGCTTGACAGGCTAAAAACTGTCTAGACACGTGCTGCTCGGCTTTCACTCGGGCTCTCCTGGTACCTCTCCAACCACGCTATCCTAAGGGCTCTCCGGATTACTCTGATTGGTGATCAGATCAACCTCCACAGCAGCCAATACGCGGAGAATTTGGCAACACACCCAAACTCTCAGGCAAGTGATCTCGCCAATGCTCTCTTCCTCCGACGTCTGAAGAGGATCCACCCCTCTGATCTACCTACCCGCATAATATCGTAAGATTCCCTTGTTCGGTTACATTCAGAAGGCTCTGAACTGATTCCGACGCTAAATAAAACAAAAAAAAATTTTTCATATTCCAGGATACTCACTCGGTGAGCGATTCATAGCGGTCACTACAATGCTAAGCATACGCACTGGGGATCACACCTTTTGACCCCAGAGGGCAACAACTCTACAATGCGCTTATTAAGCGGCGAAACAAGCTCAGCGGCCCTACAGGCTCACACACAACAGGACCAACTGGGCAAGATACGTGAAATATACTTGTACGCACATGGAATACGGTATACGGTATTCACCGATGAGGATGTTGATAGCCTGGTCAAATCGATAAAGCAAGCACTTGTTGCTGCAGCCAAGGCTTCTACCCCTCCAGACACACACAAAATGACAAACCATAGCAAGACAAATCGCGATATCGAGCAGTTAGTACTTGAATAACGAAGACTAAGAAGAAAATTGCAGAAACACAGATCCCCAACGGCTAAAGAACAACTAAAAATAGCTACACGTAGACTAACCAGCACACTTAAGCCTGAGGACGCAAACGCCCAGCACACAAAAAAATTCAGCCCCGGCAGAAACAGTCGTTTCACTGCGAGGCCCCTCTGGAAGCTGGATACGCAGCGACGAAGATAGAGCCAATGCGTTCGCCGATCACCTGCAGAAGGTATTCCAACCCAATCCTGCTAACAACTCTTTTGTCGTACCTGCAGTCATAAATCCAATTACATTCAGCCAAAGTGAGATAGCATCTACGCTAAAAGTTCTTAAGCCCAAAAAATCATCTGAACATGACTTGGTGACACCAAAAATGATTATAGAACTCCCACCGTGTACGGTTCTGACCTTATGCTATCTCTTCAACGCTATTACGAAGCTTGAATACTATCCCCAAAGGTGGAAAAAGGCGGTTATAGTAATGATTCCCAAACCAGACTCTTTGTCTGGAACCCAACCCTCATCCTACAGATTAATCAGTCTTCTAACGTGTCTTTCGAATCTGTTGAAAAAGGCATTTTTAAACCAACTAACTCCCTACCTAAAAAGACAGAATACAATACCATCGAATCAATTTTCCTTTCGCAAAAATCATAGAACGATCGAACATATCAATCGCATCCCAAAAGAAATTACCGCTTTCGAGCACCGGAAATACTGCTCAGCGATATTCTTAGATGTTGCACAAGCATTTGACCGAGTTCGGTTGGAAGGTACAAGATAACGAAACTGGTTCCCCAGAACATATACAAAGTGCTCGAATCTTGTGTCTTCAAAAGAATTTCTCAATCAGATGTAACAGTTGGACTTTACATGACCGCGTTGTCACTGCTGGAGTCCCCCAAGGTAGTACGCTGGGCCGCTCTGTACACCCTATACACAGCAAAGGGAACACAACAAATTGCCTGTCATCTTAAAATAGTGGAAAGATGGTTTGCGGACTGGCGCATCAAGATAAACGAGACCAAAAGCACACATGTAACCTTCCTATTAAACAGACAAACCTGCGCACCCCGTACCCTGAACAATGAACAATGCATTCAACCCACAAGCAGACGTAGTAACGTTTCTCAGAGTTCACCTAGATAGACGCCTTACCTGGCGGTGGCATATAGAATCTAAAGGGACTCATATGAAGCTTAGAGCAGCCAATTTTCACTAGCGTATAAATTGCAAAAAAAACTCATACATATATACAGCATTTGGCGTATACGCAAATACATCCACTATAGGTTCCAAAATCTTGAATAAATAAAGAAAAGACGATACCTACATTTCCATCCCTTCATCCATTTAAATATTCATTGCATTTACAAGTATCCACATTACATTATATATTGGCAACGGAAAATGAACGCGAAAAAACCATCCTATACGGAGCTTTCGAAGTTCAATTGAAGGAAGACACCCTTAGGTATCACAGATATCACAGAACGTCCAAGCGATGAACTGAAACATCCTAAAGTCAACTTTAATAGGAGAATTCAAGAACTACACGTCTTACGAGGACGTCCAAAGGAAGCTTTTCAATACAGGATTTAATGGAAGCCAGCGTAAGTTTGTAGGAGAAATAGAACAGTAATAAGTTAGCTCTCGAACAAAACCCATAGGAAGTAATAAGTTAGACAGCTTCCACGAAAAAAAACAATTAAAGAGTTAATTTCAAGAATAAATCCTGATAGACTTCCTAAAGGATAGCAATGCAAAATTAATTTTAGCAAAAGAAACAATCCATCTAAATGGAAACCAATTTTCATTTGAATATAGTGACGAAATAATTGATAAAGCAGAGACCGAGATACCTTCCCTAGTTACCTTCACCAGAAGATCAATCGTCTATTTTCGCCATTTATAATTCTTTGGAAAAAACAAATGCATTTAGATTATAACATATAAACGCAGTAAAGAGTGAAAAACTAGTCCCATTCGAATTTATAGTTTTTTAATATCGTGAAGGTGACAATTTGACTTTTACAAGCATGATCAAACTAAACATAAGAATCCTGTATACAGGAAACCCTACAAACATCGACGAGGAAGTAAACAAACAAATAAGTGAGATGATTGAACAAGGAATCATCAGAAAATCAAAATCTCTTTATTGCTCAATTGCCCAATAGTTTCAAAGAAAAGTAATGCCTCTGAAAAACCAAAATATAGACTCGTGATTCATTACCGCAATCTAAACGAAATTACTGTCAATGACAATTTTCCGATACCAAGCATGGATGGAGTATTGGACAAATTAGGAAAATGCCAATATTTTACTACAATTGATTCAGCTTCCATCAAATAGAAATGGAAACTAATTCAGTTGTAAAAACAGCTTTTTTTATCCAAACATGGCCATTATGAATATACCCATGTCATTTGGATTGCACACTATTTCAGATCTTATCTTTTCATCAGAAAAAAAAACCCGTGACCACAAAACACTTGTTTGGCAACATAACATAAACATAACATAACATAAAAAAAATAAAAATAAAACTCCAAAGATGGAAATCAAATTAAGAGAATTTGAATGTCTCATAAAATATCTACCTGGAATGGAAAGCTATGTAGCAGATGCTCTCTCTATAGTTAAAATAGAAGAAACCATGCTCGGAGAAACTTTAAACAATTCTAAAAGTGTAATAGTACATACAATATACAATAATATACATAGTGCACCAGAAGATAATCAAAACTATATTTGATCTACGGAAAAACCTTTAAATTACTACAGTCGACAAATCGAATTAATAAAAAGTAACGAAAATAAAACGGACGTAATTCATTATTTTACTTAAATAAAAATTAAAATCAAATACAAAGAATTAACAAGAAAATTATCAAAAGAAATAATTAAAGAATATTTATGTGAAAAATATAGTACAGTGCTTTATACTTCCATCATGAACCAGATTTAGCAACATTTCAAAAAGCATAAAATTATGGGATCCAACAGTAGAAGCAAAGCAATAAAAATGCAGAGTTTAAGGAAACCATATTAAAAAGACATGGATAAAAAGACACGGAAATAGAAAAAACAGAAATTAATCCAAAACATCATAAATGAATGTGAAATTTGTAATGTAGCCAAATAGGAACACAGGAATACCAAAGTAAATGAACAACCAACAGTAAATGAAAAAATAAGAGTTATTAAAATAAAACAAACATCGAAAATAAATACCCAAAGTTTGAACTAATATTTTACACCACTAATAGCGCACCAGCTGATATCTTCATTTATGCAGGAACCCTTGAATACAAAACTCAGGCAAATAATATTTTTAAACTTACCAAACTTAATGAACAACGACATGAATTCGAAGTGGATACTAAATATAAAAAATTTCCTTTAGTGAAGAAAAAAGATAACAAACCCATTTAATAAGACAGGACAAATTAGACAAATACACGACCAACACTACGAAGAAACCAATCGAGGACGAAAGATCTTACGCTACGAACCTAAATAAAAAAAAGAAAATTAATATTAAATATGATAATGATTCCAAGGAAAAACCCAATATTGACATCAACGGAATTGAAGAATTGCTGAATTAAAATCAGACCAAGAATTTAAAGAAGTAATTCACATTAAATATATAATGGATAAACGCAATCACGAAATAAACTGTAAAAAAATTGTCAAACGCAACAAAAACAAGTGAGAAAAGTTATCTTCGGCTTGCCGAAGATGGTATATAGTACCCTTGAATACAAAAAAGTTTTCCATACAAAGACTTGTTTTCATATCGGTCGTTTGTATAGCAGCTATATGATATAGTAGTCCGATCCGAACCAAACTTTCACAAATCATGTATGGCTATATCAAATAAATAATTGTTGAATTCGGTTGCAATAGCTTGGAAAACAAAAAAGTTTTCCATACAAAGACTTGTTTTCATATCGGTCGTTTGTATGGCAGCTATATGATATAGTGGTCCGATCCGACCGATTCTTTAACTTGATCTGCGTGCAACAAAAATAATGATCTGGTAAAAATTTCAAAACGCTAGCTTTAAAACTACTGTCTACTTTTTGCATAGAAACAGACGGACAGACGGATATGGCTGTATCGACTCGGCTGTTGATGCTGATCAAAAATATATATACTTTGTGGGGTCGGAGATGCTTCCTTTAATGCGTTACACATTTCTGGACAAAATTATAATACCCTTTTTCAAGGGTATAAAAAGGCCTAATTAACATAGTCGGTACAGCAAACAAATATCTTTTTGGTACATTAAATGAAAATGATAAAGAAGTATTAGAAAAGAACATACAAAAAATTGAGGAAAATAGTATTCAGTTAAATGAATTAAATTTAATAATAGACACAATTAATCATGGTATTAAAGTAATGAATTACTTAAAATACAGTGATGAAAAAGACAGAAAGATAGAAATTCTGTATTCAGCCTACAGCAATTAACAGAATGCATTGAAGACATTCAATTAGGAATGCAAAAATGCCAAAAATAGGACTAATTGAAAACTGTATTAAGAATAACATCATAATTGAAGGAAACAATATTAAAATTTATATTTGTTCAATCCAATTAGAAGAATTCTCTATTTCAAATACCGTTTTAGATTATACTCGAAACATTTATGTAGCAATGAAATAACAAAAACAAACCTTTGTCATATATTGAAAAAGAAAAATTTAATACATACAAAACACACCAACATATTCCAAATAATAGCTTTAACTAGATTGTAATCTAAGATCAGCATATTCAATACGCATTCTAAGTCTAATCATGGTCATGGATATGTTTCATGTCCGATCAGACATGAACATAAACATTCACTGGCACGTTCCGTTAGTTAGCCAAACGACTACTCTAGTTTCGGCAGCCCAAAACGCAATTCCCATAGGCAGCCTAAAAACAAAATTCTAAAACTCATATTTTGGCACTCAGACATGTCGGCACCAAGAAAAGTCATTAATATTTTGGAGACAAAGAAAACTCTTAAAACTCCTGATTCAATTCTATAATTCAACACTAACTCACTCAATTCTATTCTAACTCTTGAAAGTCCTGATTCAATTCTATGATTCAACACTAACTCACTCTATTCTGAAAGCTTACCAAAGTTCACTCAATAAATTGAAAGCTTCACAGAATATTAACTCAATAAATTAAACGCTTGGCACCGAGGCTTGATTTTTTTTTTTTTTATTTAAACAACAATTTAACAATGATCCGCTAAATATGAATAAAAATTATAAATATGTCGGAGATGGATTTCATTAGCGTCGTTCATGTTTTATAATTAGTTTATAATTAGCGAGTCGCAATGGTCACTTCTGTTCTTCTCGGAGGGCTATTCGAACTGTCTTCATCTTCCTGTTTCTTCTTCCTATTTCTTCTTCCTCCTCACCTCTCAGCGCAATACGCTCAGCAGGGATTTTCACTCTCCTTCCCCACAGCGTTCTCATACAGAAACTCTCATACACGCGCTCTTTCAATAAAGCGCTCTCTCTCTTCTCATTCCTTTTCATCATCATTTATTTCCAATTTATAACGTCAAATCTTATAAGCCAAGTAAATTCCCGACACGGCCTTCCTGACTATAACACGTCCTCGTGTTGCTCAACTCATCATAAACTTCATTGTATTTCTTTGTTCTTCATCTTTCTAATGTATCGCTTGACTTCATTACTCATATCATTCAACTTAACTTTCCGTAGCAAATTTTCTACACTTCTTTTGTCTTCAAATGTTAGTTTGGCGGGATAAACCATCTCAATCTCCTCTAGAGTACACACTCTCTTCCGCACAAACCCAACAATTTGGCTATCAACCATACATTTCATCAGAGATTAGCTTAGTAGGATATTCTTCAACTTAACGCTTCGAGTACAGGCTCTCTTCTACTCAAGCTCAATCGTCTGGCTATCTTACACTAGTCGTCAAATGTCAGTTTAGCAGGCTATACATTTTCCAATTGGAGTACACGCTCCCTTCTGCACAAACTCGACCATTTGGATATCATTCATCTCACAACTTATTATCGGATTCTTTTTCTACGTTTTCTTCTCTGTTGCCGTCGTCAAACTCTTCTATTAACTCACGAGTTTCTCTTTAGCCTTCTCTGTAGTTTTCTCCAGATCTACTGGCATTTCTTCGTTGATGGTCAACATTCATCGGCCTTGCCTCTTTTCCTATCAACAATTCTAAGGGACTGTGCTGAGTCACCCGATTAGTGGTGCAATTTATGGCCAACTGTATTTCACCCAATGCCTCCTGCCACGAACGTTCGCTAGTCTCTACTGCTGTTAACATCCCTTTAAGTACACTCATCACTCGCTCTACCTGCCCTTTCGCTCTGTTAGCACCAGTTGCTATCACGTGTAAATCCATTTTATTTGTGTTACAGAACTTGCGAAATTCGCTACTTATGAAGCATCGTCCCTGATCCGCTATAATTCTACTGGGGACGCCAATATCGATATGTTGGACTTCACCGCCTGTATGCAACTAATCGAGTCTAAATTCCAGGTGTGGTACAAATAGACGTACTTAGTGAAAAGATCAATTTGTACAATGACATATTTCTTTTCGTCTTTCTTGCCACTCAATTTCCCACTAATGTCAATATGAATGGTATGCCACGGTATCTCTACTTTGGGTATTGGATGTAAATCTATTTGCGTTTTGCCTGACGCTGATTTCGATAATTTACATGTAACGCAATTTTCTACGAATTTCCTAACATATTTTGCCATATATTCAAACCAGTACTGCTCGTAGACCTTATCTAGTGTCTTCTGCCAACTCATGTGCATTATGGCCTTGTGTATATGATTAACAACGGACCATCTAAACGCCCTCGGAATAACAGGCAAGAATCGCGTCTTGCCATTTCTTTGAATAATACGATGCAACAGACTCTTTCTAATTCGCTAATTCTCTCTGAATCTCGTCACTATTCAACTCGCTCATAATATTCGATATGTTTTCATCGCCCTGCTGCTCGGATACTAGCCAGTTGTGTGTGATAGTTGCCAAGTCAACTCGTACTTCCACAACTTTACTTGTATTTGGCTGTGCTTCTACAGCTACAGGATTCCTTGATAAGCAATCAACATGAGCCATTTGGCTTCCTTTACGATATTCAACGTGGATCTAAAAGAGTTGCATGAATGACCACCATCGATGCGCTCGCGGGGTCAATACCGCCTTGTCCTGACTCACCTTAATAGAATTGCAGTCTGCATACACAGTAAACTGTCTACCGGTTAAATAATGACGGAAGTGCTTGATGGCATTAAAGACTGCCAATGTTTCGAGTTCATAAGAGTGGTATTGAGATTCTGCTAACGTGGTGCAATAACATAGCGTCATAACCATTTGCGCTCGTATCCGTATGCAATTCAATTGGAAATTTGGGTTCAAAAATGATTAATACTGGATCACTGATCAGGACTTTAATGATTCTTTGACGAATTTCCTCATGTTGTTTTTCCCATTTGAAATCATTTAATTTCGAAGTTAATTGGTACAATGGTTTCATCACTTCCGAAAATCTAGGGACGAACTGCCTGAAGTAGGATGCTAAACCAATAAACTGTCGTATCTGTGTGATTGAACCTGGTTCTGGGAGTTGAGATAATGCCTGAATTTTTCGTGGATTGGGCTTCAGTTCACCCTCCTTTACAACGAAACCCAACTATTCTATTTCCTTTCGCAGAAATTGACATTTTTTTTTACATTAATAAAAAATCCTGACATTGATAACACGCTTAGCACTTTATCCAATCTTTCAAACGCTTCCTCTTCAGAATCTGAGACAATCAAGACATCATCAATGTAGACCACCGCATAGGTATTAACTAAAATCCCCAGAGCTCGGACTATGGCACGCTGAAAAACAGATGACGCATTCTTCAATCCGAACGGCATTGCCAAAAACTCATATTGACCTTCAGGGGTCACAAAAGCTGTCCTCTCAACAGAATCGGGGTGAATTGGCACCTGATAAAAACTACTGGCCATATCCAAACTGGAAAAATATTTCAAGGGCAAGGGATACTTATCTGACACCGTATTTGCGTTCAACTCACGATAGTCAATACAAAGCCTATCACTGCCGTCTTTCTTTTTCACAAGTAACATAGTGCTAGCGAAGGGAAAGCCACTAGGTCCAACCTTCGCTTCCAACATTTGATAAATTTTACTCCTTACCATCCGCCCTTTGTCCTCGCCGAGGCGACACGGTCGCCTTTGAACAGTCCTACTCATGTCCAGCAAACGGACCAACAACATTACTCCAAAACCAAGAGTGGACAGAATTTGCAAATTACTCTTGACAACATTGTCGCCTATGCCTCTTAAAACTACAAGATTATGGCATCTCTTGCCGGCAAGCTTCTCGCTAATTTTTTTTTTATTAACGAGCATTCGGAACCAGAATCAAAGAAAAATGGAAACCGCTCACCAAACTGTATTGCTGTCCTGTTCAGCTGAATTACCGCACACGTGTCGACTCTCCTCTCTATGGGTATATTCGCTGTTGCTGGTCTCTTCGCGCACGCCGATGCAATATGTCCAACGTTGCCACATTTGAAACACGTAACTGTAGATCTGCCGCTGCTATAGCCTGGTCTCGTCTCGTTTCTCTCGTTCCTTTCTTCTGCTCTTCTCTTTCGGCACTCCATTGCCTTGTGTCCGAGTTTACTACAACTATGGCATCTAATCGGTGTTTGCATTTTGTGCCTCTTCTTTTCGGGGCCTTGCTCAATTCCAGCGAATTCGGCATTTCTGACGAACGAGTGGGCTCTGAGTTGTTGTTGTAGCTCCGCTCGTGTCTTTACGTTCGTTGTGAAAATCAAATGCTGAAGTCTGGGGTCGATTTGCGATGTATGTGCCAGGACCAATGATATCGCAATCTCTTCGTGCGTCATTTCCTTCCACTTGGTCAGTAAAGTTGTAACCAAACGGCTGGAGTACACCGAAAGGCATTCATGTTGATTTGGGCGTCCTTTCAGCATGTTCAGCAACACTGCAGCCGTTGTCTCGTTGCCTTCAGCGTTCCAAGAACAATTCCTTGAACTGCAGCCAGCTCATTCCAGGAAAACAAATTTGCGAAAGCCACTGCGATGCACTGCCGAGAAGTGATTTGCTGAGCATCATCACCAAAGATGCGCCTTCTTGAGGATGTTTACACAGAATCATATTAGCCGTTTTGCACCATGCAGCTGCGTCGGCGTCAGCAGCTTCGGGGTTGAATGTCGGTAGAGTCGCGGAAACAGCACGTGCGCCAGGCACCGACACTTTTAATAATTCAGCTATCATTTTATTTTGCCTATTTCGACTATCGCGCGTAAACTTTATTCCGAATTGTTTTGTAGGTGTGGTGATCCCACTTCTGATGTCGGAGATGGATTTCATTAGCGTCGTTCATGTTTTATAATTAGTTGCACTGTCACGCAGCGAGTCGCAATGGTCACTTCTGTTCTTCTCGGAGGGCTATTCGAACTGTCCTTCATCTTCCTGTTTCTTCTTCCTATTTCTTCTTCCTCCTCACCTCTCATTGCGCCACGCTCAGCAGGGATTTTCACTCTCCTTCCCCACAGCTTTCTCATGCAGAAACTCTCATACACGCGCTCATTCAATAAAGCGCTCTCTCTCTCTTCTCATTCCTTTTCATCATCATTTATTTCCAATTTATAACCTCAAATCTTATAAACCAAGTAAATTCCCGACAAATATAACTACACTATAACTATTCTAGGAGGTATTCTATGATTTTAAGTTTATTTACATTAAGATAGAGTTCAGGGGATAGAGTATGTGTTAAAGGTTATAGTTCTTACAAATAGTGGGAAAGGGGTCGTGTTCAGCGTAGTTGGATCTGCAAATAGGTAACTATGGGGGTCGGAAGGACCTAGTTTTCCTATTAGGGATGGAAAAATATAGTTGGTTTAGAAGGTGTTTAGAATCAACCATGCCATGGATTAGCATGTGTACAAACATGACCCCAGCACAGGTTCGGCGCTCCTTTAATGGAGATAACTTTAACAATTTAAGCCTGCAACGGTACGGCGGGAGACGATTATCAGGATCCCAGTTTGGGTTTTTTAATAGCAATATTCGAGGATGGGACGAACTAGGGTGATATACAGGGATTTGGTGGTGAAAGGATCTTTTGGTGGTGAATTCTTTTGACCATCGCTTAATAAAGGCTAACATTCCTCTGGCTTTATTCACTGTCACAGAAATGTGATCATTAAACTTAAGTTTATGATCAAAGAGAACTCCAAGATCATTGATTGTGGAAACACGATCAAAGACGTGATTTCCGAGAGAGTAAGATATGAAAAAAGTGGAAATGGAATGTCAAAAGTTTGCATTTGGAGCAGTTTAGGAACAGAAGATTAATTGAGCACCACAAATACAGTTCGTCAAGGTCTAGTTGCAGTTTCCTATGCAGGAAATGTTCCGAGAAGGAATAGCATAACTTGACATCATCAGCATACATAAGCGTAGAGGCATAACTAATCACATTGGGAAGATCGTTCACAAAGAGTATAAACAACAGTGGTCCTTGATGACTACAATGAGGGACACCCGATGAGACATGCATGACTTTCGACTTGGTAGATTTAAATAGGACACGCTGGGTTCGATCTGAAAGGTAGGAAGCAACCCACATCAGGATATTTGGTGGAAAACCAATAAGCGAGAGTTTCCGTAGCAAGAGCTGGTTATTAACTGAATCAAATGCTTTGCTGAAGTCAGTGTAAATTACATCAGTTTGCAAGCGATATTGAAAAACTCGGTTGATTTTCGACGAAAACTCTAATAGATTAGTTGTTGTCGAGCGAAGCTTGACAAAGCCATGCTGTGCAGGTGAGATTATGCTCTTGCATGCATGTTGAAGCTGCGATGTGATAAGTTTCTTAAGAAGTTTGGGAATCGCAGAAAGCTTAGCAATACCGCGGTAGTTCTCAATGGAAGCCTTAGAGCCTTTTTTATGAATTGGTATAAGGTATGATTCATTCCATAATTTAGGTAGGGAAGTTTGCTCCAAGGATAGGTTAAATAGAATAGTAAGAGGTAGGGTGAGAAGATCGGAGCACCTTCTGAGGATGCAGCTAGGTACGTTGTCTGGGCCTGGTGAAAATGAGATTTTAATTGATGAAAGAGCCGTAAACACATCATGACAGTGAAATTTAGAAAGGAAAATGTTGTTTATGTAGGGTAAATTATATGGATAGTTAGAGGAGGGATCAAATGAGTTAGATGAGTAGGTGGACTGAAAAAATTACGCAAATAGATTAGCAATGCCGAGATGCGAAGAGTCGGAAGTATTATTATATGAGAGGGAAGGGGGGAAAAGATTGGATTTGCGTTTAGAGTTTACAAAAGAGTAAAAAGAGCTTGGATCGTTGCGAAAATTGAGTTTGCATTTAGAAATATAATTTTTATATAGTTTATTGTTAAGGTCAACAAACTGGTTGCGGATTAGAAGGTAATTAGAAAGATGTAACGAGGTTGGAGACTTTAATGACTTTTTGTAGGCTCTAGATTTCCTATTTTTTAGGAGAGAGAGGTGCTTATTAAACCATGGAGGTTTAGACGTTGATGGAGTTAACGTTTCAGGGACAGATTTATTTAAGGCGTTATGAATTACCTTATAAAAAGAGTCTGTAGCTTCCTCGATATTGCTGAAACTAGAAAAATAACTCCAGTCAATATTAGTCAGGTGATTTCTAAAGTCACAATAGTTGGTTTTTTTTAAGCATTTTTGACGAAGCTGCTCGCTATTACTGGGGGGGACTTCAGGAGAATCAATAATTAGCGAGACTAAGAGTGTTGGGTGGTGAGAGTCCTCAGGAGTAGATAAGGGAGGAAACCTTGCTATTGTGGCAGAGGAGGTAGTGTTAGAGAAAATTAGGTCAAGCGACCTGCCACGGGAGTTCCTTATAGGGTTAAGTTGGAAAACGGCAGAGTCGGCTAAGCCATCAAGGAAGTCATTTTGGTTAGTGGGTAAAAGCGAGTTATCCTCATCCGAGTTGATCCATGAAATGAGGGGCAGATTAAAATCCCCCATAACTAGAATAAGATCAGCATCATTTAGCAGGGACAAAACTGATTTTATGGCAGTTAAGTGGTGCATATATATGATTGCATCACTCAGAGGAGGAATGTAGGAACAGGTGATGAAAAGGTTAAGGGACTCGGAATGAATTTTAACGGCTAAAAATTCAATTCAGAAAGGATTAGTAATTGTAATACGTTCAACTGAGTTGATGTCGTTTACGGCAATCAGAACGCCACCTCCAAAGGTTGGGCGATCTTCCCGAAAGACAGTGTACTTCGATACCAAAATTTCATTGTCAATTTTTTTTTTTTTTTACTCTGCTTTTATTTATTGGATCCTCTTAAATAAGAGCTAACAATAAGTTTAAAAATCTTAACTAATACAATTTTTTTTCCTGAACAGTCGTTTTAATTAATCCAACTGTTCCGTGATTAAGCGTCCCTAAAGATTTCTTCGCTGGGTTGGTAGGGCCCTTCGTCGGATACGGGAACGACTGCTGAGCTGGGTTAGATTTCTCGCTAGGTGGTTGGGGTGCGAGGAAAGCTTGCCATGATATTTTTTCGTAAGCTCTTTGATTTCATTGGTGACTGTTGGAATATTTAAATCTCGATGGATGTTTTCGTTTCGAACATACCACGGTGAGCCAGTGATAGTTCTCAGGATCTTTGTCTGCGCTCGCTGTATGATGTCAATATTGCTGTTGCTGGCGTTGCCCCATAGCTGTGAACCATAGGTCCAGATTGGTTTCAGTACTGCATTGTAAAGTAAGACCTTGTGGTCCAAGCTGAGCGGAGAGCCAGCGTTGATGAGCCAGTGTAAGTTGTTCGCTTTGCGCTTAAGATGAATTTTTTTTCGCTTCAATGTGTCTGCGCCATGTAAGTCTTCTATCGAGGTGTACTCCTAGGTACGTTACCTCATCTGCTTTCGGGAGTTGTATGTTGTTCATCAAAAGTGGTGGGCAATCTTGTCTGTTCAGCGTAAATGTCACGTGCTTGCATTTTTCCTCGTTGACTTTTATTCGCCAGTCAGAGAGCCACTTCTCAGTGGCTATGAGGTGCAATGCCAGCTGTGCTGTAGCTTGGATTGGGGACCTTGAACGGCTAAGGATAGCTGTATCGTCGGCAAACGTGGACACTGTTAGCCGACTATTTGTAGGAATGTCAGCGGTATAGATGAGGTATAAAGTTGGCCCAAGAACGCTGCCTTGGGGGACTCTAGCCTTAATTTCGTGGTCAGTGGAAGTAGCAGTGTTGCACCGCACTGCAAACTTTCTGTCATATAGGTATGACTTTAGAAGTTTGTGTGTGCTTTCGGGTAGAGCTGTTTTAACTTTAAACATTAGGCCGTCTAGCCAGACTCTGTCGAATGCTTGGGATACGTCTAGAAATACGGCTGTACAGTATTCTCGATTTTCAAATGCAGTTCTTATCTCCGCTGTTATTCGATTCACCTGTTCAATGGTTCCGTGGCTTTTGCGAAAGCCAAATTGGTGGGCTGGGATTATATTGTGGGCTCTCAGGTGTGGATTCAGTCGGATTAGCAGGCATTTTTCGAATAGTTTCGATATACATGAGAGTAGGCTTATTGGTCTGTAGGATGAGGGAACTGTGTGGTCCTTACCAGGCTTCGGAATCATTATGATAATCGATCTCTTCCATCGTTGTGGAAAGTAGCCAAGTTTTGGGATGGCATTAAAGAGCTGCGTTAGGTAGCCAACTGCAGAATGTGGCAGCTCGATGATCATTTCCGGGGTAATAAGGTCGTAGCCGGGGGTTTTTTTCGGGCTGATATTTTCTTTAATTATGTTAGATATTTCTTTTGGACAAAATACAATTGGGGTGTGTTGCTGGTTGCAGTTTGCGTTTGAAGTTGGTAGTGCAAATGTGCTAGTAGCCTTGTTTGGCTTAAATACATTTTGTAGGTGAGTGGCAAATGTGGTGGCTCTGTCTGCATCACTACGTGCCCAGCCGCCTGAGGAATTCCTTATGGGCAAAACGGTTTCAGTCGGTGGGCGAAGGGTTGGTTGGGCTCTCCACAGTGACTTATGTTTAATACCTGTTGGTGAAAGTTGCTCTGTATATTGGCCCTGAGCGTATTCTCACTCTTGTTTCAGAGCGTTGGTCAGCTTCCGTGTGGCTATTTTTAGCTTTTGTTTTGCAGATGGTGATCTGGAGGATTGCCATTCTCTACGTAAGCGTCGTTTTGCGCGAACGAGTTGCTTGATTTGTGCGTTAGTCTTATTCGGATTAATTGTAACGTTTGTGGTTTAAGGTGTTGCATTTCGAGCTGCTTCCGTAAGAATGGATTCCAGTATTCCTGTGCAGCTCTCTATATCAGGTTCAGTATTGAGTTTTGGGTTTAGCTCAATGTGTGAACTTATATATTTTTTATACCTTAGCCAGTTCGTTATGTGCGAAGTCAGTTTGTAGGGTGGTTTTACGTTTTCTGCATACCGGCTGAGATGAATTAGCACAGGCGAGTGATCAGATGACAGATCTGGTAGACATTCAGCTCTAACGAAACTGCGAGAAATATTTTTCGTGACTGCGAAGTCAATCAAGTCAGGCAGCTTATTGAGGTCTGATGGCCAGTATGTGGGACTCCTAGGGGAAACATGATCAAGTTTATTAGTGGCTTTAATTAAAGCCTTATAAAGCTGTTTTCCTTTTGGATTCACAAGGCGCGATCCCCAGTGAGTATGCAGCCGCTAGTGTGAGGTGAGTGTTGTTCTCCAGCTGTATGTTGATAGATGTGGCCTGTAGATAAATTTCAGCAAACTCTTTGTAAAAGTGGTGCTTCATACGGTTCTTAATAAGAATGCCGGTCCCACCGCGTGCTTTACCATCGGGGTGATTTGTACCATATAAGTTGTAATCTCTTATTTGAAAGATGTTTTTGCTTGTAAGATGAGTCTCCGAAAGAAGCATTACGTCGATATGCTTCTCATGTAGGAATTGAGCTAGCTCAAGTTTGCGCTGTGAGACGCCATTGGCGTTCCACGTAGCTATGCGTAAGGTAGCCATTATTTATTTTGATTGTTGGGAGACAAGCATTTGTATCAATAGGTTTTGATTACGCATCATGTCTTAAATGGTGGTTTGCATAAATGTCATGAATTCCATCATACTCTGTTGTAAGGCTTGCATCATAGCTTCAGTTTTCGTTTCTTGCTGCTCAGATGGCCTATAGTTTTGTTGTGTGTCCAATTTTGTGTGTTCTTCATGTGAGGTTTGGGAGTTTTGGGTTGGAGGCGTCATACCTGATTTTAAAACGTTTGCAAAACTTATATTGTTAGTGCTTGGTATAGGCCAGGGAGCAATACTTGTTGGTTTCGAAAAAAGTACTTCTGGATTTGTTTCCGATGGTATCAGCGTAGCTGTTCCTTGGTGTACCCTTGCCGTGTTCATTCTGTTGTGGAGACGGGGTTTCAGCTCTGTAGTCTGTAGTTAGATTGGACAGCCTCTGTAGTTTGCTGTGTGACTACCCCCACAGTTACCGCACTTTTTCGCGCTTGCATTTTCTTTATTAGCTTGGAAATGTGTGGAGACGTGGAGATCTCCACAGACTACACACACTGGGCGAAGTGTGCAATACGATCTCGTGTGGCCGTATTCTTGGCAGTTCATACATTTAACAGGAGCGTTACGTTTATGCTGCTCTTCTACTGTAATCCTACGGTGCAGAAGGAGCTGGAGTTTATAAATTTGATGAACCTCGTTTTTTTTTAGATGCTTGTTTTCTGGTTCAAGCTCAATCTTAAAGAGTGGTTGCGGCTGCCTGTTTCTGTTTTTGATATTGTGTATGCTTTTGACGCAAAATCCCTTATCCTTTAGGGCCTCAGCTATCTATTCGGGCTTTACAACAGGCTCAATGCCCTTCAGTACTACTTGCAAACCCTTGCTACTTTTAAGCTGGTAGGTGTAAAAGCATGTTTTGTTTGCAGTAAGATGGTTTGTGACTTTCCTGTAGTTTTCCTCCGTTTTCGTTTGAAGTTTTATTTCATTAATAGTACCTCTTATGAGGGGTATTATATAAAAGCTATCTTTTCCAATAAGGCCAATTAAAGAATTTACCAAACCGTTTGTGCTCTTCTCGCGGATGTAAATTGGGGGAGGCTTTATTTTCTTTGGTTCCTTATCGATGGATTTCAGTGGCACGTCCTCGTTGGTATCTGCCAGCAAAGCGAATCTGTTGCTATTTGCAGGCGCTTCATTGTTGATCGAGGTAGTATTGTCGCGTATATTTTTCGGCTTGTTTTCTGTATCGGAAGTTTTAGGGCTAAGCTTCTGCTTTATTGTTATGTAGCGGTCCAGTCCAGTCTGTGAGGCCGACCCAGCTTTTTTGTTTGCGTTTTGTTTTGCTAGTTGTGCAGCAGTGCCGTTTGGCTCTTGGGCTTTTGTTTTTGTATTCGCTGACTCAGTAAAAGCGTGAGCGGGTGCAGCCAATGGCAAAGTTGAGCGGGCTGTCGATATTGCTCCAGTTGTTGTTGTTGCAGATAGCTGAGCTTGTGTCGGAGCTAGAAGTGCCGGAGAGCAAGAGCGCGCTCTTTCTTGATTTGTTGGTACAAGAAGGTTCGTTGGGTTATGGGTTATTGGCCGCTCGTTGTCTTCGTTTGCAGGTGTCGCGGAGACATAAGAAAAGTACGCGTTGTTTCGTTGTAATGAGAGCCGGCGATCGTCTTGCTCTCGTTGTCGCTGAGCGCGAGTGTCGTTCTGGCTCATAGTGCTTTTTTTTGTTTTAATTAATTTGTTTGAAACTATTAGTTAACTATTTCAAACGCTGAATATGTATTCGAGCGATGGTGCATCGCCCGGAGCGTCTTTTTCGCTTTCAATATATTTATTTGTTGTTTATTAATAATCATTCACTTCACTAGAATCAATTGATTTTATCGGAGCTCGATCATTGTCTATGACAGTGGAGTTTAGTCAGGTTTCAGTTAGCACAATAGGATCGAAGTCAAAGGAAGAACTGTTAGTATAAAGTAAGTTCAGTTTTCCAAGAATACTGCGAACGTTTTGGTAGCAACAAGAAAAAATCTTGTTGCTTAGTTTTTTGAAGTATTAACTGGATGGTTATTGAAGAATTTTCAAGAATGGAACCAGGTGGGAGATTCCTACTGGCCGGTTCTGGCGTATCAACTTTTGCAGGGGGAAGACCGGGTTTCTGAATAGCTAGGATGGGTGGCTGTTCGACAGGAGCATCAACCATAACATTGCTTACTGGCTAATGTAAGGCTGGAGTGGTACACATATTCATATTCTGGTTAGTGTTAGCGATTTTTCGGCGTGGTGATTCGCTTAATAGTTTTAGGCCCAGAAATAGAGATTCAAGGTTTAGAAACTGCTCATTTAATGTGGCAAATTGTTTCCGAACCTCCCGGAAACCGTTTCGGGTTTGCCGCATAAACGCCTTCAATCTCGCCTTCAATCTCTCGACAGGCCAAACAAGACCATGTCAAACCGATGCCTTTGGCCAGGAGATCACCAAGTCGGCCATAATGACCAACGCCAGCGCATTTCATGTGCGAGCAACTGTCACATAGCCAGCAAGTTAGGTAGGAGTCGCCAGTAATAGCTCCTCCAAATTCGCATCTCTTTGAGGTACAAACCAAAGACATTTTGGGTAATGAAAAGGGAATGCGCTCAAAAACAGAAACAGAATGGTCCAGCGAATGTATAATGAAGAGAGTGATCCAGCGAACAGCAGGAGCAGCGTCAATCCAGACGGAGATGAAGAAGCTCCACAAAAGGGGGAGTGCGATAGAGAGCGGTGAACAGATTGTTATAACGAAACAAAGCAACGGTTAATGGTTACTTTGTTATTGTTGTTTGCGAAACACAGTCTTATCGCGTTTAAAATAAAACGACGAATATACGTTTAAAATTAAACTTTCGATGTGTTTTTCAGTTTGCGGACCACTTCGCGATACAGCAGGTTAATTAAATCAGTTCGGAGCTGATAATAGGTCGGTAGTTTTTTCGGGAAACGTTTAAAATTAAGGAGC
Organism: Drosophila ercepeae; assembly: GCA_018150545.1. Lineage (NCBI taxonomy): Eukaryota > Metazoa > Arthropoda > Insecta > Diptera > Drosophilidae > Drosophila > Drosophila ercepeae. The sequence continues at coordinate 922,024 of JAECWL010000097.1, read as the reverse complement.
GAATAGGCCGACGTGCATAAGGTTCAACGTTTTGATCAATAAGGTTTGCCAGATAATATTCTTTTGGTAGTTCTCCCCTTTTTTTCGTGGTGTACTTTTGGAAATTTTTATAAAGGGTGTTTTTTTAGGGAGTTTATGTTTTTAAATTGAAAAATAAAATGCACAGGTTGCGGTAGAGTCTATTTTTATACCCTTGAAAAAGGGTTTTATAATTTTGTCCAGAAATTTTGAAATTTTTACTAGATCATTATTTTCGTTGCACGCAGATCAAGTTTAAAAATCGGTCGGATCGGACCATTATATCATATAGCTGCCATACAAACGACCGATATGAAAACAAGTCTTTGTATAGGAAACTTTTTTGTTTTCTAACCTATTGCAACCGAATTCAATATTTATTTATTTGACATAGGCATACACGATTTGTAAAAGTTTGGTCCGGATCGGAGCACTATATCATATAGCTGCCATACAAACGACCGATATGAAAACAAGTCTTTTGTATGGAAAACTTTTTTGTTTTCAAGGGTATACCATCTTCGGCAAGCCGAAGATAACTTTTCTCACTTGTTTTTTATTAATTCGATGGCATTAAGAATGGAATATAACTTCGGGCAAATGGCCATCACGGGAGTTTTTCAGAAACTTCATCCTGGAAGTCAAATTCCCGACCACTTTTTCAAGCACCTTGGGCCGTATGTCGGCAATAGCTCCTTCAATGTTGGCTTCTAGTGCCGGAATTGTGGTTGGCTTGTTCGCAATGACCAACGACTTCAATTACCTCGTCAAAAAAAGAATCCATGGCACAGAACCATTCCTGGAGATAACGCTGTTACTTTCACTTTCACAAACGACCTCTGATTTTCGAATTAAAATTCAACGATTTGGTATCGCTGCTCAACTGTTAACCTATTCATCATGAATTGCCAAACCAAACTGACAGATGTCAGCTGACATCAAAGAAAAATGTCCGAAAAAGGTCTTCTTTCGGAAAGGTCAGCTTAAGATTCAAAGCGCAGAAAATGTTAACTGTACTGGGTTCTTGGCTATTGTTTATTTCTGATGAAACAAGCCTGCTTATGTGCCTTAGTGCTATGAATTCTACATGGATTCGAGACCCAATTGTATATTGAGTAGAATAACAATATAATGTTTCATATTGAAGTCAAATCAACTGTGGAAGCCTATGCAAAGGTTGATGATATTGGGTACAAAGTGTGGTGGGTAATGGATTTTGAACAATTTTTATTTTTTGTGGCTGTTCCTGACTTGCTTTTGGTTGTTTCCTTAATTATGTGTATACAATTATAAATAGGTCATAGTTACATACAATATTTTGGAATAACGAATAATATAATAAGTACAAGAACAAAAATCAATAAACAATAATAATGAGATAATGATCTTATTTTGTAAGATTAATTTCACCACGTCGGTTTGTTTTATCATATTTATTTTTAATACTGTTAACACCTTGCTTTAGGTCAAATGCCGGAGAAAAATAATTTTTAATTGTTTACACTCTAATAAATTATTTCCATTTATTTTTAAATTGCTGTTATGTGTGTCAAATTTTGAACAAATTTCGCCATGCCTCATGAAATGCGATTCCTTTGCATACACACATACCATCACACAGTGTTATCTCACCATGCTCATGCACACAATACTAATGCACGATCAACGGTACTTAATCGGTACCTCCTTTTCACACAGACGTCTCCGCCACATACACTCCCTCCCCTTCGCCCGTACTCGCGGTCAGACTACGTTAGGTAGCAACTAATAATAGTTGTCTACCACGCTCGAGCATACAGAGGGAGAATACAGAGAGAAAGAACATTGCAAACGAGATAAGCGGACTGTCGCCATGCCACTCTGGCGGCAATGCTCGTTACAATTTGAATTTGAAAATAATCTGTTACAATGTTCGTTATAATTTGAATTTGAAAATAATCTGCGACACGGCCTTCCTGACATATCATACGTCCTCGTGTGTTTCTTATTCAAATTATACTATCGTGTCTTATCTCAGTCACCATGATCTTCAATAAACAAACTCAAACAAAATCTTTTAGATAACTCTTTTCATTTCAAATTAAATACTTTATTTTCTTATTCTCTTCAAACCAAATCAAACCAAAAATTATTTTCAAAATAAAATTTCGTAATTTAGCATTAGTTCAAAGCATAAGATCAGATTATCGATTAAAATTCATTACAAGTACTTCAAAAATAATTTCAATCATTACATGATTCATTCCGAATGCTACAGATTCGTTTCCAACATTTCAAAATACATTTCACGTATTACAATATTTAATTCAATTATTTCTCACTACTCTAAGCCATAAGATCCGGATTACCAATAACTTTAAATTTAAAATACATCTTCAAAATCATAGTTTCATTAAAACAATAGAAAACAGTTAACTACTCGAGTAACCGGCCAATCTTCATTACGATAGCTCACAGTTATGGTTAAAAAAACCGGCCAATCATTCTCATTGTTATAGTAGCTCACGGTTAAGGTTCGACAAACCGGCCAAATGTTAGCTCCCAGTTGACGTTAATCAACAAATCGGCCTAACAAATCAATATTAGCACACGGAATAAATCACCAAACCGGCAAAACAAATACAAACTTCCGATCCTTGTCCAAAATTCCAACCTCAAGCATCAAATGCCGGGCCACATAACTTGGGCGCCCACTTGTGTAGGAAGTCGTAACATTTTTGACTGATCTCAAAGTTGTACGTGATTTATCAATTATTCTTGGCATCGCAGCTTTCAATAGCTTGATCCATTCCGACATCGCAGCTCTCAATAGCTCGATTCGTTCCGACCTCGTAGCCCTCACTGGCTCGATTCGTGATAATATCGCAGCCCTCACTGGCTCGATGCATTCCGATATCGCAGCTCTCACTAGCTTGATTCGTTCCGACATCGCAGCTCTCACTAGTTCGATTCGTGATAACATCTTCTTTGCCACTTTCATCTTCGAGTTCAATGATAATCCCCTTCTCAGGCCCTTCTTCTTCTTCGCCAAAAATCCGTGGGAGTATATGTAAGTTATTTTGTTATTCAATGCTTTGAGTGTATACCGTTCTCCTGGTAATACTTCGTCCACCAAATATGGACCTTTAAACTTATTGTCTAATTTGGTTTGATTTCTTTCTTCGTTCTTAATCAAAACATAGTCCCCGACCTTATGTCGTATAATAGTACAATTATCAAATCTAGCTTTTTCGATTCTGGCATTCTTATCAATGTTACGTTTTGCCATTTTTCTAACTTGACCTACATCAACATTGTTTTCTTGGTTTTAACAGGCACAAGACCAAACGGCCTTACCAATAAGTATCTCTAATGGGCTAGATTTATTTACTCTGTTGATGGTACAATAAAAAGCCAGTTGAATTTCGCATAGGGCATCCTGCCAAGATCTTTGGCTTTTTTCAACTGCAGTTAGCATGTTCTTCAGAGTACTCATGACTCGCTCTACTTGGCCATTAGCTCGACTAGCTCCTGTGGCGATTAAGTGCAATTATATTTTCTGTGATAAGCAAAAATCACGGAAAGATGTGCTAGCGAAACTACGACCTTGATAAGCGATCAGTCGAGAAGGAACACCAAACAATGAAATTAAGGATTTCACTGCCTTAATGCAACTCTCTGTGTCTATCTTTAAGGTATGAGACAAATAAACAAATTTGGTAAATGCGTCTATCAGCACGATTATGTACTCCTTCACTCTTGCCACTAAGTTTCCCAGTAATATCGACGTGTACTGTATGCCACGGAATATCGACTTTTGGAATGGGATTCAATTCGGCTTGTATCTTACCAGAAGAAGGCTTGGACAACATACAGGTACAGGTACAGGTACAGTTATCTACAAATTTGCGAACATTTTCTCAAGAGTTTTCTCCCAACCCCAATGCATATTTGACTCGTGAACATTGTTGACAGCAGACCATCTGAACGGCTTTGGAACTATAGGCAGGCAACATATCTTTCCATTTCTGCGTATTTTTCTATACAGTGTCCCAGAACGTAGTTCGTAGGTTTTTGACAATTCTTCGGAAAATTCATTATTTATACGCAATTTAGATACAATGGATAAAGTTTCTTCATCTCTCTGCTGTTCGGCTAACAACCAGTTATCTAAAATTTCGGTCAGATTTATGCGTTTCTCGGCTACTCCTGACGAATTCTTAAAACTCTTTAGTATTGGGTTGCGAGACAGAAAGTCAACGTGGGCCATGCGTTCACCAGGTCTATACTGAATGTCAAATTCGAATGATTGCATATACGACCACCATCCATAGGTGGTGGTGAACCCTCGGGGTCAACTCAGCCTTCGTACGAGAAGCTTTCAATGAATTGCAATCTGTAAACACAACAAAGTGACGACCATGCAAATAATGATGAAAGTATTTAATAGAGTTGTAGAGTGTCTCTAATTCGTATGAATGATATCGCGATTCCGCTGATGACGTCATCTTACTAAAATATTCGATAACTCGAGGCTTCTGTTCAATCCTGTGCATTAATATAGCACCATAGCCGTCAGCACTGGCATCTGTATGAAGCTCGATATGAAATTTTGGGTCGAAAATAGTGAGAACAGGTTCATTAGTTAAAATAGAAATTACTTATTGCCGTATTTGCTCAAGCTCCAAATCCCATGAAAATGATTTGCTCTTTGATGTAAGTGCGTAGAGAAGTTTCAACAACTGTGAAAACTTGGGTACCAAATACTCATTGCCGTATTTGCTCAAGCTCCAAATCCCATTAAAATTAATTGCTCTTTGATGTAAGTGCGTACAAACTGACGGAAATATGAGACCAATCCGATAAATTGTCTCAATTAAGTTACAGATTGTGGAGGCAGCAAATCGGTAAGAGCTCGTATTTTTCTTGGATTCGGTCGAATTTCACCTGCTCTGACTTCGAAGCCCAAATACTCAACACAAGTTTTAAGAAAAGAACATTTTATAATGTTGGAAGAGAATCCTGTTTTCGTGAGTATGTTCAAGACTACTCGTAATCTATCAAACGCTTCTTACTTTGTGCGTGAGACTATCATTACGTTATCCATGTAAACATACGAATGGGTAAGATCACCCAGGGCACAGTTGATGGCTCTTTGAAATACAGACGGTGCGTTTTTAAGCCCAAATGGCATAGTCAAATATTCAAATTGCCCCTCTGGGGTAACAAACGCAGTCCGCTCGATCGAATTCGGATGAATTGTGATCTGATGAAATCCACTTGCCATATCTATGCAGGTGAAAAACTTTGCACCGCTCAGTCTATCTATTTGGTCAGAAATAAGCGGCAGTGGATACTTGTCGGAAACGGTATTAGCGTAAAGCTGTCTATAATCTACGCAGATGCGGTCTGTACCATTTTTCTTTCGAAAAAGTAACATTGGACTAGCAACCGGCGAGGAACTGGGCCTTATGATATTTGATTCTATCAGTTGTTTAATTAAGTGCCGAACTTTTCCTTTTTCCTCTACACTCATTCTATAAGGTCGTCATATTAGCGTCTATAAGCGTCATATTTTATGTATTTGTAAAAGAACTACATGGAACAACATTTCGAATGAAAGTTCGCATATCATAACATTTGCCAATATTTGTAAAGTGCTACAAACCGTATTTCCACCGATTCTTCTTAAAATAATTACATTACTTATTCTAGCTCCAGACAATCTCAGTGAAGCAGCCTCCATGATGAGCAAGCACTCAGCTCCGGAATCAAAACAAAATTGGAACGACTCACCAAATTGCAGCAATGTCCCTACGGGCTCAAGAACAGTACAGATATTGACGTCTTTGACAATGTTGCTTCTGTTTGGCATCGAGTTCTTCTGGCGATCAGGACACACTGTAGATACATGCCCCTCTTTCCCGCAATTGTAACAGGTGACGGTAGATCGGTCCTTCCCTCCTGCATAGCCAGGTTGTTGTTTTCTAGGTTGTTGGTGTTGACCAGCCGCTCTTGAGCGACATTCCGGCCTCCTGTGACCGGGCTTTCCGCAATTATAACATTTTATGAGCGAAAAGGACTTCTCTCGATTTCCCGACGGCGCTGATGTGTTGTCGTTTGAAGACTGGTCCTGTCTAGTATCAAACGAGTAAGCTTTCAGTTGTTGATGCAGCTCGTTTCGAGTGTTGATGTCAGCAGTGAAGACCAAACGTCGCAATCGCTTGTCGATTCCAGCTGCATGTGCCAGCGCAACGGAAACTGCATTGTGTTCCACGTTCAGTGACTTCCAACTGGCCATAAGTGAAGTCACCCTTGCATATAATGACAGGCATTCTTATCCTGCGGATCGTCCGCTTAGCAGATGCATAACAGTTGCAGCCAAAGTCTCCGTTCCAGCAAAGTGTTGCAGAAACAATTCTTTGAACTGCGTCCATGTTATCCCAGGGAAGCACGTCTGAGATAGCCAATGAGAAGCACTTCCTTCCAGCGACTTGCTGAGGGTCATCACAAGCGCGTTGCCCTCCAGTTGATTTTCGGACAGGATGTAGTCTACTGTTGAACACCAGGACTGAGCATTTGAATTTTCTCGTTCAGGGTTGAATTTTGGCAGCACAACAGATTTTTATTTTTTTTTTTTTGATGTTTGAAACGATTTTATTTATTTTTTTTTTTTTTTTTTATATAATAAAAATTGTATTTATTTACATAGCAGTTTACTGTTACTGTTTGTAGTAACTTATACTGCAGAGTATCATAATTTCAATAGAGTATTTACATATTTACATACTTCAACCTAATTAGGGAGTCTAGAGGCATTTTATTTTATCAATTAACTTATGTATCTTCTCGGTAGATCTGTTGGGTGAATACGCAGGAGTCTCCTTCTCGCCCTCAGTCCGAATACACGTCTCCTCATCAAGAGTTTTCGAGCCAACTGGTTTGGGTGGATTCCCAATTTATTACCGTACGCTGTTGCATGTTTATTTATGACATCGCCAATCCTTGGTACCTTCAGTTCTTTTTCAATGTCTTTGTTGCGGATGTACCAAGCCGCTCCAGATAGTTTACGCAAGATTTGCGACTGAGCCACACGAATTTTGTTGAGGTGCGACTTTGCGGCGATGCCATAGACTTGGATGCCATATTTCCAAATGGGAGCCAAGACAACCTTATAAATTTTGGCCTTGTTGGAAACTGAAAGTTTGTTTCCAGGCCTAAGGAGCCAAGCCATGCTGTTCGCCTTTGTTTTGAGTCGCCGAGTTACATCCGTTACATGGCGTTGAAATGTAAGTCGCTTATCCAGAGTGACACCGAGATATTTGTGGGCGTTCGATTGTGTGAGGAGCTCTCCATGCAGAAACACACCAGGTGATGTGTCTTTTCTCAGGGTGTACGTCACGGAAACACACTTTTCCGGATTGACTGCAATGTTCCAGCGTAGGGCCCAGTTCTCAAATTTTTTTAGATAAAGCTGAAGCGTATCAGTGGCTGTATATACGCATGTATCTCTGGCCAGGACTGCAGTGTCATCAGCAAAAGTGGCAACTAGCAGGTCATTGGGATCTGTAAGCGACATGTTGTCAGCTGAGGGCATGTCGTGCGTATACAGGCTATATAGTGTTGGACCTAACACACTTCCCTGGGGTACACCTGCTCTGACTCTTTTTTGTTTGGGAGGACAGTCCGTCCTGTACTACTTTAAAGGATCGCTCGTGGAGGAAGCTTTTTATTATCAAAAAGAGCTGAGGATTTAGTAGCCTTTTAAGCTTGTGCAGAAGTCCTTCATGCCACACTCTGTCGAAAGCCTGCTGGATGTCCAGAAAAGCTCCAACGACGTACTCCTTTCCATGGAAACCTTCCAGTATAAAGTTTACTACGCGGTGTAGCTGTTCAGGTGTGCCATGCCTGAGTCTAAAACCAAACTGAAACTTCGGAATAGCTTTCTGGACCTTTCGGGACTCGAGCAATCTTCTCAGGATGCACCTCTCAAGTAATTTGCCAAATGCTGGAAGCAGGCTTATTGGGCGATAGGAGTCTACTTCCTCTGCTGGCTTCCCACTTTTATGGAGCATAATGATATTCGCCTTCTTCCAGGCGCTTGGGAAGTGTCCCAGTCGAAGAGCAGAGTTGAAAATTAGTACAAGGAATAACAAAGCTCTGTGGGGCATCAGCTTAATGGCGCGGTTGTCGATGTCATCCGCACCAGGAGCCTTGTTATTGCGAAGGGATTTTATATCATCTTCCAATTCCGTGAGTTTAATAGGCTTTACAGGAAGAGCCATCTGCAATGGGGCTTCTAGGGATTCAGCAACCAGTTGTACTCGTCTTGGCGATGCTGTCTCGAACGGCTGGAATCTTTCCTCCAGGTTTCTGGCAAACGCTTCAGCTCTGTCCAGAGGTGATTTTGCCCAAGTGCCATCTGGGTTACGAACTGGAAACTTTGGAGCAACTTGTCTCTTGAATCTCTTCGTGAGCTTCCAGAGCGCGAATTTTGAATTTTCATCGGCAGTAACTTTCCCCAGGAACGCGTCAGTTGCTTCTCTTTTCAGTATGGCTAGTACTTTTCTCACCCGATTTGATATCCTTCGGTACAGTCTGTCAATTATAGGATCATTGGTCCTGATGAACTCACGCCGGAGACGTTTCTTGAGAGTTAAAAGTCCTACTGCTTCCGGAGAGAGAGCGATGGTGCTAGGAGCTGCAATTTGAGCTGCATCTTTAATCTTCTTCATAAAAGTTTCAACCGCTTTCTCGATATCGTCTGCTGTATTTATCTCTGTATTGAGGTTAAAGGCATTGTTAAGTTCGTACTGAAACAGCCTTATATTCGCACCAGGTGGAACGAGCATCCTAATAGGGGCGGTACTATGAGGTGACGTTGTTAGTGAAGCGATCAGCGGCAAGTGATCAGAAGATAGGTCATACTCTTCGCGTACTGATAGTAGACTGTTAGCTATACCTTTGTACAAGAAGAAGTCGATACATGAAGGTACATTCCTCGTGTTATACGGGTAGTGAGTGGGTCTGCCTGTAGCCAGAACTTGAGTTGAGCTGTCGGAAATAACATCGTGAAGTGCTGAGCCTCGAGCATTCGCTCTTATACTACCCCAGAGGTGATGCTTAGCGTTAAAATCACCTCCAATAATAAACTTTTGACCATGTTGACCAAGGAGATTATCAAACTCAGAGGAATTCCAAGACAGGCCTGGAGGAAGGTACACAGCTGACACCGTAATTTCGCCAAAATTAGTGGAAATTTGGAAGCTATATTGAAAACAGAGATTACGTTTTTGGATTGATTATTTGAATTTTGCACTTGTCTTAAAAGTTCAGAAAAGTAGCGATTTTGCGACTCCAAAATTGCAAGAAAACTATTTTCACGTGTAGGTGTTGGCGATCCCACTTCTGATTTCGGAGATATTGGTGGATTATATTCCGATTCGGACGCTGAATCACTCCTCTGCATGGCCTTGGCACCACGTTTTCTGATCTTTGGTTGGGAGCGTGGCATGTCTGTTTCCTTTTACTTTCCTTTATTAAGTGATGAAATCAACTCTGTGCATATACCTACCACGCATCATGAAATGCGATTCCTTTGCATACACACATACCATCACACAGTGTTATCTCACCATGCTCATGCACACAATACTAATGCAATCGGTACCTCCTTTTCACACAGACGTCTCCGCCACATACGCTCCCTCCCCTTCGCCCATACTCGCTGTCAGACTACGTTAGGTAGCAACTAATAATAGTTGTCTACCACGCGACAACTCTGCGACATATATAAATTCTCTTCACTTATGAATCGAGACAATGCATCAGCACCTAAATTTTGTTTGCCTTTAATATGTTCAATTGTAAATTGGAATTTGACTTATCTAATTTTTACCCCGTGCACTTGATGGTCACTACTTATTGGGATATGTGGGCCAACTAAATAGTGGCGAAACCTTTTTAGTAGCCACTAAATGTATGACATGGCGTGTAATGCTTTTTCTCTAGCACTGTAATTTAATTCGTCTTCATTTGTTGTTCGGTTAATAAAACATATTAAGTTGCCACTTAGGGAGTACTAAATTACTAGAACTTCTAGTTAAATTTTGTTTTAGAAATCTCGGAGACAATTTGTTCCTTATTCCATTCTCAATTTTACTATAGGATTCCTTAAAAGTACGTGCTACCTTTCATATTGTGGTAAAGTCTACCTTGACCGGCACAAGCTGGGCGGATCGATCGCGACGAAATCCTGCTAAATGACCATATGTGGACTTAAGAATTGTCGGGTAAACGCTGGTCCGCGTAGTGGAGCGCTAAGATTGACTTGATTTGAAAATTCCATTACAACATATGTATCTTGTAGAAGCTGACAGTTAAGCGGTGCCATTTTCTTGATTAGTTCATCAGTGGAGGCTCAGACCCTGCTGGCTTGGTTACAAACAGCGGCTGACCCCTTTAAATATTTCGAACATTTTTGCTGAGTTCGGAAGTAGTATTAAAATACCTGTGTACCGGTGATCAATGTTGATGTGGACGTCCAAATGGTAATGAGCTTGCAAAATTTTTCCAGCGGTGCAACTTTCTCTGACTCCTGGTAGAGCTCTGGGTAGCAGCCCTAAAAACGACCTTTTTCGACACGGAATCCTTGAAACCTTGATTGAAAGTAAAGGTGATGGTTGTCATTGATGCTACCTCATTGTGGGTACAGTAGCTCGACGGACTTGGATCCTGGTTTTGACTGCAGGCTTCCACCTTTGTCTTTTGATACTCAGCACTGAACCTGGGAGACTTCATTTCTGGTGGTATGAACCCCATTTCGTGATGGCCCTTTACGGGCCTTGTCCATGAATGTGGCCAGTAAGCCAAGAAAGTCTATCTTTAAGAATTCGTAAAGGGGCTTGTCGAAACGAAACGGTGGCGCCTGCAATCGTTCCAATAGTTACCGATCTTTGTGAGCCTTATTACATAGCCTTTCCACGTGTCTTACCATGTCCTGGCTTGCTTCGGTGCAGTTTACTACCGTCTCCAAAATCAGCTCCATTTTGCGCAAGCCATCTAAAGCCATCTAGGACTGGTCTAACTCAAGCTTCTCACGGAATGACCTGGTCGCTTCTCCGTCTTCTTCTGATCCAAGTGGGAGGTGTTAGATATCTTTAAACTTGTTCTCTGTTTCTTGCTTCAAGTATGCACAAACTCAAAAAAGCTCAATTGGCAATCGAACTTCAATATAAAAGATGGGTAGCTTGATTTATTGAACTATACCGTATTATCTCCGCGAGAAGAGCACGGTTTGGTAAATTCTTTGATTGGCATTATTGGAAAAGATAGCTTTTATAAAATACCCCTCATAAGAGGTACTATTAATGAAATCAAACTTCAAACGAAAATGGAGGAAAACTACAGAAAAGTCACAAACCATCTTACTGCAAACAAAACATGCTTTTATACCTACCAGCTTAAAAGTAGCAAGGGTCTACAAGTAGTACTGAAGGGCATTGAGCCTGATGAAAAGCCCGAAGAGATAGCTGAGGCGCTAAAGGATAAGGGATTTTGCGTCAAAATCGCACACAATATTAAAAACAGAAACAGGCAGCCGCAACCACTCTTTAAGATTGAGCTTGAACCAGAAAACTAGCAACCAAAAAAAACGAGGTTCATCCAATTTATAAACTCCAGCTCCTTCTGCACCGTAGGATTACAGTAGAAGAGCTGCATAAACGTAACGCTCCTGTTCAATGTATGAACTGCCAAGAATACGGCCATACGTGATCGTATTGCACACTTCGCCCAGTGTGTGTAGTCTGTGGAGATCTCCACGTCTCCACACATTTCCAAGCTAATAAAGAAAATGCAAGCGCGAAAAAGTGCGGTAACTGTGGGGGTAGTCACACAGCAAACTACAGAGGCTGTCCAATCTAACTACAGACTACAGAGCTGAAACCCCGTCTCCACAACAGAATGAACACGGCACGGGTACACCAAGGAACAGCTACGCTGACACCTTCGGAAACAAATCCAGAAGTACTTTTTTCGAAACCAACCAGTATTGCTCCCTGGCCTATACCAAGCACTAACAAGATAAGTTTTGCAAACGTTTTAAAATCAGGTATGACGCCTCCAACCCAAAACTCCCAAACCTCACATGAAGAACACACAAAATTGGACACACAACAAAACTATAGGCCATCTGAGCAGCAAGAAACGAAAACTGAAGCTATGATGCAAGCCTTACAACAGAGTATGATGGAATTCATGACATTTATGCAAACCACCATTCAAGACATGATGCGTAATTAAAACCTATTGATACAAATGCTTGTCTCCCAAGAATCAAAATAAATAATGGCTACCTTACGCATAGCTACGTGGAACGCCAATGGCGTTTCACAGCGCAAACTTGAGCTAGCTCAATTCCTACATGAGAAGCATATCGACGTAATGGTAACAGTGTTCACGTTTGCCGACGATACAGCTATCCTTATCCGTTCAAGGTCCCCAATCCAAGTTACAGCACAGCTGGCATTGCACCTCATAGACACTGAGAAGTGGCTCTCTGACTGGCGAATAAAAGTCAACGAGGAAAAATGCAAGCACGTGACATTTACTCTGAACAGACAAGATTGCCCACCACTTTTGTTGAACAACATACCACTCCCGAAAGCAGATGAGGTAACGTACCTAGGAGTACACCTCGATAGAAGACTCACATGGCGCAGGCACATTGAAGCGGAAAAAAACCCATCTTAAGCTCAAAGCCAACAACTTACACTGGCTCATCAACGTTGGCTCTCCGCTCAGACCACAAGGTCTTACTCTACAATGCAGTATGGAAACCCATCTGGACCTATGGCGCATAGCTATTGGGCAACGCCAGCAACAGCAATATTGACATCATACAGCGAGCACAGTCAAATATTCTGAGAACCATCACTGGGGCACCGTGGTACGTTGGGAACGAAAACATCCAAAGAGACTTAAATATTCCATCAGTCACCAATGAAATCACAGAGCTTATGAAAAAATAGCATAGCAAGCTTTCCTCGCACTCCAACCACCTAGCGAGAAATCTAACCCAGCTCAGCAGTCGTTCCCGTCTCCGACGAAGGGACCTACCAACCCACCGAAGAAATTTTTAGTGACGCTTAATCTCGAAACAGTTGGAAAAATAAAACAACTGTTTAGAACAAATTTGTATTAGTTAGGATTTATAAAATTCATTGTTAGTTCTTATTTAAGAGGATTCAATAAATAAAAGAAAAGTTAATATAAAAAAAAAAAAATCTGCGACTTAAGCGATAAACCACAATTTCTGTCAGGCTAATGTTATGTCTGTCGCATTATATTAAGGTCCATATTCGACATGTTTAATGAAAAAATCGTCTTTTTAATATATAAGTTGTGTGTACTTTCTTTATTTTTTATATTTAAGCTTTTTTAAGCTTTAGGTTTTGAAAAATGTTAAAGCAAAAGTTGGGACTTCTTTTGAAACATTTTGGAATGAATCTTATTATATTTAAACAATACCTTTCGATTTTTTTTTTTTTGTAACTTTCGTATTTTTAATTTAAAATATGTCCGAGTGGACAATCATTTAATGGGTTGGTGGTGACATTGACATAAGGGAGGTTAATGGGATGTATTTTGAAGGAGGTTGACTTAGGTGTCTACTGATGGGGGAGGTCAAGCGGGTGTTTCCTCCTCAGTCGTCTTTGGGATTGGCTATAGTCTAGGAGGTTGATGGCCAGGTGGTTGGAGTGGTTGTCCAGTCTTTTTGTATATCTTTCGCTGAGACGGGTGATCTCTTCTGCTACCCATGGAACTCCAAGTTTTTTATGAATGATGGAGTTATCGTGGTACGGATAGGCGTTGGAAACTGTTCTCAGACATTTATTTTGAAACCGCTGGATTCTGATGCGATTTGAACAGCTTGCCGTGCCCCACATCTGTATCCCATTGGTCCAGATTGGCTTCAGGACTACTTTGTATATAAGCAGTTTGAGTTTTTCTCTGAGCTTGGACCTTCTCCCTAGGAGCCAGTGCAGTTGCTTGAATCGTAGGTCGGCCTGGTTGCGCTTGTTGATCAGGTGAGGGCGCCATGTGAGCCTGTGGTCCAAGGTCAGCCCTAGATAGATTGGGAGTGTTATTCATTGGGATGGTTTCCCCGTTGAGTATGACGGTGCGCATTCCCCCATGCGTAAAGCGAAGGTTGTGTGGGAGGATTTCTCCGCGTTGACCAAGATGTTCCATCGTTTCAGCCATGGATCGAGAGCAGCCAGATGTCTCTGGATGATGGCTGATGATTGCTGGGGACCTGTGGCGGAGGCTAGGAAGGCGATGTCATCGGCATATGTGGCTACTGTGACATTCCGGAAGGGGGTGATGGCAAGGTCCGCTGTGTAGAGTGTGTATAAGATGGGTCCAAGAACACTGCCTTGTGGTACTCCTGCTCTTATGGGCCTAGGGGTGCTGATTGATGATCCGCATCTCACTCTGAATTCTCTTCCCTCTGTGTATGACTTAAGGAAGGCGAAATGGGAACTTGGGAGGTGGGTTTTAATTTTGAAAAGTAGTCCTGGGTGCCAGACTCTGTCAAACGCCTGTTTGACATCAAGCATAACGGCGCAGCAGTACTTCTTCTTTTCGAAGGCCTCAAGTATAGTCTCAACAATCCGGTGGCATTGCTCAGGTGTTCCGTGAAGGCGTCTGAAGCCAAACTGGTGGTCAGGGATCAGACCCGCCTCCTCCAATACTGGCAGTACTCTACGTAAAAATACTCTTTCAAGTATTTTGGAAAGGATTGCTAGCAAGCTAATCGGTCGATACGATCCTAGGTTGTCTTCAGGTTTCCCAGGTTTGAGGAGGACAATTACTTCCGCTCGCTTCCACTCTTTAGGGAAGTACCCTAGACGGAGGCAGCTGTTGAATATGTTGGCCAGCCTTTGGGAACAGATTAGGGGCAACATTTTCAGTGCTGTTGCATCGATACGGTCAGGACCTAGTGACTTACCATTTTTTAGGGAGGCGATCTCCTGCGCAATCTTCTCTGGTGCAACGGGCTGAATTGGCGGGCCAGGAGCACTTAGGCTGTCTACGAACCTTATGGTGGTAGCACGGTCTTCTGCAGTGCATTTGCCAAAGAGGAAAATGCACTGTGTAGATGGTCAGCAAAGGCTTCTGCTCTTTCAACCTCACACCGACACCAGGAACCGTCCACTTTGCGCACGGGTGATGTCTTCTTCGCAGGTCTTCTTATGTGCCTCGTGACATTCCACAGGTTGTGCTGCGGGTCTCCAGGTTCCAGCTCCTCAAGGAATCTATGGAAGGAATCCTGCCGTAAGATGGATAGCTTGTCCTTTAGTTCCTTGGCGGCACGATTAAGTGCTGTCTTGTCCCTGGGGTTGCGCGA
Source organism: Drosophila ercepeae (assembly GCA_018150545.1). Lineage (NCBI taxonomy): Eukaryota > Metazoa > Arthropoda > Insecta > Diptera > Drosophilidae > Drosophila > Drosophila ercepeae. Next base: position 906,615 of record JAECWL010000097.1, on the reverse strand, counting down.
GGAAAACCAGACTCTTCTGAGGCGCCTTTTTTCGGCCACAAGGGCCCAATTTCAGGAGACCATAAGTGCACGTCTCTTTCAGGTGTTCTCAGGGTATTCGGAGGAGGAGGATTCGCGAACTCCTGCTCATTATGAATCTCTTCAGTTAGTTCTTCGATGGCCGCATCTATATTGCTTGGTCCACACCACAAAGAGGGAGATCTGGGTTCTGTGAGTTTGCCGGTGAGTGTTCTAGGCAGGGTTTTTTTGGGGACATGGATGTTTAGGAGAAAGTTTACTGCGCTGTAATCGGACAGGACGCATGTTAGTTGAAGCATGTTAGCATCCAGCAGATCCGGCTGCCTTCAAGGGTCCGAAGGCCAGTGTTTGGGCTTCTCCGGGTGCTTTGCCAGATGGATGGTTGGCATGTATCAGTTCGTACCCGCTCATGTAAAAGTGGGATCTGGGACAAGAGTGGGAATCCAATACTAGAAAAACATCGATATTGTCTGTTTTGATGAGATGCTCCACTTCGGCTTTGCTCGTCTGCAGACCGTTTGCGTTACAAAAAACTATATTAAGACTTATTTGCATTACTTTCTGTTGAGGATGGGAACTATAAAGAGCATCATCTGCGAGAACATCTTAGAGATCAACTTTTCCATAATCCTCTCAAGCGTTCCTTCCATGCGGGCAAACATCGCTTCAAGCTGGTTGGGTTGTGGGGCTTCGGGAGTGGTTTGAGAGGTTTGTTGGGGATTCTTTGGCTGTGTCGCTTGGTTTCTTGAAGTGCGTCCCTGTAACTCATACCATTGATGATAGTTGGTATCTGGATGCCTTTGCCTTTTTGTAGGCAGGGTATCCTCTGACTCTGAACGAGTCGTGAGGACCACCACATTTCACGCAGCGATGTTTAAGGAAGCAATCGCGCTGGGTCCTGCAAATCCTCTTAATTTTGTAGACCTCGGTGTTGTTGCTCGCTGGTTTGAGATTTACAAAAAAGATCCCCAGCAGTTTTTTGGATTTCCTGCCAGTAGGATTCTGCAGATGCCTCACAGTATGGCCATATTTGTGGAGTTCTTCTTTAATTTCTGTTTGGTCCGTTGTGTGGTGGAGTCCCTTGATGACCGCCCTGTACGTTTTCTCCTCCTTTAGTTGAAAGGTGCGGTGTCTTTTATTTTGTGCCACGAGCTGCTGGCGTAGGGCTGTGTAGGACTCCTTGTCTGGCATCATTACGCGTACGTTGTTGATTCTCTCCGTTTTGTACGAGAAATCCTTCTTGGTACCCACGAGAGTCGTTATCATCTTGACTAGTGCGGTAATGGTGGTCAGGTCCGGGATGTAGATCTTGATGGTCTTCGGTTACAGGGCAGGGTTATGCAGGGCTGCGCGGCTGCTAGGCGTCAAGCTCCTCTCCTTGCCTTTTAGGTGCGGGCTTACGCTTGGTCGCGTCAGGCTCCGATTGGGTAGAACTTGGGTTGCAACTCGAGCTGCACTCCCTTGCTCTGAGAGCCTTCTTGCAGTGCATTGTTTTGCCAAGCTTGGTAGCACGCGTGAGGTCCTGCCAATACATACTCTAGGTTGTGGGCGATTGAAGTGAGGGAGGGGGAACTGGTCACCGTTAGCCGGTATGCCAACCGCACTTTGCTGCTGCTGAGTTGTACACAGCTTCTACAGCGAGAGAACTTGGTAGACAGCAGGGGTTGGTAGAGCAGTGGGGTTTCCTTAAAAGACTAACTCAAATTAATGATCTTGTGGTCCTATAAGACTTTAAACTTATAATTTTACCGCCATATTTTCACGATGGGTGGAGCCAAGGGTGTGCTTGGTACAAAACAACTTTTTAATGCTCGCTCTTAGGGGACTCAACTATGATGCACATATTCACCTTGCTTTTTTTTTTATCAGACTCTTATTAATTAATTTACCATCTCTAACATACAATAGAAATGCTCGCTCTTAGGGGACTCAACTATGATGCACATATTCACCTTGTTTTTTTTTTTATCAGACTCTTATTAATTAATTTACCATCTCTAACATACAATAGAAAGAAGCTGGGTGTCGTTTTCCTACATTATCTTACTAATGGTAATTTATTCACCAACACGCCTAAAATTCAACATTTATTATAGACAGAGTAGAAATTTTAGTCCCCTTTCCTAACCCGATGTAATTCACCATACGCCCAGCATGAACCTATGAACCTTTTAAGGTACTGTGCTCTTTAAAACGGCATTTATGCCAATTCTTGACTTTAAACTTGTTTCTTCTAATAAATCCACAATCCTTACCTGCTTTTCAGAGCAACAAACGGAATCTTCTTCCTTGTTATCCTTTCTAAGGTTAAAACACGGAAATCCGATTATTTTTTATGATGATCAACAGGTTTACAAAATAGACCAAGATGGTGCAATGAGAAAGGCGAGCACAAAGGCGCTGCAAAAGGCTATCAGGGAAGATCATAGCCAGGTTAGGGCTGCCAAAAGTCATGGTGACCAAAAACGGTGTGCAGTTCATACGGCTGAGGCCGAGGGACAGGCGGTACTCTAGACTTTACTTAAGACCATACATTCTTCGTTAAAACGAATTATTTATCCGACATAATAAATTATAAAACAGCTTCCGATCCTGTGTAAAGTGGATCCGGCAGCGATAAATTTAATTTTAATAGATTCTTATAAATATAATTTGTTATAGCCATTTTTTTTATATCCCTTAAGAAGTCTGTATTTAACATATTTTAAGATTTTAAGACTCCTTGTACAGGGTACGGCAGCATAACTTCCTTTTTTAAAATGCGCGCCATTCAGTTAGTTGATGTCATAGCGGAGCGCTAGTGGTCTCGTTTTCAAACGGATGTTCGGTTATTACAACACAGCGTGAATTTCGGAATCGCTTTAAAGGCCCCGTTGGCTCCTGTCCCAGAACGCAATTGTTACATGGGTCACTACAATCAGGCAAACTGCAAATGCGACAAAACGAAAAACTGGAGTCCCTCGAGCCGTTAGATCACATGAGAACATTGAAGCAGTGAGAGCGTCAATATTGCGATCTCCACGGCGTTATGTGACTTCAATTCTCGGATGAACGCGTGTGAGCTTCTTCTTGAAGTCATTCCCGAGTGTGCTATTGTTGTTTTTAGTGATAAAGCCCATTTTCATTTATGTGGGTCGGTTAACAAACAAAACATGCGCTACTGGGCTGACACCAACCCTCGAGAATTGCATGAAAGTCATTTAACAAAGATCACAGTGTGGTGTGCAATTTGGTATGTAAACATGCTACGGAACTTTTTTTTCCCACGGCTAGATGAGTTTGTTTTGGGGGACATTTGGTTCCAACAAGACGGTGCAACATCACACACTTTAAGAGCATCGATGGCTGTTTTGAGGGAACACTTTCCAGAGCGCCTTATCTCAATTAGAGGCGATTTGGAATGGCCGGCACGCTCTCCCGATCTGTCCCTTGTTATTTTTTTCTATGGGGTTTTTTTCAAAATCCCGTGTTTATGTGAACCGTCCAAAAATCCTACAAGATTTAAAAACCAACATCCAAGAAGAAATTGCCAAACATGACACCTGCTATGCTAACAAGAGTCACGACATACGCCAGAAATCGGTTTACGAAATGTATGGAGAATGGGGGACGTCACCTATCAGATTTCATCTTCAAAAAAATATAAATAAAAACTTTAGATAATACCTACATTATAAAAATAAATAAATATTTACCGATGCCTACAATAGTTTTTTACTTATAGTTTTTACTTATACAAAGTAGCGATCTGGCAACTATGCTAACCACTATACTATCTAGTTAAATTCCATTATGTTCAGTATTTCTTGTAATAAGACTCAAGAAGACGCTCTTAACAAATAATAAAACTTATACTAAACCAATATAACTGTTTCGTGTAACTTATTCGGGCTAAACGCGAATAATTACGATACATGGAAGTTCCAACGTGCAGTTCTAGTGAAGAACGAATTGTGGAAATACGGTACGAAGAGTTGCACAGAGGATGATACAGAAAAACTAGCGAAGACCAAGACGAAAAGTAACTGCGGATATTTTGTTGTCCGTGAGTCCATCTGAGTTGGCCATAATTGAGAATAATTGAAAATTGCAAGAAACCTTTTAAGATGACGACGTTCGCCATCATTGAAATGATATTTTCGATGAAGCGAAAAAACTTCAGGAAATTGGTGTTTTGATTGGCGATAATTTATTAGCGATCTTGATATTGTGTATTCCTACAAACTATTTCGGTGCGCAATGAACACGGTAAATGGATAATTTACCGCAAAACGGCAAATACCAAAAGGAAAACAGAAAATGTTTTGTGTCTAGCAAAGCAGGCCAAATAACGAAAGACTACCGTAATAGGAACAGCGTCTAACTAAAAAAATATGAGAAAGCAACTAATGAGAACATGCTAAGCGAAATAGAGAATATATATGCAATGAGGCAAAATAGCGTAAAACGGTGCCTAAACAGTGGCTGTTCGGAGCACATGAGTTTAAACAAAAGCACTTTCAATAGAATGACCAAAGTCAAAAAGACTGCACTTGGCGAACAACAACACAACGGGAGTTCATAACATTGGATAAATGACAATAACCGCAATTAAAAGAAAGAACGAAAAAGAGAACATTGATATTAAAGAAGTTTAATACGTCAAGGATTTACATCATAATTTATTGTCCATATCCCAGTTATATATATCCACCTAAGAGCAAAGATCAAGAAGTTCTTTAAAACGAATTCATTGCGATCTTAATAAACCCCATACTGATTGCTCCAGACGCATGACCCGTACTCCAGAATTGGACGTACTAAAGATACGTATAAGATTTTAGTAATATAAGGGTCATTGAATTCCTTAGACCATATTTTAATGAAACCAATCACGCCCTTGGCTTTATTAACCATCGTAGAAATATGGTCGGAAAATTTAAGTTTAAAGTCTAAAAGGACACCAAGATCGTTAATCTTTTTAAGGAAATCCCATAGAGAAAGTATGTGGCCTGGTTAGGGCACGAACGATAAAAAGACACTATCTTACATTTTGACCCATTAAGTTTTAAGAGATTGGTTTACCACCATTTTTGAAAATTGTCCAAGCACGATTGGGCAGAAGGGGATTTGTATTGAAGACAAAGCTTAACGTCGTCTGCATACATTAGAACCAGAGAGTTCGTAAGAGCAGGGAAGTCGTTAATAAAAATAGTAAAAAGTAGCGGCCCAAGATTGCTTCCTTGGGAGACTCCCGATATAGCTCTAACAAGGCGAGAGTGTACGTCTTTAAAATGACATGTGAAAACGTGAAAAGGTCTGAGGGAAATCCTAGGACACTAAATTTAATCAAAAGGAGTGAGTGGTTGACACAGTCAAATTCTTTAATAAAGCCCGTATAGATGACATCTGTTTGAAGGCCTTTACGGAAGCCATCTATAATAAAGGAAGTCAGCTCCAAGAGGTTTGTGGTGGTGGAGCGACACTTTATGAATCCATGTTGGCATGGAGAAATAATTGAACTGCAGAGATATTGAAGATGTGGTGTTACCAATTTTTCAAAAAGCTTTGGAATTGCTGAAAATTTAGAGATTCCTTTATAGTTTGTAGCATCTGATTCTTTTCCTTTTTTGTGTTGGGGAGTTTTGAAGGATACTTACTTTGAAGTTACTTAGTCTCTGAAAGTCAGCTTTACGAAAGCAATGAGTTTTATAAGCTACATGACGGGGATGAAAATTGATATGAGTCAGGGTTTCGATGGAGACAGAAGCGGCGTAGTTCTGAAAAGAGTGATTCCGTCAGGATCAGATGCAAAGTATTGGTTTGGGGCCAATATAGCAATGCTTTTGCATAGCCACTTCTCCTGTTTGTAGCAAAGTTATTTGTCTACTTTTTTGTTCTTTTTTACACTTCTTTTGCTTATGGGTATACACTAAGAAATACCGTACAATTTTTTTTATGATTTCTTAGAATTCGAATAATTAAAATGCATGTGTAATTTTTAGTTGTTCAAAATAATAGAAGTGGTCACTTAGGTCGGTTCATGAAGGAGAATTGTGCAAAATTTTATCAAAGAATCGATCAATAAGCGCAGAAAGTTATAATTTTAATGATAATTTAAACAAATAAGACTTTAAAAATCAAAGAAATGGGACGTGTAATCTTTCAGAAAGACAATGCACACGAGTAAAGTAAAGATGGATTTCGGCAAATAACATAAGAGTTCTGGAATGGCTCGCACAGTCTCCCGACCTGAATCTATAGAGAATCTGTGGGCAGATGTTAAAAACGATGTAGCTCTAAAAAGCATCCCACAAATGTTGCTCTGCTATGGGAAACTGTAAAAGCTTCTTGGAATTTTACATCCCTATTATTTACGTTTTTCACTTTAATTTTGGCCTCAAATTTAAAAATACGGCAATATTTCATCGTTTTATTTGTTAATCTTAAGTTTTGAGTGAATATTCTGAAACGCTCCTATTATTTTAAAAAACCTTATTGTTTAATGATCGATATGTTTAATTTTAAAATTTTTTTTTTTTGATTATCATGAAATAACCGTGTTTTAGTTGTAATTTCTTCAATACCAATTAAATTTAAAAAAAAAATTAACTTCAAGTATTTCACGTTTATGAAACACAATTTTCACATGCGTTTTTGATAAATTGAATGCGCACTTCTATTATTTTGAAAACTACATTGTATATACTTTAAAGGGTAAAGGTATCTTCTTCACTGCGTTGCACACTTGTGGCCAAAGTTATAGTACCCTCTGCAAGAGTATCAAATCGAAATGCAAATGAATTTTTGAATCTTTTTTTCATTATAATTTAGAAAAATTAATTTTTAAACAAATATTTTACCATAGACGACAATAACTGTCTAGGCGTTACTCTGAGCGAGTGTTTCATTCAGCGAAAGCTCAACCATCAACATGTGATTCGAGTAAATTTTTTTTACAAAGCTTTACTCAAATATTTTTTTTTTAAATAATATATATATAAAATAATTGCGTTAGCGCATTTGATTTTTTCATTGTCTCTTTACATGATATTTCTCTGTTAAAATAATTTTGAAGCCAATATGAAAGCAGAGCAAATTCTGCGGTAAGCAAGAAGTCGCCGACTTGGAGTCGAAATCTATTGGGTTACGATGGTATGATCCCAAGCTGAAGCCTAGACACCTCATTCCGATTGTCTGGAGATGCTTAGGGAGAAGATTGTTTTTGAATCGGTGTTCCACCAGCTGCAAAATCTTTAAAAAATCTATTATCCAATAGAAATGCATTAGTGTACAATTCCAGCCCCGTCTCTTGACTTTCACATGGCCCTGGTTCCCTGGTTCGCTGCTGCTGTATACGAAACTTTTTACGAAACTATTTTAAATTTATTTTCATCTGGCAAGATTCCTTTAACTGTAAATTTATAGTACTGTGAGACGTGTGTTCACAAAGTAAAGTGATTTGTATTTAAACAAAAAAAAAAGTTTCATTTATCAAAAATAACGCGTCCATATTGACCGAAATAACCGTGGTCAGACACTAAGAAAAATTGTTTGCCACAGAAAAACACGGAGCAAAATAATTTCTTTTTGTTGTTTTTTACAGACCGCGTTTTACTGTGCTATATAGCAGACAAATGCCCCGAGAATGAAATGCTAATCGCTGAATAAACAGTTCCACCGCTATTTTTGTTGTTTATTTTAACTTATGTTTATTTGCAAACACGTTTTTTGTTTAAAGACAAAAAATAACGATTCCTCTGACAATTACGTAGGGAGTTGCATAAGTTTAGTTACCGACCTTTTTCCAGTCGCGATCGAACACTCAACGAGTGCAGACGTGCCTGCGGACCGACAGCAAGTTTCTTATCGGCTATTCTGAAACCGTCACATAGTGTCTGAATGGTTCAGCTTGCGAACCTAACGGTTTGCTACCAATACTAATGCACACTCAAGTGTGCGTGTTATCTGCTGTCTACCAAGTTCTTTCGCTGTAGAAGCTGTGTACACTCCAGCAGCAGTGTGGTTGGCATACCGGCTAACGGTGACCAGTTCCCCCTCCCCCACTTCAATCGCCCACAACCTAGAGTATGTATTGGCAGGACTTCACGCGTGCTACTAAGCTTGGCAAAACAATGCACTGCAAGAAGGCTCTCAGAGCAAGGGAGTGCAGCTCGAGTTGCAACCCAAGTTCTACCCAATCGGAGCCTGACGCGACCAAGCGTAAGCCCGCACCTAAAAGGCAAGGAGAGGAGCTTGACGCCTAGCAGCCGCGCAGCCCTGCATAACCCTGCCCTGTAACCGAAGACCATCAAGATCTACATCCCGGACCTGACGACCATTACCGCACTAGTCAAGATGATAACGACTCTCGTGGGTACCAAGAAGGATTTCTCGTACAAAACGGAGAGAATCAACAACGTACGCGTAATGATGCCAGACAAGGAGTCCTACACAGCCCTACGCCAGCAGCTCGTGGCACAAAATAAAAGACACCGCACCTTTCAACTAAAGGAGGAGAAAACGTACAGGGCGGTCATCAAGGGACTCCACCACACAACGGACCAAACAGAAATTAAAGAAGAACTCCACAAATATGGCCATACTGTGAGGCATCTGCAGAATCCTACTGGCAGGAAATCCAAAAAACTGCTGGGGATCTTTTTTGTAAATCTCAAACCAGCGAGCAACAACACCGAGGTCTACAAAATTAAGAGGATTTGCTGGACCCAGCGCGATTGCTTCCTTAAACATCGCTGCGTGAAATGTGGTGGTCCTCACGACTCCAGGTCATGCACCAAAGAAGATGACGAGAAAGCATGCTGTTTACATTGCCAAGCTGATCAACCTGCATCGTTCAGAGGATACCCTGCCTACAAAAAGGCAAAGGCATCCAGATACCAACTATCATCAATGGTATGAGTTACAGGGACGCACTTCAAGAAACCAAGCGACACAGCCAAAGAATCCCCAACAAACCTCTCAAACCACTCCCGAAGCCCCACAACCCAACCAGCTTGAAACGATGTTTGCCCGCATGGAAGGAACGCTTGAGAGGATTATGGAAAAGTTGATCTCTAAGATGTTCTCGCAGATGATGCTGTTTATAGTTCCCATCCTCAACAGAAAGTAATGCAAATAAGTCTTAATATAGTTTTTTGTAACGCAAACGGTCTGCAGACGAGCAAAGCCGACAAAACAGACAATATCGATGTTCTTCTAGTATCGGAATCCCATTTTTGTCCCTGATCATACTTTTACATGAGCGGGTACGAACTGATACATACCAACCATCCATCTGCAGAGCACGAGAAGGAGCAGCCATGATTATCAGGAGTGGCATTCAGTACACGGAACTTCCCGCGTTTCAGGAGGAATGGGCACAGTGCGCCGTGACCAGTAGTACCAGCCCACAGGAAGATATCACCATTGGTGCAGCTTACTACAACCGCCAAACACTCGATAACCAAGACCCTTCGATAACCCCAGACCTTTAGGACTTCTTCGAGTCCCTTGGACTTCGCTTCATGGCAGCCAGAGACTTAAACGCCAAACACTCCTGGTATGGGTCCCGTACAAACAACAAGGGTAAAACGCTCCATAAGTACCTGCAGCGCAAAAGTCTGGACCGCCATTCCACTGGATTCCACACACTGGCCTTCGGAACCTTGAACCTTGGATCTGCTGGACTTCGCTATCTACAAAGGCATACGACACTCAAATGTAACATGCGCCAACTACGATAAAGTTCTTTCCGATCACAACGCAGTAAACTTGCTTCTAAACATCCATGTCCTCAAAAAAACCCTGCCTAGAAGCCTCACTTGGAAACACACAGATGCCCCCAAGTCTATGTTCTGGATGCTTTCCTCCCTGAACCCAGGTCTCCCTCTTTCCCCACCAAGCAACATAGATGCGGCCATCGAAGAACTAACCAAAGAGATGCACAATGCTGCTGAGTTTGCGAATCAACATCATCCGACTACCCTGAGAACACCTGAAAGATACTTGTGGTATCCTGAAAACGCGGCCCTTGTGGCCGAAAAAAGGCGCCTCAGAAGAGTCCGGTTTTCCTCGCGCAACCCCAGGGACAAGGCAGCAATTAATCGTGCCACCAAGGAACTGAAGGACTAGCTATCCATCCTACGGCAGGACTCCTTCCATAGATTCATTGAGGAGCTGGAACCTGGAGACCCGCTAGGGTTAGGGTTAAATCGACAAGTAAGTACCGGGCGGGAGCTTTATTCAACGATTAAAAAATGTTAGGGCAGCCCCGGGAAAGGAAAAGCAGACGCCTGAATAGATAGCAAATAAAGGTAGCTGATCGACTGCTCGGTTAAAAGACATAGCATAACAGACATAGAGCGCCCGACAAGAAGTGCAAAGCGCGAGAAGAAGGCTGGGTTCAATCAGGATGAACAAATGTGATAAATTAGTTGTTGTCGGCACCGCCGACAGCTGCTACACCCCACAATAAATATGTGCAATAAAAAAAATAGTGTAATCTTTTACATACGTTTTCTGGTTACTTGAATTTCATTCAACTGGTCATTCCTTTTCTGAGACAAATTCACGAAGTGGTTCTGCAACATAATCCAAAACTGTTGATGCTCTCGAATTTGTAACTCTCCCGTGTGAATAGATTTTTCTAATTGTTTGATCTAAAAAATGTATTGTTTTAATGAAAATTGTGTAATTAAAGCTTTATATACAATACATATACCTTAATTTCTGTAGGGCTACCAGACGCATCACCAAAAAATTTTTGCATTATGTCTATTTTGTTGTTAATTTTTTCAAATAATTTCATTTTTATTTCAATATTAGAATGCATTTTTTTTAAATCATTTTCAACAGTAGATGACTTATTCTCAGCATTATTAAGATTTAATTTTATGCTACTATTGTAAGTTTTCGAATTAAATACTAAACTTCTAAGTTTTTCCACATTAAGCATTGATGATGCCAATTGATTTTGAACTTTTGACAACGATAAATCCACATTTCGCCGACGTTCTTGTGACTTGTTTAATAATTTTAAGCGGTAAGCAGTGGCCTTATCAGTTATAAGATGATCTTCAGCTTTTTTTAATATAGTTTCTTCCGACTTAAATTTTTTTTGCTGACATTTATCTAAAGAAAAATCAAGCTTTCGAATTTCAGAAATTAAACGGTTTCCCTCCTTCATTGCTTCTTGTAGATCCACTTCTGTGTTGCTTAAAAAAACTGGTAGATCATCAAGTTTTTCTTGTAGTTTAACCAGTGTTTCATTTTCTTCTTGGCCTGAAAAATATGTTATTTTTTTTAAAGCTTTTACTTGAATTAAATATTAATCAGTAAGGACTTAAATAATAATAAGGAGAGTTTAAGTTGTACAAATCTTTTTTCATCGGAATGTTAGATAATTTTTGAACTTTTTCAGACCTTGAGTTCATTTAAGTTTTAAACGAAAACGAAACTTTTTCTATGAGCGAATAAAAGTGAAGAACGCAAATAAATGTAAACCAAGAGCATTCGGCCTGAATAGTTAAGTCAATCCGAAACTTAAACAGAATACCCAGAAAATATTCGATCGATTTAAACAGTTAAAGGGTGAGGTTGAGGTAGGTCCCGAGGTTGAGGATTCTCGTATTGTTGATTTCAGTATCAGTATTGTCGATTTCCACGTTATTGCCAGTCTAGCCATTATCAATAAATTATTTATTTTTCTTATATTATGACCTGAGGTTATTGTTATATTGTGTAGTACTTACTAATGAATTAACATTATCCAGGCAGTTGAACAACGTAGTCTAATTCTGCTATAAAACTGCTATATGTACATATGTAAGTTGCAAGTCTCAAAAGAGTTGCCAGTCCTGGCACTTAAGAGTTGCCAGCCCAGGCACTTAAGAAGAGTGGCCAGCCCTGGCACTTTAGAGGAGTTGCCAGCCCGGGCTCTTGAGAAGAGTGAGCAGCCCTGGCACTACAGAGCAGTCGGCAGCTGGGGCTCGGAACGAGACGATGAAGGCAGAAAGCAGAGAAGAGCGATCTTTCTTTAATAACATACAATAATATTTAATAATTATAAAAAACTCTTTTCAAACAAACTATAATAAACTCTACATTTATTGCTTGTAGATTATATATTGTCCAGCTCCTAAGGTCCCATTTCAGGTGGTAGGTGGCCCCCACAATTTGGTCAGGTTGTGCCTGTAGGTGAATTACTGATACTGAGATTGGACTGATTGTTCATTGACGAACATCAGTGGAGTACGTTGGTTATCTCCCTTTGCATAATTTGTAGCAGCTGTGAGGGCCAAGAATGGGGTTTCTAGTTGCTGTGTATATTTGCTTTTGTTGTTTTTTTATTGATACTGAATTAGGGTGGTTATCTGTTATTCCAAGGATCGTTTATTTGTAGCCAAATTTGCTGTTTTTAGGACGTTGCTAAGTGTCCATAATAAAGGTTTGATTTTGGTGCAATTTTGCCAGGCAGTTCTCCTTACCTTTCACTTTGTTGACTGTTTTGGCCATTTCTTCTTCTTAACTTGAACCGTGCATACCAAATACTTAATTCGCTACCCTTCTAACAAAGGTGAATAATTATCTTCGTTCTGGAGAATGGTGCATTAAAGTATTTCCTGATTCGAGCTTAAAGTACTTATATTGAAAGTGGTCAAGCATAAATCTGCATGCTTTCGAATTTTGTAGTTTTTGGCATTTGTGTAAGAGCTCTGTTAATCCAGCTAAGAGTACTGCCACTCCAAAATAAATCGTGGTAGAAGTTTTTTTTCATTTCAAGACGGTCATTCTTGCTGTTCCCAACCGTTCGTAATGAACTCCGCCACTTTTATGAACTGTGCAATGGTTAGTGAAGGTACCAACATAGCTAGGATTATTGAAATTATTGAGAAGCTGGCATTTTTGCCTTTTGCAGGGGGATCATCTTTATTTTAAGCCTTGCCAGCTTAGTTCAATGGCTTATTATCTCCTGTGATTCAGGGTATAACCGCGTTCCTGTTATTTTTTTAATATTTCAGCTGAGGTTTTGACGTCCACTAGTCGCACAAAGGTGTCGTGACCAGGATACGTTTTGATTATGCGTCCCACCGGTCAACTCATCACTGGCATATTGTCCTCTTTTATAAGATCTAATAATTTTCCACTAATGCATATGTTGCATCGATTCTTCTTGCCATTGTTTTGTTATTGATAATCTAATATTGCTGACGAGCAATAGCACGTAAGGCTGTTGTCTTAATACAACTCTTTCAGGATAATTTTTATGATTGTCTCGAGTAGAGGATCAAATCTGGATATTTCGCATTAAAGGGTAGGCTTGAATGTTCTAATCTGCCTCCTACTCAAACAAGCATATTCATAATGTCACGACAGAGCTTTTTTCGCTCACGCAAGGGTTTCGAATGTTGTAATATACAAATAATAAATTGATTTGGAACTATCAGAGACTTTACTATTCTGAAGTAGTCACCCGATGACTGTATAGTATTTGCAATTAGCCGAAGATTTTTACATTAGTTTCATGGATAATGCTAATGGATGGTCTCAGAAATTCATAACCCATATATATCTTAAAGGTGACACATATCTTTAGTCCTTCCGATACTGGAGTACGGCTCATACGTCTGGAGCCCTCAAAACGGAGTTTATCAAGACCGTAAAAGAGAACTTCTTGATATTCGCTCATAGACGACTGAACTGGGATGCAAATCATCACCTCCTTTCTTATTTTAGCAGACTCTTACTGATAAATTGACTAATTAATTTTAATTAATCTCTAACATGCGTAGAAAGATGCTGGGTGTCATTTTCAGTGATTTTAACAGTAAGCAATACTATTAAAAACGCTTCCTATATGAAAACGTTGATTTATAGTATATAATATTTGGCACTGTCATACAGTAGGCTCTAATGAATTAGCCACCATCCGGTTTGCAATTAGCCGAGTATTGTTATATGACCCCATTATGCGCCATGCATGTAAATAGTTTCATAGTTCAATGTGGCGGATTTATATCTTTGCGTCTCCTGATAGCGCAGATTTAAGGTACCACATTTTATTAACTGAGGGTATGTTAGTTTCTTGGGCCATGCTGAAAAATAGGTCATGGAACTTTTTATATTTCATTACATTAGCTCATATTGGACATAAGCGCTTTTTGTACTTCCGCCTGCAGTCTTAAATATACTATGCTGCTTTGTTGTAATTACTGTCTATCGGATTTTCAAATTCAAAATAGACTTCTTTTAAATAATGTTTTGAGTAGGTCATAAGTCGTAAGGAAACTTTTACCGACTCCACAAGCTCTCCTTGCAAACGACATAATTCCACAAACCTCTTATCGATATTGGAGCTAGTTTTATAGCAAACTTAAATTTGTGTTTATTCTGGAACCCTTGTTGGCTTGTTATTTGAATTAATGTCACAGTATTCTTTAAAGATGTCGCAGTGTTTTTAAAAATTCATCCAGAAATAATCCGCATATGGGATGTAGCTTTCTATTCTGGACTTTGTTTGATGAATTTATAATTCGACTGGCCGCTTGATCGACTTGTGGCGGTGTTCTTTACTCTACCGACTTAAGGCCCGTTACACGATGTGTTGTAAAATCGTATCAACATATTGACAGGCATCGCTTTTTAAAGCGTCATTTAGAATGGGTTCTCGTTCTTTAAAATCCCCTTAATCCACAATTTAAAAACAGCTGCACAGTATGATTAGAAGATCCTGCATCCTGTGGAAAGAAGTCTTCCCATTTTCGATATTTAAAGTATTGATCGCCTTGTTGACCAACAGTTTACGGGTTGCACAAACAAGTTAGTTCGTAAATTTGTTATGTGTGATCGTGATCTGGCCGAATCGCGCTTTTCCAAAATGTCAAAGTATTAAATTTTTATAATACTTAATGTTTTTGTATTTTTTAACTGAGCAACTAGGTTATAATATTTAATTGAGCCAAGGATTACCTTGTCTGCTAGGTTGTTGCACTATTCATGCAATGGTATGGTAAATTAATGAAAATAAACTAAAAAAATAAATGATTTAATTACAATTTTAAAAGTGTGGAGTGTATTACAGTATGTTCTTGATTATATTAATTGGAGCATTTTCGGTAACGGTTTCGGGCATCTAATTTTTTGTTTTGTTTTGTTGTTACCTGAACTTACAACATAACTATAAGTTCAGGTAACAACAAAACAGTAATATTGGATTTTTGTTTTATTTATTATTTATTTATTTATTTATTTATTGAATCTTCTCCTGGTATATAGATTCTAACAAAAAAGTTTACAAATCTTAATCTATTCACTTAATTATAATTTATACTAAATGGCCCTAGATCTTGGCATCTGGGCAGGTGAATCGTTACGATGGAGGCGCGTGTGATTATTCACTTCTATAATTGATTTGGCCAATTGATTTGGATGCGTTGCAAGTCGCTTTAGGTATTTAGCCTTCTGCTGCACAATTTCAGTTTTTACAACTGGAATCGGTAGGTTCTGGTGGATGTTCGCGTTCCGGATGTACCAAGGCGACCAGTTATTGTTCGCAGGATTTTTGATTGTTCTCGTTGTATTATTTCAATGTTGCTGCATGCATTGCCCCATAGTTGACATCCATATGTCCATATTGGTTTTAAAACTGTGTTGTATAGCAGAACCTTGTAGTCCAAACTTAGTGGAGAGCGTGAGTTGATAATCCAGTGAAACCTACTGGCTTTCAGCTTCAAATGCGTTTTCTTGGCTTCAATGTTCTTACGCCAATCTTCTGTCTATATGAACTCCGAGGTAAATGGCTGAATCACTTCGGGGTATTTGGACGTTATTTAGAGTTAATGGGGGACAGCTACGCCTATTTAGCGTAAATGTGACATGTTTGCATTTCTGTTCGTTCACAATACGCCAGTTAGCCATCCAATGCTCAACAACAGTTAGGTGACCAGCCAGGTGCGCTGAAGCTTGCAGAGGGCTTTTCGATCGGCTGAGAATTGCGGTGTCATCAGCAAAAGTTGATAGTGTTGTTCGATCACTTGTAGGGATGTCAGCTGTGTATAGGAGATACAGTGTCAGACCAAGAACGCTATCCTGAAGGACTCCCGCTTTGATGACATGGTCCTCGGAGGTATTCGCATTGCACCTTACAGCAAAATTTTCTTTTGAAAAGATAAGATCCATGCAGCTTGTGTGTATTTGGTGGAAGGAGTGTTTTTATTTTATACATGAGGCCCTCCAACCACACTCGGTCGAATGCTTGGGCGACGTCGAGGAATGCGGCTGTGCAATATTCCTTGTGCTCAAAGGAAGTTATAATCTCTGTTGTTATTCTGCTCACTTGTTCAATTGTTCCATGATTTTGACGGAATCCAAATTGATGCAATGGAACTGTGTTACGAGTTTGCAGATGTGCTTGTATTGGAATGATGAGTAATTTTTCAAAGAGCTTAGAGATGCCTGAAAGTTGACTTATTGGTCTGTAGGATGATGTCTGCGTTCTATCGTTTCCTGGCTTTGGAATCATAATTATGGTGGATTTTTTGCATTGGTTGGGAAAATAATTGTTTTTAGCTATGGCATCGAACAATGTGCTGATATGTCGTACAGCACAGTTTGGTAGCTCCATAATCATTTTTGGAGATATTAAGTCATGGCCAGGTGCTTTTTTTGGATTCAGTTGTTCTTTGATAACTTTTTCAATTTCGTTCGGAAGAAAATTCAGTGGATCAGTATGTTGTCCATGGGTGACGTGCGGGAGCGTAAAGACATTTGTTGATGGGTTCGGCTGAAACACCTTTTGTAGACGAGCAGTAAATACATTTGCCTTTTCTGCATCAATACGGTCCCATTTCCTAGTGTTATCCCGAATAGGCATCTCTGCTTCCATAGGCATACTTAGGAAAAGATTTGCCTTCCACAATGACTGCCTTGTGTTTATCGGCGATAGTTTCTCAATATACCGGCGATGTTCTTTATCCTTCTCATTTTTTAGAGCTTTCGTTAGGGTGCGTGTTGCCGTCTTTAGCCGTTGCTTTGTGGCTGGTGATCTGTGGGTTTGCCAATCTAGTCGGAGACGTCGTTTTTCTAGCACTAAGTTCTCAATTTTCCTGTTCGTAGTCCCATATCTTAAATGTTGCTTAGATGTCATTTGAGGTGTTGCAGCACTAGCAGCTTTTGTTATTATCGACTCAAATGTTTTTACAGAACTTTCAATATCTGAATTTGTGTCTAGCATAGGATTGTGTTCTAAGTGTGTGCTGACATATTTTTTATACTTTAACCAGTTTGTGGCTGATGTTGTAAGATGACGCGGCCTTTCTTTAATTTCTGGCAGCCGAAAAATGTTGAAGAGTACGGGTGAATGGTCAAATGAGAGATCTTCAAGTGTTAGAGCGTTAAGAAGCACTATAGAAATTTTTCTTACAATCGCAAAATCAATCAGATCTGGTAGTTTTCGGGGGTCTGTAGGCCAGTATGTGGGTTTCCCAGGTGATAGACAGTTCAACCTATTTATCGGATTGATAATTGCAGTATATAGCTGTTTACCTTTGGGATTTACTAAACGGGATCCCCAGTGTGTATGTTTGGCGTTGTAGTCGCCCGCAGCAAAAAATCGATTCCCAAGGGTGCAAAAGAATTCCATAAATTGATTCTTAGTAATTGAGAAACGGGGCGGACAGTAGACGGCGATCAGAGTTATATTACCGCCATTAGAAAGGACCATCACAGATGTAGCTTTTAGGTAATTTTTCTCAAAACGATCAAGGAAGTTATGTTTAATGCGACTACTGATCAAGATACCGGTTCCTCCATGTGCTTTTCCATCGGGGTGATTAGTGGCGTAGAACACGTAGCCATTTGTATGAAAATTGTACTTGCTGGTTGGATGGGTCTCTGAGAGCAACATAATATCAACTTCTTTATCTTTCAAGAACCTAGCGAGATCAAGTTTGTGGCGGGAGACGCCATTCGCATTCCATAAACATATACGAAGGGAGGTCATTTTTTTTATATTTTGAATGTTGAGATGCAACTACTTGTACTAAGGCACGCGTAAGATCCTGCATTGTTGATCTCATGAACGACATAAATTCCGTCATCGTTGCTTGGAATAATAACATTATTTTTTCGATGGCACTTGTGGGTTGTTGCAGGTCGTCTGGCACGGCTCGAGGTTGCGGCGCTTTTGAGAACGCTGTTGTTGACGCAGGACCTTCCGTTCCCGATTTTAGGGCACTAGCAAATGAAACACCCGGTATGGTGCTTACTGGAGGAAGGGATGACATTTTGGCGTTGGAGAAGAAAATGTCAGGAGACGATTGTGAAGGAACCATAAATTTTTGGGTATTATTAGTACTACGAGCCGAAGCAATTCGTTTGTTCATGTTACTTTTAAGATCTTTGTAGACAAGGCATCCCCGGTAATTAGCTGTATGGTTTTCACCACAATTGCCACATTTTTTGAATTTGGATCAAGTTTATTAGCCGGCAAGTGCACGATTCGTGTAGATCCCCGCAGGCGACGCAAACGGAACGAAGGGTACAATATGTCTTGGTGTGGCCATATTCTTGGCAGTTGGATCATTGTACTGGACCATTACGCTTATATGGTTCTTCTACAGTAATTTTTCGGTGTAATAAGAATTGGAGATTGTAAATTGGGTGCATTTCATTTCTCTTTAGTGTTTGGCTAGTTGGGTCTAGCTCGACCTTGAAGACCGGTTGGGGATTATTATCTTTATTAAGGATATTAATAACTGATTTAACGTTAAAGCCTTTTTCGTGCAGTGCATTCGCAACTTCATTGGGTGTGACATCAGGCTCAATACCTTTTAGTACCACTTGCAGCCCTTTACTGCTTTTGAGTTGGTACGTGTAATGTTTTTTGCTGTTTTCGTTTAAGAACTTCGAAACCGCAAGAAACTGGTCGTCGGTTTTAACCTGAAGCTTAGTTTCTGGAATTTTTCCTCTTCTTAGAGGTATAACGTGAAAATTATTATTTTCGATAAGCTAAACTATTTTATTAACCAGTGCGTTCATAGTAATCTCTCGGATGTATATTGGTGGAGGCTTTGGTTTTTGAGATACACTCTGTCGTTTTATTAACTTCCTCGCTTCCGTTTTCTGCTAGCAGTGCAAACATGTTTTTATTGTTGGTAGTAGTAGTTTTTGTTTCGCTACCACAATTTATTTTGGCTCTATTACCTGTTGTGCGTTGCGGACTCCGTTTACGTTTTACAAAAACGTAGCGATCCATACCAGTCTGCATGACCGAATTCGGGCGGCCACTTGTATTGCTCTTTGACACACATAAATCGGTACTTGTATCTGTTGCAATGCAAAGGCCGGTGAGGTCATTGACAGAATCGTTTGAGTTGAAGAGACTGTTGTTGTTGTCGATGCGATTGCAGTTGTGAGAGAGGCAACCGTGCTGGTATTACTGCAGCTGGGCTTAAGAGAGTAGACTTGCCTACAATGGTTAACGGAGTATGTGTGTAATTTGTTGTTGGTTGCGGCATTGTGGAAGCGCACTCTTCGCTCCAAGATTTTGGAACTTGGCATCGACGGAGAGCCAGAGTGCGCTCTCTGGTCTTGGGAGGGCTTGAGCGTTTCCGTAGAAACGAATGAGAAATACGCGTTGTTTTTGAGTGAAGAGAGCCGACGCTCGTTTTGTTTACATTGACGTTGCTCTCGAATTTCGTTTTGCATTTTTACATTTTGTGTGTTCATATTTTACTAAATACAATTCGTATAAATAAAATAGGTATTGATTTTAGATGATAGCTTAGTTAAATTTTTACCCAACTAATCATCACAAAAGCGTCTTTCCGCACTACTTTTTTTTTTTTAATTTCACTAAATTTCACTGATCCAAGGTGACGCTGTGGAAACCGAACTCTGAAAAATATATTGAATTTAATGCTTTTACATTTTTGTACGAATATTATAATGCTGTTTTGCTGTATCGTTCGCCTGTGGCTTAATATTTTTTGGAAACATCAGTCAAAAACACCTATCAAGTCTGTGGGAGTTAAACTTACAAAACCTAAAATTTATTCAATACTTTTTTCTTTACCTGCTAAACCTGGTAAAGTCGGAAATATGTATCACTGTGCGCAAGGAGTTTAATGTATTCAAAATAGTCCGATCAAAATTAATGAGACACTAATCAAAGCAGACGCGATCTAACACTTAAAGAGTGCAGACGTGCCTGCGGATCGACAACAAGTTTCATATCGTGCTTTCACTCCCACTATTCTGAAACTGTCACATAGTCTCTGATTGGTTCAACCTGCGAACCTAACGGTTTGCTACCAATACTAACGCATACTCAAGTGTGCGTGTTATCTGCCAAGATCTCCCGCTGTAAAAGCTGTGTACAACTCAGCAGCAGCAAAGTACGGTTGGCATACCGGCTAACGGTGACCAGTTCCCCCTCCCTTCGTTCAATCGCGAACCACCTAGAGTATGGATTGGCAGAACCCCACGCGTGCCACCAAGCTTGGCAAAACAATGCCGTGCAAGAAGGCTCTCAGAGCAAGGGAGTGCAGCTCGAGTTGCAACCCAAGTTCTACCCAATCAGACGCGATCAAGCGCAAGCCCGCATCTAAAAGGCAAGGAGAGGAGCTTGACGTCACGCCTAGCAGCTGCGCAGCCCTGCATAGTAACCGAAGACCATCAAGATCTACATCCCGGACGTGACCACCATTACCGCACTAGTCAAAATGATAACGACTCTCGTGGGTACCAAGAAGAATTTCTCGTACAAAATGGAAAGAAACAACAACGTACGCGTAATGATGCTAGACAAGGAGTCACACAGCCCTACGCCAGCAGCTCGTGGCACAAAATAAAAGACACCGCACCTTTCAACTAAAGGAGGAGAAAACGTACAGGGCGGTCATCAAGGGACTCCACCACACAACGGACCAAACAGAAATTAAAGAAGAACTCCACAAATATGGCCATACTGTGAGGCATCTGCAGAATCCTACTGGCAGGAAATCCAAAAAACTGCTGGGGATCTTTTTTGTAAATCTCAAACCAGCGAGCAACAACACCGAGGTCTACAAAATTAAGAGGATTTGCTGGACCCAGCGCGATTGCTTCCTTAAACATCGCTGCGTGAAATGTGGTGGTCCTCACGACTCCAGGTCATGCACCAAAGAAGATGACGAGAAAGCATGCTGTTTACATTGCCAAGCTGATCAACCTGCATCGTTCAGAGGATACCCTGCCTACAAAAAGGCAAAGGCATCCAGATACCAACTATCATCAATGGTATGAGTTACAGGGACGCACTTCAAGAAACCAAGCGACACAGCCAAAGAATCCCCAACAAACCTCTCAAACCACTCCCGAAGCCCCACAACCCAACCAGCTTGAAACGATGTTTGCCCGCATGGAAGGAACGCTTGAGAGGATTATGGAAAAGTTGATCTCTAAGATGTTCTCGCAGATGATGCTGTTTATAGTTCCCATCCTCAACAGAAAGTAATGCAAATAAGTCTTAATATAGTTTTTTGGAACGCAAACGGCCTGCAGAGGAGCAAAGCCGAAGTAGAGCATCTCATCAAACCAGACAATATCGATGTTCTTCTAGTTTCGAAATCCCACTTTTGTCCCAGATCCTACTTTAACATTAGCAGGTACGAACTTTTACATGCCAACCATCCATCTATGCTCATCAGGAGTGGCATTCAGTACACGGAACTTCCCGCGATTCAGGAGGAATGGGCACAGTGCGCCGTGACCAGGATTACCAGCCCACAGGGAGATATCACCATTGGTGCGGTTTACTTCTCACCTAGACACTCGATAACCGAGACCCACCTTCAGGACTTCTTCGAGTCCCTTGGACCTCGCTTTATAGTATCCGCCCACTTTAACGCCAAACACTTCTGGTGGGGGTCCCGCACAAATAAACCCAAAAGGCAAAACGCTCTAAGAACCTGCAATGCAAAAGTCTGGACTGCCATTCCACTGGTGAGCCCACACACTGACCTACCGACATTTCAAAGCAGCCGGGAAGCCCTTTTTGGAGTTTGACCGATACGGACGTGTTTCCACATACGCAGCGCAAAAACTTATAAAGACAGAGACAGCCCAGTTAGAACAAGTTTATATCGCACAGAGCCACAAAGTGGGAACGTGTAATTGTTCGGCTGAGCGAACCAAACCAAGCAAGTGTGTAAATAAGGTCCAAAATACAATTTCTCATTTTGTTCTTTCTCGATTGCACTATTTGCGGTGGGAGGCCCATCTGGTAAATCATCTGTCCAAAATCTGTCCAAAATACAATTTCTCATTTTGTTCTTTCTCGATTGCACTATTTTCGGTGGGTCTGTTAAATCAGCCGGTGGAGCTTACAACTCATCGCAGACCAACAGTGCTGCCAGATCTGGTGATCGGAGACTAAATGGACAGAGCAGCGTGGGGCCCCGCCCCCACCGATGATGACCCATTCAGGAGGAGCTCCAGAATGTCAAGGTCCCCAACAAAAGGAGGAGGAATCGCGGTGCAGGACGCCGGAACCCCTGCGCCGGCGGTAGTGCTGGAGGATATACCGACTTCCCCCCCAGTGATACAGCGTTGGACAACTCGGCCCCTGCACCCAGCAGCGCTACTAATACGAGCAACCCGAATTCAAAGGACGTTATCAGCGTGCCGCACAGGAAAGGAAGGACGCGATACTATCCGCGTTCGAAATTCGGCGCCATGTAGTCATAAATGACAAGAGCGTAGTACTGGAACTCTCGGCTCTCAGCAACAGGGCCATCGAGCTTTACGAAGGCGTCGCTTAAGAGAATCTTTCTACGACCGCTTCTACCCAAACCGAGCCATAAAAGCCTGGAAAAAAGGCTACACCCGCAAGGTGTACACCAGCAAGGTGTACATCCGTCGCCAAGGAGGTTAGCACTGGAGGCGAGTGGAAAAAAGTTCAGCCTAAACGCCTGAGGAAGATGCCGGAGGCACTTATATTAAAGAAGTCGGAAGAGGCCTCGTATGCGGAAATGCTCCGGAATTTGAAAGCGGACCCGAACCTCAGCGAACTGGGCAAACATGTTCGCAAAGTCCGCAGAACTCAGCAAGGGGAACTACTGCTGGAAGTAGAGGGGAAAGTCTCCGACAGCGTCCCCAAATTTAAGACCGAGCTGGAAGCAACTCTAAAAGACATGGCTTCGGTACGTACGGGTACACAAAGAATAGTACTATCCTGCAGTAGATTGGACGAGGCCACGACAGCAGATGATCTCCACAGCTGCCTGGTCTCCCAATTTCAAGGCATTCTGCTGAAACCAGAGGACATTAAAGGACTAAGTAGGATGCGGGATGGGAATCAGATAGCCTCTGTCCTGATGAACGCGAATGATGCGATCGCGGTCTTAAAGAAGGGCACGGTAACCGTGGAGTGGTCAAGGTGCCGCATTATCCAGGACGTCCGGCCCACGTGATGTTACAAGCACCTGGGCTACGGTCATCGAGCAACGACCTGCAAAGCGATCGATTGGTCAGACTGCTGACTGCGATGCGGCGAACGAGGACACAAGGCAAGGGGATGTGTTGCACCACCAAAGTGCCTAATATGCAGCGACGAAGTAGATAAAAACCACCCGACGGGCTGTTTTGCGTGCCCGACATACAGAGCCAGCCTTAAAGAAGCGAAGTCCCAGCTTAATGCAGGAGCAAATTAAGATTGTTCAGCTCAATGTTAACTATTGCGCAGCTGCTCAGAGCTTCATGGGCCAAACTGCGGCAGTCCGTGGCAACTCCACAATGATATTAGACGAGACCGGTAAAGCAGCTACCAAGTGATGCAGCAACCTGCACATACAGGAATTGGCGGCCTCGCCGATGCGCGGAATAGCATATGCGAGAATAAAAGGAGTGAATGTTTACAGTTTCGAATCTCAAATGGACACGCAGATTCAATGGCGGCCGACCTCATGAAGATGCTTGAGGCAACGTGTGATGCAACCATGCCAAGGAGGAAAAAAGAGCAGCGCAAGCCCCCAGTGTACTGGTGGAGCGCCACCTTAAGCAAGCTACGCTCGGAATGCCTAAGGGCAAGGAGAAGGGCGCAACGAGCCAGAGGCAGCACCCAGCACGCAGAACTCATGGAGGCTTTTAGAAGCAAACGCTCTGAGTTTAAGCACGGCATATTGGCTGCCAAAGCACGGGCCTATAAGGATACCGTGGACAGAGAGCCCTGGGGACTTGCCTACAAACTCGTAGGTAACACGCTAAGGAAGAGAGAGGCAACTCCAACTGACCCTGATGTCCTCACTCTATGGCGGCCAACAGCAGTAGCTCCCACCCCCCTATGACTTCCCGTGCATTACAGACCTCGAAGTTGTGGAGGCAGCCAAGCGAATCAAGCCCAACAAAGCTCCTGGCCTGGATGGAATTCCTGGAGCAGTCGTCAAGGCAGCGGCGTTAACTAGACCTGATATATTCAGGGAAACCCTCCAGCAGTGTCTCTTGGATGGGGTCTTTCCGATGAGGTGGAAAAGTCAGAAACTAGTTCTGCTGCCGAAAGGCAAAGGATCAGCACACGCCACAACTAGCTACCACCCGCTATGCCATCGTGGGCAAGCTATTTGAGCGCATCCTGTATGCTCGAATAGAGGCTATCACAGAGAGCAGCAACGGCCTACGCACGCAGCAGCACGGATTCCGGAAGGGCAGGAGCACTCTGGACGCACTTATGGCGGTGAGAAACATCGCCGAAAACGCTCTTGATGGCGATAGATTGCTGGGTGGAAGGAAGGAGTACTGCGCAATCGTCACGTTGGACGTGAAGAACGCCTTCAACACCGCCAGATAGCCAGTAATCCTCAGCGCCATGCATAGGATGGGTATCCCGGAGTATCTCAGGATCTTCGTTGGAAGCTACTTCACGGATCGTGTCCTCTGGTTCGACACGGACGCTGGGCCGAGATGCTACAGTGTTTCTGCAGCAGTCCCACAAGGATCTGTGCTTGGACCGATCCTGTGGAACATTATGTATGATGGAATCTTGGGCATCAACAGGCCCTTAGGAGCTGAGCTACATTGCTTTGCGGACGATGTGGCAATAACTGAAGTGGCCAAGACAATAGCAGTCGTCGAAGAGAAGTGTAACACGACAATTACTATGGCCATAGACTGGCTAGAGAAAGCCGGCTTAACAATTGCGGCGCACAAGACCGAGGCTGTTCTATTAAGCAGCAGGAAGAAGGTGGAAAGAATGCTGATCACGGTCAACGGGACACAGGTGGCATCACAAGACTCCTTAGAATACTGGGAGTAGTGATAGACCACAGGCTAGGTTTAACAATTGCGGCGCACAAGACTCCTTAGAATACTGGGAGTAGTGATAGACCACAGGCTAGGTTTTAAGGATCAAGCTAGCTACGCCTGCAGGAAAGCATCAATAACAACTGTGTCCTTGTCCAGGCTCAAGCCCAACATAGGAGGTCCCAATTACCCGGCAAGGAAACTACTGGTGGCGGTAGCCAAGGCAACGCTGCTCTATGTTGCACCAATATGGTGCAACGCCACCAAGAAAGGCTCTTACATGAAAGGAGCACCCGCGGTGGTACGGTCTATGGCCCTTAGGCTCATTAGAGGCTTCAGGACTATATCCGGAGACGCAGCACTAGCACTGGCAGGCTTGCCGCCAATCGACCTTGAGATAAAGGCTATTTGCCAGGTCCGAAAAGGTACTACCCGGCTGGAGGCTCACGAGCGACTGATGGGAGAGTGGCAGAGCAGATGGCTAACATCGCAACGGGGGAGGTGGTCCTACCAACTCATCCCCGATTTAACGGCGTGGGCCGATCGGTGCCCCGCTCAGCCCTAGCCGCTTGATCGCAGCCATAATGGAGAACAGCGACTCTTGGGAGCGGGGACATAACATTATCGGAGATATGATGAAGCGGGTCCGAGCCGACGAGATGGCCAACAGAGCTGAAATCTAATACAGGCGACGTACACCTATATGGTGGCAGGAGAAAAAATACCCAGCGAAACCAGGGATGAAGGACGTGCGCCTCTTGGCCAATTAACAAGGAAGGGAGTACGACCAGGCTTCACATCCTGCTCACCGACGAAATAACTTGACTGGCAGTCCCGGTGAGCTTGTAAAGGACGGAAGAGCATACGGAGGATTTTGTTTTTAGTACGTAGGCATAACTCTACTTGGGGGACTATAAATCGTGCCTGCCACCTATGGACGGTAGGTGGTATCTTTTAAGGATTTTAATGTTCCTACCGTAAGGCCTCCTCCTTTCGACGGACAGCAGCCGATTCTGGGGAATTCGGTCAGGAGTCGAATACATTTTTTTTCTGGGATATGTTTGATTAACCTTTTTTCGGGCTATACTGGTTCGCTGACGTTCATATCTCGATGTTGTCTCGATGTTGAGTGATACTAGTTTAATAGTCATAATAAAATAAAAACAAAACAAAAAATTAACCCAAATAGAGAAATAATACAAATACCCATAACAGTAAACAGAAATCATGCCATCTTATAGACCAGATTCAGATTTAACCACACCAAATTGACACACGAACACATATTCGAAAAAACACCAGCACCAGCCTGCCCCAATTGTAACACAAATTCCCTCACAGTCGAACACAGCATCAACCACTGCCACTACATAAAAAACATAACCACATCACTAATAATCCTTTCCCAAACCAACTCCTTTCAAATTTCAATAATTTTGTAATATTATTAAATAAGCTACACATAAACAATTCATACACTAAACTGTCTGAAGGCCTGAGCTGCTCTGTATATTATTGTACCTCCTAAATTTAGTTTCTAAGGTTCAAATAAAAAAAAAAAAACAAAAAATACCAGAAAATAAAAAAACCAGCCTTCAGGGATAAACCACTCACAAGGATTACAAATCTTTAAAAATCTTTCCAGCGTTTGCCTGAGCCGCATATTGTTGTGAGACAAAATAGTAATAAAGCAATGCATAATATCGAAAATCTTTAACACACGCCACTTTCGACAGAAAGTAACATCATACCAGAACCAATTTGGATTTAGAGAAAATCGCATACACCGGGTTAATATTGTAACGAGCAGGTTCTTGTCAAGGAAGAACAGCGATAGTTACTCGGTATTCTATCGATACCGATTTAGATATAAGAAGAAGAAAAAAAAAAAGGGCACGAGCGAACGTGGAGCACGTCAAGTTTTTGTAGAACGATAATTAAAATTAGTCTCTTAATGTCATATTCATATTCATTCCAATAAAAGATTATTCCACCACTCGAAAAAGCCATCCCGTTACAGTTCAGAAGTGGGATAATTCGAGTTGGCAATGTTTATGACGCAGTAACAGAGATACACGAAAAAGCAGAAGCGGAAGAGGAATCGTCGGCGTGTGAAGTTTGTAATGGGATAGGTGTTCCCAAAGGTCTAGGTGACAGAATTACAAATTACGGATAAGGCATTCTTTTCTACGTGGCTGATGGATTCAAAGCGGACTACTTAGGAATCTGGAGGTGTACATACAAAAAGCTTGTGTGTATGTGTAGCGGCGATATGAAATTCACGAGAATTGTTTTGAAATAGCGATCTCGCTTGCAGACGGGCATACAGAGGTGCTCGTGGGTGCAAACGATTGTGGTTGTGCGTACATAGGAAACCAGGCAAGGTTTTCGAAGAGTGGCGATCATTTTTGGAAAATATGGTCAAGATATCGGAGCTAAATACCGCAACTGGTCCGGTATCTGCTGAGAGAGAGGAACTTGGGAGTTGCAGGCTCTAGAGCGGAACTAGTTCAGAGACTAGTGGAACACGAAAATTCAGAAGACGTGGATTTGCCACAAGCAGCTGGAATTATGAGCCAAAATGAGGAATCATTCGCAGCACAGGCGGCTACGATTGCACAGCTACAAGAACAGATGACGACACTGACAAGCCTGATGGCCCAGTTTGTCAACAATATGCCAGAAGCTAATCAACAACAGCAGCAGCGTCAACGTGAAGATCAGATTGATATTGATGAGTTTATTTACCGTAACCCTGGAGATCAAGCGGCGATCAGCCATGGTAGACAAGCGTCAGTTAAGGAAATTGCGGATACCTTACCAGACTATAACCCCAGAGATGAGAATTCGATCTCAGTGAACCAGTTCATCGATCGTGTCAACAAAGTGGTAGATGCGTATCAATGGGACGAAAAATTTGTACTTCTTGCCATATACACAAACCTAAAGGGTCCCGCCAAAATGTGGCTTGATTCTTCGCAAGTTTTACACACAACCTGGAACAGTTTTGCAGCAGCAATCCGAGAAGAATTCGGATCAGAGCCGGACGAGGCAGAAATTCATTTCAACATGGCGAATGCAACCAGACGATCGAAGGAAACCGTAAAGGAGTATTGTTTCCGTATGTCAGCACTTGGAGTGCGATTCAAGCTTAGTGAAGCAGCAGTCATCCGATATGTTCGAGCGGGCCTACAGCACAAAGAGTTGCAAAACAGTATTGCAGCCATTCATTTTTCGACTATGAAGGAGTTTCGCGACGCTGCCCAGTCATATTTTATAAATAGAGGCAGGCCCAATGCCAACAAAAAAGAGTTCGTACCCAAATCCAGTAGTTTTGAAGTAAAGCTGGAAAATGAGATGAAGCAACCAAAGCCAAGAGAACCTAAAGCATGCTTTAATTGCGGAGATGTCGGGCATTTTGCAAATTCATGCCCAAAGGAAAGGAAGATGACGCGTTGCTCCAAATGTAATAAGTTTCATGCCACAGATGAGATTTGCCAAGCCGCACAGGTGATGCGTTTGGGCGGAGACGCAGCACTAGCACTGGCAGGCTTGCCGCCAATCGACCTTGAGATAAAGGCTATTTGCCAGGTCCGAAAAGGTACTACCCGGCTGGAGGCTCACGAGCGACTGATGGGAGAGTGGCAGAGCAGATGGCTAACATCGCAACGGGGGAGGTGGTCCTACCAACTCATCCCCGATTTAACGGCGTGGGCCGATCGGTGCCCCGCTCAGCCCTAGCCGCTTGATCGCAGCCATAATGGAGAACAGCGACTCTTGGGAGCGGGGACATAACATTATCGGAGATATGATGAAGCGGGTCCGAGCCGACGAGATGGCCAACAGAGCTGAAATCTAATACAGGCGACGTACACCTATATGGTGGCAGGAGAAAAAATACCCAGCGAAACCAGGGATGAAGGACGTGCGCCTCTTGGCCAATTAACAAGGAAGGGAGTACGACCAGGCTTCACATCCTGCTCACCGACGAAATAACTTGACTGGCAGTCCCGGTGAGCTTGTAAAGGACGGAAGAGCATACGGAGGATTTTGTTTTTAGTACGTAGGCATAACTCTACTTGGGGGACTATAAATCGTGCCTGCCACCTATGGACGGTAGGTGGTATCTTTTAAGGATTTTAATGTTCCTACCGTAAGGCCTCCTCCTTTCGACGGACAGCAGCCGATTCTGGGGAATTCGGTCAGGAGTCGAATACATTTTTTTCTGGGATATGTTTGATTAACCTTTTTTCGGGCTATACTGGTTCGCTGACGTTCATATCTCGATGTTGTCTCGATGTTGAGTGATACTAGTTTAATAGTCATAATAAAATAAAAACAAAACAAAAAATTAACCCAAATAGAGAAATAATACAAATACCCATAACAGTAAACAGAAATCATGCCATCTTATAGACCAGATTCAGATTTAACCACACCAAATTGACACACGAACACATATTCGAAAAAACACCAGCACCAGCCTGCCCCAATTGTAACACAAATTCCCTCACAGTCGAACACAGCATCAACCACTGCCACTACATAAAAAACATAACCACATCACTAATAATCCTTTCCCAAACCAACTCCTTTCAAATTTCAATAATTTTGTAATATTATTAAATAAGCTACACATAAACAATTCATACACTAAACTGTCTGAAGGCCTGAGCTGCTCTGTATATTATTGTACCTCCTAAATTTAGTTTCTAAGGTTCAAATAAAAAAAAAAAAAAAAAAATACCAGAAAATAAAAAAACCAGCCTTCAGGGATAAACCACTCACAAGGATTACAAATCTTTAAAAATCTTTCCAGCGTTTGCCTGAGCCGCATATTGTTGTGAGACAAAATAGTAATAAAGCAATGCATAATATCGAAAATCTTTAACACACGCCACTTTCGACAGAAAGTAACATCATACCAGAACCAATTTGGATTTAGAGAAAATCGCATACACCGGGTTAATATTGTAACGAGCAGGTTCTTGTCAAGGAAGAACAGCGATAGTTACTCGGTATTCTATCGATACCGATTTAGATATAAGAAGAAGAAAAAAAAGGGCACGAGCGAACGTGGAGCACGTCAAGTTTTTGTAGAACGATAATTAAAATTAGTCTCTTAATGTCATATTCATATTCATTCCAATAAAAGATTATTCCACCACTCGAAAAAGCCATCCCGTTACAGTTCAGAAGTGGGATAATTCGAGTTGGCAATGTTTATGACGCAGTAACAGAGATACACGAAAAAGCAGAAGCGGAAGAGGAATCGTCGGCGTGTGAAGTTTGTAATGGGATAGGTGTTCCCAAAGGTCTAGGTGACAGAATTACAAATTACGGATAAGGCATTCTTTTCTACGTGGCTGATGGATTCAAAGCGGACTACTTAGGAATCTGGAGGTGTACATACAAAAAGCTTGTGTGTATGTGTAGCGGCGATATGAAATTCACGAGAATTGTTTTGAAATAGCGATCTCGCTTGCAGACGGGCATACAGAGGTGCTCGTGGGTGCAAACGATTGTGGTTGTGCGTACATAGGAAACCAGGCAAGGTTTTCGAAGAGTGGCGATCATTTTTGGAAAATATGGTCAAGATATCGGAGCTAAATACCGCAACTGGTCCGGTATCTGCTGAGAGAGAGGAACTTGGGAGTTGCAGGCTCTAGAGCGGAACTAGTTCAGAGACTAGTGGAACACGAAAATTCAGAAGACGTGGATTTGCCACAAGCAGCTGGAATTATGAGCCAAAATGAGGAATCATTCGCAGCACAGGCGGCTACGATTGCACAGCTACAAGAACAGATGACGACACTGACAAGCCTGATGGCCCAGTTTGTCAACAATATGCCAGAAGCTAATCAACAACAGCAGCAGCGTCAACGTGAAGATCAGATTTATATTGATGAGTTTATTTACCGTAACCCTGGAGATCAAGCGGCGATCAGCCATGGTAGACAAGCGTCAGTTAAGGAAATTGCGGATACCTTACCAGACTATAACCCCAGAGATGAGAATTCGATCTCAGTGAACCAGTTCATCGATCGTGTCAACAAAGTGGTAGATGCGTATCAATGGGACGAAAAATTTGTACTTCTTGCCATATACACAAACCTAAAGGGTCCCGCCAAAATGTGGCTTGATTCTTCGCAAGTTTTACACACAACCTGGAACAGTTTTGCAGCAGCAATCCGAGAAGAATTCGGATCAGAGCCGGACGAGGCAGAAATTCATTTCAACATGGCGAATGCAACCAGACGATCGAAGGAAACCGTAAAGGAGTATTGTTTCCGTATGTCAGCACTTGGAGTGCGATTCAAGCTTAGTGAAGCAGCAGTCATCCGATATGTTCGAGCGGGCCTACAGCACAAAGAGTTGCAAAACAGTATTGCAGCCATTCATTTTTCGACTATGAAGGAGTTTCGCGACGCTGCCCAGTCATATTTTATAAATAGAGGCAGGCCCAATGCCAACAAAAAAGAGTTCGTACCCAAATCCAGTAGTTTTGAAGTAAAGCTGGAAAATGAGATGAAGCAACCAAAGCCAAGAGAACCTAAAGCATGCTTTAATTGCGGAGATGTCGGGCATTTTGCAAATTCATGCCCAAAGGAAAGGAAGATGACGCGTTGCTCCAAATGTAATAAGTTTCATGCCACAGATGAGATTTGCCAAGCCGCACAGGTGATGCGTTTGGGCGCATCCAATCAGGACAAGCTGTTTACAAGAAACATCTACATCAACACGAAAAATTATACCGCTTTCATTGACACTGGAAGCGAAGCCAGTTTAATTCGCCAATCAATTGCGGACGAGATCGACAGGAGTGCTACCTGAAAATCGTGGGCATATGTGGAGGCTCACGTATCCTTACCAAAGCTATGGTTGTGGACATCGAAATCGCTGGAAAAATGGTTACAGCCAAAGTTTACATCGCAGACGACAATCTGTTGCAGGAAGATTTGTTGTTGGGACAAGATGTCATTACATGCGCCGAGTTATTATTGAAATGCGAACAAAGCGAGACAGAAGTCAAGAGAGCAGTTCATCAGCCGGTAACAAGTTCAACCGAGAGTATTTTTAAAAACCTTCTTGTTAATTTTCAGAACACAGAAGAAAGGAGCAAAGTATGCAGTCTGCTCGAGAAGTTTGCCGACGTTTTTTCCACAGGATTGGAAGGCCTAGGCAAGACAAACGTCGTCCACGCACAAATTGTTGTTGAAGGTGGCTAAGTAGTCTCCCAAGCGCCATATCGAGTTTCCGAGCCAAAGAAGGAAGTTGTCGCCAAGATGGTCGACGAACTATTGGAACGAGACATTATTACTCCGTCCACGTCAGAGTACGCCAGCCCAGTGGTGCTCATCATCGATTACCGCCGCCTGAACAAGCTCATCAGAAAGGAAAACTTCCCAGTACCGAATATTGAGGAAAGGCTGCAGGAAGCGAAGCACTTCGCATATTTTTCATCCCTTGACTTAAATAGCGGCTATTATCAGATCAAAATGGATCCAGAAAGCAGAAAGTTCACTGAATTTATCACCACGGACGGATTGTTTGAGTTTAAACGTCTTCCGTTTGGGCTGAAGAATGCACCTGCTGCATTCAATCGACTCATGGCAGAGTTGCTAAAGCGTGTGAAGAAAGGCGACATGATGCATTACATGGACGATATCCTCATTGGTAGCCAAACGTTTAACGAAATGTATGAAAAACTTGAGAGAACTTTACAAGTGTTACGAGACTGCGGATTAACTTTGAATCGAGATAAGTGTGAGTTGTACAAACAGTCAATCACATTTCTAGGTCACCAAATACACACAGATGGAATCAGCCCCGGAGAAGTCAAAACTAAAGCCATTGCAGAATTTGTAAAGCCAAAGAATATCACCGAAGTTCGACAGTTTTTGGGTCTCACGGGATATTTCCGGAAATTCGTACCCGGATATGCAATAATATCAGAGCCATTCTTTTGCGCAAGGACCAAAACTTCAAATGGGAACAGCCACAAGAAGATGCTTTTGAAAAGTTAAAGTTATGCCTTACGTCAAAGCCTGTTTTGACTAGCTACCACCTAGATGCCGAACATGAAGTACATACGGATGCAAGTGCCGTTGGGTTAGCGGGAGTTTTGATGCAGAAAGATGAAGATCAACTGAAGCCAATCGCATACTATAGCCGAGCCACTTCCAACCTAGAGAAAAATTACCATAGTTACGAGCTAGAAGCTTTAGCCGTCGTCGAGTCATTAGAACGATTTAAATACTACATTTATGGAAAAATGGTTAGGGTTATCACTGATTGTAACGCTTTGAAAACAGCAATGACAAAACGAGAGCTGATACCACGAATTGCAAGATGGTGGTTACGAATCCAAGAGTTTGACATCGATATTGTTCATCGAGCAGGAACACAGATGTGCCACGTTGACGCGCTAAGTAGAGTGCCAGTTGAAAAAGAACATGATATGGAGACAGCATCCCTGAAGATCTCTAAAACAATCATTGATGAAGCTGACTGGTTTTTTGCCATACAATTGCCATACAATACAAAAACATGACGAGAAAATCCAGAAAATTGTTGCGAATATGAAAGCCGAGAAGAAATCTGAAAACGAAGAGTACGTGATTGAGCAAGATCGCCTGTTTTGAAAATATAACAGCAAGATGCTATGGGTTGTGCCGAAGCAGCTGAGATTCCATATACTCGTCGAATGTCACGACAAAGCCAGACACATGAGCACAGATAAAACCATCAGTCGGATTTTTAATCTGTTTTGGTTTCCCCGAATGCGTAATTTTGCAAAAGGCTACATTAAGTCCTGTGTCGGCTGCGCAATGTATAAAGCGCCAGGAGGACGCCAAGAAGGTCAGTATCATTCACCTCATTCACCTCAAAAGATTTTGAGAAATATTGTAAATCAAACAATGTGAAGCACATACTCAACGCCGTGAGAACACCAAGAGCCAATGGTCATGAAGAACGGACAAATCGAATTGTTTTGTCAATGCTTTTGCCTTCAAATGAAAACGAGAAACGTTGGGATGAGATGCTGCGATCAATCCAGTGGAGCATCAATACCATGGTAAATAGCACTACTAAATGCTACCCATTCCAGCTTCTATATGGTTATGAGCCCCGAGATGTCCTAAAGAACACGACGTCCTGACGAACGTGATCCAAAATCAAGAGCTAGGCATTATGACTGATGCCGAATTGGAGAAGCTCCGAGCTGATGCTGCGACTACAGCTAACGACCACCGAGCTGCTGTCAAGCAGAGATACGATGCCATCCATTCCAAGCCAACTGTCTATAATCCTGGAGACATTGTCTTGGTCGAGAACGAGCCGTTCAGCACGGGCACGTCGTGCAAACTAGAGCCGCGATACAAAGGTCCTTTTATTGTATCCAAAGTGCTGCCCAACGACCGATATCTAGTTGAAGATATCCCGCATGCACACAGAAAGCAGAGACACTATAAATCAGTGTATTCATCAAATAAGATGAAACGCTGGTGCGAACTTCCACCCGACGAGTCAGATGAAGACAACGACGTAGAAGACGACCCAGACGACTAATCTCGCGACGCTGCGATTATCAGGAGAGGCCGAATGTAACGAGCAGGTTCTTGTCAAGGAAGAACAGCGATAGTTACTCGGTATTCTATCGATACCGATTTAGATATAAGAAGAAAAAAAAAAAAAAGGGCACGAGCGAACGGGGACACGCCAAGTTTTTGTAGAACGATAATTAAAATTAGTCTCTTAATGTCATATTCATATTCATTCCAATAAAAGAGTGTTCCACCACTCGAAAAAGCCATCCCGTTACAATATTAAGTAGTATTTTATAGGCCTTTATTCCTAATATTTAATAATTAATAATTTAATTAATATTATCAAACTGTTTTTCGATTTAAGTACTAAAAAAAAAGTTTTATTACAGTTGTATATTGTTGAAAAAAAAAAAAAAGTTGTACATATGTATTTAAATTTTTTGAGGGTACAATATTGATTGCTCTAATATAAATACAGAATAACTTTGTCAGCATTAAATAGAACCAGAAAGACTCTAAACATGTATTTAAACACTGAAGGTAGATGTTAAGGTTTTAAATAATGTTTTAAATTTAATTTTCACCTTTTTTCTACTATTTGATTCAATAATGAGTCTATTATATGAATTATATGAAAATGTCCTCTCGCCGTTGACAATTCCAGCTTCAAAGATGAATCTGATGTTTTCAAAACAGGAGTTACATCGGTGTGTTTCTTCCTCTACTTCTGGTGTTGGAACGGATAAACATGAAAATTTTATCCAATTTAATTTAGTTTATTCCCTACAAAAGACTAAATATATTTACTAAATATTTAAGTCTATTTGGTTAAGGGTATGCCAGCTGCTGTGGATGGATGACGAAATTTTGACAAGTTTCTAAAATGTAATTAGGCAATCATTTTGTTTGTTGTACGTATGTAAATTATGTTAGTCCTATTGTCCAGAGGTCCTTCCGATGGGTGGCTCCGGCAGATAGGTGTACACGTAGATAATTGATCCCCTGGTCCTGGCGTTACTCAGGCGAGAATGTCTTCTTACGCAGATTATGGTGGAGGGCGTGACTTTGCCCCCTTTGCTGGACACTGGCCTTTGGGCTCAGCGTGGATAAATTATATTAAATACAATTGGTTTTACGGCAGAAGCCGGAGTAGCTTGTTCTTTATTTATAAGAACGCTTAGAACTGAATACAAAGGAATGGAAAAATATGAATCTACCCTAGCTTCAATGCACCACGCCATAAACCCATGGTCGGAAAGCCGACTCAGCATTTATGCAGCGCATTTCGATACCCCGGATGATGGGTATCCAATTGCCACTGCTGACCGTTCTTAGCGCAGAGCGCTGAACTCAGTTGGGGCGCGTCAGCATTGTTTATCTGAAGCTACTTAGTTGCTAGGGTAATTTTAACGTAAACTTATGCTCTGTCAGTTGTTAACTTGTACACTGAAAAGTGCGGCATGTTACATATGTACATATGTATGCGCCTTTGAATTGGAAATGCGCAAAAGCAAGCATAAGTATGTATTATGTAAGTAATTATTAACAATTTTATTTAGGAGCAACTGCAAAGGACGAAAATGAGAGCCCCACAGCAGCAAAAAGAAACAAATGGCCGCAGCAGTAGATACTTTTTTGGGTAGGTCACCGCCTAATTACAGGATCTGAATATTTTGAAAATGATAGCTGTGGACCTTCAACGTTGCGTGGAGGATACACGGTTTTTGGAGTTACTGAAGGAACTTGATACAATCTAAGTTGGCTAGTCGAACGTACTTACGCGATAAAACTCTTTCTGCCCAATTTGTGACGTTAATCAAAAACTAGTTCCATATTTGACAACGTAGATTTCGAGACAGAACTGTCGGCTTCGAAAGCCAATTGAGGCTACTTTATCATAACCTGTAATTTTGTTTCAAAAAGATCGTACTCATATGGAGCTTACAACTACATCTACATTGTACATTATGTATAAGTTGATAAGTGTGAATAAGAATTTCAATAAGAATTTCTTCAGCTCAAATTTGTATGAATAAAATCAGTTTGTAAATAAAAATCATTGAAATAATATTATTGATCGTGTCTCTTGAATAATGTGCACATTTTTCTTAGTCGACAAATTCTTAAATGTATTAAAAATTTTGCTATTATTTCTTTAGTATACTGTATAAAAACGATATAACACGGTAGGGCGAGCATAATGATTTTGGGATGGTTTTCCTATAATAGTGTAGGGCCAATACCATGGATTAAATGGATCATAGATGGGCCTGGATATGTCAAAGAAATGCAATAAACCATGTTACCCTATGCTAGTGAGGAAATGCCATTGATCTGGGTCCTTCAGCAAGACAATGACCCGAAGCACACGAGTAAAGTGGCTGAGTTGGTTTTCGGAATACCCCACACAGTCTCCCGACCTAAATCCTATAGAGAATCTGTGGACATATGTTAAAAAAGATGTAGCCAAAAGTTATGGAAAACTATAAAAGCTTCTTGGAGCTCTATTTCCCCGGGAAGATGCCAGAATCTGGTGGACTACAAGGTGATGTGGTGGTGCTACAAAATGCTAGTTTATATTTTTTAATTTAATTTTGTCCTAAAATTTAATAATATGACATTTTAGTTATGACATATATATTAATATGAAATATTAGTTAATCGTTTTATTCGTTAATCTTAAGTTTTGAGTGAATATTCTAAAGCACTAAAGCACTTTAAATTAGCCTTATTAGCGATATGTTTCATTTTATTTAATTATTTACTTTTGTTTATCATGAAATCACTGGGTTTTAGTTTTAATTTCTTCAATACCAATTACATTTGTTAAAAAAATATACTTTAAGCATTTCACGTTTGTCTACATAGTTTTTTGATAGATGTAATAATCACTCCTATTATTTTGAACGCAGCTTTCAAAGAGTACGGTATTTATCAGAAGTAAGGGAAACTTTAAAATTTTGAAAACGTATATCTCGAAATGCCATTTTTTGAATTAGGACGCTCTTCTGGTAAATGGGCCATATGTTAATACGAACTTGATACATACTTGTTTTGTTTACCTTTAGTGTACCTAAATCACACAACATATATTTATACCCTTGAAAAAGGGTATTATAATTTTGTCCAGAAATGTGTAACGCATTAAAGGAACATCTCCGACCCCACACAGTATATATATTATTGATCATCATCAACAGCCGAGTCGATATAGCCATGTCCGTCTGTCCCTCTGTCCGTCTGTCCGTCTGTTTCTATGCGAAAAATAGCCAAGTAGCCAAGGCAACGCTGCTCTATGCTGAACCAATATGGTGCAACGCCACCAAGAAAGGCTCTTAGATGAAAGGGGCACGCGCGGTGGTACGGTCTATGGCCCTTAGGCTCATTAGAGGCTTCAGGACTATATCCGGAGACGCAGCACTAGCACTGGCAGGCTTGCCGCCAATCGACCTTGAGATAAAGGCTATTTGTCAGGTCCGAGAAGGTGCTACCCGGCTGAAGGCTCACGAGCGACTGATGGGAGTGTGGCATAGCAGATGGCTAACATCGCAACGGGGGAGGTGGTCCTACCAACTCATCCCCGATTTAACGGCGTGGGCCGATTGCCGCCACAAAAAACTGGACTACCACCTTACACAGTCCTCACGGATCATGGTTGCTTTCGGGCATACCTACTCCGGTTCCACCACGTAGAGTCAGGTCAATGCCTCTACTGCCCCGATGCTGAGGAAACAGCAGAGCATGTACTCATGCACTGCTCCAGGTTCACGGAGGAGAGGGTGCAGCTAAGGGCGCGGATCGGTGCCCCGCTCAGCCCTAGCGGCTTAATCGCAGCCATAATGGTGAACAGCGACTCTTGGAAGCGGGGACATAACATCATCAGAGATATGATGAAGCGGGTCCGAGCCGACGAGATGGCCAACAGAGCTGAAGGCTAATACAGGCGACGTACACCTATATGGTGGCAGGAGAAAAAATACCCAGCGAAACCAGGGATGAAGGACGTGCGCCTCTTGGCCAATTAACAAGGAAGGGAGTACGACCAGGCTTCACATCCTGCTCACCGACGAAATATCTTGACTGGCAGTCCCGGTGAGCTTGTAAAGGACGGAAGAGCATACGGAAGTTTTTGTTTTTAGTACGTAGGCATAACTCTACTTGGGGGGCTATGAATCGTGGCTGCCACCTATGGACGGTAGGTGGTATCTTTTGAAGATTTTAATGTTCCTACCGTAAGGCCTCCTCCTTTCGACGGACAGCAGCCGATTCTGGGGAATTCGGTCAGGAGTCGAATACATTTTTTTTCTGGGATATGTTTGATTAACCTTTTTTCGGGCTATACTGGTTCGCTGACGTTCATATCTCGATGTTGTCTCGATGTTGAGTGATACTAGTTTTGGGTGGTGCAGGTTCGACATGTGTTGGTTAAGTTCTAGCTTGCTATGACAAAATGAATGGATATATTCTCAACGGAGTTGGGTTTTGTATTTCGATGGAAATCTCTTTCTGGATGCTTCCACATGTTGCGATATGTGTTTTTGCTCTCTGAAGCCAAATGTAGTATACGTTGCAACCAGGGCGTTTGGTCTGAAGTTCAAGAACTCGAATGTGGCCGTCTGCTTGGGGTGGGAGGCAATAATTCGTCCTAGTGTCCAATTTAGTGGTAGTAAGATGTCCTACATGATTGTAAATAACTTTTCAATGCCAATTGGATTGTGTATTTTGGCCCAGTAGGCACGTTGCTGTAGGAGTTCTATATTCGATGTTTATTCAATTGTTTCCAAAAGGTGATATGACCAGATGGGCATCGAATTTAATGGATGTCTGGGAAGGCTGTCAAGGGCTTGCCGATTAAAAAGTGGCCAAGCTTTAGTGCTGAGAGGTCTTTGGGGCTGGTGGACAGAGGAGTATGGAGAACGAATTTTAAGTATTGCTTCAATGACGACCATGACCGTTTCTACTTATCATGCGTCATAGATGCCATAGAGGGTGTGCTTTTTTAGCAGATATTTTACAACTGCCCCTACTATCCTCCAAAATGTCGATCTCGTGGCGGTTGAGGTGTCCATTGAAACCCGTACTGCTAGCAAACTTCAGTCTTGCCATAGAGTTCATCTAATTCGCTGCTTCCGTAAGGCTGACTTTCAGAGACTAAGCAATATATTTTATACATTCGATTGGTCCGATCTCTGGGAATGCCCCGATACTAATATTGCTTTAGAAAAATTCTACAAAACGCTTAATGCTTTCTTCGATTCTTGCGTGCCATGGAAGTATCCAACCGCCTCTACTGATCCGCCTTCGTTTACAAGGAGTCTTAAAAACTTAAAATATATTAAATACAGACTTCTAAAGAGATATAAAACAACTGGCTATAATGCTGAGTGTAATAAGAATTAAAGTTACCGCTGCCGGATCCAGTTTACACAGGATCGGAAGCTGTTTTATAATTTTGTGAACACTAAGCGCAAGCATGCATCTTCTACCCCCCTAATTCCGTTTGATAAGGGTATTGCGCTGATCAGGGTATTGCCGATCTATTCGCAACATTCTTTCAAACGACGTACTCACTTTCTAAAATTATGGATCAGCCTTATTCATACAATATTCAATCGACCAATCTTATTTTCAGATCATCTTTCTCCGATGGAGCTCCAGGCTGTATGTTGAACTTTTCTTTTCTCCCTATGAATGAATGAACTGCACACCGTTGTTGGTCACCATGACTTTTGGCACCCCTAACCTGGCTATGATCTTTTCCCTGATAGCCTTTTGCAGCGCCTTTGTGTTCGCCTTTCTCGTTGCACTATCTAGGTCTATTTTGTAAACCTGTTGATCATAATAAAAAATAATCGTATTTCCGTGTTTTAACCTTAGAAAGGATAACGAGGAAGAAGATAGCGTTTCTTACTCTGAAAGGTAGGTGAGGACTATGGATTTAATAGAAGAGCAAGTTTAAAGTGAAGAATTGGCATAGATGCCGGTTTAAAAAGCAGAGTACCCCGAAAGGCTCATGCTGGGCATATGTTGCACTACAGCGGCGTAGTAATAGAGGACTAAAATATTTAGTCCATCTATTATAAATGTTGAATTTTAGGCGCGTTAGTGGATACTGGCTGTCAAAATTACCATTAATAAGGTTATGGAGGAAAACCACACCCAGCATCTTTATACGGTTTGTTAGAGAGGTTAGTTAATTAGTAGGGGTCCGCTAAGATAAGAAGGAAGGTAAAGATTTGCATCCCAATTGAGTCCCCTAAGAGCGATTCAATGCGGTCTTGTTAAACCCAGAATTGCTCCAGACGCATGACTCGTACTCCATTATCGGACGGACTAAATATATAACTTAACAACAATAAAGTGAACAAAGAATAAAATCAAATAATAATAAGACCCGAAGCACAAATCAGTAATTGGCACAACATCAGATCATGTAGTGTCGCCAACAAGCCACCAATTGAAAGCAGCGAAGACAACGTCGATCCGCTGCCAGCAAAAGCAGCGAAGCAAAGCACACCCTTTTCATTATTAACTGTTGAATATCGAGTATATTTTGTTTCTTAACTTCATACCAACTATATGGCAACCTTGTAATCCCTTATGCATTACTTCACAATCTTATTTCCTCTTCCTGAAGTCAGTTCTTCATTAAACGTTCACAATTCAACATTCCGCGTGTGTTTTATTATCTAAATAATCAACAAAGGCTATGGACCCAGATCCCTCGTGAATTGTGAAAAAGACTAGAAAACGTCGGAGAAGAATTCGTAATAAGTATGTCAATTCAAATAGAAAAACTTGATGACGGGAATTATGACATGTGGAGTTTGTCTATGCGGAGCCTATTAATTAAATCGGGTTTGTGGAATGTTGTGTGCGAAAAACAAATCCAACCCGAGGAAGCAACACAGGCAGCGCAATGTGAAACGCAATGTGTCAAAAAGCTTTAGCTAGTTTAATATTAAATGTTAAGCGCACGCAGTTAATGCAGATAAAGTCGTGCACAACATCGGAAGAAGCATGAAAAAAATTGCGCAGCATTTCATTTTAAGAAAAACTCAGTTGTATCAAAAACTAGTGAGATTAAATATGCAATCTGGGGATACTGCGTCTCAGGGTTTTGTGTCTTTGTTGAGAATATTAATATTACTGGCAACGCTGCATGTGCCCTTTTAAATTACGTCTGGCAACCAAT
The DNA here is from genome assembly GCA_018150545.1 of Drosophila ercepeae. Taxonomy (NCBI): domain Eukaryota; kingdom Metazoa; phylum Arthropoda; class Insecta; order Diptera; family Drosophilidae; genus Drosophila; species Drosophila ercepeae. The sequence goes on along the minus strand of JAECWL010000097.1, from coordinate 864,594 downwards.
GACTAGAACTTCGCTTTTGTATAATAAATCAGTAAGTCGTAATCCGTAGTCGAATGAAGTTATAATACATATACATATACATATACATATAATACATATATGAAATAAAGATTCTTACATTTCCTAATAAATTGACCTCGAACAGTTTTGACTACAACGGCCTATATTTATTACATCCCTTTTTCCTCCGCGATCCGAGCCCTACGATGGGCTGTAAGTTATGCAGAGGGAGCCGCACGAAAAAAAATTATAATTTAAGCACATATTTTTATATTCTTGCAAATGTTAGACTCTTGTTGTTTTTTTTAAATCAAAGGCACGTAATAGTCATATTAGTATTATTATTTCTTCTTTGTTATTAATATTGAAGCATACAATTCTTTGTATTAATAAAGTATGTTAAAATTTTGTTCGGCAAATAAAAAGGGGTAAGCAGAAGCGAACGGGATTTATTTATTTAGTATCCGAATTCCTAAATGTTTTCCAGTTTTGTACACTTAGATTCTAATGATACTTTTATCTAAGTACTGCAAAGCTGGATAACATTTATTTCAGTCAAACTTAATTAAAAATATTCATTAAAAAAATAAATTTTTTTTATGATGTTTCGTTCAAAAAGAGGCGCTTCATAGGTTCCGCACACAGGCGCTTCTGGGGGTCGGGCGGCCTTGCTGGTGTTATGATATTTCATATTCTTTTTTTCTGTTCTGAATGACCATAAAGAAGAAACATTCTTGGGACCCAAAAAAAACGGATTATCTCCTATATAGGGCCCCTCCAACGAATTTGTATGTTTCTCAAAATCTCTCTTAAAAACAAACATATAAAAACTCTTGAAGCCTCTTGAGGCCCAGGTGTCCTCCTGAGTAGAATTAATAAAAAAAAGTACTTACAGTCGCGGCGTAGTGAGCTCGTATCATCGGCCAACCGTCGCTTGAACGACTCCAATTTTTTATTCAATTCCATTTCCTTTGCAATTTGTTTCTTTATTGCTTCAATCCCAGCCACTTTTAGTTTTATTGACTCTCTGTATTTTCTGTTGGTCAAAAAATTTTAATAGCATAAAAATAAAACGATATATAAAAAATAAAAGTATATATCTAACCTCATAGTATCTTGCACTTGAAATAATATTTTGTCCCTTAATTGAATTGCTATAATAACTTCACTCCAAGCTTGGGTAAGCCGTTTGTGTTCATTTTGCAATACTTCTAGGTCTGTATTGGCATCAGCTATGCTCATATTAAGTATATTGACAACCTCTTTCATATGATCTTCTTCATCAAAAATTGACTGCAGTTCGGCCTTCCTTTTTTTAACTTCCATATCCAAACGATAAAAGAGTATATCGGATTTTCGTTTTTCTGCAGATAGCTGAATTTGCAGCTGTGAGTCTCTGCTTACAATACGTTTCGCATTTTTTACATCATCTTCTACATCAAAAGCCCATTTTTTAATATTACTACCCAAACTTTGTAAATGTTCAAGTTCTGCCATTCGTTCATGGTACAAAGCCTTCGACCATTTAGTTAACTTTATTTTATCGTCGTATTCTTTCTTCAGCTTAGTAACAACTGATTCTTCATTTTGGCGATTCTGAATATGTTTCTCAATTACTGCAGATACTTCTTTTATTTGTTCTTCTTGAAATCCCATTTTTTGTTGCATATCATATAGAGCCAACCCCTGCTCTTCTCGTCGTTGTTCTTTTAGCTTAACTTGATATTTAATTTCTGCGATTTCATTTTCCAATTCGTTTTTAGTTCGTAAGAGATGCTCCTTTAAAGACTGTTGAAATTTCCGCAATAGAGGGTGATTAGGAGGAAGAAGCGCCAATTGATCTGGTTCAGGAGTCGATCCAGGATCTGCATCCGAAATATTTGCGAAATCACAGGAGTCCATATCGTCAGTATCAGACATTATTTTATAGGGGTTGAATTGACTTTGTTTTTACTACAATCACGAAAATTGTAAAATGTTTCTGAATAACTTTTAAGTGCCAGATATGTTTGATAATAATAATAAAAAAAATTGTGGTTGCTAGGCGACACAGCAAAAGCGTTACAACATGCATATATTGACAACAAACTTTTATACATAATAACGCTTAAGCTAAAATTGTCGTCTAGCATGTTTTCTGTATTTTTCCTTTTATCATGACACAAGACGTATTTTATTAGGGCTAAGATAATTAAGAAGTATCCATTTGAAACTGTAACCGATATTTCTCGGGACGGATGTGCCCACTTTTTTATAAGCTATATGAAGTATTTTTAAATTGATTTCGTTATATTGTTGTTTCTTTTTAAAAATAAATAAAAAAATATTTTTAATTTAATTAAAAATATTAATATAAATAAATGATTTTTAACTAAAAACAAGTGAGAAAAGTTATCTTCGGCTTGCCGAAGATGGTATACTCTTCAAAACAAAAAAGTTTTCCTTACAAAGACTTGTTATACCCTGTACCCATTAAAAATGGGTGAAAAGGGTATCATAATATGGTGCAAATGTATGTAACAGGCATACATTTCAGGCATCTCCGACCCCATAAAGTATATATATTCTTGATCAGCATCAACAGCCGAGTCGATATAGCCATGTCCGTCTGTCCGTCCGTCCGTCCGTGCGTCCGTCCGTCCGTCTGTCCATATCAACGCCTAGATCTCAGAAACTACAAGACATGTGCCATATATCGTTGGATAGGTAATTTCCATACGCAGTACAAGTTTGTTGTTTTATTTTGATATCACCTCCCGCCCCCCCCGCAATCAGCAAAAAACTGCCACGACAACGCTCCCGCAAACCGCAAAAAACTGCCACGCCCACAATTATTAAACTAATGCTATGCAATTGGTATGCGTTGGTGCTTATAAAAGCTATCTAATTTTTAAATTTGATCCAAATCGGATAAGAAACACGGAAGTTATGCCACATGCTAAATCTATGGCAAGGGAAGCAGAAGCGCAGCAAAACACGTATTGCGCGACGCCGACTGCAATGTTCTCAGCGAAATGTGTATGGCTTTATGACACACGAAACTTATTTTCATAACCAAAATCATACCAAATTTATATTGTTATGGTCCTCTTTTCTAATAGAATATTGTTTCATTTATTTATTGATACTAAATAAATAAATTGTAAGCATGTCTAAGGGCACAGGGTATTTTGCAATCGGGAAACTCGACTGCTGCTACCTTACTTGTTTTCATATCGGTCGTTTGTATGGCTATGTCAAATGAATAAATGTTGAATTCAGTTTCAATAGGTTGGAAAACAAAAAAGTTTCCCATACGAAGACTTGTTTTCATATCGGTCGTTTGTATGGCAGCTATGTGATATAGTGGTCCGATCCGACCGATTTTTAAACTTGATCTGCGTGCAACAAAAATAATGATCTGGTAAAAATTTCAAAACGCTAGCTTTAAAAATACTGTCTATTTTTTGCATAGAAACAGACGGACAGACGGACATGGCTATATCGACTCGGCTGTTGATGCTGATCAAGAATATATATACTTTGTGGGGTCGGATATGCTTCCTTTAATGCGTTACACATTTCTGGACAAAATTATAATACCCTTTTTCAAGGGTATAAATACATATATGTTGTGTGATTTAGGTACACTAAAGGTAAACAATACAAGTATGTATCAAGTTCGTATTAACATATCGCCCATTTACCAGAAGAGCGTCCTAATTCGAAAAATGGCATTTCGAGATATACGTTTTCAAAATTTTAAAGTTTCCCTTACTTCTGATAAATACCGTACTCTTTGAAAGCTGCGTTCAAAATAATAGGAGTGATTATTACATCTATCAAAAAACTATGTAGACAAACGTGAAATGCTTAAAGTATATTTTTTTAACAAATGTAATTGGTATTGAAGAAATTAAAACTAAAACCCAGTGATTTCATGATAAACAAAAGTAAATAATTAAATAAAATGAAACATATCGCTAATAAGGCTATTTTAAAGTGCTTTAGTGCTTTAGAATATTCACTCAAAACTTAAGATTAACGAATAAAACGATTAACTAATATATCATATTAATATATATGTCATAACTAAAATGTAATATTATTAAATTTTAGGACAAAATTAAATTAAAAAATATAAACTAGCATTTTGTAGCACCACCACATCACCTTGGAGTCCACCAGATTCTGGCATCTTCCCGGGGAAATAGAGCTCCAAGAAGCTTTTATAGTTTTCCATAACTTTTGGCTACATCTTTTTTAACATATGTCCACAGATTCTCTATAGGATTTAGGTCGGGAGACTGTGTGGGCTATTCCGAAAACCAACTCAGCCACTTTACTCGTGTGCTTCGGGTCATTGTCTTGCTGAAGGACCCAGATCAATGGCATTTCCTCACTAGCATAGGGTAACATGGTTTATTGCATTTCTTTGACATATCCAGGCCCATCTATGATCCATTTAATCCATGGTATTGGCCCTACACTATTATAGGAAAAACATCCCAAAATCATTATGCTCGCCCTACCGTGTTATATCGTTTTTATACAGTATACTAAAGAAATAATAGCAAAATTTTTAATACATTTAAGAATTTGTCGACTAAGAAAAATGTGCACATTATTCAAGAGACACGATCAATAATATTATTTCAATGATTTTTATTTACAAACTGATTTTATTCATACAAATTTGAGCTGAAGAAATTCTTATTGAAATTCTTATTCACACTTATCAACTTATACATAATGTACAATGTAGATGTAGTTGTAAGCTCCATATGAGTACGATCTTTTTTGAAACAAAATTACAGGTTATGATAAAGTAGCCTCAATTGGCTTTCGAAGCCGACAGTTCTGTCTCGAAATCTACGTTGTCAAATATGGAACTAGTTTTTGATTAACGTCACAAATTGGGCAGAAAGAGTTTTATCGCGTAAGTACGTTCGACTAGCCAACTTAGATTGTATCCAGTTCCTTCAGTAACTCCAAAAACCGTGTATCCTCCACGCAACGTTGAAGGTCCACAGCTATCATTTTCAAAATATTCAGATCCTGTAATTAGGCGGTGACCTACCCAAAAAAGTATCTACTGCTGCGGCCATTTGTTTCTTTTTGCTGCTGTGGGGCTCTCATTTTCGTCCTTTGCAGTTGCTCCTAAATAAAATTGTTAATAATTACTTACATAAGTATGTATGTTGCTTTTGCGCATTTCCAATTCAAAGGCGCATACATATGTACATATGTAACATGCCGCACTTTTCAGTGTACAAGTTAACAACTGACAGAGCATAAGTTTACGTTAAAATTACCCTAGCAACTAAGTAGCTTCAGATAAACAATGCTGACGCGCCCCAACTGAGTTCAGCGCTCTGCGCTAAGAACGGTCAGCAGTGGCAATTGGATACCCATCATCCGGGGTATCGAAATGCGCTGCATAAATGCTGAGTCGGCTTTCCGACCATGGGTTTATGGCGTGGTGCATTGAAGCTAGGGTAGATTCATATTTTTCCATTCCTTTGTATTCAGTTCTAAGCGAGCACTTTATAAATAAAGAACAAGCTACTCCGGCTTCTGCCGTAAAACCAATTGTATTTAATATAATTTATCCACGCTGAGCCCAAAGGCCAGTGTCCAGCAAAGGGGGCAAAGTCACGCCCTCCACCATAATCTGCGTAAGAAGACATTCTCGCCTGAGTAACGCCAGGACCAGGGGATCAATTATCTACGTGTACACCTATCTGCCGGAGCCACCCATCGGAAGGACCTCTGGACAATAGGACTAACATAATTGGCGCCCGACGTTCATTAAGGACCAAGGAGTATCTTAACAGGATAGTTAAGAAGATAAACCATGTAAGTTTGATTAGTGAAGTCAATTGGCAACCTAGGAATTGTGTATTAAATAAATAAAAAAGCCAACAGACTTTTTTGTATGCCAGTATTATTTCCACTGCATACTTTTACCAAGAAAAAATTTGTAGCATACCCCAAGTTATCTTGTTGTTTTTCATTGCATACCTAAAGCATAAATTCTATAACATACCCTACGGAGTGGTATTTTGCACTGCATACTTTTACCAAGAACAATGTAGCATACCTTGTTGTTTCACATGCGTGAATTAATAAGAAAAAATTATTTTTATGCACAGACCCTTCGTTTTTAGAAAAAAAATTTTTTTTTGTTTTTGTGTCGCATTCTACTTCTCGCGCGTGTAATTATCGCACCTCGTATGCCAACCAATGGTAAATGAGTTGGGCATATAGAGACATCAAAGTCGAATACGAGAGTGACGACGGGTGGGAATTAGAATCAGAAGGCTTTCGGCCTAATACGACAGATAACACAACAGTCATGGAAGCTGCCCATTTAGAAGCAATTATAGCTGGAGCCGTTAGCCAGGCCTTACCCCAGCAAGAAGTTAGATTGAAACAGCCATTCCAGACACAGTTAGATGAGGTAAAACAACAGATGAAAAGCTTGTGCGTGGAAGCACCACAAGTGGAAGCTTACGAAAGAATAAAACCAGACCCAACTATTCGATGTGAAGTCAAGCTTTACATCGTAAAGACCATGCCGGATTCTACGGGAGAACAAGATGACTATGTGTCATGGCGGCAATCAGCCGTAGACGCATACGAGATTTTCAAGCCGTATTATGGTAGCGAAGCGCATTATCAGGCCGTTTCGATTTTCAGAAATAAAATCAGGGGGTCGGCAAGAGGGCTACCATTATTGCTCGATTAGACTGCACTTACGCGGACAAAACGTCGCTACGTGTCCTTAGGCAGGGACTTGAAACAGTTAGGCAAGGGGAACTTAGCCTAATGCAGTATTACGACGACGTAGAATAACGATTAACGTTGATAACAAACAAGATCGTTATGACACACGAACCGGACAGTGCTATTCTGTTCAATAATGAAGTTAGAGAGGATGCTCTCCATGCATTTATTGCAGGCCTTAGAAAATCCTTGAGGGCCATAGTCTTGCCAGCGCAGCCCAAGGATTTGCCCTCAGCTTTAGCTTTGGCTAGGGAATCCGAGGCTACCATAGAGCGCACTACCTTCGCTGCCACATATGCAAAGGCTTTGGAGGACAAGGCACTCATCTATGAGCACCAAAAGAATAAAAACAGCTCAAAGGAGCCACAGGGAAAACATAGCAGGGCCGAAAATGACCAAGGGAAAAACCCTCATTTCTACAGAAAGCAAAATAGACCCCAACAAAATAGTTCTGCCCAGAACACGGGCAACTACCTTAATCAGTCGCCTGAGCCTATGGAGTTAGGTTCCACCATCACTCAATTTAGGCACCCGACTTCCTTTGAAAGCGGTCAGCCTACAAATACCAAGGCCGAAAGTGCTCGGGGCCATAAAAGACTTGGCTCCGCACGTATGACCGGTCACAGGCGTCAGAGATTGCAACACACCATGCAACAGGCTGACGATAAAAATAACAGCAAATATGAAGACGCGGCCGCAGCGGCCGTTACCGAGATAGACGAGGAGTCTGACGATAATGATCAGATCAATTTTTTAGGGAGCGCTCCCGACTGCCGTTCATTGAACGACAGCTACAAGGGAGGAAACTAAAAATTTTAATCGACACAGGGGCGGCAAAGAACTACATCAAGTCCGTAAAGGAGCTTAAAAATGTGGTGCCGGTCGATGCCCCTTTCACAGTTAGTTCCATTCATGGTTCTAACAAAGTTCACCAGAAATGTTTGATAAATATTTTTGGAAAAACATCTGCGTTCTTTCTTTTAGACGCGCTAACACCATTCGATGGTATTATGTGATTTGACCTCCTAGCTCAAGTGGGAGCAAAACTCGACGCAGAGAAAGGTACAATAAATTATGGTTCTGTTTCTGAAAAGCTTCAGCATCATAATTGCGACAATGTAAATTTTACTAACGTAAATGACATCGCCGTACCAGAACATGTAAAAGATCAATTTCGAAACATGATCGCAAACAGATCTAAGGCATTTTCAGCCTTTAACGAGGCACTGCCGTTTAACACTTCTGTTGTTGCCACAATTCGCACAAACGACGAAAAGCCGATATATTCCAAATTATACCCGCACCCCATGGGTGTATCTGAGTTTGTTAAGCGAGAAATCGCAGACTTACTGCAGAAAGGCATTATTAGAACCTCAAGGTCACCGTACAACAATCGAACATGGGTTGTGGACAAAAAAGGCCATGATGAGCTGGGGAACAAAAATAAGCGTCTGGTTATAGACTTTAGGAAACTTAACGAAAAAACCATCGCTAATGAGTACCCAATGCCAAACATCCCCATGATACTGACAAACTTAGGAAAAGCCAAGTACTTTACAACGTTAGATTTAAAGTCCGGCTACCACCAGATATACTTGGCCGAGCATGACCGTGAGAAGACCTCTTTTTCGGTAAACGGCGGAAAGTATGAGTTTTGTCGATTACCGTTCGGGTTGAAGAATGCGGGAAGCATCTTCCAAAGAGCGATCGACGACGTCTTACGGGAACCGATTGGCAAATCGTGCTATGTCTATGTAGATGACGTCATTATTTTTTCTGAAAATGAAGACGACCATGTTAGGCACATAGATTGGGTTTTAAAAAGCCTGTGTGATGCCAACATGAAGGTATCCAACGAAAAGACGCACTTTTTTAAGCAAAGCGTTGAATATCTGGGATTTATTGTCACCAATGGAGGTGCGAAAACCGACCCAGAAAAAGTAAAGGCCAAAAAGGAATACCCAGAGCCTACAAATCTGTATGAGCTTAGATCATTTTTGGGTCTAGCCAGTTATTACCGATGTTTCGTTAAAGACTTCGCGGCGATTGTTAGGCCTTTGACAAGCTTGATGAAAGGAGAAAAGGGCTCTGTCAGCAAGCACATATCTAAGAAGACTCCTATTGAGTTCGGTGACTTGCAGAGAGATGCATTCGAGAGGCTGAGAAATGTCTTGGCTTCCGAGGACGTAATTCTCAGATACCCTGATTTCAGGAAGCCATTCGACCTGACAACGGATGCTTCCGCGAACGGTATCGGTGCGGTTCTATCACCAGACAAAAGACCCATCACAATGATCTCTAAGACCCTCAAAGAGAGCGAGTCACACTACGCCACGAATGAAAGAGAATTACTGGCCATAGTGTGGGCTTTAGGCAAGTTACAACACTACCAGTACGGCACTCGCGATATTAATATTTATACGGACCATCAACCGTTGACATTCGCGGTGTCCGATCGAAATCCAAATCCGAAAATAAAAAGATGGAAAGCGTATATTGATGATCATAACGCAAAAATCCACTACAAACCGGGTAAAGACAACCATGTGGCCGACGCTCTTTCCAGGCAGAACATTAATGCCTTACAAGATTACTATTTCCCCAAAATGAGCGGCCTAGCAAAAGAGGTGGTTGCAAATTGCAAAATATGCACCAAAGCCAAATATGACAGGCACCCAAAAAAACAGGAGCTTGGGGAAACACCCATACCAAGCTACACCGGCGAAATGTTGCACATTGATATCTTCTCAACCGATAAGAAGCAATTCTTAACATGCGTTGACAAATTCTCGAAGCTTGCAATAGTGCAACCAGTGCTGTCCAGAACAATAATGGACGTCACAGGGCCCTTGCTTCAACTCGCAAACTTGTTCCCCAAAATCAGAACAATATATTGCGACAATGAGGACGCCTTCAATTCGGAAACGATCACCTCTTTACTTAAAAACAATTACCACATTGACATTGTGAACGCGGCCACATAGCTTGTCAAACGGTCAAGTGGAACGATTCCACAGCACTTGACAGAAATCGCCAGATGTCTTAAGCTAGATAAAAAAATCAGCGATACGGTAGAGCTAATCTTGAGGGCAACGATAGAATATAATAAGACAATACATTCTGTCACTCAGGAGAAACCGGTCGAGATCCTCCACACGGCTTCCGATGATCGCTGCCTAGGCATTAAAGACAGGTTGATAAAAGCCCAGCAAATCAATATCGAAAGATGTAACCCAGCTAGGCGAATCCGTGTTTTTGAGGTAGGAGAAGAGGTTTTTGTCAAAAACAACAAAAGGTTAGGAAACAAGCTAACTCCATTGTGCACAGAACAAAAAGTGCAGGCAGACCTGGGAACGCCTGTTCTCATTAAGGGGAGGGTGGTCCATAAGGACAACCTCAAATAAATGCCCCACTTTTAATTTTCTTATATCATACCCTTAAATAGCAAGCTAGATTTAAGTAAAAACGCCGTGGTCTCATTCTACGTTTGGATTGCAGGTTCGCCTTCACAACGCTCATTACCCTGGCAGTGGCAAATGCGCGGATTACCGACTTTTCTCACGCCAAATACATTCCCGTCGTAGATAGAGATGTACTGGTTTTTGAACAAAGTGACTGCTTGAGGCATTCGAGCAACCTTTCAGAATTTATTAGTATGATAGATGAGACAGAAAAATTGTCCGAGTCTTTTCCACGGTCGCATATGCGCCAATTACTAGATGTTGATACAGATCACCTTAGAAACTTGTTGTGCGTTCTAAAAATACACCACCGAATCGCGAGGAGTTAAGACTTCTTAAGTACAGCTCTTAAGGTAGTTGCAGGAACTCCTGATGCCTCAGATTTCCTAAAAATCAGGATGACAGAAGCTCAGCCAGTGGACTCAAACTCCAGGCAGATTAATATAAACACAGAAACTCAAAACCAGATAAACAAACTGACCGACACCATTAATAAAATTATTAAGGACCGAAATAATGATTTGGTTGACACCCCGCACCTGTACGAGGCACTACTAGCGAGGAATAGAATGCTGACGACAGAAATACATAATTTAATTCTAACCATAACATTGGCTAAGGCTGGTATAATAAATCCCACTCTCCTTAATCATGCCGATCTGAAATCACTAATTGAACAAGACACTCCAATAGTTAGTTTATTAGAAGCAGCTAAAATTAGAGTTCTCCAGTCCGATAATATTATCCATATACTAATAGCCTACTCTAGAGTTAAGGTCAGATGTAAAAAAGTCCTCATATACCCGGTATCACATAATCAAATAATCCTACGGCTCGACGAAAACATTTTGGCGGAATGTGAAGAAGACACCTTTTCGGTCACAGAGTGCACGGAAACAACTGAGCATAAGTTTACGTTAAAATTACCCTAGCAACTAAGTAGCTTCAGATAAACAATGCTGACGCGCCCCAACTGAGTTCAGCGCTCTGCGCTAAGAACGGTCAGCAGTGGCAATTGGATACCCATCATCCGGGGTATCGAAATGCGCTGCATAAATGCTGAGTCGGCTTGCCGACCATGGGTTTATGGCGTGGTGCATTGAAGCTAGGGTAGATTCATATTTTTCCATTCCTTTGTATTCAGTTCTAAGCGAGCACTTTATAAATAAAGAACAAGCTACTCCGGCTTCTGCCGTAAAACCAATTGTATTTGATATAATTTATCCACGCTGAGCCCAAAGGCCAGTGTCCAGCAAAGGGGGCAAAGTCACGCCCTCCACCATAATCTGCGTAAGAAGACATTCTCGCCTGAGTAACGCCAGGACCAGGGGATCAATTATCTACGTGTACACCTATCTGCCGGAGCCACACATCGGAAGGACCTCTGGACAATAGGACTAACATAATTTACATACGTACAACAAACAAAATGATTGCCTAATTACATTTTAGAAACTTGTCAAAATTTCGTCATCCATACACAGCAGCTGGCATACCCTTAACCAAATAGACTTAAATATTTAGTAAATATATTTAGTCTTTTGTAGGGAATAAACTAAATTAAATTGGATACAATTTTCACGTTTATCCGTTCCAACACCAGAACTAGAGGAAGAAACACACCGATGTAACTCCTGTTTTGAAAACATCAGATTCATCTTTGAAGCTGGAATTGTCAACGGCGAGAGGACATTTTCATATAATTCATATAATAGACTCATTATTGAATCAAATAGTAGAGAAAAAGGTGAAAATTAAATTTAAAACATTATTTAAAACCTTAACATCTACCTTCACTGTTTAAATACATGTTTAGAGTCTTTCTGGTTCTATTTAATGCTGACAAAGTTATTCTGTATTTATATTAGAGCAATCAATACTGTACTGTACAAACAATTTAAATACATATGTACAACTTTTTTTTTTTTTGCAACAATATACAACTGTAATAAAACTTTTTTTTAGTACTTAAATCGAAAAACAGTTTGATAATATTAATTAAATATTTAATTATTTAAATATATAATTATTAAATATTAGGAATAAAGGCCTATAAAATACTACTTAACATTAACCCGGTGTATGCGATTTTCTGTGGTATCAAGCTTTTCTCTAAATCCAAATTGGTTCTGGTATGATGTTACTTTCTGTCGAAAGTGGCGTGTGTTAAAGATTTTCGATGTTATGCATTGCTTTATTACTATTTTGTCTCACAACAATATGCGGCTCAGGCAAACGCTGGAAAGATTTTAAAAAGATTTGTTAGCCTTGTGAGTGGTTCATCCCTGAAGGCTGGTATTTTTTTTTATTTTCTGGTATTTTTTGTTTTTTTTTTTATTTGAACCTAAGAAACTAAATTCAGGAGGTACAATAATAAACAGAGCAACTCAGGCCTTCAGGCAGTTTAGTGTATGAATTGTTTATGTGTAGCTTATTTAATAATATTACAAAATTATTTATGGTTTTTACATTGAAATTTGAGGGGAGTTGGTTTGGCAAGGGATTATTAGTGATGTGGTTATGTTTTTTATGTAGTGGCAGTGGTTGATGCTGTGTTCGACTGTGAGGGAATTTGTGTTACAATTGGGGCAGGCTGGTGCTGGTGTTTTTTTGAATATGTGTTCGTGTGTCAATTTGGTTTGGTTTAATCTGAATCTGGTGTATAAGATGGCATGATTTCTGTTTACTGTTATGGGTATTTGTATTATTTCTCTATTTGGGTTAATTTTTTTTTTTTTATTTTATTATGCCTTACGGTAGGAAAATTAAAATCTTTAAAAGATACCACCTACCGTCCATAGGTGGCAGGCACGATTCATAACCCCCCAAGTAGAGTTATGCCTACGTACTAAAAACAAAATCCTCCGTATGCTCTTCCGTCCTTTACAAGCTCACCGGGACTGCCAGTCAAGTTATTTCGTCGGTGAGCAGGATGTGAAGCCTGGTCGTACTCCCTTCCTTGTTAAATGGCCAAGAGGCGCACGTCCTTCATCCCTGGTTTCGCTGGGTATTTTTCCTCCTGCCACCATATAGGTGTACGTCGCCTGTATTAGCCTTCAGCTCTGTTGGCCATCTCGTCGGCTCGGACCCGCTTCATCATATCTCTGATGATTATGTCCCCGCTCCCAAGAGGACTGAGCGGGGCACCGATCGGCCCACGCCGTTAAATCGGGGATGAGTTGGTAGGACCACCTCCCCCGTTGCGATATTAGCCATCTGCTCTGCCACTCTCCCATCAGTCGCTCGTAAGCCTCCAGCCGGGTAGCACCCTCTCGGACCTGGCAAATAGCCTTTATCTCAAGGTCGATTGGCGGCAAGCCTGCCAGTGCTAGTGCTGCGTCTCCGGATATAGTCCTGAAGCCTCTAATGAGCCTAAGGGCCATAGACCGTACCACCGCGGGTGCTCCTTTCATGCAAGAGCCTTTCTTGGTGGCGTTGCTCCATATTGGTGCAGCATAGAGCAGCGTTGCCTTGGCTACCGCCACCAGTAGTTTCCTTGCCGGGTAATTGGGACCTCCTACATTGGGCATGAGCCTGGACAAGGACGCAGTCCTTAAAAGCTAGCCTGTGGTCTATCATTACTCCCAGGTATTTTAAGGAGTCTTGTGATGCCACCTGTGTCCCGTTGACCGTGATCAGCATTCTCTCCACCTTCTTCCTGCTGCTTAATAGGACAGCCTCGGTCTTGTGCGCCGCAATTGTTAAGCCGGCTTTCTCTAGCCAGTCGGTGGCCATAGTAATTGTCGCGTTGCACTTCTCTTCGAGGACTGCTATTGTCTTGGCCACTGCAGTTATTGCCATATCGTCCGCAAAGCAATGTAGCTCAGCTCCTAAGGGCCTGTTGATGCCCAGGATTCCATCATACATAATGTTCCATAAGATCGGTCCAAGCACAGATCCTTGTGGAACACCTGCAGAAACACGGCAGCATCTCGGGCCAGCGTCCTTGTCAAACCAGAGGACACGATCCGTGAAGTAGCTTCCGACGACGATCCTGAGATACTCCGGGATACCCATCCTATGCATGCCGCTGAGGATTACTGGCCATCTGGCGGTGTTGAAGGCGTTCTTCACGTCCAACGTGACGATTGCGCAGTACTCCTTCCTACCACCCAGCCATCTATCACCATCGAGAGCGTTCTCGGCGATGTTTCTCACCGCCATAAGTGCGTCCAGGGGTGCTACTGCTGTTGGCCGCCATAGAGTGGTCTGTGGTTCTGCTACTATGCTAGCCAAAACATCCGGGTCAGTTGGATTTGCCTCTCTCTTCCTTAGCGTGTTACCTACGAGTTTGTAGGCAAGTCCCCAGGGCTCTCTGTCCACGGTATCTAACAGTTCCTTATAGGCCCGCGCTTTGGCAGCCAATATGCCGTGCTTAAACTCAGAGCGTTTGCTTCTAAAAGGAGTTCTGCGTGCTGGGTGCTGCCTCTGGCTCGTTGCGCCCTTCTCCTTGCCCTTAGGCATTCCGAGCGTAGCTTGCTTAAGTTGGCGCTTCACCAGTTTACTGGGGGCTTGCGCTGCTCTTTTTTCCTCCTTGGCATAGTTGCATCACACGTTGCCTCAAGCATCTTCATGAGGGCAGCCGCCATTGAATCTGCGTGTCCATTTGAGATTCGAAACGAGTCGATTTGGTATGCCAGCATATTTTCGTCGATCTTCCTCGAGTCCCAGGCTTGCCCGACTGATCTTCTCTGCCGCCTCCAAGTCGTGCCCTTCGGTAGGATGCAGAAGGAAATCAGTGCGTGGTCACTCAGCGTTACAACGCCGTGGACCGACCAGCTCCCGTTAGCCACTAACCCTCTGCTGATGTAGGTGATGTCGATATAGGACGAGCCCCTATCGTTGTTGAACGATTGCAGCCGTCGTTCAGCAGTACCAGGTCCAACATAAGCATTGTGTTTTTAACTGCTCGGCCTCTGGGATTGGATATCCTGCTGCCCCATTCTTCTGCCCATGCATTGAAGTCGCCCGCGATGATCTTCGCGCCGCGCCCTCTCGCATGGCTGCCCAGCACCTCCAGCATCTCCTCGAACTGGTCTGGGGTGTCGCTAGGGGGGGCGTAGCAGCTGTAAAAATGCACTCCTTTTATTTTTGCATATGCTATTCCGCGCATCTGCGAGGCAGCAAATTTCTAAATGTGAAGGGGGCTGCAACACTTGATAGCTGTTTTACCAGTCTCGTCTTGGATCATTGAGGAGCTGCCGAACAAGAGAATAGGGTTCGCTCAAAAGCATGATGTCTACCTTGCGCTCCGCCGCAGTTTGGCCCAGAAGGCTCTGAGCAGCTGCGCAATGGTTAACATTGAGCTGAACAATCTTAATTTGCTCCTGCATTTTGCTGGGACTTTGCTTCTTTAAGGATGGCTCTGTATGTCGGGCACGCGAAACCACCCGTCGGGTGGTTTTTATCCACTTCGTCGCTGCATAATAGGCACTTTGGTGGTGCAACACATCCCCTTGCCTTGTGTCCTCGTTCGCCGCATCTGACCGATCGATCGCCTTGCAGGTCGTTGCTCGATGACCGTAGCTCAGGCACTTGTAACATCTCGTGGGCCGGACGTCCTGGATGATGCGGCACCTTGACCACTCCACGGTTACCGTGCCCTTCTCTAAGACCGCAATCGCATCATTTGTGTACATCAGGACAGAGGCTATCTCAGTCCCATCCCGCATCCCACGTAGTCCTTTGATGTCCTCTGGTTTCAGCAGAATACCTTGAAATTGGGAGACCAGGCAGCTGTGGAGATCATCTGCTGTCGTGGCCTCGTCCAATCTACTGCAGGATAGTACTATTCTTTGTGTACCCGTACGTACCGAAGCCATGTCTTTTAGAGTTGCTTCCAGCTCGGTCTTAAATTTGGGGACGCTGTCGGAGACTTTCCCCTCTACTTCCAGCAGTATTTCCCCTTGCTGAGTTCTGCGGACTTTGCGAACATGTTTGCCCAGTTCGCTGAGGTTCGGGTCCGCTTTCAGTTTCCGGAGCATTTCCGCATACGAGGCCTCTCCCGTCTTCTTTAGTATAAGTGCCTCCGGCTTCTTCCTCAGGCGGTTAGGCTGAACTTTTTTCCACTCGCCTCCAGTGCTAGCCTCCTTGGCGACGGATGCATAGCTGCGCGGCTTGGACATATTTTCATTGGATTTAGGTATACCTTCTATGCTCACCGCGGAGTAGTTGCCGCGCTTGGGTGCCTGTGCTTTAGGCTCCTGAACTTTGGGCATCTGTCCCTTTGGCAATTCCTTTTTTGGTGTAGCCTTTTTTAGGCTTTTGGGGCTCGGTTTGGTTAGAAGCGGTCGTAGAATGATTCTCTTTAGCGACTCCTTCATGAAGCTCGATCGCCCTGTTGTTGAGAGCCGAGAGTTCGAGTAGTACGCTCTTGTCATCTATCACGACACGGCGCCGAATTTCGAACGCGGATAGTATCGCGTTAATTTTATTTCCCATCCTGGCGAGGATGCTCCGTAGGTCTTCATTTTGGAATCCCGCGGCGAAGTCTAAGGTCCTTATAGGCGATCCCGTTGGTGATTTCCTTCCTTTTCTGTGGGACAGCACGCTGATAACGTCCTTTGCGTATCGCTTTTCGTATTGCTAGAGCTGCTAGCTACAGGGGCCGAGTTGTCCAGCTCCGCCGGCGCAGGGGTTCCCGCGGCTAAGTCTAAGGGCCCTATAGGCGATCCCGTTGGTGATTTCCTTCCTTTTCTGTGGGACGGCACGCTGATAACGTCCTTTGCCTTCGGGTTGCTCGTATTGCTAGAGCTGCTGGCTAGAGGGGCCGAGTTGTCCAGCTCTGCAGCACTGCGGCGGCAAGTCGGTATATCCTCTAACACAACCGCCGGCGAAGGGGTTCCGGCATCGTGCACCGCAATTCCTGCTTCTTTTGTTGGGGACCTTGACATTTTGGAGCTCCTCCTGAATGGGTCATCGTCGGTGGGGGGAGGCCCCCCGCTGCTCTGTCCATTTAGTTCCCGATCTCCAAAACTGGCAGCACTGTTGGTCTGCGATGAGTTGTCAGCTCCACCGGTTGCTTTGGTTTGGTTCGCTCAGCCGAACAATTATACGTTCCCACGATGTGGCTCTGTGCGATATAAACTTGTTCTAACTGGGCTGTCTCCGTCTTTATGAGCTTTCGCGCTGCGTATGTGGAAACATGTCCGTATCGGTCGAAATCCAAGAGAGATCTCCCTCTATTTGGGTTAATGGTTTTATAAATATGGTTAGAGTTGTTTTTTGATTTTTTCTTGTGTTATCGTTAATTGTTTATAAAAAAAACAATTTATATCATTTTTGTTTTTTAGTGTTTTGTAGAAATAAAGATGATGTTGTAGCGAATTTGGCTGCTGTATCTGCATGTTAATTTCCGGCTATTTCTGCGTCCCCTGGGGTCCATAGCAGCTTTAGATGTTTGGTGTTTGTGGCGACTATGTCCTGTATTTTGCTGACTGTTGGTTCGTTATTGTTGATGTTTTGTATAGCGGCGAAAGTGGAAAGAGAGTCCGTGCATATTTTTTTCATACTTATTGCGTTATTTATTGGATCTTCTCCTATAGTGAGACTAACAATAATTATTTAAATCTTATTATATAAATTAGATTATTTACAATGTAAAGTAATTGTATTAGTTAGAGACGGCCCTAGGATTTCTTTGCTGGGATGGAGAATCTTGGCGCTTCTGTCGGCTCTGACTGCAGACTCGCGTAAGAGGATTTTCGTGTGCCGCAAGTTTTGCTTGGTGCTTACTTTTTTTAATCTGAATTTCCTCGTTGACAAGATTTATGTGAAGGTCTCTGTGGATGCTTTCGCTGCGTAGGTACCATGGTGCCCCAGTGATAGTTCGCAGAATCGTTGACTGAGCTCGCTGTATAATTTCAATGTTTGTTTTTGAAGCGTTTCCCCACAGTTTACAGCCGTATATCCAGATGGGTTTCAGCTCGGTATTGTGAGGAGTACTTTGTATTCCAGACTAAGGGGAGAGTTGCAGTTTATAAGCCAGTGAAGATTGGCTGCTTTAAGACGTCTATCTAGGTGAACGCCGAGATACGTTACTACGTCTACCTGTGGGATTAATGTTTTGTTCATGGCACAGGGTGGACAGGCTTGTCTGTTCAATGTGAAGGTTACATGTCTGTTTTTGGTCTCGTTTATCTTGATGCGTCAGTCCGCAAACCATCTTTCCACTATTTTAAGATGGCAGGCAAGTTGTTCCGTTGCCTTTGCGGGGCATCTAGATCGGCTAAGTATTGCGGTGTCGTCAGCAAATGTAGAGGTTGTGAGCTGATAGTTTGTAGCCATGTCTGCTGTGTATAGGGTGTAAAGAACGGGGCCCAGCACACTACCATGGGGGACTCCAGCATCCATAACGCTGTCATGTGAAGTCGAACTGTTACATCTGGTTGAGAACACTCTTTTGAAGAGATATGATAGGAGCATTTTGTGTGTGTTCTGAAGAAGCAGTTTCATTATATTGTGCATTAGTCCTTTCAGCCAGACTCGGTCAAATGATTGTGCAACATATAAGAATATCGCTAAACAGTATTCCCGGTGCTCGAAAACGGTACAAATTTCTTTTGGGATGCGATTGACCTGTTTGATCGTTCCATGATTTTTGCGGAAGCCAAATTGATGCGATGGTATTGTATTGTGTGTTTTTAGATAGGGAGTTAGTTGCTTTAGAAATGCCTTTTCAAAAAGGTTCGAGAGCCACGTTATAAGACTGATTGGTCTGTAGGATGGAAGTTGGATTTTGTCTTTGCCTGGCTTCATTACTAATCATTACTATGACCGCCTTTTTCCACCGTGCATATGATGTGTTTGTTTATGATGATTGATGTACAAGTTAATGTAACGACAGCTTTTATTGTTTTATTTTTTGAAGCGTCCGTATAGATGAACTTCCATGTTCGGTATTCGTGTCTTATATTGTTGAAGTTTTACAGTTACAGTTAAAGATTGTACCATTTAGACATTTGCGGATGTTTAATCTAGTGTTAAGTGATTTTATTAATAATTTAATCTGTTCGTTCCAGGAGTGTTTTTCAAAAATTAATCCTAAGATTTGGAGTTGTCTTGTTTTAGGAATATGGATATTATTTATTTCTATTTATTAGAAAGTTATGTTTTTTGCATATGTGTAGGTGAAATTTCTCTGTTGATATTTTTGTTCCTGTGAATTTGCACCATTGGGTAATTTTCTTTAAATGTGTTGTTAAATTGTGTGTTGTATCCTGGTTTTGGGATAAAAAAGAGACAAAGGTCGTCATATGCATACAAAGTGTGTGTGAAGAATTTATTTTCGTTTATTACGTAGCTTAATTTGTTGAAAGCTATTAGGAATAGTGTAACAGATGGAGATCCTTGTAGGATGCCGTTGTGGAGTTTCATTTCGTTTGGCAGTGGGTTGTTAAGGGGGAAAGCTGGTCTGGAGCGCAAAATATGTGCATGTCGGAGATGGATTTTCATTAGCGTCGTTCATGTTTTATAATTAGTTGCACTGTCACGCAGCGAGTCACAATGGTCACTTCTGTTCTTCTCGGAGGGCTATTCGAACTGTACTTCATCTTCCTGTTCCTTCTTCCTGTTTCTTCTTCCTCCTCACCTCCCATTGCGCCACGCTCAGCAGGGATTTTCACTCTCCTTCCCCACAGCGTTCTCATACAGAAACTCTCATACACGCGCTCACTCAATAAAGCGCTCTCTCTCTCTTCTCATTCCTTTTCATCATCATTTATTTCCAATTTATAACCTCAAATCTTATAAACCAATTAAATTCCCGACACGGCCTTCCTGACTATAACACGTCCTCGTGTTGCTCAACTCATCATAAACTTCAATGTATTTCTTTGTTCTTCATCTTTCTAATGTGTCGCTTGACTTCATTACTCATATCATTCAACTTAACTTTCCGTAGCAAATTTTCTTACACTTTTTGTGTCTTCAAATGTTAGTTTGGCGGGATAAACCTTCTCAATCTCCTCTAGAGTACACGCTCTCTTCCGCACAAACCCAACAATTTGGGTATCAACCATACATTTCATCAGAGATTAGCTTAGTAGGATATTCTTCAACTTAACGCTTAGAGTACAGGCTCTCTTCTACTCAAGCTCAATCGTCTGGCTATCTTACACTAGTCGTCAAATGTCAGTTTAGCAGGCTATACATTTTCCAATTGGAGTACACGCTCCCTTCTGCACAAACTCGACCATTTGGATATCAATCATCTTACTACTTATTATCGGATTCTTTTTCTACGTTTTCTTCTCTGTTGCCGTCGTCAAGCTCTTCTATTAACTTACGAGTTTCTCTTTAGCCTTCTCTCAAGTTTTCTCCAGATCTACTGGCATTTCTTCGTTGATGGTCAACATTCCCATCGGCCTTGCATCTTTTCCTATCAACAATTCTAAGGGACTGTGCTGAATCACCCGATTAGTGGTGCAATTTATGGCCAACTGTATCTCACCCAATGCTTCCTGCCACGAACGTTCGCTAGTCTCTACTGCTGTTAACATCCCTTTAAGTATACCCATAACTTGCTCTACCTGCCCATTCGCTCTGCTAACACCAGTTGCTATCACGTGTAAATCCATTTTGTTTGTGTTACAGAACTTGCGAAATTCGCTACTTATGAAGCATCGTCCCTGATCCTCTATAATTCTACTGGGGACGCCAAATATCGATATGGCGGACTTCAACGCCTGTATGCAACTAATCGAGTCTAAATTCCAGGTGTGGTACAAATAGACGTACTTAGTGTAAGCATCAATTTGTACAATGACATATTCCTTTTCTTTCTTGCCACTCAATTTCCCGCTAATGTCAATATGAATGGTATGCCACGGTATCTCTACTTTGGGTATTGGATGTAATTCTGTTTGCGTTTTGCCTGACGTTGGTTTCGATAATTTACATGTGACGCAATTTTCTACTAATTTCCTAACATATTTTGTCTTCTGCCAACCCATGTGCATTATGGCCTCGTGTATATGATTAACAACGGACCATCTAAACGCCCTCGGAATAACAGGCAAGCATCGCGTCTTACCATTTCTTTGAATAATACGATGCAACAGACTCTTTCTAATCTCATACGTGTTCGCTAATTCTCTCTGCATCTCGTCACTATTCAACTCGCTCATAATATTTGATATGTTTTCATCGCGCTGCTGCTCGGATAGTTGCCAAATCAACTCGTACTTCCACAACTTTACTCGTATTTGGCTGTGCTTCTACAGCTACAGGATTCCTTGATAAACAATCAACATGAGCCATTTGGCTTCGTTTACGATATTCAACGTGGAACTCAAAGAGTTGCATGAATGACCACCATCGATGCACTCGCGGGGTCAATACCGCCTTGTCCTGACTCGCCTTAATAGAATTGCAGTCTGTATACACAGTAAACTGTCTACCGGTTAAATAATGACGGAAGTGCTTGATGGCATTAAAGACTGCCAATGTTTCGAGCTCATAAGAGTGGTATTTAGATTCTGCTTACATGGTGCATTTGCTATAATACTCGACTACCCTGCGTTTTCCTTCTACTTTATGCAATAACATAGCGCCATAACCATTTGCGCTCGCATCCGTATGCAATTCAATTGGAAATTTGGGGTCAAAAATGATTAATACTGGATCACTGATCAGGACTTTAATGATTCTTTGACGAATTTTCTCATGTTGTTTTTCCCATTTGAAATCATTTAATTTCGAAGTTAATTGGTACAATGGTTTCATCACTTCCGAAAATCTAGGGACGAACTGCCTGAAGTAGGATGCTAAACCAATAAACTGTCGTATCTGTGTTATTGAATCTGGTTCTGGGAGTTGAGATAATGCCTGAATTTTTCGTGGATTGGGCTTCAGTTCACCCTCATTTATTCTATTTCCTTTCGCAGAAATTGACATTTTTTTACATTGAAAGAAAACCCTGACATTGATAACACGCTTAGCACTTTATCCAATCTTTCGAACGCTTCCTCTTCAGAATCTGAGACAATCAAGACATCATCAATGTAGACCACCGCATAGGTATTAACTAAATTCCCCAGGGCTCGGACTATAGCACGCTGAAAAACAGATGACGCATTCTTCAATCCGAACGGCATTGCAAACGGCAAAAACTCATATTGACCTTCAGGGGTCACAAAAGCTGTTCTCTTAACAGAATCGGGGTGAATTGGCACCTGATAAAAACCACTGGCCATATCCAAACTGGAAAAATATTTCCCGCCACGTAAGCGATTAATCTGGTCTGATATTAACGGCAAGGGATACTTATCTGACACTGTATTTGCCTTTAACTCACGATAGTCAATACAAAGCCTATCACTGCCGTCTTTATTTTTCACAAGTAACATAGGGCTAGCGAAGGGAGAGCTACTAGGTCTAATTACCTTTGCTTCTAACATTTGATCAATTTTATTCCTTACTATCTGCCTTTCGTCTTCGCTGAGGCGATACGGTCGCCTTTGAACAGTTTTATTCATGTCTAGCAAACGGATTTCCAGTGAACCCGTGGTCACACGCCTACATGGGATACCACCAATGAAGAATTCCGAATATTTGGCCAATATAGCATTAAGTTTTGATTTATCACTAGCAATTGAGTCGACCCTATTTAACATGCCATCGTCATTCATCGATAACACCGTCTGTGTTTTGCAAATATCGAACCTGTCACTTTCCAACATTACTCCAAAACCAAGCTGAAAAATATCTTGCCCAATCATCAGATCGTATTTAAGGCATTTCTTATCAACTACGTGAAATAACAATTCAAAATTAAATTCAGAAATTTTTACAGTGGACAGAATTTGCAAATTACTCTTGACAACATTGTCGCCTATGCCTCTCAAAACGACAAGATTATGGCATCTCTTGCCGGCAAGCTCGCCAATTGTCTCTTTTATTAACGAGCATTCGGAACCAGAAACAAAGAAAAATGGAAACCGCTCAACAACCTGTATTGCTGTCCCGTTCTGCTGAATTACCGCACACGTGTCGACTCTCCTCTCTATGCTTATATTCGCTGTTGCTGGTCTCTTCGCGCACGCCGATGCAATATGTCCAACGTTGCCACATTTGAAACACGTAACTGTAGATCTGCCGCTGCTATAGCCTGGTCTCGTCTCGTTTTTCTCGTTCCTCTCTTCTGCGCTTCTCTTTCGGCACTCCATTGCCTTGTGTCCGACTTTACCACAACTATGGCATCTAATCGGTGTTTGCATTTTGTGCCTCTTCTTTTCGGGGCCTTCCTCGATTCCAGCGAATTCGGAATCAGACGAACGGGTCTTTACGTTCGTTGTGAAAACCAAATGCTGAAGTCTGGGGTCGATTTGCAATGTATGTGCCAGGACCAATGATACCGCAATCTCTTCGTGCGTCATTTCCTTCCACTTGGTCAGTAAAGTTGTAACCAAACGGCTGGAGTACACCAAAAGTCATTCATGTTAATTTGGGCGTCCTTTCAGCATGTTCAGCAACACTGCAGCCGTTGTCTCGTTGCCTTCAGCGTTCCAAGAACAATTCCTTGAACTGCAGCCAGCTCATTCCAGGAAAACAAATTTGCGAAAGCCACTGCGATGCACTGCCGAGAAGTGATTTGCTGAGCATCATCACCAAAGATGCGCCTTCTTGAGGATGTTCACACAGAATCATATTAGCCGTTTTGCACCATGCAGCTGCGTCGGCGTCAGCAGCTTCGGGGTTGAATGTCGGTAGAGTCGCGGAAACAGCACGTGCGCCAGGCACCGACACTTTTAATAATTCAGCTATCATTTTATTTTGCCTTTCGACTATCGCGCGTAAACTTCATTAGCGTCGTTCATGTTTTATAATTTGTTTCACTGTCACGCAGCGAGTCGCAATGGTCACTTCTGTTCTTCTCGGAGGGCTATTCGAACTCTACTTCATCTTCCTGTTCCTTCTTCCTGTTTCTTCTTCCTCCTCACCTCCCATTGCGCCACGCTCAGCAGGGATTTTCACTCTCCTTCCCCACAGCGTTCTCATACAGAAACTCTCATACACGCGCTCACTCAATAAAGCGCTCTCTCTCTCTTCTCATTCTTTTTCATCATCATTTATTTCCATAGCGAATACACAGAGGACTTATAATTAACCTCAAATCTTATAAATCAAGTAAATTCCCGACATCCATATGTTATGAATTTATTTTGACTCAACAAGGGAATCAATCCAAAATTTGTGAAATGATTTCATGGTACAAATACAAAATTTTTCGTGTGAATTAATTTCAAAATGGCCGCTGTCCAGCATTTCTTCGAAGACGCATTTTTCTAATGGGTCTATGGCCGAAGATGTAAACTACTTAATTTTTGTTCTTGATCAAAAAATACAATTTTTGTAGTTTCTATACCATAAAAGTAAGAGACGCACGTGGGATTTTTTCGATATTTTATATTTTTCGCGAAATGGTGCACGTTTGAATAAAAACTTACAATTTTCACTATAAAAAACGATATCAATTTGTTGATTAAAAACGAAAATTTAAATTTAATATAAAAAAAAAAAAGAAATCCTACGTAACTTCGTATCTCCGGAGACCGGTATTTCGAATGTACTGTCACAATTTCGTTATAATCGCTGAAGAATTGTTCGAGTTATGTCTTCAGCCAGTTTCAAAAAGATGATTTCGAAAAAAAACGCGTTTAAAGATGTAAGTATTGTAAAATCATATTAAATTCGTACATAATTCCTACGAGGCACTGCCGTCGAATGAAAAATTTGAGCCTTTAGACATTTTTGCCTGTATTCATCTTTTGGTATGTTATTTCGAAGACCCTGAAGCACCTTTTAAAACAACAACATTTTTTTTTCGATTTTTCCAAAATTCTAGACAAGCTTCCCCCCCTAACTTTTACGAGTGCGTTGAGTGTTTCCTATCTCTGTTTCAATTGTGTTAATGTGGTTTTTTTTGCTGCAATGGTGTAAACTTTATCCCAGAGTGTCTTTGTTGGTGTTGTGGTGTCTTTAGTAACCTTTGCAAATGCGTTTTTTTTTGCCGTTTTGCTTCAAATTTGATTTCATTTTTGTTTTAGAGTTTCAGAGTTTGTTTTGCGCTTACTTTTCTTTGGGTTTGAAGTTTGAATTGAATTATTTGCATTTGCTTTAATGATTTTAAAGATTTGTGCTGCTGATTTGTTTATGTTGTTAGTAATGTGTATTTTTTTTTAGCTGTTTTAAATGTTAGCTCGTTTGTCCAATTTGCTAAGTGAAAATTATCTGTGTGATCTAAGAATTGAAGGTATGTATGTTTTTTGGAAATAGCTGTATGAATATTGGAAAGTGATCGCTTCTGTGTAGATCATTGGAATTTGACCAGGATGCGTTTAGGTTTAACGGTGTGGAGCATATGGAGATATCTACATTTGTGCCGACGCACAAGAGCGGAGGGAAATCACCAGGGGGATATACGGCTCTTAGACTTAGCCACGGCATTCCACAATAAAGACCTACGGAGCATTCTCACCAGGATGAGTAACAAAAGCAACATGCTACTATCCGCGCTTAAAACTCAGCGCCAGAGAGCATTAGGGCGCAATACTTAAATTCTCGGCTCTCAACAACAGGACGATCGAGCTTCATGAAGGTATCGCTAAAGAAAACCGTTCTACGACCGTTGCTACCCAAACCGAGCCCCAAAAGCCAAGAGGCCTAAGGCTTACAGCCTAAGCGCCTGAGGAAGTAGCCAGAGGCACTTTACTGAAGAAGACGGGAGACGTCTCGTATGCTGAAATGGTCCGCAAACTAAGCGGACCCGAACTTCAGCGAATTGGACAAACATGTGAAAAATTCGCAGAACCCAGCAAGGGGAACTGTTGCTGGCAGTTGAGGGGAAAGCCTCTGTCAACGTCCCCAAATGAAATCCGAGCTGGAAGAAACGCTAAAAGAGATGGATTCGGTACGTACGGGTATACAAAGAATAGCACTATCCTGCAGTGGATTGGACGAGGCTACGGCAGAAGATGATCTCCAAAGCTGCCCGGTCACTCAATTCCAGGGCATTCTGCTGAAACCAGAGGACATCAGAGGTCTTCGAAGGATGCGGGATGGGATTCATATAGCCTCTGTCCTAATGAACGCGAACGATGCGACTGCATGGTAACCGTTGGGTGGTCAAGTTGCCGCATCGTCCAGGACCTCGTGCCCACGAGATGGTACAGTTGTCTGGGCTACGGTCATCGAGCAACGACCTGCAAGGCGATCGATCGGTCAGACTGCTGCCTGTGATGCGGTGAGCGGGGGCACAAGGTAAAGGGGTGTGTCGCATGACCAAAAAGCCTAATATGCAGCGCCGAAGTGGATAAAAACCACCCGACGGGTTGTTTTGCGTGCCCGACCTTCAGAGCCATCCTTAAAGAAGCGAAGTCCCATCATAATGCAGGACCAAATAAAGATTATTCAGCTCAATGGTAACCATTGAGCGCAGTTGCTTAGAGTTCCCCCTAGCGACAGCCCTGACCAGTTCGAGGAGATACTGGAGGCTGGGTAGTCATGCAAGAGGGTCCGAAGATCATTGCTGGTAACTTTAATGCATGGGCAGTAGAATGGGGCAGCGGGGTATCCAATTCCAGAGACCGAGCAGGGATAGACGCTTAGCTAATGTTGGACCTGAAACGGCTGCACGACGGCTGTAAACCACCGTTCAACAATAATAGGGGCATGTCTTTCATTGATACTACCTTTATCAGCCGAGAGTTAGAGAGAGCTAACTCCAGCTGGATGGTCCACGACGTTGTAACGCTGAGTGACCACGCTCTGATTTCCTTCTGCATCTTAC
This sequence comes from Drosophila ercepeae, assembly GCA_018150545.1. Lineage (NCBI taxonomy): Eukaryota > Metazoa > Arthropoda > Insecta > Diptera > Drosophilidae > Drosophila > Drosophila ercepeae. Next base: position 837,576 of record JAECWL010000097.1, on the reverse strand, counting down.
CGATAGGCACGACTTGGAGGCGGCAGAGAAGAACAAGGCAGTGGCGTTAGCTAGATCTAACATCTTCAGAGAAACCTTTTAGCAGTGTCTCTCGGACAGGGTCTTTCCGACGAGGTGGAAAAGCCAGAAACTAGTCCTGCTGCCGAAATGCAAGGGAACAGCACACGCCGCAACCAGCTGCCGACACCTGGATATCGTGGGTAAGCTATTCGAATGAATCCTGTATTCTCGAATAGAGGCTATCACAGAGAGCAGCAACGGCCTAAGTAGTCAGAAGTACGGCAGTTTCGGAAGGAAAAGCGCACCCATGGCGGTGAGAAACATTGCCAAGAACGCCCTCGGTGGTTGGGAGGAAGGAAGGAATACTGTGCAATCGTCACGCTGGACGTAAAGAACGCCTTCAACACCGCTTGATGACCAGTAAACCTCTGCGCCATGGATAGAATGGGTATCCAGAAGTACCACAGGATCGTCATTGGAAGTTACTTCACAAATCGTGTTCTCTGGTTCGATACGGACGCTGGCCCGAGACGATACCGTGTTTCAGCAGATGATCCATGAGGATCTGTGCTTGGACCGATCCTGTGGAACATCATGTACGATAGGATCCTGGGCATCACCAGGCCTTTAGGAGCTGAGCTGCATTGCTTTGCGGACGATGTGGCAATAACTGCAGTAGCCAAAACAATAGCAGTCCTCGAAGGCAAGTGTAATGCGGCAATAAGTGAGGCCATTGACTGGCTCTAGAAAGCCGGCTTAACAATTGCGTTGCACAAGACCGAGGCTGTGCTATTAAGCAGCAGAAAGAAGGTTGAAAGAATGTTGATCACGGTCAACGGGACGCAAGTAGCCTCTCAAGAGTCCTTGAAATACCTAGGAGTATTGATAGATCGCAGATTATCATTCAAGGACCAAGCTAGTTACGCGAGCAGGAAGGCAGCAATTAAAACTGCTTCCTTGTCTTGGCTTATGCCCAACGTAGGAGGTCCTAAAAATCCAGCCTGGAAACTTCTGGTGGCGGTAGCAAAGGCAACGCTGATCTAAGCTGCACCAATTTGGAGCAACGCCGCCACGAACGGTTCATACCTGAAAGGAGCACGCTCGGTGGCACGGTGTATGGCATTTAGGGTTATTGGGGTTATCTGGTCCGATAAGGCGTTACCTGGCTGGAGTCTCACGAGCGACTGATGGGAGAGAGACAGAGCAGATGGCAAACATCGCAACGGGGTCGGTGGTCCTACCAGCTCATCCCCGAATTAGCGGTATTGGCAGATTGCCGTCATAAAAGCTTGGACTACCACCACTGCTCCAGGTTTACGGCGGAGAGAGAGCAGCTTAGGGCGCTGACAGGCGTTCCGCTTACCCCTAGCGGCTTGGTCGTGGCTATGATGGGAAACAGCGATGCTGGGGTGGTACCATCACAGACAAGATGAAGCGGGTCCGAGCCGACGAGATGTCCAACAGAGTTGGAGGCTAATGCAGACGACATGATCCTGTGTGGTGGCGGGAGAAGAATACACATCCTGTTCACCGAAGTAATACCTTGACTGGCAGTCCCGGTGAGCTCGTAACGGACTGAGGAGCATTCATTTGTAAATGTGTTGTGTGTAGAATAGTGTGTGGGGTATCCGTTAAGTAGTACTATTAAGTTGCTATTTTGTACAAAATTTGTAATTGCATTTCCCCTTTGATTGTTTGGGGAAGAGCCCCAAAGTTGGTGCCATGCTCATTGAAATTGACCAGATCATGAAAATCTTATTCAATGCAATTATCTGTTTGGGATATATACATATACCTATTACTATAAACGGAGTTTTACTTTGTATTTCTGCAGTTTCTGTAGTATGTTGGATTGGAAATTTATTACCTGGTGTTGAATATCTTTAGATATTATAAGTAGAGCTACTCCTCGGCTGGCCTTTGGAGCTGACGGACTTAAATAATTTTTTTTGTATAAGTCAAATGGTTTTGGTGTGTGAACGATTGTGTTGTTGTTGGTAAGGTAGGTTTCTTGTAATGCTATTATATGGTTTTTTTTGTTTTTTTTATTGTGTTCATCAAAAGTGTTTGTTTCAGTAGACATTGAGTTTATTTGGTCCTTTGTTTTGTTACGATTTTCTGCAATGCCACTGTCTGTGTCAATTGTTAAGTGTTTCGTTATTTTTGATGGTGTGTTTGATATTTGAATTGAGTAGAGTTTTTCTTCTGCTAGTTCTTAGGGGTCTTCAGATTGTCTTTTGTTGAGCGGTTTTTGGGTAATGAATTTTTTTTCGAGAGAATGGTCATTTTTGTGTAGCGGTAATTTCTGTCGTTGATTTTTGTGATATTTTGTTTTGGCTTCTTACATTGTGAATTTTTCTTTGATTTAATTTTTAGTATTTTTTGTATTTCTTTGAATTTTTGGCTATTTCTACAACTGGAGGCATGCTCGCCGAAGCAATTAACGCAGTATGTACGTGTGCATTGAGTTGGTTGGTGTGGGGGAGACCACAAGGGTCGCAAATGGTATTGCCTTTGCAGTGTTTGGCTGTATGCCCTAGAAGCTAGCAGTTTTTGCACCTCATCCGGATTGGGATGTATTCTTTGCCTTTTGCGAGAAGCCAAGAGATTTCGATTTTTGTTGGTAGGTTGTACCTGTCAAAAGTTAGTTGGACAACTCCGCGAGCGTAAACTGTGCCTTTGCAGTGATTCAGATGTGGGCGGTATTACGTTTTTGTTTGGCATGTTCCATGAAGTCCTTTGGCTACTATGTATTTGTAAGGAGTTTTTGCGCCTTCAACGAGTATTAAAAGATTTCCGTCACGCATTTCGTTTATTTATATACGTTTCACAATTATTAATTGAATTGCTCGCTCAGCGACGAAGTGAATATGAGCAGAGCAGATCCTTTAAAGTAGTACAGGACGGACTGTCTTCCCAAACAAAGAGAGTCAGAGCAGGTGTACGTCAGGGAAGTGTGTTAGGTCCAACACTATATAGCCTGTATACGCACGACATGCCCTCAGCTGACAATATGTCGCTTACAGATCCCAATCACCTGCTAGTTGCCACCTTTGCTGATGACACTGCAGTCCTGGCCAGATATACTTGCGTCTATACAGCCACTGATACGCTTCAGCTTTATCTAAAAAAAATTGAGAACTGGGTCCTACGCTGAAACATCGCAGTCAATCCGGAAAAGTGTGTTTCCGTGACGTACACCCTGGGAAAAGACACATCACCTGGTGTGATTCTGCATGGAGAGCTCCTCACACAATCGAACGCCCACAAATATCTCGGTGTTACTCTGGATAAGCGACTTACATTTCAACGCCATGTAAAGGATGTAACTCGGCGGCTCAAAACAAAGGCGAACAGCATGGCTTGGCTCCTTAGGCCTGGAAACAAATGGCATCGCCGCACCTCAACAAAATTCGTGTGGCTCAGTCGCAAATCTTGCGTAAACTATCTGGAGCGGCTTGGTACATCCGCAACAAAGACATTGAAAAAGAGCTGAAGGTACCAAGGATTGGCGATGTCATAAACAAACATGCAACCGCGTACGTTAATAAATTGGGAATCCACCCAAACCAGTTGGCTCGAAAACTATTGAAGAGGAGACGTGTATTGGGACTGAGGGCGAGAAGGAGGCTCCTGCGCATTCACCCAACAGATCTGCCGAGAAGATACATAAGTTAATTGATAAAATTAATTCATGCCTCTAGACTCCCTAATTAGGTTTAAGTATGTAAATATGTAAATACTCTATTGAAATTATGATACTCTGCAGTATAAGTTACTACAAACAGTAACAGTAAACTGCTATGTAAATAAATACAATTTTTATTATAAAACAAGTAAGGTAGCAGCAGTCGAGTTTCCCGATTGCAAAATACCCTGTACCCTTAGACATGCTTACAATTTATTTATTTAGTATCAATAAATAAATGAAACAATATTCTATTAGAAAAGAGGACCATAACAATATAAATTTGGTATGATTTTGGTTATGAAAATAAGTTTCGTGTGTCATAAAGCCAAACACATTTCGCTGTCAACGTCGCAGTCGGCGTCGCGCAATGCGTGTTTTGCTGCGCTTCTGCTTCCCTTGCCATAGATTTTGCATGTGGCATAACTTCCGTGTTTCTTATCCGATTTGGTTCAAATTTAAAAATTAGATAGCTTCTATAAGCAACAACGCATATCCCGAATTGCATAGCATTAGGACAATAATTGTGGGCGTGGTAGTTTTTTGAGGTTTGCGGGGAGCGTGGTCGTGACAGTTTTTTGCTGTTTGCGGGGGAACGGGGCGTGATATCAAAATAAAAAAACAAACTTGTACTGCGTATGGTAATTACCTATCCAGCGATATATGGCACATGTCTGTAGCTCGTGTAGTTTCTGAGATCTAGGCGTTGATACGGACAGACGGACGGACGGACGGACGGACGGACGGACGGACAGACGGACATGGCTATATCGACTCGGCTGTTGATGCTGATCAAGAATATATATACTTTATGGGGTCGGAGATGCTTCCTTCTGCCTGTTACATACATTTGCACCATATTATGATACCCTTTTCACCCATTTTTGGGTACAGGGTATAAAAAATGTATGGCTATGTCAAATGAATAAATGTTGAATTCGGTTGCAATAGCTTGGAAAACAAAAAAGTTTTCCATAGATAGTTTCCATGATCTGCGTGCAACAAATATAATGATCTGGTAAAAATTTCAAAACGCTAGCTTTAAAACTACTGTCTATTTTTTGCATAGAAACAGACGGACAGACGGACATGGCTATATCGACTCGGCTGTTGATGCTGATCAAGAATATATATACTTTGTGGGGTCGGAGATGCTTCCTTTAATGCGGTACACATTTCAGGACAAAATTATAATACCCTTTTTCAAGGGTATAAAAAGATAATTCAAAGAACGGCCAGAACCAAAAGCTACATCAAGTATGCAAAGTATTTCCGAATGAATTTCGCAAAAAAATTGCGACATCTACCAACACAAGCGTGACTAATGAATGCATGAATCATGAAAAAAAGAGGCTGAAGAACAACAAGCACAATATGAAGTTCACGAGAAAACCCCCAATAACATGGACAGAGGTTAGCGGAATTACGTCGTTGCTAAGGAGAGCTACTAGAATCACTCAAAGGTACCTCAGGTATGGTATAATGCATTTAAGGCCAATCCCTTAAGGGGCTACTTAAAACATTATGAAACCAAGTCCAAGAAATCCAGCCAGAAATTTGAAAATTTGATAGACTGACTTTGATAGATTGAATAATTAACAACAAGCCCAAACAATGGGCCCAACCTCACCTTCCTTCGAGCATCACTGATATGCAAATGTCCCGAATAAACATCTCAAAATTCGATGGGAGTCTAATGATATGGAAACAATGAAACCAATTCAGCCCTGTTTCTGACAGCGTTAGAGCTGGTTTCAGAAACCGAACACTAAATACAACAAGTGAGAAAAGTTATCTTCGGCTTGCCGAAGATGGTATACCCTTGAAAACAAAAGAGTTTTCCATACAAAGCCTTGTTTTCATATCGGTCGTTTGTATGGCAGCTATATGATATAGTAATCTGATCCGGATCAAACTTTCAATAATTATGTATGGCTATGTCAAATGAATAAATGTTGAATTCGGTTGCAATAGCTTGGAAAACAAAAAAGTTTTCTATACAAAGGCTTGTTTTCATATCGGTCGTTTGTATGGCAGCTATATGATATAGTGGTCCGATCCGGACCCAACTTTCACAAATCGTGTATGGCTATGTCAAATGAATAAATGTTGAATTAGGTTGCAATAGGTTGAAAAACAAAAAAATTTTCCACACAAAGACTTGTTTTCATATCGGTCGTTTGTATGGCAGCTATATGATATAGTAATCTGATCCGGATCAAACTTTCAATAATTATGTATGGCTATGTCAAATGAATAAATGTTGAATTCGGTTGCAATAGCTTGGAAAACAAAAAAGTTTTCTATACAAAGACTTGTTTTCATATCGGTCGTTTGTATGGCAGCTATATGATATAGTGGTCCGATCCGGACCCAACTTTCACAAATCGTGTATGGCTATGTCAAATAAATAAATGTTGAATTAGGTTGCAATACGTTGAAAAACAAAAAAATTTTCCACACATAGACTTGTTTTCATATCGGTCGTTTGTATGGCAGCTATATGATATAGTAATCTGATCCGGATCAAACTTTCAATAATTATGTATGGCTATGTCAAATGAATAAATGTTGAATTCGGTTGCAATAGCTTAGAAAACAAAAAAGTTTCCCATACAAAGACTTGTTTTCATATCGGTCGTTTGTATGGCAGCTATATGATATAGTGGTCCGATCCGATCGATTCTTAAACTTGATCTGCGTGCAACAAAAATAATGATCTGGTAAAAATTTCAAAACGCTAGCTTTAAAACTACTGTCTATTTTTTGCATAGAAACAGACGGACAGACGGACATGGCTATATCGACTCGGCTGTTGATGCTGATCAAGAATATATATACTTTGTGGGGTCGGAGATGCTTCCTTTAATGCGTTACACATTTCTGGACAAAATTATAATACCCTTTTTCAAGGGTATAAAAATATCTTGCCCAATCATCAAATCGTATTTAAGGCATTTCTTATCAACTACGTAAAATAACAATTCAAGATTAAATTCAGACATTTTTACAGTGGACAGAATTTGCAAATTACTCTTGACAACATTGTCGCCTATGCCTCTCAAAACTACAAGATTATGGCATCTCTTGCCGGCAAGCTTCTCGCCAATTGTCTCTTTTATTAACGAGCATTCGGAACCAGAAACAAAGAAAAATGGAAACCGCTCAACAACCTGTATTGCTGTCCCGTTCTGCTGAATTACCGCACACGTGTCGACTCTCCTCTCTATGGTTATATTCGCTGTTGGTGGTCTCTTCGCGCACGCCGATGCAATATGTCCAACGTTGCCACATTTGAAACACGTAACTGTAGATCTGCCGCCGCTTAAGCCTGGTCTCGTCTCGTTTCTCTCGTTCCTTTCTTCTGCTCTTCTCTTTCGGCACTCCATTGCCTTGTGTCCGAGTTTACCACAACTATGGCATCTAATCGGTGTTTGCATTTTGTGCCTCTTCTTTTCGGGGCCTTCCTCGATTCCAGCGAATTCGGCATTTCTGACGAACGAGTGGGCTCTGAGTTGTTGTTGTAGCTCCGCACGTGTCTTTACGTTCGTTGTGAAAACCAAATGCTGAAGTCTGGGGTCGATTTCCTTCCACTTGGTCAGTAAAGTTGTAACCAAACGGCTGGAGTACACCGAAAGGCATTCATGTTGATTTGGGCGTCCTTTCAGCATATTCAGCAACACTGCAGCCGTTATCTCGTTGCCTTCATAGCGTTCCAAGAACAATTCCTTGAACTGCAGCCAGCTCATTCCAGGAAAACAAATTTGCGAAAGCCACTGCGATGCACTGCCGAGAAGTGATTTGCTGAGCATCATCACCAAAGATGCGCCTTCTTGAGGATGTTCACACAGAATCATATTAGCCGTTTTGCACCATGCAGCTGCGTCGGCGTCAGCAGCTTCCGGGTTGAATGTCGGTAGAGTCGCGGAAACAGCACGTGCGCCAGGCACCGACACTTTTAATAATTCAGCTATCATTTTATTTTGCCTTTCGACTATCGCGCGTAAACTTTGTTCCGAATTGTTTTGTAGGTGTGGTGATCCCACTTCTGATGTCGGAGATGGATTTTCATACGCGTCGTTCATGTTTTATAATTTTATTCACTGTCACGCAGCGAGTCGCAATGGTCACTTCTGTTCTTCCCCACCTCTCATTCCCCACAGCGTTCTCATACGGAAACTCTCATACACGCGCTCACTCAATAGAGCGCTCTCTCTCTCTTCTCATTCCTTTTCATCATCATTTATTTCCAATTTATAACCTCAAATCTTATAAACCAATTAAATTCCCGACATGTGCATCAATTAGTCGTGCTTCAGTAAAGTTTATCTTCTCAAAATACTCAGCGTCAGGTGTCCCTGTTCGACCAATGTGCTGTGGAAGCGTTCCACATGTCCGTTGGAGACGCTATGGAGGGTCGGTGCATTCGAGATGCTGACGCCGAAATGGTTTTCCAGCATAGCCATTATTGTTTGCGATTTCAATGATAGTTCATTGTCGCAGTAGATGGCTTTGGCTTTGGGGAAAACATTCATGAGTTGTGAAAGGGGTGCTTTCAAATCCTCTATGGTTCTAGATGGAATCGGCTGTACCATGGCGAATTTAGAAAATTTGTCAACGCAGGTGAGAAAGTATTTTTTATCCGTTGAGAAAATATCGATGTGTAATATTTCTCCTACATGGGCCGGGATTGGGGTTATACCGAGCTCCTGTTTCTTCGAATGTCTGTCGTACTTTTCTTTGGCGCAAGTTTTGCAATTGGCTGCTATTTCGCTCGCCAATTTGGTAATTTTCGGGAAGTAGTACTCGGAGAGTACCTGCTTTACGTTTTCTTGGGCCGACCTATGAGCTCTGTTGTGCTCGGCGGTGAGGATCTCTTTCCTCTCCTCGACCGCGAAAATATCGGTGACCCAAAATTTTTTACAATACCAGAACTTTGTGGCTGGAAATTGTCGAAAGTTTTTTCCGGGCTTGTAAAAAATACGTGCGCCGGATTCATCGATGCGTGCTTTCCATCTCTTAATCTTTGCGTTCGGATTGGATTCCGATACCACAAACGTCAAAGGTTGGTGGTCGGTAAAGATGTTTATTTCTTTAACCGCATATAGGTAGTGCTGCAACTTGACTAGTGCTAGACTCTGGCTTACAGCTCCCTTTCGTTGGTAGCATAGTTAACTTCTGTCGCTCAATGTCCTAGAGATTATTGTAATCGAACGTCCCTCTTGGGACAGCACTGCGCCAATGTCTGAGGATGACGTCCTCAGATACCAGGATATTACGTCGTTTCTCGAAGGCACGTTGTTGCGCTTCGGAAAATTGTACCTGGATACTCCTGGACCTGTGTCGGCTAACACTTCCATTTTCGCCCTTCAGTATGTCTGAAATTGGCCTCGCTATTGATGCGAAATCTTTGATAAGGCATCGATAATAGCTGGCCAAGCCCAGGAATGACCTGACCTCAAATACGTTTTTTGGGCTCTGGAAATTCTTTTATGGCCTTGACCTTCTCTGGGTCAGTCGCCGCACCTTTGTTGGTGACGATGAACCCTAGGAAGCTCACGCTTTTCTTAAAAAAATCCTCATGTTGGCATCATATAGGCTCTTTAGAACCCAATCTACGTGTTTAACTTGGGCATTTTCATTCTTTGAAAAGGTGACGACGTCATCAACCTAAACGTAGCAGAACTTGCCGATCTGCTCTCGCAGAATGTCGTCAATTGTTCTCTGGAAGATGCTTGCAGCATTCCTGAGTCCGAATGGAAGTCTTCGGAACTCATACTTCCCTCCGTTTACTGAGAATGACGTCTTCTCATGTCGCGTTTAGCGAGCGTGATTTGGTGATAGCCAGACTTCAGATCGAGTGTCGTGAAGTATTTGGCCTTTACGAGGTTCCCCAATATTATTGAGATATTTGGCATGGGGTATCTGTCCGGTACTGTCCCTTCGTTCAGTTTGCGGAATTCTAGTACCAAACGCATTTTTATTGCCCGTTTCGTCGGTGCCCTTTTTTGTCTACGACCCATATTGGGTTATTGTAGGGGGACTTTGAGCAGTTCCTGAATTTCGCCGTTGACGCAATCGGCTGCTCCCATGGGATATGGGTACAATTTGGCACAAATAGGCTCCTCGTCAATCGTCCGGATGGTGGCTACCACCGACGTATTATAAGGAAGAGCCTCGTTAGGATCAGCAAAAGCTTTTTTCCTATTCCCTAGCATTTTTAAAAAAGCGCCCTTAATGAAGGGTGGTGCGTCCGAGCAATCTACGTTGGTAAAATTGACATCGGGGCAAGTGTGAAAGTCAATTTGCTCTACTTCGGAGCCCCATTTGAGCTTACCGGAAGCTAGGCCTGTTTTAACAGGTCTAGGCCAACGATCGCGTCGAAGGAGGTCAAATCTGGTAGTATAAAAAACGTAGCTTTTAGGTTAAAAATAGAGACGAAACATTTTTTAGTGATTGTGGTCATCGCATGAATCGAATGGATTGCGAATGGGGACTCTACCGGGCGGACGCCTTTCAACTCCTTAAATGGTCGGATGATTTTTTGACGCGCCCGTGTCAACCAAGAGTTTCATGTCGATCCCTGCTACTCTTCGCCTGATGACGGGCAGCAGGGATTTTCCCCTAAAAAATTAATAACATGCGAGTAATACTCTAGGATGACATCATCGTCGACCCTTCCCGCTGCACTGGATGCTGCGGCGGCAAAGCCGTGTCCGAACTATCCGAGGCCTGAGCAACATGGTTGACTCTTTGCCTTTTAGGAGGGGCCGAGCGGCCAGACGCGGCCGGCTTCGTTTTCGGGAAAGCCGGGGCGTGGGATGGTTGCAATGACGGGTCAACGTTCATAGGTTCCGGTGTGATCTTCGAGCCACCCTGTCGCTTCGTGGAGCAGAGTGCACTTGTGCCCTGTGCCGCCTAGAAAAGTGGGGGGTTCTTCCCGGCAGTTCCGAGTTGGCTTGTGGAGGGGCCTGTTGGCGCTCCTGCACTTTGGGATACTGTCTACGGTCCCTATCTTCCTGGCTTCTTGCAAACGAAGTTGCGAAAGTGTACCTTTCATGGTTGGATTCCACTTCCTGCGCCAGGGCGAGCGCTGATGGCATGTCTTTCGGCTTTGCCGCAAATAGCACATCCGTAAGGTCGCGCCTGAGACCTGAGACGAAAACGCGCAAGGCGTCGTCCCGGAACTTCTCGCATAAAACCGTTGCTGCCGACGCTTCGTATGACATAGTCACCTTGTTGGTGGGCAAGGTGAGTTTTTTCTCAACCTAATCATAATACTGAAGTAGCGTGATGCTTCCCTGTCTAAGGGTGCCTAGCTCTTGCTCGATAACGTATATCGGCCGATTGTCATTGATCGCATCGAAATTCAACACAGTTCCAAAAGCTAATAAAACCGCATCAGCAGGGCCTTTGACCTTGCTCCTGATGATGACTACCGCCTGATAATGGCGTGAACTATCTACATAACCCCTAAACATGTAATACGCGGCCATCGCCGCCTGTCGCCAGGAGACATAGGTCTCCTGTGTCCCCATAAATTCTGGAAGACATTTTACAGAGTCCAATGTTTCATTGCACTGGACTCCTCCCTCAATTTTTACCGGGATCGGAAGGCGCTGCTACCTGGAACCTTGATCGGAGGCGCTGCTACCTGGACGGTTAACCTGTACCGCCGCGACTCGGTTGGACAGCTCTTCAATAATTTGGCGGAGTTCGTTTTCTCTGCGACGGCTTTCTGCAGGTTGTTCTTGCAGTGCCTGAATAATGTTTCTTATTTGTTCCGCTTCAGAAGGCATTTTATTGGTTGTGGTTGTGTTAACATAAGCACTTCTCAGTGCAGAATTTTTTGTCGCCCCTTTGCCATCGGACTCTGAGTCGCGAATTGTTTTGAATTCCTATACTGTCGGAACGACAGTGTCCATACATATGCGAAAGTGGAATTAAATGCACACAATAGAATATAACCCGCAAAGTCAATTAATATTTGCGACAGTGTTCAAGTAATACACGAGAGTGTATAACGTAAATGCACACATTAAAATATAAATCACCAGGTCAATCAATATTTAAAATTAAATATTTTTTCAGCGCAGCGGCTGGATTTTTTAAATTTTGCAATAATAGCACGTAAATGTAATTCACAAAACACATAAATTTTTTAATTGTTATGGAAATGCAGTTTAAATTTTATTTTATTTTTATTGAACCGCAAAGACATTAAAATATTTGTTTAATGCAGTTTGGAGGTAAATTTGGATTGAGTAGCTCACTTACATAATTCAGTGTAGTGGGTTCCTTTAGTTGAGTGCCAATTAATATACTTAGGGTGCTGCAGGGGGGATCCCTCGCCGCAGTCATTGGTATATTGCCGGTTGGCCGATGATCTCCTGGTGTCTCTCGTACGAAGGCGGGGGTAGTGAATTCACTTGAAGATTTATGGTGATTATGCTGGGAAGATGACTTCTTCCTTTTGATGCTGATCAAGAATATATATACTTTGTGGGGTCGGAGATGCTTCCTTTAATGCGTTACACATTTCTGGACAAAATTATAATACCCTTTTTCAAGGGTATAAAAATATCTTGCCCAATCATCAAATCGTATTTAAGGCATTTCTTATCAACTACGTAAAATAACAATTCAAGATTAAATTCAGACATTTTTACAGTGGACAGAATTTGCAAATTACTCTTGACAACATTGTCGCCTATGCCTCTCAAAACTACAAGATTATGGCATCTCTTGCCGGCAAGCTTCTCGCCAATTGTCTCTTTTATTAACGAGCATTCGGAACCAGAAACAAAGAAAAATGGAAACCGCTCAACAACCTGTATTGCTGTCCCGTTCTGCTGAATTACCGCACACGTGTCGACTCTCCTCTCTATGGTTATATTCGCTGTTGGTGGTCTCTTCGCGCACGCCGATGCAATATGTCCAACGTTGCCACATTTGAAACACGTAACTGTAGATCTGCCGCCGCTTAAGCCTGGTCTCGTCTCGTTTCTCTCGTTCCTTTCTTCTGCTCTTCTCTTTCGGCACTCCATTGCCTTGTGTCCGAGTTTACCACAACTATGGCATCTAATCGGTGTTTGCATTTTGTGCCTCTTCTTTTCGGGGCCTTCCTCGATTCCAGCGAATTCGGCATTTCTGACGAACGAGTGGGCTCTGAGTTGTTGTTGTAGCTCCGCACGTGTCTTTACGTTCGTTGTGAAAACCAAATGCTGAAGTCTGGGGTCGATTTCCTTCCACTTGGTCAGTAAAGTTGTAACCAAACGGCTGGAGTACACCGAAAGGCATTCATGTTGATTTGGGCGTCCTTTCAGCATATTCAGCAACACTGCAGCCGTTATCTCGTTGCCTTCATAGCGTTCCAAGAACAATTCCTTGAACTGCAGCCAGCTCATTCCAGGAAAACAAATTTGCGAAAGCCACTGCGATGCACTGCCGAGAAGTGATTTGCTGAGCATCATCACCAAAGATGCGCCTTCTTGAGGATCTTCACACAGAATCATATTAGCCGTTTTGCACCATGCAGCTGCGTCGGCGTCAGCAGCTTCCGGGTTGAATGTCGGTAGAGTCGCGGAAACAGCACGTGCGCCAGGCACCGACACTTTTAATAATTCAGCTATAATTTTATTTTGCCTTTCGACTATCGCGCGTAAACTTTGTTCCGAATTGTTTTGTAGGTGTGGTGATCCCACTTCTGATGTCGGAGATGGATTTTCATACGCGTCGTTCATGTTTTATAATTTTATTCACTGTCACGCAGCGAGTCGCAATGGTCACTTCTGTTCTTCCCCACCTCTCATTCCCCACAGCGTTCTCATACGGAAACTCTCATACACGCGCTCACTCAATAGAGCGCTCTCTCTCTCTTCTCATTCCTTTTCATCATCATTTATTTCCAATTTATAACCTCAAATCTTATAAACCAATTAAATTCCCGACATGTGCATCAATTAGTCGTGCTTCAGTAAAGTTTATCTTCTCAAAATACTCAGCGTCAGGTGTCCCTGTTCGACCAATGTGCTGTGGAAGCGTTCCACATGTCCGTTGGAGACGCTATGGAGGGTCGGTGCATTCGAGATGCTGACGCCGAAATGGTTTTCCAGCATAGCCATTATTGTTTGCGATTTCAATGATAGTTCATTGTCGCAGTAGATGGCTTTGGCTTTGGGGAAAACATTCATGAGTTGTGAAAGGGGTGCTTTCAAATCCTCTATGGTTCTAGATGGAATCGGCTGTACCATGGCGAATTTAGAAAATTTGTCAACGCAGGTGAGAAAGTATTTTTTATCCGTTGAGAAAATATCGATGTGTAATATTTCTCCGAGCACAACAGAGCTCCTGTTTCTTCGAATGTCTGTCGTACTTTTCTTTGGCGCAAGTTTTGCAATTGGCTGCTATTTCGCTCGCCAATTTGGTTATTTTCGGGAAGTAGTACTCGGAGAGTACCTGCTTTACGTTTTCTTGGGCCGACCTATGAGCTCTGTTGTGCTCGGCGGTGAGGATCTCTTTCCTCTCCTCGACCGCGAAAATATCGGTGACCCAAAATTTTTTACAATACCAGAACTTTGTGGCTGGAAATTGTCGAAAGTTTTTTCCGGGCTTGTAAAAAATACGTGCGCCGGATTCATCGATGCGTGCTTTCCATCTCTTAATCTTTGCGTTCGGATTGGATTCCGATACCACAAACGTCAAAGGTTGGTGGTCGGTAAAGATGTTTATTTCTTTAACCGCATATAGGTAGTGCTGCAACTTGACTAGTGCTAGACTCTGGCTTACAGCTCCCTTTCGTTGGTAGCATAGTTAACTTCTGTCGCTCAATGTCCTAGAGATTATTGTAATCGAACGTCCCTCTTGGGACAGCACTGCGCCAATGTCTGAGGATGACGTCCTCAGATACCAGGATATTACGTCGTTTCTCGAAGGCACGTTGTTGCGCTTCGGAAAATTGTACCTGGATACTCCTGGACCTGTGTCGGCTAACACTTCCATTTTCGCCCTTCAGTATGTCTGAAATTGGCCTCGCTATTGATGCGAAATCTTTGATAAGGCATCGATAATAGCTGGCCAAGCCCAGGAATGACCTGACCTCAAATACGTTTTTGGGCTCTGGAAATTCTTTTATGGCCTTGACCTTCTCTGGGTCAGTCGCCGCACCTTTGTTGGTGACGATGAACCCTAGGAAGCTCACGCTTTTCTTAAAAAAATCCTCATGTTGGCATCATATAGGCTCTTTAGAACCCAATCTACGTGTTTAACTTGGGCATTTTCATTCTTTGAAAAGGTGACGACGTCATCAACCTAAACGTAGCAGAACTTGCCGATCTGCTCTCGCAGAATGTCGTCAATTGTTCTCTGGAAGATGCTTGCAGCATTCCTGAGTCCGAATGGAAGTCTTCGGAACTCATACTTCCCTCCGTTTACTGAGAATGACGTCTTCTCATGTCGCGTTTAGCGAGCGTGATTTGGTGATAGCCAGACTTCAGATCGAGTGTCGTGAAGTATTTGGCCTTTACGAGGTTCCCCAATATTATTGAGATATTTGGCATGGGGTATCTGTCCGGTACTGTCCCTTCGTTCAGTTTGCGGAATTCTAGTACCAAACGCATTTTTATTGCCCGTTTCGTCGGTGCCCTTTTTGTCTACGACCCATATTGGGTTATTGTAGGGGGACTTTAAGCAGTTCCTGAATTTCGCCGTTGACGCAATCGGCTGCTCCCATGGGATATGGGTACAATTTGGCACAAATAGGCTCCTCGTCAATCGTCCGGATGGTGGCTACCACCGACGTATTATAAGGAAGAGCCTCGTTAGGATCAGCAAAAGCTTTTTTCCTATTCCCTAGCATTTTTAAAAAAGCGCCCTTAATGAAGGGTGGTGCGTCCGAGCAATCTACGTTGGTAAAATTGACATCGGGGCAAGTGTGAAAGTCAATTTGCTCTACTTCGGAGCCCCATTTGAGCTTACCGGAAGCTAGGCCTGTTTTAACAGGTCTAGGCCAACGATCGCGTCGAAGGAGGTCAAATCTGGTAGTATAAAAAACGTAGCTTTTAGGTTAAAAATAGAGACGAAACATTTTTTAGTGATTGTGGTCATCGCATGAATCGAATGGATTGCGAATGGGGACTCTACCGGGCGGACGCCTTTCAACTCCTTAAATGGTCGGATGATTTTTTGACGCGCCCGTGTCAACCAAGAGTTTCATGTCGATCCCTGCTACTCTTCGCCTGATGACGGGCAGCAGGGATTTTCCCCTAAAAAATTAATAACATGCGAGTAATACTCTAGGATGACATCATCGTCGACCCTTCCCGCTGCACTGGATGCTGCGGCGGCAAAGCCGTGTCCGAACTATCCGAGGCCTGAGCAACATGGTTGACTCTTTGCCTTTTAGGAGGGGCCGAGCGGCCAGACGCGGCCGGCTTCGTTTTCGGGAAAGCCGGGGCGTGGGATGGTTGCAATGACGGGTCAACGTTCATAGGTTCCGGTGTGATCTTCGAGCCACCCTGTCGCTTCGTGGAGCAGAGTGCACTTGTGCCCTGTGCCGCCTAGAAAAGTGGGGGTTCTTCCCGGCAGTTCCGAGTTGGCTTGTGGAGGGGCCTGTTGGCGCTCCTGCACTTTGGGATACTGTCTACGGTCCCTATCTTCCTGGCTTCTTGCAAACGAAGTTGCGAAAGTGTACCTTTCATGGTTGGATTCCACTTCCTGCGCCAGGGCGAGCGCTGATGGCATGTCTTTCAGCTTTGCCGCAAATAGCACATCCGTAAGGTCGCGCCTGAGACCTGAGACGAAAACGCGCAAGGCGTCGTCCCGGAACTTCTCGCATAAAACCGTTGCTGCCGACGCTTCGTATGACATAGTCACCTTGTTGGTGGGCAAGGTGAGTTTTTTCTCAACCTAATCATAATACTGAAGTAGCGTGATGCTTCCCTGTCTAAGGGTGCCTAGCTCTTGCTCGATAACGTATATCGGCCGATTGTCATTGATCGCATCGAAATTCAACACAGTTCCAAAAGCTAATAAAACCGCATCAGCAGGGCCTTTGACCTTGCTCCTGATGATGACTACCGCCTGATAATGGCGTGAACTATCTACATAACCCCTAAACATGTAATACGCGGCCATCGCCGCCTGTCGCCAGGAGACATAGGTCTCCTGTGTCCCCATAAATTCTGGAAGACATTTTACAGAGTCCAATGTTTCATTGCACTGGACTCCTCCCTCAATTTTTACCGGGATCGGAAGGCGCTGCTACCTGGAACCTTGATCGGAGGCGCTGCTACCTGGACGGTTAACCTGTACCGCCGCGACTCGGTTGGACAGCTCTTCAATAATTTGGCGGAGTTCGTTTTCTCTGCGACGGCTTTCTGCAGGTTGTTCTTGCAGTGCCTGAATAATGTTTCTTATTTGTTCCGCTTCAGAAGGCATTTTATTGGTTGTGGTTGTGTTAACATAAGCACTTCTCAGTGCAGAATTTTTTGTCGCCCCTTTGCCATCGGACTCTGAGTCGCGAATTGTTTTGAATTCCTATACTGTCGGAACGACAGTGTCCATACATATGCGAAAGTGGAATTAAATGCACACAATAGAATATAACCCGCAAAGTCAATTAATATTTGCGACAGTGTTCAAGTAATACACGAGAGTGTATAACGTAAATGCACACATTAAAATATAAATCACCAGGTCAATCAATATTTAAAATTAAATATTTTTTCAGCGCAGCGGCTGGATTTTTTAAATTTTGCAATAATAGCACTTAAATGTAATTCACAAAACACATAAATTTTTTAATTGTTATGGAAATGCAGTTTAAATTTTATTTTATTTTTATTGAACCGCAAAGACATTAAAATATTTGTTTAATGCAGTTTGGAGGTAAATTTGGATTGAGTAGCTCACTTACATAATTCAGTGTAGTGGGTTCCTTTAGTTGAGTGCCAATTAATATACTTCGGGTGCTGCAGGGGGGATCCCTCGCCGCAGTCACTGGTATATTGCCGGTTGGCCGATGATCTCCTGGTGTCTCTCGTACGAAGGCGGGGGTAGTGAATTCACTTGAAGATTTATGGTGATTATGCTGGGAAGAT
The DNA here is from genome assembly GCA_018150545.1 of Drosophila ercepeae. Classification (NCBI taxonomy): domain Eukaryota; kingdom Metazoa; phylum Arthropoda; class Insecta; order Diptera; family Drosophilidae; genus Drosophila; species Drosophila ercepeae. Next base: position 819,789 of record JAECWL010000097.1, on the reverse strand, counting down.
GACTTCTTCCTTTTGGCTTCTGGCCTAGGGACTCAGATAGCTATGATAGTTTATAATGATAACGACAGATTGCCGGAGTTGGTTTTATGAGCTTGTGCTCTTTATTATTGGATTGTCCAAAACGAACTGACTTAAAAGCTAACATAGAAAAAGCTTCATAGCGGCCTCTGCCAATGTGCAGAGCTTTTGTCGGCTATGTGCGAGCTTCCTGCCAAATACTTGGTCAGCAATTTGACCGGTGCGGGTGAGCGGATGATCGGTCCGGTTAACTTAGTTAACTAACATACTGGACGAAGAAAATTCCAACAGTGGCACACCTGCGCATATTGCTACGAAGGCATAATCGACCATCAAGGGTTGCAAGTTCGAGACGATGTCTAAAGAATGTATTCTGGTCGGCTATTCAACAGAATCGGAAGCGTATCGATTGTGGTTTCTGGGTAGGCGAAAAAAAATAATTTCTAATGCTGTTCAGTTCTTAAATGTTTTGGGGTTCAAGAGCGAATACCAGGACTTTAACAACACTGAGGTTATTATAGATAAGAGCATCCCAATCAGCAAGTCGAGTTCACCTGATGTGCGATTTACATAGGTCAGACTGTTAGGTGGTGACAGCATTCCTAAACGGAGAGAAAGTCTACTTGGAAGTACCAGAAGGATTGAGCAAGTTCATAGACACATTGAAATCAGATGCAGCAATTGGTTCACAGCAGAACACAATTACCAAAGATCATATGAGAGCAGCAAAGGCATGTAGTTAGTCGCTTGGAGAAGAGTTCGATCTGAAAGACATCGGTCCAGTGAGAACGTGCCTTGGCATAGAGTTCCAACAAAAAATGGAAAAGCATCAGGTCTTATACCATTTTAAAAAGATTTGGTATGGCAAAATGCTAACCCACATCAACACCGATAGAAGCAAAGTGTATATTGAAGCGATCTGTGTTCCGCGAAGAAAAGAAAATGAGAAGGTTTCCTAATTAAAAGTCGAAATGGTGCCCTAATGTTTCTTTCAGTTACAACAAGACCAGATATTGCGTATGCCATGAATTTCTTGAGCTAACTCAATTTATGCCACGGATCTGAGCATTGGAAAGCAACAAAACGCATACTGCGATGCCTAAGCGGTACAAAGCACTACGGCCTGTTCTACACGAGAACAGATGAAAGTCTAAACCGGAGCACAAGCTTAACCGACAGCCATAAGTTGGGAGGCGCGAAAACAGATCACAGTGGCTTTGTTGAGCACAGAGGCAGAATTTTTGGCAATGTCCGATGCAATAAAAGAAGCCTTATATCTGAAAGAACTTCTTTGAAAGGTAGGCCTAAAATGCGGATCCATAGTGCCCTTCATCAACAATCAGAGCGCTCAGAAATTGGCAAATGGCTTTAGCTTTCATCTACGCACGAAGCACTCACAGCATATGCCGGCGGACATCCTAACGATAATTTTTTATTAAGACAAGACCATTTTTTGTGGTCTTGTCGTCTTTCGATGCCGTCATTATCTCCGATCTAATAGTCCCCTTCAGTTTTGGGAACAGGAAAAAGTCACAGGGGGCCAATTTTGGCACGAGTTTCGCGGCAATCCGACCCATTGACAAATTTTTGGTTAAAATCAAATGGCACTATCCAATCGATTAGGTCCTCAGCAACTTCTCTTAAGGTCATGTGACAAATACTATTTTCTTCACCTTATAAATTTTTGTAAGCTCTTTTTGACGTGCTCGGGACTCTTGCACGTGCTTTGTCTTTCACATCTTCTCGGCCCTATGAAAATATTTTGTACCATCGATTAACGTTGGTTTGGTCCAAGGTAGGTCCACCATATGCTACAGTACACATTCAGAATGCGTTGGCCAATTTTATTTTATTTATTACACAAAATTTGATACAGATACAGACAAGAGGACTCAAAATACATCCGGGCAAAACAGTTGTCAAAAATTAACGGAATATTAAAAATAATCGATCTTGGCAGCATAAATAAGAGACATGAGTACAAACATAATGCGACAAAAAAAAAAAATATATATATATATAGCCCCCGGATATTGAAAATTCCCTATACTTCTTGAACAGACCTATGTCTGTTCTCGTATATATACGAGGTTTGTTCAAAACGTACGGTGACTTTTAAAATTTCACCGGCAACATATTTTCGAATAATAATTTCTTTATTTTGTATTTTAGTGCACTCTTTTTTAGAACAATTGTACCAAGTTTCAAGTAATTTTTTTGTTTGGTTGTGAGAGGCGTTAAGGTTATAAGTGTTTTGCGTGATCCTCGATTTTTCTAACAAAATATATGGATCAAAGGATTAGCATCAAATTTTGAGTAGCATATGGCAGTGGCATATGGTGAAATGTTTCTGAGTAAAATAAGTGTTAACAAGTAGTACAAACTTTTCCAATATGACCGGGAAGATGCCAAAGACCTGCTTCGCTTTGGACGCCAAAGCACGTCAACAAATTATGAAACTGTTCAAGCTGTGAAAAAAATTATTTGGAAAATTGGCGAGTTACTATCAGATAAGTTATAACGATGTCGGTATATAGCATGGCTCGTTCCATGAGATTTTTTCTAAAGTTTTGGGCATGAGACGTGTTTTCGAAAAAGCTAAATTGTGAGCAAACGCGGCACCCATCTTGCGGAAAGCTTTCTCATACCAAAATGATCATTCAAAATTGAAACCACTGAGCCATGTGAAATGCCTACGGCTTCCACAATCTCTCTCACTTTTAATCGCCGATCGGCTAAAACCATATCGTGAATTTTTTCAATTGTTTCGGATGTGGAAACCTCAACTGGGCGTCCAGAACGTTCGGCATCTTCCGTGCTTGTACGGCCACATCGGAATTCAGTAAACCACTTTTTTACCATGGAAATGGATGGTGCAGAGTCTCCATAATATTTATCAAGCTTGGCCTTGGTTTGCGTAATGGATTTTTTCCTTAAAAAATAATGCTTAATGAGCACACGAAATTCACTTTTTTCCATTTTTTTCTCAGTCAACGCGGTAGTCTGATATTAACGGCTGTCAAAAACAAACTAAATGTCGCAGCTTGTTCAATTTTTGACAAGAGTCAACTGACAGATGACTGTTGACTGGAGCAGTGTTACCATTTCAATTAAGAGGCGGGAAATTTAAAAAGTCACGGACTTATTGACCCGCCCTCATAGTTAATAGAGGGAATCAAAAACAACAACAAAAAATCATACATAAATGGCATGATAAATGGCAGAATCGGATGCTGCGAGATTACAAATATTGGTCGGCGACAGCGGTCAATACCCAGCAGCTGCGGTCAATGCCCCACATCTTGGCAGGTTCGATCGAATGTTAAAGACGAGGCGTCGAGTTGGCAACTATTTGTATAAATAATTTTGTACTTAAGCTTTAGTGAAATTTTGGAAATAAAACGCACCTGTAACGGTCGCGAGATGTCATCCCAACGGCGACTAATCTAAAACACTCGCGTTTCTCTTAAACGGTTATTGCAGCATCGAATAAGTATTATTTCGTTAATCGGCAAATATAGATCAAACCAAATAAATCATAAAAGGAAATAAACTTAATTAATTGGCAACCAACGTACCAAACACCGTCGACACGTGAAGAAACCAAAAAAACTGCCGTGTTCCTAACACCCTCGACACGCAGCAACAAAAGAACGCCCGTACGCGAATTAATACAACGGGAATTAAAATAACATAAAATAATGCGTCAATCTAACCGACAAACATTTAAGTAGATTCTTCATTATTATTTTAAATTTACCTTATAAAGAAAATATTTAATAAATTTAAAAAAAAATTTTATAAAAATTTAAAATCACAAAATTCCTTGTAATGCCCAGAAGAAAAAAGAACGAGTTTGAAATCTTGTTTTTTAAAATACCAAATTGAAAAATAAACGAAACAAAAATGTTCTTTGTGACAGAAATGTTTCAGTGACAGTGAATTAGAGGACTTACTAGATACATTTTAAAAACACTCAGAGTTATCCAAATATGGTAATGTCTAACGAAAAAAAAGCCATAACAGAAGCAGTAGTATCGAGTGCACTCGCCGCACAAGAACAAATTTTTAGTAAAAAAAATTCGAGATATTAGGAAGAGTTTAAGTAGTGTAACTATCGGCATACCCGAAGTAGAGACATACATGTATGATTTAGGCATAAAGTGCAACAAGACCTTGGATATTATAAAATCGGTACCAGACTTGGAGGGTAGAAACGAGACATACGTCGCATGGAGGAAAGCGGCGCATAGCTTACGAAAGATATGAGGTAGCTTAAAACAATATAAAACTTTAGGAATATTCAGAAATAAAATTAAAGGTTCAGCCGGTATGATCCTTTCATCCTTCGATACTCCTCTAAATTTTAATGCCATAATTAACCGACTAGATTTCACATATGCGGACAAACGACCAGTCTCATTATACAGCAAGAGATGTCAACTCTTCTGCAGGACTATGATGAAGTGGAGGAGAAGTTGACTCTTCTAATAAATAAGACAATAATAAATAAGAGATAAGAAAATAAGTAATTCTGATTTACGGCAACGCCGTAGCTGCTTTTCTGAACGAAAAATACACTGAAGATGCACTACGTGTCATTAATTCGGGGACTAGAAAGTCTTTAAACGACGTTTTTACGCAAGGTCCTCCGATATTCCTTCGGCTTCAGCACTAACACAGGAAGTTCATTCTAACCTCGAGCGATTTATGTTCATAATGGTTTTGCCCGTAATACCAAAGAAAAATTCAAAAATTCAAGCAACGACAGCAAAGCAAGTAAAGAAACATATTTCCGGACGCTACATTTAATCAGATAGGCAAAAATTCTATCTATCCTATCCATCTAGACAAGACCAAATCTAATCTTTGGACTTCGATACATCATCGCTTTTCAAAAAATCCTACACAGCAACAGCAAATCGGTCCGATTCTTAGACAAATTTAAAGCAAACAATGTAAACCACGAAATACTCAATTTGACGCTTACAACAATCAGGGGCAGGCGAATATAAGACCAAAAAGTGGTAGTGCAAGGTATACAGGACCGAAACATCCGAGAATCAACCATATAGCTTCGGAGGATGACCCACCCAACCAGAAGAAGAAGTATAGTAGGATATATAGCCGATGACCGATGCAAATGTGTGATGCACCTCTTAAATACAAATACGACCTTCTTTTTATCACCAAACCTCACAACTTTCGACAGAATAATTGAACTTGACCTACTCAAGAAAAGCAACGTATCTAGAAACTAAAGCCAGCTTTAAAATTTTTTTAAAATTTTTAAATAAAAATTGTATTTATTTACACTGCAGTCCACTGTTACTATTTTTAATAACTTATACTGCAGAGATTCATAATTTCTAGCGAGTATTTACATATGTACATACTTAAACCTAATTAGGGAGTCTAGAGGCATGAATTAATTTAATCAATTAGCTTATATATCTTCTCGGCAGATCTGTTGGGTGAATGCGCAGGAGCCTCCTTCACGCCCTCAGTCCCAATACGCGTCTCCTCATCAAGAGTTTTCGAGCCAACTAGTTTTGGGTGGTTTCTCACTTTATTTACGTACGCGGTTGCTTGTTTGTTTATGACATCGCCAATACTTGGTACCTTCAACTCTTGTTCAATATCTTTGTTGCGGATGTACCAAGCCGCTCCAGATAGTTTACGCAAGATTTGCGACTGCGCCACACGAATTTTGTTGAGGTGCGACTTTGCGGCGATGCCATACACTTGGATGCCATATTTCCAAATAGGAGCCAAGACAACCTTATAAATTTTGGGCTTGTTGAAAATTGAAAGTTTGTTTCCAGGCCTAAGGAGCCAAGCCATGCTGTTCGCCTTTGTTTTGAGCCGCCGAGATACATCCGTTACATGGCGTTGAAAAGCGACATGTTGTCAGCTGAGGGCATGTCGTTCGTATACAGGCTATATAGTGTTGGACCTAACAAACTTTCCTGGGGTACACCTGCTCTGACTCTTTTTGTTTGGGAGGACAGTCCGTCCTGTACTACTTTAAAGGATCGCTCGTGGAGGAAGCTTTTTATTATCAAAAAGAGCTGAGTATTTAGTAGGCTTTTAAGCTTGTGCAGAAGTCCTTCATGCCACACTCTGTCGAAAGCCTGCTGGATGTCCAGAAAAGCTCCAACGACGTACTCCTTTCCATGGAAACCTTCCAGTACAAAGTTCACTACGCGGTGTAGCTGTTCAGGGGTCATGCCTGAGTCTAAAACCAATCTTCTCAGGATGCACCTCTCAAGTAATTTGCCAAATGCTGGAAGCAGGCTTATTGGGCGATAGGAGGAAGCCAGCAGAGGAATTGGCTTCCTACTTTTATGGAGCATAATGATATTCACCTTCTTCCAGGCGCTTGGGAAGTTTCCCAGTCGAAGAGCAGAGTTGAAAATCAGTACAAGGAATAACAAGGCTCTGTGGGGTATCAGCTTAATGGAGCGGTTGTCGATGTGATCCGCACCTGGAGCCTTGTCGTTGCGAAGGGATTTGAAATCATCTTCCAATTCCGTGAGTTTAATAGGCTTTACAGGAAGAGCCATCTGCAATGGGGCTTCTAGGGATTCAGCAACCAGTTGTACTCATCTTGGCGATTCTGTCTCGAACGGCTGGAATCTTTCCTCCAGGTTTCTGGCAAACGCTTCAGCTCTGTCCCGAGGTGATTTTGCCCAAGTGCCATCTGGGTTACGAACTGGAAACTTTGGAGCAACTTGTCCCTTGAATCTCTTCCAGAGTGCAAATTTTGAGTTTCCATTGGCAGTAGCTTTCCCGAAGAACGCGTCAGTTGCTTCTCATTTCAGGTTGGCCAGTACTTTTCTCACCCGATTTGATATCCTTCGGTACAGTCTGTCAATTATAGGATAATTGGTCCTAATGAACTAACGCCGACGACGTTTCTTGAGAGTTAAGAGTCCTACTGCTTTCGGAGAGAGAGAGCGATGCTGCTACGCACGTTGCGTAGGTGAACTGCGCCGCCAGGAGCTGCAATTTGAGCTGCATCTTTGATCTTTTTCATAAAAGTTTCAACCGCTTTCTCGATATCGTCTGCTGTATTTATCTCTGTATTGAGGTTAAAGGCATTGTTAAGTTCGTACTAAAACAGCCTTATATTCGCACCAGGTGGAACGAGTATCCTAATAGGGGCAGTACTATGAGGAGACGTTGTTAGTGAAGCGATCAGCGGCAAGTGATCAGAAGATAGGTCATACACTTCGCGTACTGATAGTAGACTGTTAGCTATACCTTTATACAAGAAGAAGTCGATACATGAAGGTACATTCCTCGTGTTATACGGGTAGTGAGTGGGTCTGCCTGTAGCCAGAACTTGAGTTGAGCTGCCGGAAATAACATCGTGATGTGTTGAGCCTCGAGCATTCGCTCTTATACTACCCCAGAGGCGATGCTTAGCGTTGAAATCACCTCCAATGATAAACTTTTGACCATGTTGACCAAGGAGATTATCAAACTCAGAGAAATTCCAAGGCAGGCCTGGAGGAAGCTACACAGCTGAAACCGTAATTTCGCCCAAATTAGTGGAACTTTTTACCGTCGCCATTTGTAGGTGATTCGTTGTGATCGAATGCAGGTGATAGTGCACTAATCCCTGACTGATTAGGATACAAGCTCCTCCTTTGGGGCGACCTCCTGGGTGATCTGCTTGATAGCAGCTGTAACCTATCACATTGAGGTAGGATCCGTCGTGTAGGAGTGTCTCTGAAATAAGCATAACATCAATTTCGTGCTTTCTGATAAACACCTTAAGCTCATTAGCATTTGGGATAATGCTACGAGCGTTCCAGGTTCCGAGGCGCAGTTCACAAGCCCCTACTTGCGCTGCGTCAACGACTTAGAACCTCTGAGTTCTTTGATCTCCTCAAATAGCTCAGCGATGGTTTTTTGTAGACCTGCAATGGTCTGCTGCATTGAGATGATGATTTGTGCGAGGGAGCCATCAATTACCGTTTGGTTAGGATGTTGAGGTTAACCTGCGTTTCTTACAGGAGCAAACGCAGTATGCGGAAAAGTCTGAAACCTTCTATTTGAGAAAACATTTCGCTGTTGGGAGTATTTTCTGTCAGGTCGTGTGCTCTGTTGTCCAATTCTAGTCGCATCTGCATACGATGCCGCACGATTGAGGTTGGAATAGCTTGTTGCTTGATGTTGCGCATGGGCTGTGGGTGGTCTACGCGGGTCATGGGAGTAATGTTGATTCCAGTTTTTCGGCTTTTGAGCCTCTGGACGTAAATTCTGCAGCCCTTGTGAGTTGCCTCATGTTTTCCATGTCAATTAACGCACTCCAGGTCGTCATAGGTCTTTGCCTGGCATTGACTGGGACCAGTCCAATGAGGCAAACTGCATCTACCACATCTGGGCTCCTTGGTGCAATAGTTTTTGTTGTGATCAAAGCCAAAACATCGGTAACATTGACGCATATTAAAATTTTTTCTCGGCAATTCCACTCTGAGTATTTGACGGCGAAATTTATTTATTTTTAGAGCTTCTCTGTTATTAATAGCCCTTTTAATATCAATAAACCAAACGTTCTGGCCAGAAGCCTTGCCTGGATCCGGATCAGAGGAGTCAACATTCTGTGACTTCACCTTTGGATTATAGGTGTTAACTACAGCGTGACCTTGGGAGGTGAACGCATTTAAAATTTGCTCGACTGGGGTAGAAGCCAAGCTGCACACCACAACCCTGTAGGCTCTGTCTTCCGTGAGGCAGAAGTGAGTGTATTGGAGATTTACTGATGATAGCTTTTTAGTGATAGCTCTGTGGGCATCAGAGTCACGGGGGTATATGCGCAAGTTGCCATTACGCGCGATCTTGAGTTCATATGATTCAGATGATACCGCCGAGTCGAGAAGCCTTTCCAAGGCAGGTACGTCGCTGACAGCAAGTACTGTTATTTGACTAGGTTTTGGTGACTTCTTTGTCACTGGAGTTTGAGCTTGTCGAGATTCTTCCTCTGCAAAGGTTTCGACCTGGAGAATGTCCATGCTATTTTCGCCTTCTTGACAGTCATCATGGTTTGCAAGAGCAGCAAATCTATTTAAAGCGAGATGGTTTCGATTATGTTCGATTACATGAGCTCTTTTTTTTTAACTTTTCGGTGAGGTTGGTAGGCTTCTCTTCTTGGAAGGAACTTTTTGCCAAGAGACTGAAGCCGGCTGGAATGTGAGCGTATTACTATTTTTTTCAATTTGCGGCAATAGGCGATTATCCAACTGTTATCTGGTTAAGATTGTTTAATTGGCTTGGGCTGCTAACCATAAGAAGCTCCCTGCCAGTTGTGCTAGGCGGGGGCATGCTCTGAAAGGAGCGTCCTGTACGTGGTACTTTTTGGAAGCTATCAGCACCTAAAACGACTTCCGACATCTCGGATTCGAATCGACCATACTTCTCTTTAAGCACTTTTTTTTTAATTCCTCGATGAAATAATAATTTGATTATATTGCCAAAAACTTATTTTTTTCTTTTTTTGTCGAAAAATATTTAATGAAAATAAAATCAAACTGATCCCTTTCTCAATGACGATACGACTGCAGCTCTAAAACGATCCAATTTTTAAAATTTACGGACTTCAATTTGACTAGGGTTGAGGATATAGAAGTACCCCAAGAAATCAAAGAAAAATTGATGGCGTTATACAACTGTTTTCCTTTTCCTTTCCGTTGGCATTCTACAATGACATTTGTAGAACAGCCATTGATTATTTGGAGTTTCACAATGATATTCGTAGAGCAGCCATTAATTATTTGGAGTTTTGAGATATAAGCATGTCCATGAGGAGATTTTGGTGCCGCATAAGCTCATGGCAATTAGTACATTGGACGGGGCCTTTGCGGTTATGTGGTTCTTCTACAGTAATTCTACGATGCAGAAGAAACTGTAGGAAGCATTTCTTTTTTCCTGATAGCTTTAGTGTCAGGTTCAAGCTCGACTTAAAGAGTGATTGCGGTTTCCTGTCTTTGTTCAGGATGTTAAAGACAGTGTTCCCCTTATCATTTGATGCCTGCGTGATCTCTGAGGGTATTACGTCAGGCTCTATATCCTTGAGAACGACTTAGAAGCTCTTTTTGTCATTATACCCTGTACCCATTAAAAATGGGTGAAAAGGGTATCATAATAAGGTGCAAATGTATGTAGCAGTCAGAAGGAAGCATCTCCGGCCCCATAAAGTATATATATTCTTGATCAGCATCAACAGCCGAGTCGATATAGCCATGTCCGTCTGTCCGTCTGTCCGTCCGTCCGTCCGTCCGTCCGTCCGTCTGTCCGTATCAACGCCTAGATCTCAGAAACTACAAGAGCTACAGACATGTGCGTTATATCGTTGGATAGGTAATTTCCATACGCAGTACAAGTTTGTTTTATTTTGATATCACCTTCTGTTCCCCCGCAATCAGCAAAAAACTGCCACGACCACGCTCCCCGCAAACCGCAAAAAACTGCCACGCCCACAATTATTAACCTAATGCTATGCAATGCGGCACATGCGTTGGTGCTTATAAAAGCTATCTAGTTTTTATTAATTTGAACCAAATCGGATAAGAAGCCCGGAAGTTATGCCACATGCCAAATCTATGGCAAGGGAAGCAGAAGTGCAGCAAAACACGCATTGCGCGACGCCGACTGCGACGTTGACAGCGAAAGGGTCAGCAGAGGGTTAGTGGCTAACGGGAGCTGGTCGGTCCACGGCGTTGTAACGCTGATTTCCTTCTGCATCCTACTGAAGTACACGACTTGGAGGCGGCTGAGAAGATCAGTCGGGCAAGCCTGGGACTCGAGGAAGATCGACGAAGATATGCTGGCATACCAAATCGACTCGTTTCGAATCTCAAATGGACACGCAGATTCAATGGCGGCCGACCTCATGAAGATGCTTGAGGCAACGTGTGATGCAACCATGCCAAGGAGGAAAAAAGAGCAGCGCAAGCCCCCAGTGTACTGGTGGAGCGCCACCTTAAGCAAGCTACGCTCGGAATGCCTAAGGGCAAGGAGAAGGGCGCAACGAGCCAGAGGCAGCACCCAGCACGCAGAACTCATGGAGGCTTTTAGAAGCAAACGCTCTGAGTTTAAGCACGGCATATTGGCTGCCAAAGCGCGGGCCTATAAGGAACTGTTAGATACCGTGGATAGAGAGCCCTGGGGACTTGCCTACAAACTCGTAGCTAACAAGCTAAGGAAGAGAGAGGCAACTCCAACTGACCCGGATGTTCTGGCTAGCATAGTAGCAGAACTATTCCCAAGGCAGACCACTCTATGGCGGCCAACAGCAGTAGCTACCCCCCCCCCCCGATGTGGCAATAACTGCAGTGGCCAAGACAATAGCAGTCCTTGAAGAGAAGTGCAACGCGACAATTACTATGGCCACCGACTGGCCGGCTTAGCAATTGCGGCGCACAAGACCGAGGCTGTCCTATTAAGCAGCAGGAAGAAGGTGGAAAGAATGCTGATCACGGTCAACGGGACACAGGTGGCATCACAAGACTCCTTAAAATACCTGGGAGTAATGATAGACCACAGGCTAGCTTTTAAGGACTGCGTCCTTGTCCAGGCTCATGCCCAATATATTACCCGGCAAGAAAACTACTGGTGGCGGTAGCCAAGGCAACGCTGCTCTATGCTGCACCAATATGGAGCAACGCCACCAAGAAAGGCACTTACATGAAAGGAGCTCGCGCGGCGGTACGGTCTATGGCCCTTAGGCTCATTAGAGGCTTCAGGACCATATCCGGAGACGCAGCACTAGCACTGGCAGGCTTGCCGCCAATCGACTTGGAGATAAAGGCTATTTTTCAGGTCCGAGAAGGTGCTACCCGGCTGGAGGCTCACGAGCGACTGATGGGAGAGTGGCAGACTAGATGGATAACATCGCATCGGGGGAGGTGGTCCTACCAACTCATCCCCGACTTAACGACGTGGGCCAATTGCCGCCACAAAAAACTGGACTACCATCTTACCCAGTTCATCATGGTTGCTTTCGGGCATACCTACTCCGGTTCCACCACGTAGAGGCAGCTCAATGCCTCCACTGCCCCGATGCTGAGGAAACAGCAGAGCATGTACTCATGCACTGCTCTAGGTTCACGGAGGAGAGGGTGCAGCCAAGGGCGCTGATCGGCGGCGGCTTGATCGCGGCCATGATGGAGAACAGCGACTCTTGGGAGCGGGGACATAACATCATCAGGGATATGATGAAGCGGGTCCGACCCGACGAGATGGCCAACAGAGCTGAAGGCTAATACAGGCGACTTACACCTATACGGTGGCAGGAGGAAAACTACCCAGCGAAACCAGGGATGAAGGACGTGCGCCTGTAGGCCATATAACAAGGAAGGGAGTACAACCAGGCTCCACATCCTGCTCATTGACGAAATAACTTGAGTGGCAGTCCCGGTGAGCTTGTAAAGGACGGAAGAGCATACGGAGGTTTTTGGTTTTAGTACGTAGGCATAACTCTACTAGGGGCGTTATGAATCGTGCATGCCACCTATGGACGGTAGGTGGTATCTTTGGATGATTTTAATTTTCCTACCGTAAGGCAAAATAAAAAAAAAATAAAAAAAATAAAAATAAATGACCTAATGAAGTGGGAGCAATTCGAACTACGAACAATCGACTACTTTATTTACCTTCAGGTTTTTTGTTTTGCGTCTATAGCAAGTATAGTCTCTATAATGCTGCTATACCCAGACTACAGGAATGCGTTTGACTTGAAAAAGGGTGCCTCCTCCTTTGGCTTGGGAGCTGTCTTATCACAAGACGAAAAACCAATAACCGTGATATCAAAAACTCTAAAGGTTAGGGAATTGAATTTTGGAACTTATCAACGGAAACTTCTTTCCATAGCATGGACCCAAAAGAATCTCAAAAACTACCGGCGTAAAAAATTAAATATTTTTACAGACCACCAGATCAATTTCGCGGTGTAAGATTGCAATCCGAATGCCAAAAATTAAACGTTGGAAAGCTTTCATTGACAAGCAAAACACCCACATTTTTTACAAACCAGGAAGGGATAAATACGTAGCACGCTCTCTCCCGATAGCACCTCCACACTTTAGAAGAGTATGCACAGTCCGTAATTTTCACAATACACAGCGAGTTTTCACCGACCTACACTGCCGAAAAGACAGATCAGCCGTTCAATTTGTTCGCAATCAAATAAAAATAATAATGAACTTTCCTTGTCTATGTCTCAATTTCTAGTCGAACCATGTTGGGTTTCGTTGATTCGGCTCGTGTTTATCGAAGCAAACATTAAATTGCTTTAAATACAGAGATTTTCCATAAAGAAATTCGTCGAGTACAGACGTGTTTCGTGCTGCTCTCCAAATAATGTATAATCAACAAATAAATAAATCACAAAATCAGTGAAATAAAGTGAAATTAAAAAAAAACAAGTGAGAAAAGTTATCTTCGGCTTGCCGAAGATGGTATACCCTTGAAAACAAAAAAGTTTTCCATACAAAGCCTTGTTTTCATAACGGTCGTTTGTATGGCAGCTATATGATATAGTGGTTTGATCCGGACCAAACATTCACAAATCGTGTATGGCTATGTCAAATGAATAAATGTTGAATTAGGTTGCAATAGGTTGGAAAACAAAAAAATTTTCCATACAAAGACTTGTTTTCATATCGGTCGTTTGTATGGCAGCTATACGATATAGTAATCTGATCCGGATCAAACTTTCAATAATTATGTATGGCTATGTCAAATGAATAAATGTTGAATTCGGTTGCAATAGCTTGGAAAACAAAAAAGTTTTCTATACAAAGACTTGTTTTCATATCGGTCGTTTGTATGGCAGCTATATGATATAGTGGTCCGATCCGGACCAAACTTTTACAAATCATGTATGGCTATGTCAAATGAACAAATGTTGAATTCAATTGCAATAGCTTGGAAAACAAAAAAGTTTCCCATACAAAGACTTGTTTTCATATCGGTCGTTTGTATGGCAGCTATATGATATAGTGGTCCGATCCGACCGATTCTTAAACTTGATCTGCGTGCAACAAAAATAATGATCTGGTAAAAATTTCAAAACGCTAGCTTTAAAACTACTGTCTATTTTTTGCATAGAAACAGACGGACAGACGGTCAGACGGACAGACGGACATGGCTATATCGACTCGGCTGTTGATGCTGATCAAGAATATATATACTTTATGGGGCCGGAGATGCTTCCTTCTGACTGTTACATACATTTGCACCACATTATGATACCCTTTTCACCCATTTTTAATGGGTACAGGGTATAAAAATGCAAAACGAAATTCGAGAGCAACGTCAATGTAAACAAGACGAGCGTCGGCTCTCTTCAATCAAAAACAACGCGTATTTCTCATTCGTTTCTACGGAAACGCTCAAGCCCTCCCAAGACCAGAGAGCGCACTCTTGCTCTCCGTCGTTGTCAAGTTCCAAAATCTTGGAGCGAAGAGTGCGCTTCCCCAATGCCGCAACCAACAACAAATTACACACATACTTCGTTAACCATTGTAGGCAAGCCTACTCTCTTAAGCCCAGCTGCAGTACTACCAGCATGGTTACCTCTCTCACAACTGCAATCGCATCGACAACAACAACAACAGTCTCTTCAACTCAAACGATTCTGTCAATGACCTCACCGGCTTTTGCATTGCAAGCAAAACAATTAACAGATACAAGTACCGATTTATGTGTGTCAAAGAGCAATCCAAGTGGCCGCCCGAATTCGGTCATGCAGACTGGTTTGGATCGCTACGTTTTTGTAAAACGTAAACGGAGTCCGCAACGCACAACAGGTAATAGAGCCAAAATACTATTACCAACAATAAAAACATGTTTGCACTGCTATGGTCATTTGACCATTCACCAGTACTCTTCAACATTTTTCGGCTGCCAGAAATTAAAGAAAGGCCGCGTCATCTTACAACATCAGCCACAAACTGGTTAAAGTATAAAAAATATGTCAGCACACACTTAGAACACAATCCTATGCTAGACACATATTCAGATATTGAAAGTTCTGTAAAAACATTTGAGTCGATAATAATAAAAGCTGCTAGTGCTGCAACACCTCAAATGACATCTAAGCAACATTTAAGATATTGAGAAGGATAAAGAACATCGCCGGTATATTGAGAAACTATCGCCGGTAAACACAAGGCAGTCATTGTGGAAGGCAAATCTTTTCCTAAGTATGCCTATGGAAGCAGAGATGCCTATTCGGGATAACACTTGGAAATGGGACCGTAGTGATGCAGAAAAGGCAAATATATTTACTGCTCATCTACAAAAGGTGTTTCAGCCGAACCCACCAACAAATCGCTTTACGCTCCCGCACGTCACCCATGGACAACATACTGATCCACTGAATTTTTTTCCGAACGAAGTTGAAAAAGTTATCAAAGAACAACTGAATCCAAAAAAAGCACCTGGCCATGACTTAATATCTCCAAAATTGATTATGGAGCTACCAAACTGTGCTGTACGACATATCAGCACACTGTTCAATGCCATGCTAAAAACAATTATTTTCCCAACCAATGCAAAAAATCCACCATAATTATGATTCCAAAGCCAGGAAACGATAGAACGCAGACATCATTCTACAGACCAATAAGTCAACTTTCATGCATCTCTAAGCTCTTTGAAAAATTACTCATCATTCCAATACAAGCACATCTGCAAACTCGTAACACAGTTCCATTGCATCAATTTGGATTCCGTCAAAATCATGGAACAATTGAACAAGTGAGCAGAATAACAACAGAGATTAGAACTTCCTTTGAGCACAAGGAATGTTGCACAGTGTGGTTGAAGGGCCTCATGTATAAAATAAAAACACTCCTTCCACCAAATACACACAAGCTGCATGGATCTTAGAAAAGAAAATTTTGCTGTAAGGTGCAATGCGAATACCTCCGAGGACCATGTCATCAAAGCGGGAGTCCCTCAGGATAGCGTTCTTGGTCTGACACTGTATCTCCTATACACAGCTGACATCCCTACAAGTGATCGAACAACACTATCAACTTTTGCTGATGACACCGCAATTCTCAGCCGATCGAAAAGCCCTCTGCAAGCTTCAGCGCACCTGGCTGGTCACCTAACTGTTGTTGAGCATTGGCTGGCTAACTGGCGTATTGCAATCAACGAACAGAAATGCAAACATGTCACATTTACGCTTAATAGGCGTAGCTGTCTCCCATTAACTCTAAATAACGTCCAAATTCCACGAAGTGATTCAGCCATTTACCTCGGAGTTCATCTAGACAGAAGATTGGTGTAAGAACATTGAAGCCAAGAAAACGCATTTGAAGCTGAAAGCCAGTAGGTTTCACTGGCTTATCAACTCACGCTCTCCACTAAGTTTGGACTACAAGGTGCTGCTATACAACACAGTTTTAAAACCAATATGGACATATGGATGTCAACTATGGGGCAATGCATGCAACAGCAACATTGAAATAACGAGAACAATCAAAAATCCTGCGAACAATAACTGGTGCGCCTTGGTACATCCGGAACGCGAACATCCACCAGGACCTACGGATTCCAGTTGTAAAAACTGAAATAGTCCAGCAGAAGGCTAAATACCTAAAGCGACTTGCAACGCATTCAAATCAATTGGCCAAATCACTTATAGAAGTGAATAATGACACGCGCCTCCATCGTAACGATTCACCTGCCCAGATGCCAAGACCTAGGGCCATTTAGTATAATTTATAATTAAGTGAATAGATTAAGATTTGTAAACTTATTGTTAGTCTAAGAGAATATACCAAGAGAAGATTCAATAAATAAATAAAAATATAAAAAAAAAAAAATAATAAAAATAATACAAAGCGAAACTTACCCTAGTTACAACGATCATTATGTTTGTCGAAAAAACTTGACATCTCCTATAATTCTCGGACAGAGAAACACTTATTCGGAGATAATGTAATAAGGTCAAAAAAGATAGATTCAACCCAATTTTATGCGAGCTACTAATACTGGCATTCATACAACTCAAGAGAGTGGAAACATTCCCAACAACTTCATTTCGCTAAACGAAGCGTATGGTTACTAACAACATAGATAAAATCGAGCGAAAGGAAATTACGGTACAAGAACACAATAGGGCTCATAGAGGTGCACAAGAAAACGTGAAAAAATGTTACAGGACTATTTTTTCCCAAAATGACCAAGTTGGCTAACGATGTCGTTGCAAATTTTAAAATCTGTAAAAAGACAAAATATTATCGCCACCCCCAGGGACAGATCCTTGAAGAAACCCGCATTCCCTCATTCGGAGGTGAAATACTGTACGTTGACATATTCTCAACTGACAGAATATACTTTTTTAGCTTGCCGAGATAAATTTTCAAAATTATCCAGCCAACGCTATCTTACAGTTCATGAATTTCTATCGGCGATCTATCGGCGGTACTACAACGAACCGTCTATCAAGTCCAAGACAGTCAGATCACTTTTGAAAAATTAATTTTATGTGAAAATTGTTAACGCACCACCAGTAAATTCAAAAACAAAAAAATAAATTCTAATCTATATAAAATGTATTCGTATATGTAAAGAAAACTATTTTTCGAACTCGAAGCCTTTATGTTGTCGGTAACACTAGCAAAAATTTGAATAGTCAGTCTTATAATTTACAATGAACATTCTACCAATTTCATTAGCACAATTTAAGGCCTTTTAAACAATAATTGTGTATACTTTATCAAAAAATACCCTTAGCCTAATATAGTACCTAAAAATAGTAAGCAGCCTGCGATGACAGCGTTATCATCATAACAAAAAGAAATAGCTACAATCGACGAATAACTGGTGACAGGGACATCCCTCCCTCCTTCACCAAACTTTAACAACAATCATGCATAAATGGTATAATAACCGTGCAGAATGAAAATTCCAAATTCCCCGCGGCTGCGGTCAATGCTACGCGACCTATGCGGGTGCATATCTTGCGTAAATGCCATAATCACTGTGCAGAGTCGGAATCGTAATTTTGCTCATCGACGGTGGTCAATAACCCCGTGCCTATGGCCAGTGCTCCACGACTTATCCAGGTGCAGGTGCGATTGGACGCAACGGACGAGGCATCGATTTGGCACCTATTAGGCAAAGGGCTAGGTTTTGTTATAAGTAATTTTGTACTTAGGCTTTAGTGAAGTCATCCCGACAGCGACTAATATGAAACACTTGCATTTCTCTTAAACAGTTATCGCAGAATTGAATTCTTTCGCTGATTGGCAGTAATAAATCACCAAATAAATCACCAAATAAATCACCAAACAAATCACCAAATAAATCATCAAAGAAAATCACCATATAATCTTAATTATTTGTACTCATCAAGTCATCAATTCTTTACCATTTCTACATATTTGCATTCTGTCATTATACCCTGTACCCATTAAAAATGGGTGAAAAGGGTATCATAATATGGTGGAAATGTATGTAACAGGCAGAAGGAAGCATCTCCGAGCCCATAAAGTATATATATTCTTGATCAGCATCAACAGCCGAGTCGATATAGCCATGTCCGTCTGTCCGTCCGTCCGTCCGTCCGTCTGTCCGTATCAACGCCTAGATCTCAGAAACTACAAGAGCTACAGACATGTGCTATATATCGTTGGATAGGTAATTACCATACGCAGTACAAGTTTGTTTTGATTATTTTGATATCACCCCCCGTTCCCCCGCAAACCGCAAAAAACTGCCACGCCCACAATTATTAACCTAATGCTATGCAATTTGGCATATGTGTTGGTACTTATAAAAGCTATCTAATTTTTATTTCGGATAAATCGGATAAGAAACACGGAAGTTATGCCACATGCAAAATCTATGGCAAGGGAATCAGAAGCGCAGCAAAACACGCATTGCGCGACGCCGACTGCGACGTTGACAGCGAAATGTGTATAGCTTTATGACACACGAAACTTATTTTCACAACCAAAATCATACCAAATTTATATTGTTATGGAACTCTTCTAATAGAATATTGTTTCATTTATTTATTGATACTAAATAAATAAATTGTAAGCATGTCTAAGGGTACAGGGTATTTTGCAATCGGGAAACTCGACTGCTGCTACCTTACTTGTTTCTTATCTAACATACCAACAATACAACTACGGAATATTACCTTTTCTGAATTCTTATTAAATACCTGATATTCGAAAATGTAGAATTTATCAAGTGTTTTCTGTTAGGATATTGTTACTGTTACTGTTTATCTGGATATGGGGTTGTTTTATACGCGGGTATTTTAATTGTTTCATTTGAAGTTCCAAAATTCACCTGTTTCTAGTAATAGTGTTTTTATAGTTTTGGGCTGAAAATCCCTAATCTGGTTAACAGCGTGCCTAATTCAATATCTTTAATGTATTCTGTGAATTGTAAGTTAAAAATTAATTTTACTTTCTTTATCATTTTGGTCTAGAGTTTCTTTTTAGCTTGTCTACGAGGTATTTAATTTGAAGATTGTTTAAATTTGTTTGTTTCTGATAATAAATTATTAAAGGTTAAGTCTGTCTTCGTTAAATTGATACTTCAAACATGATATTCGTAATTAGTGGGTATTTTAATGGATCTTGTTATAAATAATTAATTAAGTATCCGTTCCGGGCAGTAATAGGATTGATTTCGATACTCTGTCCAATGGCGATCTTTGGTATCTTCTTAGCTTGTTCTTAGTTTTTATATCCTGTACCCATTAAAAATGAAAAGGGTATCATAATATAGTGCAAATGTATGTAACAGGCAGAAGGAAGCATCTCCGACCCCATAAAGTATATATATTCTTGATCAGCATCAACAGCCGAGTCGATATAGCCATGTCCGTCTGTCCGTCCGTCCGTCCGTCCGTCCGTCCGTCTGTCCGTATCAACGCCTAGATCTCAGAAACTACAAGAGCTACAGACATGTGCTATATATCGTTGGATAGGTAATTACCATACGCAGTACAAGTTTGTTTTGATTATTTTGATATCACCCCCCGTTCCCCCGCAAACCGCAAAAAACTGCCACGCCCACAATTATTAACCTAATGCTATGCAATTCGGCATATGTGTTGGTACTTATAAAAGCTATCTAATTTTTAAATTTGAACTAAATCGGATAAGAAACACGTAAGTTATGCCACATGCAAAATCTATGGCAAGGGAAGCAGAAGCGCAGCAAAACACGCATTGCGCGACGCCGACTGCGACGTTCCCAGCGAAATGTGTATGACACACGAAACTTATTTTCATAACCAAAATCATACCAAATTTATATTGTTATGGTCCTCTTTTCTAATAGAATATTGTTTCATTTATTTATTGATACTAAATAAATAAATTGTAAGCATGTCTAAGGGTACAGGGTATTTTGCAATCGGGAAACTCGACTGCTGCTACCTTACTTGTTCATTAACGGTTTATGAAATTTTTTTACTTCAGATAGACCATTTTTACCTTTGTTTTTAAATATAATTACTCCTTCTGATTTTAGCCAATTTGTTAATGCCCCCATAAAAGCCTAAAATCCTTTGCGTTTTCACACGTCATTGAATACTTTCATTATGGATCTTTTTTATTCTAGCCAATTTCAACCTTTCAGTTCGTCTAATATACCTAATTTCGCATTTTTTTATCCTGATTTTATTTTGTGAAAGTAATGTTCTTAGTGGGTTTGTCTTTCATAGCTTTTTCCATTTATCCAAGCAAAATTTCTTAAATTTTTGTTGTAGATTATGCACCTGGTACATGGTTCTCTTTTGCCGGAAGGTACATCATTTTATTGACAGAGCCATTAGCAGGCTGACTGGCTGGCGGTTCACAGATGTAATATTCATTGCAGCATTCAATTGCAAATGTAACGTTGGAGTTGTACATAAAATCAGCTGATGTTGACCAATGAAAAATGATTCAAGATTAAACAATTTTTTTTAGTGAGTTAATTGCTTCCAAACCTCCCGGAAAATATTTTGAGTTTGCCTTATGAAAGTCCGTATTTCTCCTTTAATCTCTCGACAGGCAATGCAGGATCAGTTCGAACCAATGCCCTTCCCAGTAGATTACCAAGTCCGCCATTATTACCAACTTATTACCAACATTTCATATGAAAGAAAATATTTCGAAAAGCCGATTAAAGTCATTTTGAATTTGACTATTACCTCAAAAAGATGGTCCACCTGTCAAAACCATAAATAATAATAAAAAGATCAATTCAACAACTGTATCGTAGATAGCAACGCAGACGGGAGAGAAGGTGCAGCGAGAACAGGGAGAACCGAAAAAGTAGTGAATAGTTTCTTGATCACAAAGCCAAACAATGAATTTCTTTGGAAGATTTTATTTTTATTTAAGAAGCAGAATTAAATAGGAATATCAAAAAATAATCGTTTTAGGCCGTTACAAGAAGGTTTTTAGATAAATTGTACATGTCTGAGAATTAATTAAACTATTATGATACTGAATTAAAAGCTTTATTTGGTAGGAGCAGTTACATACAAGTATATGTGTACTACTGTCTTTTACAGCGGCAAAATGTCAGTAGAGTTGGTCAATGGTATAAGCAGCGTAAGTGTTTTGCTGAATGAATTTTACGCGCTTTATGATTCATACGCTTGGTCTGTGTTATATTTCGCTGCAGGCGAATATTTTGTTGGTCGTTTGGGTGCCAATAAAAACTGCGAAAATACAGCAACTTGTCTTATCGACTCCATTGCCGCATTTCAAAATATATACAGTGGTGCTCATATACTTAAGCCACTGCCACTACCATAAACTGTTTTCTTAATAACTTTTTTTAACATAATTATTTCGGCCTGAAATTTTTACATTTTGCAAAACTGTTATTTAAGCAGCTGATCACAGTAAAAAATTACAAGTAGGAGTTCGGGGGCTCGCCAAAAATTGACTAAATGTCAAAAAGGAGTATTGCGCTCTGCTCATATACTTAAGCCACTGCCACTACCATAAACTGTTTTCTTGATAACTTTTTTTAACATAATTATTTCGGCCTGAAATTTTTACATTTTGCAAAACTGTTATTTAAGCAGCTGATCACAGTAAAAAATTACAAGTAGGAGTTCGGGGGTTCGCCAAAAATTGACTAAATGTCAAAAAGGAGTATTGCGCTCTGCTCATATACTTAAGCCACCTTGAGCTAAAATCGTCAAACTTGTGTTTTTTTTCGGGAAAGTTGTGCTAGTTAGTTTCTATACTAAGATATTGAATACTAAATACGTTTCCAAAAACAATTTGACCGCTATGGCTAAAAATAAAAATACAAATCCGGCCGAAAGGAAGCTAATATGGGAATATTACGAAAAAAACACAAGTATTCAACAAATTTGTAAGACTTTACATTTTTCGCGTGGCAAAGTCAAAAATGCCATTGCATTTTATAAGAAAAATGGAACCTGGGAAAATATTTCGAGAGAAAGGCCCAGAAAAACCACTTTAAAGGACGATAGACGGATTGCCAAAATCAGTAAAGCCGATCCGTTCTTGACTTCGACGCAAATCAGAGGGCAAATTGGGGCAGATTATGGCGTGAATGTGTCAGCTCAGACCATAAGAAGACGGCTAAATGAGTTCCAGCTATATGGACGCATTGCCCAAAAAAAACCATTGCTGTCCATTAAAAATGTAAAAAAAACGACTTCAATTTGCCACAGAGCATATTCAAAAATATTTTTGGAACATGATTGTTTGGAGCGACGAATCCAAGTTTAATGTCTTTGGGAGTGATGGTAAACCATATGTCCGACGTCCTCCCAACAAACAATTGGACCCCAAATACACTAAGAAGATCGTTAAACATGGTGGCGCTTCGATTATGGTCTGGGGCTGTTTCACCGCATCGGGCGTAGGTCCCCTAGTGAAGATAGAAGGCATTATGATCGGCGAAATGTACAGGGACATTCTTATTGACAATTTATCTGGAGAATATGCCGATAATTTGCCACTTGCCTGGAGATTTCAACAGGACAACGAACCTAAGCACACCAGCAAGATAGTCAAGTCGTGGCTTAACCAAGAGGCAATCAATGTTTTTGACTTGAAACCTATAGAAAACTTGTGGGGAATTCTTAAACAAGTAGTTGGCCAAAAAAAACCAGCAAATAAAAAGGATTTGTGGCGAATTTTGCAAAAAGAATGGAAGAAAATCACCCCTCTACAGTGCGGACGTCTTGTGGATTCAATGCCAAAGCGTTGCTCCGCTGTTTTTAAGCAGAAAGGTCATCCCACTCAATATTAAAGTAAATTTATTAAAAGTATATGGAATATTGGGCAAATTTTTACTTTTCCAACCATTTCTTTCCAGGTGGCTTAAGTATGTGAGCAGGACATTTTGGAGATAGTCTCAGATTTTTTTAAGTTTTTCATTGAAGAAATATTTTTATAACTTGGTTATTCATCTATTTCAACCCTGATATATAGATCTAATGTGACAAAAAAAATTGGAGCTGTAAAATAAAAACTTTTGTTAATTTTCGTTTAAATACTTGTTTGAAGGGTTGTGGCTTAAGTATATGAGCACCACTGTATATATGGAAATTTTTAATTAAGATTATTTACCTTTAATACATTGCACTTCAAAACAAAAAGTAATTGTATTTAGCACTATACCAGGCGTACAACTAAGATCGGTAAAACACGATCATTTGATATTAAGTAAAACCCTTTAATGACGGTTTTAAAAAAGTAATCTCTATACATAAAAGCAAGAGAGACAAATTACAAAAGGCCTATTGGTCTAAAGTATCCAATTTTTTATCCATAAAAGAAAGGTATTGTTTGAATATTACAATTCCGAATATCCTAAACACTCCTTTAAGACAGGAAACTACGAATGATCTGGATTCAATAGTACCGAAATTGAAATAACTACGAAATTGACTCAGAAGAGCCAGAATGGTCTGATTCTGAAAATTTGGAAATAGACAAATTTTAAATAATCTAACTATTTGCGCTAATTGAATTCAAACTGAATTTTTACAGAAAAGAAAGAACATAAAACCATAGTAGTCGAAACATTTGACCAAATGGCAGATGTTTAAGATATTTAAAATACCATTCCACAACCAACGGCCGGAATCTTTACCTACAGAGATTCACTACAGCTCTAAAATTTATCAATTTAACAAACGACCATATTTATATTTATTGTTTTATTAAAGTTAAGGGTGAAACGAAAAGGACAACTCCAATGCGGTAATATCTACAGATGTAATTATCGTAGTAGAGGAAATGACCGCCATTATTACCAGAATACCTGTATAATCATGGTAGAAATAAAAAATAATATCAAAATCAAAATAATATTAATACCAACATAAACAGACAGAATAAAATTGTCCGATTGGTTCAAATCGGCAAGGGAATAACAAAATCCGAAGCAGTAGCAATAATAGAACTTCTTTTAACTAACAACGCGATACAACATTGATAATTATGTTGGTATAGTAGATCCAGACTTAAGAATTCCTTGTTATGTTATAGATATAGATATATATATAGATATGAATTATAGATATAGAATTCATGAAAAAGTCAAATTTTCAATTATATTATTTACAACCAGATTGGCTCATACTGTGACCCACAATCCTCCTCAAAAAAACAAATATCCTAATCCATCCAACTCTTTAAAATAGTTTGACGATATTACCACCTAGATCCGAAATTGTACCAAAATTAGTATAAACACAGTAACCATGTTTACCAACCAAAAATTCAATAAACCAATATTCAAAATGGAGTATTCATTGCAAACTTAATTACAGGCTCTAAAAACCCGTAAGTCAGAATAAAAAAAAAATTTTTAAAACACAATTATTCAATTATAAATTGAACCATTGGATGTTTGCGACATATTAAAATCAAATTAAAATACGAATTGTGGTATCTAGTATCGGAGTGCAGTATGTGTGATAACAGCGGCGATTTCTGCACCAACGGCAACAGCGTAACGAACAACATGTAACGAGTTACTGCATGATATATTCTTGATGGACCAAAATTACAGGTAGAAAATAAAGTCGAAAGTGACTTATGTGTTGTTACATTGGCGACGAGGTAAAAAAAAACAAACAAAATAAATGGAAACTTCTCTCCCACGATAACCAACACGTCGACCTCATTAACAACTGCACTCGTTTCTGCTGAATAAAACCAAAAACACCGCAAACTGAGTTGGATCGCTACATCCAAATTAAAAGAAAATTGAGGCCACAAAATTCTGCGGTGGGAAACAAAGCAAAGATCAATCGGCACAATGTAAGTCAGCAACCTGAGGCTCAAGAGTCCAACAAATTTCAAAAATTGGCAGATATCGATAAGGATCTACTCCGCAGCTCTGACGAAGGGGACAAAAAGAAGCCAACGGATTGAATTGAACCGATTCAATGCGATCTTGATAAACCCCTTACTGAGGGCTCCAGACGCATGATCCGTACTCCAGAATTGGACGTACTAAAAATACATATAATGTTTTAGTTTGGGTCATTGAATTCCTAAGACCATCTTTTAATGCAGCCAAGCACGCCCTTGGCTTTATTAACCATCATGGAAATATGGTCGGAAAATTTTAGTTTAAAGTCTAATAGGAAACTAGGATCGTTAACCTGGGTTAATCTTTCTAAAGAAATCCCATAGAGAAAGTATGTCCCTGGTTAGTAAAATCCCTGGTTAGGGCTCGAAAAATAAAAAGACATATGCTTACATTTTGACCCATTAAGTTTTAAGAGATTGGTTGAACACCATTTTGGAGAATTGTCCAAATCCGACTGAAGTTTATATTGGGCAGAAGGGGATTTGTATTGAAGACAAAGCTTAACGTCATCTGCATACATAAGAACCAGAGAGTTCGTTATAGCAGGGGGTAGGTCGTTAATAAAGATAGTGAAAAGTAGTGGCCCAAGATGGCTTCCTTTGGAGACTCCCGATGTAGCACTAACAAGGCGAGAGTGTACATCCTTAAAAAGAACACGTTGGGTTCTCCCAGCTAAGTAGCTAAAAATCCACGTGAGAAGGTCTAAGGGAATTCATAGGATATTAAGTTTACTCAAAAGGAGCGAGTGGTTGACAGTGTCAAATGCTTTACTAAAGTCCGTATAGATGACATCTGTTTGAAGGCCTTTACGGAAGCCATCTATAATAAAGGAAGTCAGCTCCAAGAAGTTTGTGGTGGTGGAGCGACGCTTTAGAAAACCATGCTGGCGTGGGGAAATAATTGAACTGCAGAGATGTTGAAGATGTGGTGTTATCAATTTTTCAAAAAGCTTTGGAATTGCTGACAATTTAGAGATTCCTCTATAGTTTGTAGCATCCGATTTTTTCCTTTTTTGTGTAGGGGAATTTCCCACATTTGGGGAAAAATCGAAGTTTGCAGAGACAAAGAGAAAAGTTTAAGAAGGGGTCTCCACAATGGCTTAACGCAGTTTTTCAGTACACAGCCAGGAACACCATCAGGACCTGGCGAATAGACTGGTTTCACCCGCAGAAGATTCGACAACACAGTGCTTTCGGAGAAAGTTGGTCTGAAAATAAGATTGGCTGATTGAATGTTATATGAATAAGGCTGATCCAAAATTGTAGGAAATGAGTACGTTGTTTGAAAGAAAGTTGCGAATAGATCGGCAATACCCTGATCAGTAGTCGCAGTTTCATTTTCAAACAAAATTAGGGGGGGAGCTGCTTACGCTTAGTGTTAACAAAATTATAAAACTGCGTCACCGACTATCTCTCTTCGAGTGCGAACGTCTGTGACTTTCTAATTGTGAGTGCTTTTTTCTTCTTCTTTTTTTCTGATTTTTTTCTTTTTTTCAACGTGCAAATCATTCTATATCCATAAATTTGTTAACCATGGCCCCCAGGCCACCCAATTTAGGGGATAATCGCTTTGCCAGCCTCAGCGTTAGCCCCAAAGCTAAGAAAAAAAGAACCTTTCAGAAATTACCAGTTGATTTCCCAGACCTCCCTGAAACACAGTGCAAGAATCCGAGATTTTTAGTTGTCTCATCAAAAAACTCTCCGAAAACCATATCCGACTATAACTGCTTTGCCGTCCATAGAGCCCTTAAGTATATCAGCAAAGACATCATATCCATCTCTAATCTTCGCGATGGTAACCTTCTCATGCTGGTCAACTCCAAGGAAGTAAGTGACAAATTTATCAAAGTAACCTCTTTACCCGGCCTATGCGAAATCGAGTGCAAGCTCCACAACACTCTTAACTTTGTCAAAGGCACCATTTACGCACCTTGTCTTATTAACATTCCAGAAAACGAAATTGTTGAGGAACTAAAATCTCAAAATGTACACAGCGTCTTCAAATTCACCAAAATGATCGACGGCACCCCCATACCATTTGGAAAAATTCTCGTAACGTTTGACCGTTTCACTCTTCCCAGTAAACTAACGGTTTCCTGGCACACAGTCAAGGTTACAGAATATATACCCAACCCGATGAGATGTAAGTCTTGTCAATTATTGGGCCACACATCAAAACACTGCAAGAACTCACCCGCCTGTGTATCATGCAATCTCACCCCCCACCTTCCCGTGCCGTGCACTCGCATTTTCTGTGCAAACTGTACCGGCGAACACCCAGCCTCCTCACCCGAATGCCCACAATATCAAATACAAAAACAACTTCTTCAAATCAAAACAAGCAAAAATGCAGTTTCCGTGAAGCTCGCACGATCCTAAAACAACAACAAAACACAACAACTAACTCCACGCTTACCTACTCGACCGTCGTAAAACAAAACCCAGCATCCGCTGTTATTATCAAAAACCCCGAAACCCAGACACGATTACAAACACCGACCTGCCCACCAGCTCGACAAAAGCACCAACTCCCCTTTCACCAACATATCCCACTTCTCGTGCCAACTCTTTGAATCTCGAAAAGAATCTTACTTCCTCACCAAGCACCTCTGCCAAAACTGATTTCTCTCACTTAAGCCCAACAAGTGAACTGAATACATGTATGGAACAATCTCGCTCCCTTAGGTCGGAAGCAAATGCTCTAATCAGACAAAACTACAACGACGACAATACAACAATGACTTCAAGATCCAACTCAAACGAATCCATTAATTCACACACCTCAAACCTACAAACAATAATCAACACAACAGACTCAGATAACACTATGGATGATTCCGACTCTTAGTCCTGATCCTCTCACCCTTACTTTCTTATGCACAAACTCATACACACACACCACAAATTAATAATAATCCAATAAAATTCAATCATGACAATTACTATATTACAATGGAACATCCACGGTATTTTTAATAATTACAACGAACTGACACTACTTATAAAAGACCACGCACCCGACATTGTATTTTTGCAGGAAACCAACCTTCCATGTAATTCCACAAATTTTATTTGCCCCAAAGAATATACTGGTTATTTCTACAATTTTTCTTATAACACCTCAGCCAAACAAGGCATTGGTGTACTTATTAAAAGGAATGTCCCACATACATACAGTAACATTAACTCCAGCATACTCTGCTCCGCATTGCAGCTTAATTTTGAACAAGTTATTAATATTGTTAATGCGTACATCCCACCAAGTCAAACCTTTTCATCCTCTGACATATCAGAAATCCTACACAATCTTAGTGGATCCACAATACTCCTGGGTGACCTAAACTCATGGAGTCCTTTATGGGGTTCGCCGCGCACAAACACAAGGGGTAAAAAAATTGAAAGCGTAATTCTTGAAAACAGCCTAATTGTTCTAAACGACGGTTCCCCGACTCACCTTTCAACTCACAACACTTTCACTCACATCGATATCTCACTGATATCTCCACAGATAGCCCATATGTGCAGCTGGTCTATATCAGATAATCTCCATGGAAGTGACCACTTCCCCATAATCATCCACATAAACACACCTACCCGTCCCGATAATACTTTACCCCTGCCTAAATACAAGACAGACCTAGCAAACTGGAAACGCTTTAATGAATCTTGCGAAAAATCAGCAGCATATTGGACTGACGGTTGCCTAAATCAGCAAGTCGCACAAATGACGAAAGTCATACGAGCAGCTGCAAACTGCAGCATTCCCCAAACGAAAAGAGTGATCCACAAAGCCAAAGTGCCATGGTGGAACGCTAACCTTCAACAGCTTAGGGACCAAAAGCAAAGCTTGTTCTCGTCCTACAAAGCCAATATGAATGATACAAACCTCATCAGCTATAAAAAAGCAAACGCCATTTTCAAAAAAGCCGTACTTTCGGCCAAGCGTAACTCCCTTGAAAAATTTACTTCCAAAATCTCCCCAGTATCCTCCACAAAAAAAGTATGGTCCGATATAAAACGCCTAGCCGGCATCCCTCCCACACCGTTCAAATATATCAAATCCAACTCAGGCACTCTAACTGGATCATTTAATATCGCCGAAGAGTTTGCCTTATCTTGGTCTGAATACTCTTCTGACGAAAATTTTCCAACAGAATATATACGGAAAAAAAATCGGTATCTTTCAGAGCCCTATCTCATCGACTCAATTTCCCCATCGGCTACATGCTTAGATTCCAAATTCACATTGCTTGAAATAGAAAATGCAGTAACAAAAGCAAAAGGAAAAAGCCCTGGGGCCGACAGAGTATCATACCCCATGCTCAAAAACCTATCTCCCCACCTAAAAACAAAACTTTTGGACATCTTTAATCAAATACTGAACACTGGAAAATACCCACATACATGGAGATCGGCTACCATTATCCCTATCCCAAAACCTAACAAACCGCCTTCCG
The DNA here is from genome assembly GCA_018150545.1 of Drosophila ercepeae. Classification (NCBI taxonomy): domain Eukaryota; kingdom Metazoa; phylum Arthropoda; class Insecta; order Diptera; family Drosophilidae; genus Drosophila; species Drosophila ercepeae. Next base: position 789,959 of record JAECWL010000097.1, on the reverse strand, counting down.
ATATTAACAGCTACCGTCCAATTTCCCTGTTATCCTGTCTAGGAAAAACACTAGAAAAAATAATAGCACAAAGACTTATCTGGTTCATTAAACGCCACAACCTAATTTCCCATAATCAAGTTGCTTTCAAAAGAAACCATAGCACGATGGACGCGTTATTGCGTATCCAACACTTCGCGTCGAACGCTCTTTCGACCAAAAATCATGTCTCTATCTTGGCGACGGATTTTGAAAAAGCCTACGATCGCGTGGGGATTCATGCCGTACTTTGCAGACTCGAGCGTTGGGGCATTGGTCCAAGGCTTTATAACTTAATTAAAGCCTTCATGACCAATCGGTCCTTCAGGGTTCGAATAAACAATGTCACATCGAACTCCCACATTTTACACAACGGAATTCCGCAGGGTTCGCCACTTTCTGTAGTTTTATTTATAATAGCAATTGAAGATATAAATGACATTGTAACCCGGCATAAAGAAATCTACATCTCACTATACGCAGACGACGCCATCATCTTTACAAAAATAAAAAATATTAACACAGTCCGAGCAAAATTTTTAGAAATATTGCAAGAAATTAACTTGTGGGGAGCAACCTCTGGGGCCTCTCTTGCCATTGAAAAATGCCAACTATTACATATTTGTCGGAAACAACGTTGCAACCTTTCCGACATTAACTTAAACAGCCGCACAATAAAATATGTAAACTTTTTAAAAATCTTGGGAATAACCTTCGACTCCAAACTACTTTTCCAACAGCACTGTCAGACTCTAAGAAAACAACTAGAAACTAGATTTAACATTATTAAATTACTATCATCAAAATACTCCTACATACATATTAAGACTCTCATAGATATTACGCGCACATTAATCCTATCTAAAATTGACTACGGTCTGCCAATCTTCGGTTGGTGTGCTAAATCGCACTTAAAAAAGCTACAAGCCCCATACCACGGAGCGGTCCGTCGCGCCATTCACGCATTTCCCACATCTCCAGTAGCGTGCACATTGGCAGAATCCGGTCTTCCGAGTATTCAATCACGAGTAGAAGAAACCACATTAATGCTTATCCCGAAGCTGTACACCACGTCCAATTGCATGCTAACCAAAGACTTCGGAGCCATTTTTAAACAAAAGCGGAATTTTAAGTGCATATCCACTCTAAGACGTTGCGCCAACTACATCAAGCTACTTGACCTTCCCCTCCCTAAGCCCAGGAGATCCTTCAAATCGCCAGCACATTGGAGTTCCAAACAGCCTAACATAAACCTACAAATCTACAATGCTGCCAAAAACGATACATGCTGCTTAGAATACCAAAAACGTTTTTTGAGCGCACAAGAAGACCTTGGTGAGAAAAACTGGATTTACACTGATGGTTCCAAAGTCACCGACGCAACCACGTTTGCGGTTGTTGACTGCAACCGTAAAATAATTGCCGGAGGTAGGCTCCCGTCATACAACTCCATATTCACAGCCGAAGCTTTCGCCATTCTCAAAGGATGCCAATTCGCCTGCAAAAACGCTGGTAAATCTGTTATCTGCACAGACAGTCTCTCCTCACTTTCCGCTATACGCAACTGGCATCATAATGACCCCACAATACAAGAAGTTAGGCACATCCTAAGTTGTCATCCCACAAAAATCACCTTACTCTGGGTTCCCAGTCATAAAGGAATCTATGGAAATGAACTCGCTGACAAAGCCGCCCAAGAGATGAGACGTACACCATCAATCCTTTTCACTCCGTTTAACTGCAAGGATATCCAAAGTCGAATTCAGTTATATCTCAAAGAAAAGAGACTATCCGAATGGGCACTCTTCATGCACAGGTATCACATTATTAACCCAAATTGCATCAGTTTCAAGCCACCAACGAACGTACATAAACGGGAATGCGCGACCTTCATCCGCCTACGCATCGGGCACACCCAATCCACACACCAACACTTACTGAAGAGAACGGCGCGACCAACATGCCATCTATGCGGGGACGAGCTCACCGTGGACCATATTCTCGACGCCTGCAGTCGATTGCACTCAATCAGATCTCAATTATTTGGTACACATAGTCTTTCGAATTATTTAAGTAACCCATCTTGTGTAAATATCTCAAAAATCTACAAATTTGTCCAAAAAGCTCAGTTTATTATATAAGGAAATAACACTTAAGTCTCGAGTCGAAGGCCCCCGTCGCTAGTACTCATTAAGTTTATTAGGTTTAGTATTGTATACTAGATTTAATTTTGTTAAATAAATAAATAAATAAAACTGCTTCGGATCCTGAGTAAACTGGATCCGACAGCTATAACTTATAACACTCAGCGTTATGCACGATGAAATTTGACCGAGCTACTAAGTATCTTGAGAAAGTTACATTACAGCCAGTTTTCTTATGTCTCTTAAGGAGTCTGTTTTTAATGTATTTTAAGTTTTTAAGGCTCCTTGTAAACCAAGGAGGGTTAGTCGAGGCGGATGGATACTTCCATGGCACGCAAGAGTCGAAGAAAGCGTTAAGCGTTTTGTAGAATGTTTCTAAAGCGATATTAATATCGGTGCATTCCCAGAGATCGGATCAATCAAATGTAGAAATTAAATTGCTTAGTCTCTGAAAATCAGCCTTGCGAAAGCAGCGAGTTTTATGAACTCCTTGGCGAGATTGAAGGTTGCTAGCAGTAAGGGTTTCAATCGACACCTCAAGAGTTGGGTGGTCACGATCTTCTGGGAACGACAGTGGCATGGCTCTGGAAATGGTTATTCCATCTGGGTCAGAAACGAAACAAAGATCTAGAAGCCGACCTAAAGAATTCCATGGTGTTTATTTGACCAAAGGATATGTCGAAAATACCCTCAGTAAAATCATGATGTGTTGAGATTGTTAAAGATGGTGAATTCTCGATGTTTGACCAGATAAGTTCAGGTAAATTGAAGTCTCCTAGAATCACTAGAGGGTTTAGGTTTAGGTACGGAAGACGAAGACGGTACAGGGTTTTTAGGCTTTGGGATTTTAACTCCCACAGGCTTATTAACTTTTTTTTAACTGTACTCGGCTGATGTTCTTGTACAAATATGTTCTCCGGCCAAAAGCTGGGCGAACAGATCGTGTCGAACACCGGCAAAGGTACACGTATCTTAAAAGATGACGTAAGCCTCGAATAAGCATATTTAAATTTCCTAATGTCCTCCACTCTAACAACGGCCTAACATTTGGCTTGGATATAAGCCGAGATATCTGTCTCTAAGGTGTCAGGGGCAAGTCGTAAAATAAATATGTGTTTAGAGGGGTGAGTCAACTGTAAGGGTTTTGGTGTTACGGTTGGTAAGACCGCGACATCAGTCCGTACGGGGGGTCCGGACTGTGATTAACCCTTAGCAGTGGATTTAACTGAGATAACTCAATTCCTGCATATCATATTGACGTCCTGCGACTCTCAAAAACACATCTCACTTCTAAGTACAACTTTCAAATAAGTGGCTTTTTGTTCTACGGAGCAAATCATCCAGATCGAAAAGCGGAAACATAGCAGAACCACTATCATGATTAGGAACCGCATCAAATACCACTACCATATCGAGTTTGTAAAAATCTACTTGCAGGCCACATCCATAAATGCATAACTATATGTAGCCAAACACACCCACTGGGGATCACGCCTCGTCACAGTTGAAAACAGTTGTATAACGCCATCATAAAGACAAACAGAAAGCATGACTACGTCTCTTCAGACAGACTTCAGGTATCATTCTCGCCTACCGACCCAAACAAAATTTCTGGCTTGACCGATGCAATAACTAACAAGTAAGGTAGCAGCAGTCGAGTTTCCCGATTGCAAAATACCCTGTACCCTTAGACATGCTTACAATTTATTTATTTAATATCAATAAATAAATGAAACAATATTCTACCATATAAGAAAAGAGTACCATAAAAATATAAATTTGGTATGATTTTGGTTATGAAAATAAGTTTCGTGTGTCAACGTCGCAGTCGGCGTCGCGCAATGCGTGTTTTGCTGCGTTTCTGCTTCCCATGCCATAGATTTTGCATGTGGCATAACTTTCGTGTTTAAATTAGATATACTTTATGGGGTCGGAGTTGCTTCTGCCTGTTACATACATTTGCACCATATTATGATACGCTTTTCATCCATTTTTAATGGGTACAGGGTGTAAAAATATACCTCAAAACCTCATTGGTGCCGAATTTCTACCAGATCTATTATCTGGCCACTCGCCAGTCCTTTTAAATCTTAACCTCCTCCAACGCCCTGAGACCACAATGCAAGCTAACAGATTAATATCAAAGAGAAAAAACTCGGTCAAATACAGAAAATACATACGTTCACATAGTTCACACATTGAGCTAAACCCCAGACTAAACTTTGATGCCGAGATAGAATCAGCAGCAAATGCCCCGGAGAGTATCTTAGTTATAGCCGCCAGAATCTCAATACCTCAAATAGAGAGCGCACCTTGAAGACCCAGGATGACAAACGCAGACATCGCGTGGCTCGTTCTTAAAAAACGAGGTATGCGACGGGAGTGGCAAGCTCATAGATCGCCAATCGCAAAGCAAAGATGAAAAAATGCCTCACGAAATCTCTCCAATGCGCTGAAGCAAGAAGAATTCCCAACTTCGCTATATAGAGCAACTTTCAACTTCAGGCAGCAAAAATTCACTATGGAAAGCCCATTCCAGTTTAACCACACCGGCAAAAACGATATCACCATTAATGAATATCACTAGTGGTTGGGCCCGCAGCGATAAAGATAGAGCTACCACTTTTGCAACGCATCTCCAACGTGTGTTCCCGCCTAACCCTGTTACAAGTTCGTTTGGATTACCGAGGGTAACAGACGACGACCAAGCACCACATGAGAAAATCGATTTTCAAGCAAATGAAATGTCTAAAATCATAAAGCATAAACTAAATCCAAAAAAGTCCCCAGGATGAGATATTATAACTCCAAAGATGATTGTCGAGCTTCCATACTGTGCTGTATGCACTATATTCTTGCTGTTTAACGCTATCACAAAACTCGGGTACTATGCAGAGAGATGGAAAAAATCGGTCATAGTACCAAAGGCAGGCCAGAACCACTCAGTTGCCTCATCGTAAAGGCCTATAAGCCTATTGTCTTGTCTCTCAAAACTATTTGAAAAATGTCTGATGACCTGAATAACCCCCTACCTGAGGACACGCAATCCTATTCAAGCGCATCAGATCGGTTTTCGTGAGAAACATGGAACCATTGAACAAGTCAATCGAATAACATCAGAAATAAGATCTCTTTCGAAAAACACGAATGCACTGAAATATTTTTGGATGTTTCTCAGGCTTTTTACAAGGTCTGGCTAGATGGATTAATGTTCAAAATTAAAACAATGCTTCCCCAAAACACCCACAAACTCCTGAAGTCGTATCTCTACAACAGAACCTTTGCTTTGAGATGCAACATGTCCGACGACCACGTTATCAACGCTGGAGTTCCCTAAGGTAGCGTACTTGGACCAACGCTTTACATCTTTTATATAGCAGACATACCCACAAGCAGACTACTAACAACTTTTACGTTTGCCGATGACACAGCGATCAGCAAGTCGATCCAAATGCCCGATACAAGCAACAAATCATCTCTCTTCTCACCTAGTGGCCGTGGAGAAATGGCTATCTGACAGACGAATCAAATAATCAAACAAAAATGTAAGCATTTACACTCAATCGGCAAGACTGTCCTTCAATCACATTAAGCAACACTGTAAGTAAGCAAGTAAGGAAGCAGCAGTCGAGTTTCCCGACTGCAAAATACCCTGTACCATTAGACATGCTTAAATTTATTTATTTAGTATCAATAAATAAATGACATTGAAAAATCGTTCATCAAAAAGGAACTTTGTTTTCGGTTTTAAATTGAATTATTTTTCGGAATTTTGTGTTTTGTTATTCCCGCACGAGGGACTTGGTGGATTGCGCATTTTACGGGCCGGGTCGGGCTGCCAAGAGCGGAGTCCCACTGTGTCCGTTGCCCTTTCGCTGCCGTTGCTGCTGTGACTTATTATCTGCATAAACGTTATAGAACGCCAACCTAGAGTATGGACTGGCACCAGCGCAGTTCTGCGCAGCAAGCTGGCAAACAACCCCTTTGCCCTCCTCTCAAGCAAAGAAGATGACGACGACCATGACGAACCCGAAACTGCCTCAGAGGCAGTGGCATCTAAAACAGAAGAGAAACCAATCCCGATCCCGAAGACCCTCAAGCCTCCCCCGATCTACATCCCAGACGTGACCGACATTACAGCGGTTGTCAAGATGATATCGACTTTAGTCGGATCCGAAAAGGATTTCTCCTATAAATCGCGGCCCTCGTGGCCGAAAAAAGGCGCCTCAGAAGAGTCTGGTTTTCCTCGCGCAACCTCAGGGACAAGACAGCACTTAATCGTGCCACCAAAGATTTGAAGGATAAGCTATCCATCCTACGGCAGGACTCGTTTCATAGATTCCTTATGGAGCTGGAACCTGGAGACCCGCAACACAATCTGTGGAATGTCACGAGGCACATAAAAAGACCTGTGAAGAAGATATCACCCGTGCAAAAAGTGGCAATCCTTTCCAAAATACTTGAAAGAGTATTTTTACGTAGAAGACTGCCAGTATTGGAAGAGGCCGGTCTGATCCCTGACCACCAGTTTGGCTTCAGACGCCTTCATGGAACACCTGAGCAATGCCACCGGATTGTTGAGAGCATACTTGAGGCCTTCGAAAAGAAGAAGTACTGCTGCGCCGTTATGCTTGATGTCAAACAGGCGTTTGACAGAGTCTGGCACCCTGGACTAATTTTCAAAATTAAAACCCACCTCCCAAGTTCCCATTTCGTCTTCCTCAAGTCATACACAGACGGAAGAGAATTCCGAGTGAGATGCGGATCATCAATCAGCACCCCTAGGCCCATAAGAGCAGGAGTACCACAAGGCAGTGTTCTTGGACCCATCTTATACACACTCTACACAGCGGACCTTCCCATCACCCCCTCCCGGAACCTCACAGTAGCCACTTATGCCGATGGAACCGCATTCCTAGCCTCCGCCACAGATCCTCAGGAAGCTTCAGCCATCATCCAGAGGCAACTGAATGCCCTCGGTCCATGGCTGAAACGATGGAACATCGTGGTCAACGCTGAGAAATCTTCACGAACAACCTTCGCTCTACGCAGGGGAGAATGCCCCCCCGTCACACTCAACGGGGAAACCATCCCAACTAATAGCACTCCCAAATATCTAGGGCTGACCCTGGACCGCAGGCTCACATGGCGTCCACACCTGATCAACAAGCGCAACCAGGCCAACCTACGGCTTAAGCAACTGCATTGGCTCCTGGGAAGAAGGTCCAAGCTCAAAGTAAAATTCAAGCTGCTTATGTACAAGGTAGTGCTGAAGCCAATCTGGACATATGGGATACAGTTGTGGGGCATGGCAAGCTGTTCGAGCCGCATCAAAATCCAGCGATTTCAGAATAAATGCCTGAGAACAGTTTCGAACGCCCATCCGTACCACGAAAACTCAATAATCCATAAAGAGCTTGGAATTAGATGTGTAGCAGAGGAGATCACCCGTCTCAGCGAAAGATACATAAAAAGACTGGACAACCACCCCAACCACCTGGCCATCAACCTCCAAGATAATAGGCAATCCCCAAGACGCCTGAAAAGGAAACACCCGCTTGACCTCCCCAACCAATAGACACCTATGTCAACCTCATAAGATATACATTCCATGTACCTCCCTTAAGTCAAGGTCTCCCCCAAACCATTTAATGATTGTCCACTTGGACAGATTTTAAATACAAATTAAGAATGTTATAAAAAAAAAAATAAATACATGAAACTATATTCTACCATATTAGAAAAAAGTACCATAACAATATAAATTTGGTATGATTTTGGTTATGAAAATAAGTTTCGTGTGTCATAAAGCCATACACATTTCGCTGAGAACGTCGCAGTCGGCGTCGCGCAATGCGTGTTTTGTTGCGCTTCTGCTTCCCTTGCCATAGATTTTTCATGTGGCATAACTTCCGTGTTTCTTATCCGATTTGGTTCAAATTTAAAAATTAAATTTAAAAATGGAACCATTGAACAAGTCAATCGAATAACATCAGAAATAAGATCTCTTTCGAAAAACACGAATGCACTGAAATATTTTTGGATGTTTCTCAGGCTTTTTACAAGGTCTGGCTAGATGGATTAATGTTCAAAATTAAAACAATGCTTCCCCAAAACACCCACAAACTCCTGAAGTCGTATCTCTACAACAGAACCTTTGCCGTAAGATGCAATTCTGACATGTCCGACGACCATGCTATAAACGCTGGAGTTACCCAAGGTAGCAAATATACCAACAAGCAGACTACTAACAACTTCTACGTTTGCCGACGGCACAGCGATTTAAAGTCGATCCAAATGCCCTGTACAAGCGACAACCGAACTCTCTTCTCACCTAGTGGCCGCGGAGGCATAAATGTAAGCACGTAACATTTACACTCAATCGGCAAGACTGTCCTTCAATCACTTTAAACGCCACCATAATGCCGAAAGCAAATGAAGTTACGTATCTCGAAGTGCACCTCAACCGACGGCTCACCTGGCGCAGGCACATCGAAGCCAAAAGAACACACCTTAAGCTGAAGGTTAGTAGTCTTCACTGGCTCATAAACTCTCGGGCACCCCTCTGTCTGGACACAGGGTCCTAATCCTAAAAAAAAACAACTCCGTACTAAAACTAATTTGGTCGTACGGCTCCCAGCTTTGGGGAAGTGCCAGCAGAAGTAACATTGAGATCATGCAAAAGGCCCCAATCAAAGATGCTGAGAACAATCACTGGGGCACTCCGGTATATCCGAAATGAAAATATACAAAGATACCTTAATATCACATTGGTCTAAGATGAAATATCCCATCAAAAACAAAAATACATGAGCAAATTAACGTCACACCCTAATCACCTTGCGAGAAGTTTATCACGGGTTTGCGACCGATCCCGACTTCGCCGCAATGACCTTCCGACCCAACGCTGATTGTAAGGTCCTTTTTTCTAGACCACATTTAAAAGACTGTTGAATATGGACTGTTGAATTATATTTATAAATAAAATAACGTAGAATACCATAAGGTCATAGTTGGCCGAAAAGATTTGCAACCCACCCATTGCCGACGAAGTGTGCTGGCTGACTATAGTGAACCATCGTGCCCTGAAACACCAGTTAGACACTACACCTTTCTTACCTCATTTTGCACCTCGTTTTCTATTTCAATTTCGATCATTTCAATGCATTTTTTTTTAATAGTGAATGTTAAATGATCTCCTTCCTTATATTTAAGCTTCTTCAATTTATTTAATAATATCTTTACCTAATTAATGCGTATACGTTACCAAAAAAACCAAAAAAAAAATTAAAACACTGTCTCTATTTATTTATTTAACAAAATTAAATCTAGTATACAATACTAAACCTAATAATTTAATGAGTACTAGCTACGGGGGCCTTCGACTCGAGACTTATGGGTTTTTACTTTATATAATAAACTGAGCTTTTTGGACAAATTTGTTAATTTTTAAGATATTTTCACAAGAGGGGTTACTTAAATAATTCGAAAGACTATGTGTACCAAATAATAGAGATCTAATTGAGTGCAATCGACTACAGGCGTCGAGAATATGGTCAACGGTGAGCTCGTCCCCGCATAGTTGGCGTATTGGTCAAGCCTTTCTCGTCAGTAAGTGTTGCTGTGTGGATTGTGTGTGCCCGATGCGTAGGCGGATGAAGGTCGCGCATTCCCGTTTATGTACGTTCGGTGGTGGCTTGAACATTATGCATTTTGGGTAAATAATCTGGTACCTGCGCATGAAGAGTGCCCATTCGGAGAGTTTCTTTTCTTTGAAGTATTGCTGAATTCGACTTTGGATATCCTTGCAGTTAAGCGGAGTGAAATGGATGGTGTAAGTCTCATCTCTTGGGCGGCTTTGTCAGCGAGTTCATTTCCATGGATTCCTTGATGACTGGGAACCCAGAGTAATTTTTTTTTTTACTATTTTTTTTTATAAATAAAAATTGTATTTATTTACATTACTATTTGTAGTAACTTATACTGCAGAGATTCATAATTTCTTTCGAGTTTTTACATATGTACATACTTAAACCTAATTAGGGAGTCTAGAGGCATGAATTAATTTAATCAATTAGCTTATATATCTTCTCGGCAGATCTGTTGGGTGAATGCGCAGGAGCCTCCTTCACGCCCTCAGTCCCAATACGCGTCTCCTCATCAAGAGTTTTCGAGCCAACTGGTTTTGGGTGGTTTCTCACTTTATTTACGTACGCGGTTGCTTGTTTGTTTATGACATCGCCAATCCTTGGTACCTTCAACTCTTGTTCAATATCTTTGTTGCGGATGTACCAAGCCGCTCCAGATAGTTTACGCAAGATTTGCGACTGCGCCACACGAATTTTGTTGAGGTGCGACTTTGCGGCGATGCCATACACTTGGATGCCATATTTCCAAATAGGAGCCAAGACAACCTTATAAATTTTGGGCTTGTTGAAAATTGAAAGTTTGTTTCCAGGCCTAAGGAGCCAAGCCATGCTGTTCGCCTTTGTTTTGAGCCGCCGAGTTACATCCGTTACATGGCGTTGAAAAGCGACATGTTGTCAGCTGAGGGCATGTCGTTCGTATACAGGCTATATAGTGTTGGACCTAACAAACTTTCCTGGGGTACACCTGCTCTGACTCTTTTTTGAATGGGTCTGAATCTTTCTGGCAAACGCTTCAGCTCTGTCCCGAGGTGATTTTGCCCAAGTGCCATCTGGGTTACGAACTGGAAACTTTGGAGCAACTTGTCTCTTGAATCTCTTCGTGAGCTTCCAGAGCGCGAATTTTGAGTTTTAATCGGCAGTAACTTTCCCCAGGAACGCGTCAGTTGCTTCTCTTTTCAGTATGGCTAGTACTTTTCTCACCCGATTTGATATCCTTCGGTACAGTCTGTCAATTATTGGATCATTGGTCCTGATGAACTCACGCCGAAGACGTTTCTTGAGAGTTAAAAGTCCTACTGCTTCCGGAGAGAGAGCGATGGTGCTACGCACGTTGCGTAGGTGAACTGCACCGCCAGAAGCTGCAATTTGAGCTGCATCTTTGATCTTTTTCATAAAAGTTTCAACCGCTTTCTCGATATCGTCTGCTGTATTTATCTCTGTATTGAGGTTAAAGGCATTGTTAAGTTCGTACTAAAACAGCCTTATATTCGCACCAGGTGGAACGAGTATCCTAATAGGGGCAGTACTATGAGGAGACGTTGTTAGTGAAGCGATCAGCGGCAAGTGATCAGAAGATAGGTCATACACTTCGCGTACTGAAAGTAGACTGTTAGCTATACCTTTATACAAGAAGAAGTCGATACATGAAGGTACATTCCTCGTGTTATACGGGTAGTGAGTGGGTCTGCCTGTAGCCAGAACTTGAGTTTTTTTTTTTTTTTTTTTTATTAATTTCCTTTAAATTACATTCTGTTTCTTAAAGAATAACAATGAGTAATGGTTGAAGAAATGGAAAAGAAAGGTAGCGGCCCTTCCCATTGCAAGGATACGCTAATACTTTAATAGTTAACTAATAATTACTAATAATTTAATTCTGTTGGAGTTTTTCGTTTTAATCTTCTCGGTTCCAGCTCTCTCATCGGTATTTGTCTCAGGTTTGGGTTTTGGTGGTTTAGTAGTTGATTTGTGTGTTTTTTGCTGCTTTTTTTAATAGTTTCGTTGACTGTCTCTATGTTTAAGTCTTTATGGATATCTTCATTTCTAATATACCATTCGGCATTTGTCATTGTTCTGAGCATTTTCGATTGTGTTCGTTGAATTTGCTGTAAGTGAGATTTACTTGCAGTTCCCCAGATTTCTATTCCATACGTCCATATTGGTTTTATTATCGCCTTGTATATTGCTATTTTGTAATGTAATTTTAGTTTTGAGTGTTTTCCTATTAGCCAGTTTAGTTGTCGAAATTTGTATTTTATTTCATTTCGTTTGTTTAGGATGTGCTGCTTCCATGTCAGTTTTGCGTCAATGGTTAGTCCAAGGTACTTGGCATATGGGCGTAGCAATATTTGATTGTCGTTGATTTTAATAGCGAGGTTTTTGGGTTGTCGTTTTGTGTATATTACTTGTTGAGTTTTGTCTTTATTTATCTCGATGCCCCATCTCTCGAACCAGGATACTGTTTGTGTCATGATTTGTTGTAAGGTACTTGCAGCTGTTTTTTCACACGCGCTTGACGACATTAATACAGTATCATCTGCGAACGTAGCAATCATTGATCCAGGGATAGTTGGCGCTGGAATATCGGAGGTGTAAATCAGGTATAAGATGGGTCCAAGCACACTACCTTGGGGAACACCCGCTGTCACTGGCATAACGTCTGAGCATTCATTGTCATATTTGATATAGAAATATCTGTCCGTTATGTAGCTTTGTAGGATGGTATATAAGTTGTCTGGTAGTATATTTCTTAGCTTATGCAGCAGTCCTTTGTGCCATACCTTGTCAAATGCTTTAGCAATGTCCAGGTACACAGCATAGCAAAACTTCTTTTGTCAAAATCCTCTGTTATTTTATTAATTACTCGATGGACCTGTTGGACGGTCGAGTGCTGCTTCCGAAAGCCGAATTGGTGCGGAGGTATTATATTTTTTTGTGTCAGGGTTGGCTCGATTCTATTTAATAGGACTTTTTCAAATACTTTTGAGAGGACAGGTAATAAAGTGATTGGTCTGTACGAACTTACAGTATTGGCGTTTTTATTTGGTTTTGGAATTGCTTTAATTTGGCCTACCTTTCAAGTTATGGGGAAGTATTGTAGTCGAATGATTCCGTTAAACAGGTTTCTAATATAGGTGATTATGGCGTCTGGTAGTTCTTTCAGAATTTTTCCTCCGATTAAGTCATATCCGGGGGCTTTCTTGTTTTTAATTTGTTTTATGTGAGATTTAATTTCTGCCTTTGTTATAGTTTTAATTGCACAATTTGGGTTGGTGATTTGTGTTGGAAGCTCAGCGTTGCCGTTGTCCATGTCATTGGTAAATGATGTTTTAAAGTGTTCCGCAAGAGTGTCTGCTTTTTCTTTGTTTGATCTCGCCCATGTGTTGTTGTTTCTTTTTATAGGCGGCTTGTGTATAGTTGAGTTTGTCAATTTTTTGGTCGCTTTCCACAGAGAATAATTAGTAGATAAGGAGGTTCCGAGGTTGCTAAGGTAGTATTGTAGCCGGTTATCTTTGTCTGCCCTGAGAATTCTCTTGAGCTCGTCTGTTGCTCTATTAAGTTTGTTTTTATCTTCTGGATGCCTAGTCGTTTGCCATATCTTCCTAAGGTTACGCTTTTTTCTGATTTTGTCTTTAATAAAGAACTTGAGTTGAGCTGCCGGAAATAACATCGTGAAGTGCTGAGCCTCGAGCATTCGCTCTTATACTACCCCAGAGGCGATGCTTAGCGTTGAAATCACCTCCAATGATAAACTTTTGACCATGTTGACCAAGGAGATTATCAAACTCAGAGAAATTCCAAGGCAGGCCTGGAGGAAGCTACACAGCTGAAACCGTAATTTCGCCCAAATTAGTGGAACTTTTTACCGTCGCCATTTGTAGGTGATTCGTTGTGATCGAATGCAGGTGATAGTGCACTAATCCCTGACTGATTAGGATACAAGCTCCTCCTTTGGGGCGACCTCCTGGGTGATCTGCTTGATAGCAGCTGTAACCTATCACATTGAGGTAGGATCCGTCGTGTAGGAGTGTCTCTGAAATAAGCATAACATCAATTTCGTGCTTGCTGAGAAACACCTTAAGCTCATTAGCATTTGGGATAATGCTAAGAGCGTTCCAGTTTCCGAGGCGCAGTTCACAAGCCATTACTTGCGCTGCGTCAACGACTTAGAACCTCTGAGTTCTTTGATCTCCTCAAATAGCTCAGCGATGGTTTTTTGTAGACCAGCAATGTTCTGCTGCATTGAGATGATGATTTGTGCGAGGGAGCCATCAATTACCGTTTGGTTAGGATGTTGAGGTTCACCTGCGTTTGGAACCCAGAGTAAGGTGATTTTTGTTGGATGAGAACTTAGAATGTGCCTAACTTCTTGTGATGTGGGGTCATTGTGATTTCAGTTGCGTATAGCGGAAAGAGAGGAGTGTTTGTCTGTGCAGATAACAGATTTACGTTTTTGGAGGCGAATTGGCATGCTTTGAGAATGGCGAAAGCTTCGGCTGTGAATATGGAGTTGTTGCAGTCAACAACCGCAAACGTGGTTGAGTCGGTGACTTTAGTTTTCTCACCAAGATCTTCTTGTGCGTTCAAAAAACGTTTTCGGTATTCTAAGCGGCATGTATCCGTTTTGGCAGCATTGTAGATTTAAAGGTTTATGTTAGGCTGCTTGGAACCCCAATGTGCTGGCGATGAAGGACCTCATAGGCTTAGGGAGGGGAAGGTCAAGTAGCTTGATGTAGTTAGCGCAACGTCTTTGAGTGGATATGCACTTAAAATTCCAAATTCTGGCTCCGAAGTCTTTGGTTAGCAGGCAGTTGGACGTGGTGTACAGTTTCGGGATAAGTACAATGTAGTTTCTTCTACGCGTGATTGGATACTCGGAAGACCGGATTCTGCCAATGTGCACGTTACTGGATATGTGGAAAATGCGTGAATGGCGCGATGGACCGCTCCGTGATATGGGGCTTGTAGCTTTTTTAAGTGCGATTTAGCACACCAACCGATGATTGGCAGACCGTAGTCAATTTTGGATAGCATTAATGCGCGCGTAAAATCTATGACAGTCTTAATATGTATGCAAGAATATTTAGATGATAGAAATTTAATAATATTAAATCTAGTTTCCAGTTGTGTTCTTAGAATCTGACAGGGCTGTTGGAAAAGTAGTTTGGAGTCGAAGGTTATCGCCAAAATTTTTTAAAATGTTTACATCTTTTATTGTGCGGCTGTTAAAGTCAATGTCGAAAGCGTTACAACGTTGTTTCCGACAAATATGTAATAGTTGGCAATTTTCAATGGCAAGAGAGGCCACAGAGGTTGCTCCGTACAAGTTTAATTCTTTCAATATTTCTAAAAATTTTGCTCTGATTGTGTTAATATTTTTTATTTTTGTAAAGATGATGGCGTTGACTGCGTATAGTGAGATGTAAATATCTTTATGCCGAATTGCAATGTTATTTTTATCTTCAATACATAGAAGTTTTGCACCAATAAAGAAAGCAGTTTTTATTAGTCTTTTAGAAATTATTATTATTATTTATTTATTTTTTTTTTTACATTCTTATTTTGTATTTAAAATCTATCCAAGTGGACAATCATTAAATGGTTTGGGGGTGACCTTGACTTAAGGGAGGTACAGGCCTGTTAAAAATATTCTTACTAGGTAACATAACCGACAGTATTATTTTGTATGGGGAGACAAAAAAAAAAGGTAATGCGTTTGCAAAAATGCATCAAACAACGTTGACCTTTGTATGTAATTTCTACAAATTCTCGTTACATTTGGATTTATTTTTCGTTGTTCGGCTGGCATCTTAAGTTGGTCAGAAAAATTAGATGTTAATTTGCGAATTAGTATGTTAATAGAGTTCTTAATTGTTTCTATGACGTTCCAACTTACCCTAAGAGAATTAAGTTTCCGGAAAATGTCATTTAAAACTTCTCGCGCTGAATATTTTCTTGGACTTTTTTTTTGTTAAGTTGGTAGCGCTTTCCTTAATTACGACCCTTAAAATGAGCGCGATCTGCCAACCAGTTTGTTTGCAGCAGCTGTTGAAATCAGTCGACCTTAGTAGTATTTTGCGATTTTTAAATTTCGTGTGCGGAGTCGTTGCGAGTGTTGGAAAAGGCTTATGGTAAATCTATTTTATCGAAAACACAAGTCTTCGACTGGTACAAAGCTTTTAAGGATGGTCGAGAAACCGTAGAAGACATCAAAAAAGTGAAGTAAATCGTCATGCGAGTGTTAGAGAGATAGCACACGATTAGCCGTGAAACGTGTTCATTCGCGTTAAAAGTTTGTCTTTGACAGTTTTTTAATTGATTGACTCAGTACCTTGTGAGTGCTTGTCAAAGATGGACACCAGCTAAGAGGAAAAAAGCTAAATTTTAAAGTATTTCTGCGATCAAGGCGAAAAAGCAGCCAAAGCGGCTGAAAAACCAATTTAGTTTATGGGTCCGATACTGTAAACGAACGTGTAGCACAAAAGTGGTTTGCTAAGTTCTGTTTCGTTAATTTCGATGTCAAAGATGCACCACGCGTCGGGAGGCCTGTCGTCGAAAATTGCGATAAATTCATGGAAATAGTAAAAGCAGACCGTCACGTGAGCACTTATTTAATTACTGAGGAACTAAAGATAAGCCAGATATATATATAGTACATACATACCATATATATCATTTTCTGTTGTGGATACGTGGGCCACGACGTTTTTAAATTTTTTTTTATAAAAAATATATTTATGGTTAAGAAAATAGTTCTCAACTTTTGGTTCATAGAATCTAGTATCTACATTAGTATCTACATCATTACAATTTCATTTATATTCAGTTTGTATAGAAGTATTTTAACCAATTGATTAATATTTGTTAAAAATAAAACATTAAGTTTGCACAAATTCAGCTTTAAGTCAATACCTTCCCTTTACGTCAACTACGTTAACCTTTTTAAATTTAAATTATTATATACTATTTTATCTATTTTATATAAATATTATATATTATATTATATATATAATATATTATATAATAATATAATATATTATATATATATTATATACATTATACATTATATACATATACATTATATAATATAATATAAATAAATAAATACATATATAATATATTATATAAAAATAAAAAGTGTGCATTCAGTCAGGCTTGCAGTCTTTAAGTCTTTTGTAACTTTCAGCTTTTAATCAACCGCATTTTTTTTAATAGACATACAAATTTTCTATATTTGCAAACAACGATTTCTGCGCATGTTCAATTTTTTTTAATTCAAAACACAAACTTCAGGTTAATTTTGTACTCTATAATGTTCAGATTAAAGGATGACAATGTTAAAAATGCGAAGTAACTTTGCAATCCGGACATTTGTTTACTTTTGTAAGAGAATCCATTTGCCTAATTGAACAATTTAATATTTTTCTTTAGTTATTTTAAGGGGTGCTTGTCTCAAAAGTCTGGAAGAAAATCTGAAAATTGCAGATCCATTTCATACAGTTGACAAAAATATTGTTAGGGCTCTTGATAGGGGACCATATTTTGATACCTCTGCAACAAAAAATGTGACTTCTTTAGTTGGAAGAACAGGGCATCTGAATTGTAGAATAAGGAACCTTGGAAATAAAACGGTATGTGATTGGAATAAGCATAATATTCTGGTCAAAAATTATATTTCTGTGTTAGGTATCGTGGATACGTCATCGAGACTTGCATCTCTTAACTGTATCTGAAAGTACTTACACTTCAGACCAACGATTTTCTTCAATTTACAATAAAAACACTGGAGATTGGTCTTTACAGGTATAAAACATTTTATTATTCTTTCGATAAGTCCTTTAACGGTAACCCATTTGACGATTTATACACATATTTTACGACATACGAGTACACAAAAATTAAACTTGTCTAACTATGTATTTAAATATATTGTAACACCTATTCATATAAATAAGTATGTTTATATATATATATATAAAGTCGGCAGTAGTATATAACATAACACAAATTGGTGATGTCTGTCACTGATGTATAAGCAACTTATGTTCTATAATTTTTTTAAATACCCTAAGCTTAAATTTAAAAATTAACAAACATTGATAAATGAAAAACTCCACAACTAATATAACAATCTAAACATACTACACGTCGTTTAAAGGTTTTTAAAATTTGTCCTCAATATTCTTTCAGTCGAAACGTTTTTTTTTATTGGGGCTAGTGGGGATACTGAAGCCACTAGATAAAAAATATTACTTTAAATTGATTTGATTCTGAAATACGTGTTTATTGGTTTTAAAACCATTCCACATAACTTTTCGCATATTCCGTTTCAAAACTATTAAAAAAATAACATTTTAAACAATTTAAAACTTAAACAAGTCGAACTTATCGACTAAGGGATACATGTTAGGGTTATGAAACTGTATCACAATTTTTTTAAGCATCTCTGCTGTTTAAATTTTCCTATAAGATTAAAATACCTATCTATATGAATACCAATGTTTGTTACTAAAATTTAAGAAACGTTTGTTCTTCTATTTGCATCCTTGCAGAGGGTAATGTTGGTCACAAATGTGCAAAGCAGTAAAGGAAAGACCACGCTCTAAAAGATACATATATATATTTTTAATCAAGGTCACCACTGTCCGTCTGTTTTTACACAGATTAGTCAATAGCTTTTAAAGCTATCGACTTTAAACTTTGCACACACCATTCGTTCCTTTGCAAGCGGAACGGAGGTGAAAGTTTCTTTGAGCCCTTCTAAAATATTTCTTTAAGCATATGCATATGCGGTGCTTAATGTACTGCTTTCATCAGTTCCGAGAAATTGTGCTTTTGATTTTCACTTGATATCAGAAGTTCTACCTCTATACCATAAAAAGTCGTTCGTTATGATTTGATCATATTTTAAATCAAAACAAATACATCAAACTTTTTATGTTGGATGATAGCCTTGGCGAAGGAAGAATCAAATCTTGGTATTATGGTAAGATGCTTCATCCTAGCTGCAAGGCGTAGGCAAAACACCCTCCAATAGTTATGGAAGGTTTAGAAAACGCATCCCTTATGCTTATACAGAACAACACAAAATTCGCAGATATAAATAAGTTCTCTACTAAGCCATCGATGGGCGGGGTTATGATGCTCTACACCGCTGACTCTAGTACTTTCCGCATCGAAAAAATCAGGCTCGAGGCCGAAAAGTAAGAGTTCCACGGCTAACAGCTGAAGGAATTTCCGTAATGGCCTTGCACCACAGTACGCTACATAGTCAGATCATTGACGAACAGAAAATATTAGTCCACAAGGTGCTAAATGTCCATACGCTGAAGGGGCGAAATGAGCCAGGCTCTCCAAGTGCTAAGCCCGTCAACATGTTCTTTCTGAACATCGCCGCTGTGGGGAACATTAATGAGATTCTGGCTCTCAAGACTCTATGCCATAGGAGAGTAGTCATTGAACCCCTACCCAAAAGAAATGCTATAATGCAATGCCATTGATGGCAGCAATTTGGACCCACAGCCCAATAAAGAGCAACAGTCCGAGAACAGGAACCGCAGCCAAGGGTCGGTCTAGGGGTGGACATCAGCATTTAGTGGGAACCAATAACTATTCTGACAACATCCTGAAGTCGTTAAATGAAAGTATGAACGCTCTACGCTTGCTCCAAGAAAAGCAGGTTGACCTAATGAGGATAATGCTGCACCAATTAATCTGCTCACTGCGATACAAGCGCAGCCAGCACCAAAATGGTACAAATAAAGCCAGTATGGTGTTGTCTCAAGGTGAAGCAGCAACAGGAACCACAACCCAATCAACAAAACCGTCCGAGAACAGGAACCGCAGCAAACAAGTCGGTCTAGGGGTGGTCATCAGCACTCAATGGAAACCAATAACAATACTGACAACATCCTGCAGTCGTTAAATAAAAGCATGAACGGTCTGCGCTTGCTCAAAGAAAAGCAAATGGATTTAATGGGGATAATGCTACAATAGCAGGGGCAGATTCTCAATCGGCTCACTGCGATACGAGTGCAGCTAGCGTCTCCACGAAGCTGCCCGAAGATGAATACTTTATGCGGCGTTTCGAGATTGATCCCTTGGTCAGCGAGACACTTTAGAGTACGTATGTACTCTACCATTGTAGAGACAAAGAGGTGTACAGCGTTTTTGTTATTATATTTTTATTGTTCATTTTGTTACTGCTAATCACAGTTAGCCGGCGTTTAGGGCTGATTGAACGAATTGAAAGGACATAAATTAATTTCTAGGCTACCCCCTTAATAAATAATATATTTAAAAAAAACATGATTTCTGTCTCGCAATTTGAGCACAACGTTTTTTTGTTACGATTCTTATCATATAATTCCTAAGAAATTTATTCGGAGCTGTGTTTAACTGCTTAAATACATATATGTATTCGTTGTATAGAAGATCTCAATATCCCTAGAATGCGACGACAATGAAGAAGAGACCCTCGGTTCCATTGTTACTGGGGATGAATCCTGGTGCTTTCACTTCACCCCAGAAACAAAAGAACAGTCGCGACAGGCCCCAACGCGGTCCTCCTGCGCCAAAGAAGTTTAAAGTGACTCAATCAGCGGGAAATGTCATGGCCACAGTGTTCTGGCATAACAAAAGCATTTGGATTTGGAATAATAGACTTCATGCCTCCAAAGACCACCATAAACTCGGATATGTACGGAGAGACTTTGAAAAAACTTCGAAGGGCCATCCAAAATCGCCGACGCGGGATTCTGAGCGCTGGGGTGAGATTGCATCACTACAACGCACGATCGCACACCTCCCGTCAAACTCAGGAACTCGTTCACCACATTCGGCTGGATTGTCGTTACTCACCCACCCTACAGTCCTGACTTGGCGCCGTTTGATTTTCACCTTTTCCCAAAGTTAAAGGAACAATTAAGGGGTATGAAATTCAGCAGGGACGAGGAAGTGAAAACAGCTGCCACCAACTACCCTAACGGGCTGGCGGAGGAGTTCTTCGCGGCGGGCTACCAAAACTGGATTAAGAGGCTCAAAAAATGTATTGACAGAGAAGATGATTATGTTGAAAAATAGACAGATAATCGACCTTTCCAATGATGTATGGTAATACATTAATAAACCATGTTGTACACTCGGAAAGTAATTGGAAGAGTTACTAACCCTCCTACTAAAAATAAAAAAATTATTCCTTTTCAAAGAATTTGCACCGTACCTAACCAGGACAAACGAGGTCTGTTCACAAAGTATCACAATAGTCCTTTGAATGGAGGGGCGTGGTGCATTATATGGTAAGTTTTTTCCACATGAATACGGTCCCCTATTGACCGTATTATATTACCTCAAAGTGTGAGGCGTAATTTGCGCGAAGCAATCCGGTAGAAAAACATAAATTGGCTTTTGCATCTGATCACACATCCGCAGCCACCGCATTCACTAGACTTGGCCCCTTTTGACTTTTTTTATGTTCGCAAATCTAAAGAGGCGTATAACAAGACGATGAAGACGGCATCGAAGGAGAAGCTGGACAAGATCACAAAAAACGAATTTCTTAAGTGTTTTGTATTCGAGGGAAATTAATTTTCAGGGGACAAAATAGATATTCAGAAATAAATAAATTTCGAAAAATACAAAACTTGCAATACTTTTTGTATAGACCTTGTAGAAGAAGGCTTTAATAACTTTAGCCAAAACATCAGTCCTCAAATCGGACTTTACTTGTTGAGACTTAAAAAAAATAGCACCAGACTATGTTACTGGTATTACAATTCGGTTTTTGATTGCCTTATTTATGGCCTCGGAACTCTTATATAACGAATATACTGAATATATTGAATATACATAAATCTTTCTTTATAGGAGACTGTAAGAAATTCGTACCTTCACTTATAGAAAAGAAAAGAAAATAAAACATTTCCATCGATGTGTTGTAACATTTTTATCTAAACATTAAAATCGTATTTACAATTGGGTTATTTTAGCTAATTAGCTGGAAATCCACATGGAAGTTTCAATGGATTAGACTTACTCAAAAGGAGTGAATGATTAACAATGTCAAATGCTTTGCTAAAGTAAGTGTAGATAACATCTGTTTGTAGGCCATCTTCGGAAGCCATAATGGACGTCAGCCCCAAACGGCTTGTGGTTATGGAGCGACGCAAAACTATATTGGCATGGAGAAATAATGGACTGCAATGGTGTTGTAAATGTGGCCAATTTTTCAAAAAGCCTTGGAATTGCTGACAGTGTACGAATGTCTCTATATTGGTAGCATCCGATTTTTCCTCTCATTAATGTTATGAAAGATTCCACACATATAGGGGAAGATCGAAATTTCCAGCCTGGTACTCCATCGGGGCCTGGCGAATAAACTGGTTTTACCTTCAAAAGATCTTTGGAGAAAGATGGTCTGAAAATAAAATTAGCTGATTGAATATTATACGTATACGGTTTATCCGTAATTGTAGGAGGTAAATACATTGTTGAAGAGAATGTTGTGAATAGATCGGCTATAGCTTGATCGTAGACGCAAATACATTTCAAACGATATTAAGGAAGGAGAGGATACATATTTACGCTTAGTGTTAGGACGCTTAGTGCGGAATACGCTAGGACTAAACATAATTCTTATAATGTTCAGCATTATGTGAAGTATTGACCGAGCTGTCAAGTATCTTAAAAGGTAAATTTTGAAAAGTGATTCAAAAAAATTTGTTTTTATTTGGCACGCGATTTGGAATATCGTTGCTTTATAGGAAGCTATTCTATGTGTTGATTACGTGTTCGACCAGTAAATTACTGGATCCCATCCCATATACAATATATATATATATTATTTAGCGTTTTGGAAGGCACAATTAAAAACTTAAAATCTTTTTGAAAAGAATTCTACATTGGTGATACACTACTGATTCAGCAATTGTATTACTTTTTCCGTCTGCTATACGTACTCTTCCCCTTCTATTCTGATATTTTCTTTTTCGTTATCCTATTTGCTAATGTCCCTTCTATGATACTATTGTTTGCACCGCTCTCTAGTAAAGCATAATTTGGTTACTAGAAAATTCCAAGCTTATTAAGTGCACGATTTCGTTGGCCATTTTGTGTAAATGCCCTGACTGTATAAGGTTTTAATTTCTTCAATTTCACCAATAATCACCAAGGATCTTCTTAACTGTTAATTTTGAATTAAACATGGTACGGTTCTGATCTTTGGGATAACAATAAAACCAGAGATTAATATTAATTAAATTAATAAATATTGCCGCATCACTCATGTAAATATTGTGGATGTCCTGTAGACAGTTTCCCGAATTCGGATAGCATTTGCTTTATTTGGTACGCTTCACATCTATAGCAAAACACTTGTCGAGGCTTAAAACAACCCACATACCTGTGACCTGGATCATCAAAGGAGTCTATAACAAAAAAATATTATGGTTAGCGGCCTGTGCCTCATAAGCTGGATATTTTGGCTTCTCCATGATAACAGCTTTCATTGAACGTCTTTTAGCGCTTAGTTTCCTGAACTTATTACTGGCAAAGAATGCCTCGTGCTTTTGATATGCTTGGCTCAACGCGTATCTATGTGCAAAAGTTCATGGTACAGCTCTGGTCTTAGATTATTACTTACTTCAGCCACTAGTTCTTCACTAGAGAATGTATCTGGTAAAGCTTTAGTAGCATGCGGTGGAAAAAAAATTTTTCGCGGTGCTTCCGCTACATAACGTAACGTAACATAACGTAACATAACTGCTCGAATAAGCGGGGATGGATCCAAAAGAAAAGGGATTAGTGAAGAAAGGATTGCGAGAAAGAAGAAGAGGGCGTATGTTGCTCTGAAAAGTAGGTAAGAATTCAGGATTTGATAGAATAAAGTAAACGTATAGTAAAGCTATAGAGGCGCTATAGTCAGAACACAGTACCCTAAAAGCTCATACTGGGCATATGTGGATCTTCAACAACTAAGGAATAGAGGACTACAAATTCTCTGTCAGTCTATTTGGAATTGATAAGTAAGACTGCTGAAATAAGAAAGGTGAAGATTTAACAGATTCAATGCGGTGTTGATGGTCGCAATGAGGGCTCAAGCCGCCCTGTGTATAAGCTTTTACTTATATGTATAAGGGTTTCTTAGACACCTTGTTAACCAGGGCGGATCATTTAAGACGGATGGATAGATCTATGGTGCGCATGAGCCAATGAAAGCGTTAAGCGTTTTGTATTATGTTTTTAAGGCGATATTTACATCGGTGCATTCTTAAAGAACGGACCAATCAAATGTATGAATTAGGTTCCTCAGTCTTTGAAAGCCAGCCCTACGAAACCAAAAAGTTTTATAAACAACATGACGAGATTGAGGTGGGAAGGATCTTCTGGGATTCAAATTGGCATGGAAGGGGTTTTAATGGACACCTTAAGGTGGTAAGTATCTTCTAGGATTCAAATTGGCATGGCTCTGGAGAGAGTGATTCCGTCAGAATCAGAAGCAGAAGAATAAAATTAAAAGCACGTCACGGAAAAGAAAAACGAACTTATGGTTTTAAAATAATATTCGGTATTTATTAAAATTAATTAATAATTTGTATATATTGAAGAATTCAAAATGGTTATGGCTACGGGATGTAACATCAGCATCTCGTTGATTACGAGTATATGAAAATATAGAAATGGAAAGTTATTGCATCTATTATTCGATTTGTCATATATTTGACCCATCAAGGCCGAAGAAAAACTTTAATGAGGTTAAAAAATAATTTTTTTTCTATTTGAACTTGTTTCTCATTTAAATAATTATAATTATTAAATTACAAATATATACATATATAAAAATAAATTTTTAAAAGGTAAATACTCTGAAATACTTTCTTAATAAACCGAATCGGATCAACAAAACAAAAACAACTATTGCCGTTTTACAAAGAAATAGTTTTGGGAAAACCTGTTTAAGGGGTTGACCCCATGAATGTAATGGTCGAATTTTTTTCATGAACACTTATATTTTTTAGTGAAAGTAAGAAAATTTCGTATATATATATGAAAAAAGGTGCTTTTCAAGAAAAAGTATGGTCGATCGAATCCGAGATGTCGGAAGCCCCTGGGTGCACTAAAGCAGAGTTAAGAGCCAAGATTGCTTATAGACAGTTGGAATCTATATCAGTTTTAGGTGCTGATAGTTTACAAGAGGTACCACGAACAGGATGCTCCTTTCAGAGCATGCCCCCGCCTAGACGTAGGAAACGGGTCCCTACAGACTCTGATAAAGAATATACAAACAATAAAAAGAGCAAGGAATCCCCTTCCCTTGCGTCTGCGACAAAAACTCCCTCGTCCTCAACTGCCCTTTGCAACAATCGCTTCGCAGCTTTAGCTGAGGAGATTAGTCCTGTTAAAGAGATGGAGACTTTCGAGGAAGCTATTGAAAGCAACGCAGAAATATGTTCGAATAATGTCCAGCCGCGTCAAACGGCAACTGCAAAACCACCTCCTATATATGTTCCCCACCTTAATAATATCGGAAATCTAGGAAACTTCCTTAATTAAGCAATCCAAGCGGGAAATTATATCATTCGGACTTCGAAAGCAGGAATTCCACGAATCTACACGTCAGATGCAACAGTTTTTAGAAATGTGGTCCGTACTTTGACTGCCTTGGAATGTGAGTTCTGGCACTATCAGCTCCGTGAGGAGAAACCTTACAGGTTGGTGCTGAAGAACCTACACTCAACAGTTCCTAAGGAAGAAATTGAGCGCTGTTTCACAGACAAAGGCTTCGTGGTTTTAAATATGTACTCGCCAAGGAAGCCTAGATGGCAAGAAATACCAATTGACGAAAACGATCACGAATAAGTTATCAATTTAAAAACGAGGCAAAATTTGTTTTTTTGTAAACCTCAAGCCAACTTTCAATGTAGACGAGTTACTTAAAGTGAATCGAATTGGAAGGCACAGGATAACAGTTGAGAAGGCCACTCGAAGCAAAAACATACCTTAATGTTTCAACTGCCAAAATTTTGGCCACACCCGCAATTGTTGTTTCTTAAAGACAACTTGTGGAAATTGTGCGGGACAGCATCCTATCAACTTAAAACAAGTAAGGTAGCAGCAGTCGAGTTTCCCGATTGCAAAATACCTTGTACCCTTAGACATGCTTACAATTTATTTATTTAATATCAATAAATAAATGAAACAATATTCTACCATATTAGAAAAGAGTACCATAACAATATAAATTTGGTATGATTTTGGTTATGAAAATAAGTTTCGTGTGTCATACACATTTCGCTGGGAACGTCGCAGTCGGCGTCGCGCAATGCGTGTTTTGCTGCGCTTCTGCTTTCCTTGCCATAGATTTTGCATGTGGCATAACTTCCGTGTTTCTTATCCGATTTGGTTCAAATTCAAAATTAGATAGCTTTTATAAGCACCAACGCATATGCCGAATTGCATAGCATTAGGTTAATAATTTTGGGCGTGGCAGTTTTTTGCGGTTTGCGGGGAGCGTGGTCGTGGCAGTTTTTTGCGGTTTGCGGGGGAGCGGGGGGTGATATCAAAATAAAACAACAAACTTATACTGCGTATGGTAATTACCAATCCAACGATATATGGCACATGTCTGTACCTCTTGTAGTTTCTGAGATCTAGGCGTTGATACGGACAGACAGACGGACAGACGGACGGACGGACAGACGGACATGGCTATATCGACTCGGCTGTCGGAGATGCTTCCTTCTGCCTGTTACATACACTTGCACCATATTATGATACCCTTTTCACCCATTTTTAATGGGTACAGGGTATAAAAATGCGAGGCCCTGCTTAACAAAAAGTACACATGCGCAAACTGCATGGAGAATCATCCTGCCAGTTTCAAAGGCTGCAAAGTCAAAATGAAGTTAACCAAAAAATTAAAGCCAGGAATTAGATCTCCCAACCTCAACAATAATGGAGAGTTTGAAAGCCGCCGTGCAGAAGTAACGATAATCCCGACTGTCAGAAACGGATGTTCGTATGCAGACATAGTAAGGACTAGTACTCGTAACAACTCCAGCGTTCCAGCTAAACAAAATTCGACTGTAAGTGGCGAGGATTGCAGCTCTAACAAGAAATATCCTTCTGTTGAAAAGGCTATCCAGGATATTAACGATCGATTAGATCATTTATTTAGACTAATCACTGAAACGATCGAAGCAAACAAGGCTTTTCGAGAAATAGTCCAAGTTCTGATAGCTAAAAAATGATGGCCTCTACTTTAAAACTCGGATTATGAAACGCAAGAGGAATTGTACAGAAAAATTATGAACTTAGAATTTTTCTTATTGCTCACTCCATAGATATCATGCTAATTACAGAGACTCATATGCGTCCTGGACTAAAAGTATACCTCCCAGGCTATCAACAATACTACGCGAAGCAGCCTAGTAACAACACCAGGGGAGGCTCAGCAATATTTATTAAAACTCTTATCAGCCACAGACAAAATGAGCCAATAATGCGATCTTTCTCCCAGATAACCAGCCTCGATGTACCAACGAATGGTGACATTTTCAAAATAGCCTCTTTGTATCTTCCTCCCAACGAACCCTGGACCAAAAACGACTTCGACCAACTACTTATCGAATTGGGCCCTAAATGTATAACAGGAGGCGATTACAATGCAAAGCACCAATGGTGGGGCAACCTTAGGACATGCAGTCGAGGAAAACGGCTCCATGAGGCCATCGTAAATAGCTTTAGCCAAGTTTCAGCTACAGGTAAGCCTACCTTTTATCCATCTAACATTAGACTGACCCCGACAGCCTTGGACTTCGTTATAATAAAGGGGATAGCAATAAACAAGTTTTCATTCACAACAAACTACGATCTGTCTTCGGACCACTTGCCAGTACTAGCAAGACTTAGGCACACTCTCCAATACAAAATCATAAATAGAACTATTCTATTACCCGGCTCTTCAGTAAAAAAATTCAAATACACTTTGAACAGAAGCATTAATTTAAACATCGAGATTAACCATCCAGAAGACATCGAAGATGCGGTAGAGATCTTTATGGACAAAATACAGTTGGCCGCGACACTTCCTGCCCCAAGAAGTAGAAATTTACCCATCCCGAATAGACACAATATGCTTCCACAAAATGCTTTAGACCTCATACCACTTAAACGAAGAGCAAGACGAGAATTTTCAAGAACAGGAGACATCCGTGCCCATAACATTTACAAAAGGCTGTCTAACCGTCTAAGAAAAATTCTGGCGAAAAACAAGCAGGACCACTTTGATGAAATGCTGGAAAATGCAAGCACTGATGCATCGACCAACTATTCGTTGTGGAAACTGACGAACAGCATTAAAAGACAGGTTATCCCAAAGGCTCCCATCAGGAATCCTACTGTCGGTTGGTGCGTCTCAAGCCATAAAAAGGCAGATGTCTTTGCAAACAGCTCAGAGGATAGATTTAAGCCTTTCAACCTCACTTCGGCAGAAAAGAGAGGCAGGGTGCAAATAATCTTAGAACAACCTTTCCAACTGGCGCCTTACAAATGCTGTCATGTTGGGAGAACTAATAACGCAGATAACAAATCTCAAAGCTAAAAAATCTGCAAGTGAGGACTTTCTGGATAACAAGACTCTTAAACTACTTCCCCTCAAAGCTATGCTTTTCGTAGTCTTACTATTTAATAGCATTCTGAGTCTGGGACCCTTTCCAAAGAAGTGGAAATCCCCAATCATAAATATGATTCCAAAGCCTGGTAAGCAATCTACTGAAGTAGAGTCATAAAGGCCCTGTTGAAATCTCAATTAAGAGTGCAAAGCGAATGTGTTATACTGAATGTAACGGGATCTAACTGATCTTTCTCTTTTGTTTTATTCTCTTAAGCGCGTTACGAGTTACGCATCATTTTATGTATTAGTTAGTCACAAATAAACTCTCATTCTAATAGGTTATGGGCCCAGGCAGAGCTCCTGTGCGCTATTATTTCTTGGAAAGTTTAACAGCGAAAAGTTGTTGATAATAGTCGAAAAGACTTGTGTGACTCGTGTTTAATAATGTGAAAAAAAATTATATTGATTTGATATAAAATGAGTTCCCAATACGCAATTGAGAAACTGGACAATGAAAACTATAGTGTGTGGTCTATTCAAATGAAAAGTGTGCTGATACACGCCGAATTATGGTCAGTGGTCAGTGGCCGTTTGCTGAAAAATGAAAATGACACAGCAGAACAAAAAGCCTCTTTCGATGCTAAAGACGAAAAGGCACTTGCAAGTATAATGCTATGTATAAAGCCGACGCAAATTAATTATGTGAAACATTGTGTAACTGCTAAGGAAGCTTGGAAAAAACTTGATAAAATTCATATGTCATCCGGTCCAGCGAGACGCATACATTTGTTTAAGCAGTTGTTGTACATGAAAATGAGTGAGACAGAAAGTGTGGAGGAACATTTAAATAAATTCAGTGCATTGGTAGAAAAGCAGCAAGAAATTGAACAAAGTGTGCCAGAATAAATGCTCGTCATAATTTTACTTTCGAGCTTGTGTGACTCATTTGAAAATTTTGTTGTCGCCATTGAAACGCGCGACACATTGCCGGCGCTGAGTGCTCTCAAGGTTAAACTTCTAGAAGAGGGAGAGAGGCGCAAGACAAACGAAACGGTGATCGAAAAGGAACAGAAATTGTTCGCGTCGGGTACGGAAAAACAATATTCAAAAAGGAATATAGAAAAAGGTGTCGAATGTTGGTCATGTGGAAAGCGCGGTCATATTGCTGCAAAGTGTAGATCGAAAGAAAAATTGGCAAAACATAACAAAGCAAAAGAAGAAAATTCAAACGGGAATAAGCCAAAAGCGTTTTCGGTGCAGATAAAAACGAAATGGACAGTAAAAGTACATGGTGTCTAGACAGTGGAGCAACAACTCATTTTTGTGCTGAAAAAACAATCTTTGTATCAATGCGTGAACACAAGGAAAAAATAATGTTAGCAGGCGATAATTACGTAGAAGCCGAAGGGCGCGGTACATTGAATTTGTGCTATGGAAAGAGAACGATCAAACTGCTTAATGTATTGTACGTAAAAAATTTGCAATGTAACTTTATTTCGGTGCAAAATAGCAACTGCAAAAGGATTGAAGGTGATTTTTAGTAAGAACGAAGCGAAAGTAATAGACACTGACGGAGACACTTTACTAGTTGCTAAACGCAAAAATGAATTGTTCTTATTTGAAAATAAATCAGAAAGAGTGTTCGCAATTAATGGAGAAAAGTATGAAATGATTAAGTGGCATAAGTGGTTTGGACATTTGAACTTGAATAGTATGCAGAAAATGATTAACAAAGACATGGTGTATGGTTTGAAAATAAAATCGTGTGATTTGAACGGTTTCGTATGCGAAACGTGTGCCAAATGCAAAATTTGTGTAAAACAGTTTCCAAACGCGTCGGAAAGCCGCGGAACTGAAGTGTTAGGACTTATACACACGGACATATGGCAAACAGGATAGAAAATAAAAAGGATCCGTAGTGACAACGGTCGAGAATGTGTTTCCCGAAGGTTTGAAGAATACCTGGGGAGTCAAGGCATTCAAAGACAGCTAACAGTCCCCTATACTCCTCAACAAAACGGAGTTGCAGAACGTGCTAACAGAACCCTCCTGGAAATGGCTCGCAGTATGTTAACTCATGCTGGAGTGGGTGAGAGTTTTTGGAGAGAGGCTATAATGACAGCGGCATACTTACGGAACAGAGCAGAGACGTCGACACTAGCTAATATAACACCATTTGAAGCCTGGTTTGGAAAGAAGCCAAGTGTATCCCATCTACGTGTGTTTGGGTGCAAAGCGATTGTATTGAACAAAACACATAGCAAGAAGTTTCGTCCAAAGGGAGAAGAGCACATATTAACTATTCTCAAACTTCTAAGGCTTATCGTTTATACAACCCGGAAAAACAAAGCATTGTGATAGCCCGAGATGTTGTGTTTATAGAGGATGATAGAGCATCAGTCCCAGGAGAAGTAATTATTGAATTGGATGAGTCTGCTGGACACCGAGAAGATCATATTGACAACAATGAACAGTCGTTGGATGTTCAAGGCGACGAAGAGTCTGAAGAAGAGACAGAACAAAAAACATCGCAGAAGAGGGGCCCAAGTCGCCCCAAGATAGTCCGAACAGGATCACTGGGCCGTCCACGAAAAGAGTACAATATGCTAAATGTTATAGCTGGAAATAATATGGTGGTACCAACAAACGTGCGTGAAGCATTGACTGGAGAACATTCTGATGAATGGAGAATCTCGATGCAGAAGGAGTTTGATCACTTGCGAGCTACAAACACTTGGAGCTTGGTTGACCTTCCTGAAGAGCAGAAAGCAATCGGGTGCAAGTGGGTGTTTACCATTAAACGCGACAAAAATGGTAAAGTTGATCGACTCAAATCGAGGTTGGTAGCCAAAGGTTGCGGACAGCAGTATGGCATGAATTACCTGGAAACATTTTCCCCGGTGGCACATTACCCTTCAATAAGGTTAGTGATTGCATTGGCTGTCGAGCATGGCATGATTATGCACCAAATGGACGTGTCAGCAGCGTACCTAACAGTGAACTGAAAGATGAGGTCTACATGAGACAACCTGAAGGTTTTGTAGACGCAAAACATCCAAATCGAGTCCTGCGATTGCATAAGTCCTAATACGGTCTAAAGCAGAGTGGACGCGAGTGGAACTAGAGGCTAGATGAAGTTCTAAACAAAATTGGATTCATTTCCAGTCCTAGCGAGCCTTGCATATACACAAAGAAAATTGCGGAAAACCTAAACATTATTGTAGTATATGTTGATGATTTAATTCTTGCTTGTTCCAGAAAAAATGACATCCTTAGCATCAAGAAGCAAATATCAAATGAGTTTGATGTTGTAGCTGGCGGAGAACTGAAACATTTCCTAGGCATGGAAATAGAGAGGTGTGGCGAAACTGGCAGTGTTACTATAGGCCATAAACAATTTATTGCTGGTCTACAAAAATACTATGGTATGGAAGACTGCAAACCCAACGCGATTCCTCTGGGGGCGGGCTTTCAAGTTAAATGCGAGGATGCATGCTGCACAAAAGTGGATCAGAAGAATTATCAATCACTCATTGGTTCTTTGATTTATTTGGCTATGACGACAAGACCAGGTATCATGCATAGTGTGGCATGATAATTGGCACAAAGAAATGCTGATCCTCACAAGGAGCACGAAGTGGCTGCAAAGCGTGTCTTGAGGTACCTTAAGGGCACAGCTGACATGAAGCTATGTTACGAACGTACAGGTGTACATGTCCATTGTTTCGTTGATGCAGACTGGGCTGGTGATAGCACAGATCGCAAATCCTTTACTGGTTGGACATTCATCATGTCTGGTGCGGCGATATCATGGGAGTCCAAAAAGCAGACCATTGTGGCACTTAGTTCAACTGAAGTTGAGTATGTGGCGCTTTCAACAGCAGCAAAAGAGGATGTTTACCTTAAAAATCTGGTAAAGGAGATAGGAATAGGACTGGTTCCAAAGATGGTTATCTACAGTGATAATCAAAGCGCACAATGTCTGGCAAAAGACTCCAAGTTTCATTCACGAAGCAAACATATTGATTTTAAGTATCATTGTACTACAATTATATAAGAAAAATGTTATTGATATTAAGTATGTTTCAACAGAAAATATGATTTCTGATATTTTAACAAAAAACTTAAATAAGATCAAGCACACAGGTTTTGTTAAACAGTTAGGTTTAAATTGAATTGAAAATTATGTTTAAAAGAAAAATGGATATTTAAGTTAACTTGTAAAGACATGTCTCTTTGAGAAGGAGTGTTGAAATCTCAATAAAGAGTGCAAAGCGAATGTCTTATACTAAATGTAACGGGATCTAACTGATCTTTCTCTTTTGTTTTATTCTCTTAAGCGCGTCACGAGTTACGCATCATTTTATGTATTAGTTAGTCACAAATAAACTCTCATTCTAATAGGCCCATTAGTCTTTTACTCAATGGCAATTCGGTTTCCGAAAAAGTCATGGCACACCAGAACAGCTTCACCGGGTGACCAACTTTGCCTTAGAGGCAATGGAGAACAAGATGTACACAGTAGCAGTATTTATGGACATACAACAAGCTTTCGACTGAGTTTGGCATGACGATCTTTTATCGAAGCTAAAAACTCTCTTGACGCCGCAATTATTTATACTAATTAAAAATTTTCTTCCAGAAAGGAGATTTAGTGACGTTGTTGATGGCGAAAAATCAACACAGCCATCCATCTTGGCAGGTGTACCCCAAGGTAGTGTGCTAGGCCGGACCTTGTATTCGCTGTACACTTCCGACATGCCGGAGTCCTGATGCTGTAATGTTGAAGTTGAAGACGAAGACAGTATAATAGCAACATATGTGGACGACACTGCGGTAATGGTCAGGAGTAAAGAAATGAGTACTGCAACCAGGGGACTACAAAATTACGTAACGGCTTTCGAAGAGTGGCCAATGGAATGGAACATAGGAATAAATTGCAGCAAATGTGCTTACGTAACATTCGCCAAAAGGCCTTTGAATTGCCCAGGAATTACAATGCTTGGCTCCACACTTCAACACAAGACCCACTACAAATACCTTGGTGTAATTTTCAATAGAGGATTAACGTTCCAAAGGCACACAACTATGATTAAACAAGCTGTGCTTTCAAAGGATACAAAAATGTCATGGTGAAACAAACTTTCGTTGACAAATAAAGTCCGCCTCTATAAATCCATTTTGAGCCCATTTTGGAACTATGATTTGTACCTGAACAAAATAAGAGTTGCGCAAAGCAAGATTATCAGATCTAATTTTAACGCCCCCGTAGCATGGTACATGAGAACAGAAGACATAGAGAGGGACCTTAACATTGCCAAGATAGGCGATGTATGCAGGACGCACGCGAAAGGATACTTAAGACGTCTTGGCCTCCACCCCAACACATTGACGAGGAGCCTTACCCCCCACGAAAAAGAAGACTGAAGAATTATTACCCCCAAATTATTACGCGCGGCTCCCGCTGCATAACGTACAACCCACCACTCGCCCAACCGACCGAGGGCGCTGTCGTTTATCGTACGGCTCGGATAGCGGGGATAGCCCCGACAGAATAAAGTATAGAAAAGATTACGAGGAGGAAGAAGAGTGCGTTTGTTGCACTGAAAGGCCGTATAATAGAATATATTCCGTTGTAGTCAAAACGCAAAACTATAAAAAGGAATTAGCTTAACTGACTGAAGTTTATATAGGGCAGAAGGGGATTTATATTGAAGATAAAGCTTAACGTCGTCTGCATACATAAGAACCAGAGAGTTCCCGATGTAGCCCTAACAAGAGTGTACATCATTTAAAAGGACACGTTGGGTTCTCCCAGCTAAGTAGCTGAAAATCCACATAAGAAAGCCTGAGGGAAATACCAAGATATTAAGTTTACTCAAAAAGAGTGAATGGTTGATAAAGTCAAATGCTTTGCTGAAGTCCGTATGCATACCATCTGTTTGAAAGCCATTACGGAAGCCATCTGTAATAAAGGACGTCAGCTCCAAAAGGTTTCTGGTGGGGGAGTGACGCTTTATGAAACCATGATGGCATGGAAAAATAATTGAACTGCAGATTCGAGATTCCTCTATAGTTGGCAGCATCGGTTTTTTTTACATTTGCGGAAAGATCGTTTTTCCACAGATAGGGAGAAATGTTTTAGAATAGGATTGCACAATGGCTTAGCGCAGTTCTTCAGTTAACAGCCTGGAACACCACCAGGACCTGGGGAATAGACTGGTTTCAGAAGATCCGATTACACACTGCTTTCGGAGAAAGATGGTCTGAAAATAAGGCTGATCCATTGTTTGAAAGAATGTTGCGAATAGATCGGCAATACCCTGAAGGGAGAAGATAAATTTTTACGCGTAGTGTTCACAAAAATTATAAAACTGCTTTGGATCTTGTTCAAACTGGATCCGGCAGCGGTAAATCTAGTTCTTCTAATACTCAGCGTTATACACTGAAGTTTGACCGAATTACTAAGTATCTTGAAAGAGTTACATTGCAGCCACTTTTTTTATATCTCTTAAGGAGACTCCTTAATTTCTTAATATAATTCATATAGATATTCATATATTTTAATTTTCGTCGAGGCGGTTGGATACTTCCATGGCACGCAAGAGTAATAAAAAGCGTTAAGCGTTTTGTAGAATGGTTCTAAAGCGATATTAATATCAGTGCATTCCCAGAGATCGGACCAATCGAATGTATAAATTAAGTTGCTTAGTCTCTACATGGCGGCACTGAAGATTGCTAGAAGTAAGGGTTTTAATGGACACCTCAAGCGCTAGATGGTTAGGATCTTCTGGGGTCGAAAGTGGCATGGCTCTGAAAAGGGTTAATCCATCGGGATCAGAAACAAAGCATGGGTCTAGAAGCCAACCCTAAGAATTTCTTACCCGAAGTAAAATCATGGTGCATTGAAAGGGATAAAAAAGTCTCCCAGAGTCATTAGCAGGTTGGTATCGTCTGAATATCAGACAACTGATGCCAATACGTTAGCGGTTCGGATAATACCCCCTTCTACATAAGAATAGCTAATAAACAGCGATTGCGCATACATAGTGATTTTCACACTGGGGTTTTCAAAATTACCAGACATTGGCAACTTCTCCTCTTTCGAAGCGAAATCGGAGTGCACAGAGATTAGTCTTTCTTCTCTTCGCAGAGGTCTGTCCCGTCTGAAAGTGGTGTCCCTATCTGGTAATACTTCAAAGCTAAATATCTCCGACTCTAACTCGGCTTATGGAAAGACTATAATGTGGGTTGCAAATGAAATGCTATCAGTATAAGGTTTAGTGAGCCTACTATGTAACCACAAATGTTCCTAATGCTTTAATGAAGGGGCAGACCGATCAGTGGTTTAAGCTTTTGGAGTTTCACTCCAACAGGCTTGGTAATTAAATTCTTAACTTCTCAGCTCAGCTCATATTTATGTACGAATATGTTGTAAGGCCAGAAGCATATTGAGAACATTATAATACAAGAATTTAAATTCTTGTTAGAAGAATTTTAATTCTTGTTAGAAGAATTTTAATTCTTGTTAGAAGAATTTTAATTCTTGTTAGAAGAATTTTAATTCTTGTTATGAGAATGAGAATATTGAGTCAGAATATTTTAGCTACGGCTTTCAATTTAGAATCACCTGGAGTGATACCATAGAAGATATTACGGACGAGTTATGCTCAATTGTATAGTAAAATTGAGGAACCGACTATTTATTTACAACTCCGGGTGTTGGGAAATCAGTGTTTTCCGGCTGAAGATTGATTTCGGCATATACTACATCCTAAACAGCGGTTTTTTTATACTGGGAGACACATTTAGAGGCTGAAGGCAGAGGCGTTAAATTGGTCGTTGATTTTACGGAAACCACCGAGCAACTCTTTAAACCCGTTCTTAATCTGTCGCATGGAAGTTCGCATCTCTTTTTGAACAGCACGGCATCCAGTACAACAAACGTGGAAGCCTGCACTACTGTATCCGAAACTGAGGCGGTGAAACCGGCACAGTTAGCATGCACAACGTTTTCATACTAGTCTGGTACGCGAAAATCGCTTTGTTGCACGATTCCATAGCACAGACACTATAAAACTTCATATTAGAAAATAATTTTAAAGCGAAATTAATACACAAACTTATTAGCTTAAAATACTGTACATAAGAGTAAGATTGGTAGATAAGAGAGCAAGAATGAGGGGGATTCAAGAAGAGCACAAACTGATAGAGATGAGACTAATGCAGATTTGAAAAAACAAAAACAGATGATAGAAAAAACAAAACACTGCCTTATTTGGGTATATATAAATAAATACTTTTCTTACCGAAATACAAACTGGGAAATTAGGTGACTGTATATTTAATTTGTTTGTTTTAAGAAACGCCGGTGTGTTTAAAGATAAGCAATAAGTAAAAGGCGAAGAGCGCACAAACTTTCGTTTAATTTCTTTTTCCGTCTCCGTGACGCATTCTTAATGTGTCTTTCCGTACATACATTTTGATACCTTCTACCTAATCGCTTGAAAAACTCGAATTATTTTTTTGTCCCATTGGTTTTATGACAACGCCGCCAAAAGTTCAAAGCTGGTAAGTGACCTATTTTTTACAGCAATAAAAACTATTTATAAACCGTTGCATTCTTAGCTGTTATCTCTGTAAAGTCTACCAAAGCCTACCACTGAAATTTAACTCAGTAAGCCTGTATATTATATGGTAAATACCACAAGCAACTTCGGTCTCCACTTAATAAACACCTTCGTGCCTATTCTCAGTTATTCTGGGTTTTTTCGCAGAATCCCTACAAAAAATAAGCTATGCATGGCTGTTCATATGATATGCCATCATAATGCTCTATATTAACTGTTGAATTCTAGTTTTGCTAATCCTAGTGGACTGCAATTTACTCCAGGTATCCACCTTCTCGGACCAGACAAATAGCCTTTATCTCAAGATCGATTGGCGGCAAGCCTGCTGCGTCTCCGGATATAGTCCTGAAGCCTCTAATCTACCACCACCAGTAGTTTCCTGGCCGGGTAATTGGGACCTCCTATGTTGGGCATGAGCCTGGACAAGGACGCAGTTGTTATTGATGCTTTCCTGCTCGCGTAGCTAGCATGATCCTTAAAAGCTAGCCTGTGGTCTATCATTACTCCCAGATATTTTAAGGAGTCTTGTGATGCCACCTGTGTCACGTTGACCGTGATCAGCATTCTCTCCACCTTCTTCCTGCTGCTTAATAGGACAGCCTCGGTCTTGTGCGCCGCAATTGTTAAGCCGGCTTTCTCTAGCCAGTCGGTGGCCATAGTAATTGTCGCGTTGCACTTCTCTTCGAGGACTGCTATTGTCTTGGCCACTGCAGTTATTGCCATATCGTCCGCAAAGCAATGTAGCTCAG
Source organism: Drosophila ercepeae (assembly GCA_018150545.1). Lineage (NCBI taxonomy): Eukaryota > Metazoa > Arthropoda > Insecta > Diptera > Drosophilidae > Drosophila > Drosophila ercepeae. The sequence continues at coordinate 752,162 of JAECWL010000097.1, read as the reverse complement.
CTCCTAAGGGCCTGTTGATGCCCAGGATTCCATCATACATAATGTTCCATAAGATCGGTCCAAGCACAGATCCTTGTGGAACACCTGCAGAAACACGGCAGCATCTCGGGCCAGCGTCCTTGTCAAACCAGAGGACACGATCCGTGAAGTAGCTTCCGACGACGATCCTGAGATACTCCGGGATACCCATCCTATGCATGCCGCTGAGGATTACTGGCCATCTGGCGGTGTTGAAGGCGTTCTTCACGTCCAACGTGACGATTGCGCAGTACTCCTTCCTACCACCCAGCCATCTATCACCATCGAGAGCGTTCTCGGCGATGTTTCTCACCGCCATAAGTGCGTCCAGAGTGCTCCTGCCCTTCCGTAATCCGTGCTGCTGCGTACGAAGGCCGTTGCTGCTCTCTGTGATTGCCTCTATTCGAGCATACAGGATGCGCTCGATTAGCTTGCCCACGATGTCCAGTAGGCACAGCGGGCGGTAGCTAGTTGTGGCGTATGCTGATCCCTTGCCTTTCGGCAGCAGAACTAGTTTTTGACTTTTCCACCTCATCGGAAAGACCCCGTCCAAGAGACACTTCTGGAAGGTTTCCCTGAATATATCGGGTCTAGTTAACGCCGCTGCCTTGACGACTGCTCCAGGAAATCCATCCAGGCCAGGAGCTTTGGTGGGCTTGATTCGTTTGGCTGCCTCCACAACTTCGAGGTCTGTAATGCTCGTGAAGTAATAGGGGGGGGGAGCTGCTGCTGTTGGCCGCCATAGAGTGGTCTGCCTTGGGAATAGTTCTGCTACTATGCTAGCCAGAACATCCGGGTCAGTTGGAGTTGCCTCTCTCTTCCTTAGCTTGTTAGCTACGAGTTTGTAGGCAAGTCCCCAGGGCTCTCTATCCACGGTATCTAACAGTTCCTTATAGGCCCGCGCTTTGGCAGCCAATATGCCGTGCTTAAACTCAGAGCGTTTGCTTCTAAAAGCCTCCATGAGTTCTGCGTGCTGGGTGCTGCCTCTGGCTCGTTGCGCCCTTCTCCTTGCCCTTAGGCATTCCAAGCGTAGCTTGCTTAAGTTGGCGCTCCACCAGTACACTGGGGGCTTGCGCTACTCTTTTTTCCTCCGACTCGTTTCGAATCTCAAATGGACACGCAGATTCAATGGCGGCCGACCTCATGAAGATGCTTGAGGCAACGTGTGATGCAACCATGCCAAGGTTGCAAGGTTCAACACATCCCCTTGCACTTGTAACATCACGTGGGCCGGACGTCCTAGATGATGAGGCACCTTGACCACCCAACGGTTACCGTGCCCTTCTTTAAGACCGCGATCGCATCATTCGCGTTCATCAGGACAGAGGCTATCTGAGTCCCATCCCGCATCCTACTTAGTCCTTTAATGTCCTCTGGTTTCAGCAGAATGCCTTGAAATTGGGAGACCAGGCAGCTGTGGAGATCTTCCGCTGTCGTGGCCTCGTCCAATCCACTGTAGGATAGTGTTATTCTATGAGTACCCGTACGTACCGAAGCCATGTCTTTTAGAGTTGCTTCTAGCTCGGTCTCAAATTTGGGGACACTGTCTGAGACTTTTCCCTCTACTTCCAGCGGCTTGATAGTTCCCCTTGCTGAGTTCTGCGGACTTTGCGAACATGTTTGCCCATTTCCGCATACGAGGCCTCTCCCGTCTTCTTTAATATAAGTGCCTCCGGCTTCTTCCTCAGGCGTTTAGGCTAAACTTTTTTCCACTCGCCTCCAGTGCTAGCCTCCTTGGCGACGGATGTACACCTTGCTGGTGTACAACTTGCTAGTGTAGCCTTTTTTCCAGGCTTTTGGGGCTCGGTTTGGGTAGAAGCGGTCGAAGAAAGATTCTCTTAAGCGACGCCTTCGTGAAGCTCGATGGCCCTGTTGCTGAGAGCCGAGAGTTCCAGTACTACGCTCTTGTCATTTATGACTACATGGCGCCAAATTTCGATCGCGGATAGTATCGCGTTAATTTTATTTCCCATCCTGGCGAGGATGCTCCGTAGGTCTTCATTCTTCAGTCCAAGGGCCTTATAGGCGATTCCGTTGGTGATTTCCTTCCTTTCCTGTGCGACGGAACGCTGATAACGTCCTTTGAATTCGGGTTGCTCGTATTAGTAGCGCTGCTGGCTACAGGGGCCGAGTTGTCCAGCTCTGCCGCACTGCGGGGGCTAGTCGGTATATCCTCCAACACAACCGCCGGCGCAGGGGTTCCCGCGGCTAGGTCTAAGGGCCCTATAGGCGATCCGATTAATGATTTCCTTCCTTTCCTGTGATAACGTCCTTTGCCTTCTGGTTACTTGTATTGATAGCGCTGCTGGCTACAGGGGCCGAGTTGTCGAACGCTGCAGCACTGCGGCGGCAAGTCGGTATATCCTCCAGCACAACCGCCGACGCAGGGGTTCCAGCGTCCTGCACTGAAATTCCTCCCCCTTTTGTTGGGGACCTTGACATTCTGGAGCTCCTCCTGAATGGGTCATCATCGGTGGGGGCGGGGCCCCCCGCTGCTCTGTCCATTTAGTTCCCGATGACCAGATCTGGCAGCACTATTGGTCTGCGATGAGTTGTCAGCTCCACCGGCTGATTTAACAGATGCGCCTCCCACCGCAAATAGTGCAATCGGAAAAGAACAAAATGAGAAATTGTATTTTGGACCTTCTTAACACACTTGCTTTGGTTTGGTTCGCTCAGCCGAACAATTACAAGTTCCCACGATGTGGCTCTGTGCAATATAAGCTTGTTTCAGCTGGGCTGTCTCCGTCATAATGATTTTTTCGCGCTGCGTATGTTGAGAACGTTTTTTTTATTTTGTTCAGCTCCTCCTTCGATGCCGTCTTTATCTCGTCAATCGTAGCGTAACGTCGTTCTTTCATGGGCCTCTTCAGTTAAGGGAACAAGTAAAAGTCACAGGGGCCACATCTGGAGAATACGGTGGCTGCGGCATCATCAGTGTGTTGTTTTTGGCCAAAAAGTTGCGCACAAGCAACGATGTGTGAGCAGAGGCGTTATCGTAGTGCAAAAGCCAATTTTTGTTCTTCCACAAATTTGGGCGTTTCTGGCGGATTGCTTCGCGCAAATGACTTAACTTGCGCATAACTTAGGAACGAACGTACGAATTTCGCGGCGACCCGTCTCATGCCTAAATCATTGATAACAAGTGAGAAAAGTTATCTTCGGCTTGCCGAAGATGGTATACCCTTGAAAACAAAAAGTTTTCCATACAAAGACTTGTTTTCGTATCGGTCGTTTGTATGGCAGCTATATGATATAGTGATCCGATCCGGATCAAACTTTCAAAAATCATGTATGGCTATGTCAAATGGATAAATGTTGAATTCGGTTGCAATAGCTTAGAAAACAAAAAAGTTTTCCATACAAAGACTAGTTTTCATATCGGTCGTTTGTATGGCAGCTATATGATATAGTGGTCCGATCCGACCGATTCTTAAACTTGATCTGCGTGCAACAAAAATAATGATCTGGTAAAAATTTCAAAACGCTAGCTTTAAAACTACTGTCTATTTTTTGCATAGAAACAGACGGACAGACGGACAGACGGACATGGCTATATCGACTCGGCTGTTGATGCTGATAAAGAATATATATACTTTGTGGGGTCGGAGATGCTTCCTTTAATGCGTTACACATTTCTGGACAAAATTATAATACCCCTTTCAAGGGTATAAAAATAGAATGGCACGAGCCAGTCGATATGTGTAGGTTCTTAGCAACTTCTCTAACGGTGATTCGACGATTGGCCAATACAATTTTCTCCACTTCATTAATTTTTTCGTCTGTTGTTGAAGTGCTCGGGCGTCCGGCACGCTCTTCGTCGTTCACATCTTTTCGGCCTTCTGAGAACATTTTATACCACCGATAAACTTTGCTTCGGTCCAAGGTGGCTGCTCCGTATGCCACAGTCAACATTCCGAATACATCCGCACACAAAATTTGATACAGGTTCTTTGATCCATTTTTTTGAAAAGGTAAAAATCGAAGACGATCCATAACACGTGCAAGCAAAGCCACTTTCAACAATTAAGTGAACATTCAAAATGGCCGAGCTTGTCGGCATAAGTGACACCCATGAGTACCAACATAACGCCACAAAAAAATCGAAATTCAATTATATTTAACCCGCGACAATTGTTCGCGATACTTTTTGAACACACCTCGTAAGTGTTGAGGATGTTTCAAATTCAAAAGAAACTTCCCGCCTTAAAGAGAGGGCGCTTTTTGCCAAAACATTTTTTCTTATCGATGTATCGATTCAAGTAACACATAACCTAAGAAAGCTGTCAAAGAGAGTAAATAAACCAAAAGTTAATTTAGAAGAAATATTGTTTATTTACCGGCCTAAATAACAAAAGAAACTAAAGTTATAATAGGTTATGGGCCCAGGAACGTTTTGTTCAATTTAAAGTCTGTAGAAAAAGTGAATTACGCTCGATTACAATGGATTTGGCGAAGCACATCACGAAGCTCTCAGGTGCGACCGATTGGCCGATTTGGAAAAGAAAAATCCGAGACTTGATTGACTACCACGATGGTGTTCTCGACGCGTTGGACGGAAAGATTGTAGCAGCAGACGAGAAGAAGCACAAGGAGCAGAGCGACTTTTTCCGGAAGGCCAACAGCTACGCAAAATCCATGATCACCACTGCGGTCACGGATTCAGTCTATGGACAAGAATACAGCTCACGATACATGGGATGCCCTGAAAAATCTGTTTGAAGCAACAGCAAAGGATCAAGTTTTCAGGATCTGTAACGAGTTTTTCGCCTTTTCTTGGGATCCAGGTAACGATGTATCAACTCACATAGCAAAATTACGCGGTCTCTGGAATGAATTAAATCTTGCCTTAAAGACTAAAAATGAAAATGAGCTCCCAGATTTAATTCTTGTTTGTAAAACATTGCAAATTTTGCCAAAATCTTTTGAAACGTTCCGTCAGAGTTGGATGCTCTTGACAAAAGAAGAAGAAAAGACTTTTGATGAACTAACGAATCAACTTGTTATGTCTGAGAGGAACTTTAGGTCAAAAATGGACGAAGAAAAGACGGGTCAAGAGGCATTGGTATCCAGAGCACAAAAGGAAAATCCTCAGGATTCAGGAGCAAATGGTCGGAAATACGATACCTGCAACTACTGCAAGAAAAAGGGGCACTCTGTCAGGAATTGTATAAAATGGAAGAAGGATGTCTCAGTTCACAACGACGTGTTTGCAGCAGAGGCAAACTCAGAAGACGACTGGTGGATAGACAACGGAGCAACACAACATGTGGTGAAATCGGCAAAGTATTTTGAGCATTACGAGAAATTTGAAAAACCTAGTTGGAAATGAAACCGAGCTGCGGGAAATGAAACCTTGTCAGCTTTGGGCCAGGGTACAATCAAAGTCAGAACGATTGTCCATGGAAAAACATTTTTTATGTCCTTGAAAAATGTTTGGTTTGTTCCCAAAATAACAAAAAATCTGTTTTCAGTACTGTCTGCCCAAGACAAAAATCTTAGTAGTCGATTTGAGTCGTCAGCAACAGAATGCAGTCTCAAGGTGAACCACAAAATTGTTCTCACTGGGACCAGAGAAGTAGGAGGAACACTCTACAAAGCAGCAATCGAGCCCATTCTACCAGAACGAAATGTCGAGGTCAATTTCGCAACTTCAGGATTTTCAACTCTTCAACTCTACCACGAGAGGTGGGGACATCAGGACAAAAACCACATTAGGGAGATGCTCAAAAGAGAAATGGGCATTGAAGTTAAGCTTGAAAGCAATCTTTGTGAGCCTTGCATCTATGGAAAAGCACATCGATTGCCATTTGGAACGAGGAAAACAACAACGAAGCCAGGTGAATTGATATCAGGGGATGTTTGCGGCCCATTTGAGAATTCTTTCCAGATGAAAAGGTACCTCGTGGTCTTCAAGGACCATTTCACGAGATTTCGTTACGGGTACATCGTCAAGCAGAAATCAGAGGTCAAAGATGTGCTGCGACACATGATCTCTCACGCTAAGCAACAAGGGCACGTAATTCAAGAATTTCTGAGCGACAACGGAGGAGAATTCAACTGTTCAGGAGTGCGTGAAATTCTTCAGGAAGTTGGAATAACTTTTCGACTAACTGCTCCCTATACTCCAGAGCAAAACGGGGGTGTTGAAAGAGAGAATCGTAATATAGTCGAAATGGCAAGGACCTTTAAGTATTCTAATCCTGAAACTAAATTTCCAGAGGCAATTTGGGCCGAACTAGTCAGCACAGCAGTCTACATTCTCAACAGGACGGGAAAATCATCGCTGAAAAGAAGAACGCCTTACGAACTGTGGTTGTCCAAGAAGCCAAGGATTAAACATCTCCGAATCGCAGAAGAAAGATGGACGAAAAAGCAAAGAAGGGGTACTTGGTGGATTATGACGGTGATGAAAGATATCGTGTTTACTTACCAGAGGAGCACAAAGTAATTGTGTCGAGAGACGTAAAATTTCAAGAAAAATTCAGCGAATGTTATTCAAGTGTCAACCTTCCTTTCAAAGATTCCAAGAAGAAAGATGTCGTAGAAGACAATAAGGAAGAATACGACGTAAGTTCACACAAAAGCGAGGACGAAGATACGATTAAGAAGGAAGACTTCGAAGAAAACACAACTGAGACAGAAAGCGAAGACAATTACGAGACAGGAGGAGAAACGAGCTTCGACGAAGAAATTGACAAAAGAGGAATACAGTCGATGAGGTTGAGAGATCGTTCGTTGTTAAAAAGGCCAGGACATCTGGATGATTACGTATCAGCAGCTGAGAATTTCGTGTTGGAGAGTCCAGACACCTTCCATGAAGCCGTCAACAGCAACTTCGAGTGGAAGAAAGCAATGGACAAGGAAATTAAGTCTTTACACGAAAATGAAACCTGGAAATTGACAAGACTTCCAAAAGGTTCGAAAGCACTCCCGTGCAAATGGGTCTATCGAGTTAAAACCCACCCCGACGGAAATATTGATAAATACAAAGCTCGTTTGGTCATAAAAGGATTTGCTCAAAGACGAGGGATTGATTACGATCAAACTTTTAGTTCCGTCGCTAGAATGGAGACAATTCGCTCAGTGTTGAGTGTTGCAGCGAAGAATGACATGTTTTTGGCCCAGTTCAACGTCTCGACTGCTTTCCTGTACGGAGAATTGGACGACAAAGAGATCTACATGCAACAACCTGAAGGATACGAGCAATGACAAGGGTTGGTTTGCAGATTGATAAAGAGCCTTTATGGACTCAAACAAGGACCAAGATGTTGGCAAAAGCGCTTTGGAGGTTTCCTGCAGAAACTCGGTTTCAAAGTCAGCGAGGCGGATCCATGTCTTTACATCAGGGAAAGAAATAACAAAAGGATTCTACTTGTTATTTATGTAGACGACGGACTCGTCGCAGCGACGGATGTTCAAGATTTGGAAGTTTTTCAAAATGAACTAAAAGCAGAATTTAAAATAATCACGAACAAGGCCGAGTGCTTCTTAGGACTCGAAATCAAGAAGCAAGAGCACGGAATAAAAATTGGTCAACAAGGATATGCCAAAAAGATTCTGGAGCGTTTTCAGTTTTCGGAATGCAAAGCAGTTTCTTCCCCACTTCTCAAGAATTCGGATATTTCGTCAGCAGGGAAAGAATCAAAGCCAACTGCGTTCCCTTATCGCCAAGCCATCGGAGCAGTTATGTACCTAATGCTCGGAACAAGGCCAGACTTGGCATTCAGTATTGGATTTCTCTCAAGGTCACTAGAAAACCCTACAAACGAAAATGTCGCCCAAGTAAAGAGGGTTTTTCGATATATTTCCGGAACCGTCGACCTCGGAATAACTTATCGGAGACAGAAGGAGGGGATCCTCGAATGTTACAGCGATGCAGACTTTGGTGGCTGTACAAAGACAGGAAGATCTACCTCCGGGATTATTATCAAGTTTGCCTCAGGAATAATCTCCTGGAAAAGTCAAAGACAAGCAACGGTGGCCACGTCCACGACAGAGGCTGAAATAGTAGCAGCTAATGAGGCTGCTAAAGAAATAATTTGGTTAAAAAGATTGTTTCAGGAAATCGACAGTTTGAACCGAGTCCCGATTCTTCAGGTCGATAACACTGCAGCCATGAAGTTGGCTCAGAACCCGGAATTTCATCGCCGGACTAAGAATATCGCCAACAAGCATTTCTTCATCCGTGAGAAAATCGCCGAGGGGGAATTCAAGATTGAGCAAATTCCGACAGAACAACAGCTCGCCGATGTGATGACCAAGCCGATCCCCAGCACTCAACTAAGGATTGTCTGCGACAAGATTGGACTGTCTTAAGAAAGAAAAAGGAGGGATGATTTATTTGCATTGTATAGACTCATTAAGTTTTCAAATATGTATGTCAATATAAAGTTTTGAATTTTCACAAGGGAAAGTGTTGAGGATGTTTCAAATTCAAAAGAAACTTCCCGCCTTAAAGAGAGTAAATAAACCAAAAGTTAATTTAGAAGAAATATTGTTTATTTACCGGCCTAAATAACAAAAGAACCTAAAGTTATAATAGTAAGTGCCGACTCGATCAGATGATTTCGAGTCAGAGGAGTCTAGAGATATTTTTTTTTATTAAGCGAGTTTGTAATGAGGTGTGCAGATTATCTGCAGTTGACTTTCTTTTTTTTTATGTCCAAATTGGTTAGTGTGAATAAAATTATTATGGGTTAGGAATTACCCTAGCCTTTCTTATTTTATTGTATAAACGATTTTTCTTATGGAGCATTTAAGGGATATGTATCTGTATGAGAAGATATCTCTTTTGTATTGGGCGGGTTTTTTTGCTTAAATTTAGCTGATTTAATTTTTCGTATCAGAGGGGCATTTGTTCTTCGTTACTTCATTATGTTGGCTTTATATTTGCTAATGTCTGTGGAATAGTGAGTTATGTTGTATGCTCTATTGGTTCTTTGTTAATATTGTTGCTCTGAATTGGTTCTATAGAATTGAATATTTTATCTTATAATTCTTATAATATCTAATTTATTAATTTATTTATTTTATTTCAACTTCTATCTTCGTTCATATATGTATAAAGGAGGATTTTTTAAGAGATATCGGAAAGTTTAGGAAAAACCATTGAATTCATAAAAAATCATGAAATATTTATTTGAATCGATAGTACGGTCCAAATAATTTATGATGACCGTGACTGCACCTCAAATGGTCTATCCGCTTAGTCTAATTTTGGAATACGCATTCCAACATTTCGGCCGGTATCTCACAAATAAATGCTTCAATATTGCCCTCCAATGAGTCAATTGAAGCGGGCTTTTTGGATAGACATTAAATTTACCAGGCCCACAAAAAATAGCCTAAAGGCGTTAAATCGCAAGATCTAGATGGGCAATTGGCCGGCCCCGTACATAAAAAAAATTTTTAGCGAACTTGCCTCTCAATAAGCCAATTGTTACGCTTGTGGCACGTATTGTAGTACCGCCTTGTTTAAGCCATACATATGTCATGCAAGTCAAGCTCTTGCATTTTCGGCAACAAAAAGTTTGATTTCATCTCACGGTAGCGCTCACCATTCACAGTTACGTTACGTTTTGCATTATTCTTGAAAAGTACGGTTCCATCTTCACTCCAAAATCGACATTTCTGCTTACGCTGACTATAAAATGGAAAATTCCCGCGATGAACTTTTCTAACAGAACACATTTTAATAATAAAATTCAATAATTTGGTTAAATTATGGACCAAACTGAAGTTGTTTGACATTGAACTGTTCAAACCAGTGTTGCTAAAAAGATAATAGCTAAAATCACCCTTTACTTATGGCTTTGTGGTTTTGTTTCTTTTTTATAGTTAGATAGTTCGGTATATGCCGCCGTATCGAAGAATTTTAGTACATACGCTAGTTCTAAATACCAGCATGTGCATGTATGATGTCAAACCTAAATACCTCTGTAAAGCTTGGCTACTATTTGGGGTCGAAAAATTTACAACTGCTTTGATTTTGTCGCCGTCTATTCTCCCGTTTTCTATCTTGTATCCCAGAAAGGTTATCCTGTTTTGCAGAATCTGCTTTTTTCCCATTTAATATGTACTCCTGCTCTTGATGACACTCAGGCTTAAGTGCTTCAGTCCTTCAAGAGGATAATCTATTAACGTAATTGGAAAGGTTTCTTTTTGTAATTCTGATTCTGCTAAATACATCTTTAAAATAAGTGGCTTTTTGTTCTACGAAACAAATCACCCAGATAGACAAGAAACGTACAACTAGGAAGCGGCAATCTTACCTTCGCAGCGGTATATTGTCCCCCTCGTTTCCATGTGTCTGAACGGCAGGTGACTACAACGTCAAACACACCCACTTGGAATCCTCGTCAACCATAAGGGAAAACAGCTATATAACACAATCATAAAGGCAAACAGAAAGCTTGACCACTTCAGGCAGACTGGCCTTCGACCCAAACAAAATTCATGACTTGATCGACTTCGCTATAACCAAAAATATCCATCGAAACCTCATTGGTGCCGAGTCTCCACCTCCACCTTCTATCATCTGACTAGTCCCTTTAAATCTGAGCTTCCTCTAACTCCCTGAGATGATAATGCAAATTAGCTGATTAACATCAAAGAGAACAAACTGGGTCAAATACAAAAATACATAATTTCACACATTGAGCCGAATCCTGGAAAGTGTTCTAGCTACAGCTGCCTGAATCTCTATACCCCAAATAGAAAGTGAATCTCGCAGCCCCAGGATGATAAACCTGGACATCGAGCGGTTCTTGAAAAACGACGTATGCGACGGGAGTGTCAAGTTCATAAATCGCCAATAGCAAAAATAGCATAAACTCTCTATGGAAGGCTCATCCCAGTTTAACCACACCGGCAGAAACTCACCTATAAAAAATATCACAGATGGATGGGCCCGCAGCGATAGAGATTGCTACCACATTTGCAACGCACCTTCAACTTGTGTTCAAACCGAACCCTGCTACAAGTTCTTTTGTATTACCCACGGTAACAGACGACGACCAAGCACCACATGAGCCAATCGAATTTCAAGCGAATGAAATAGCAAAAATCAAAAAGAATCAACTTTTTTTTTTTATTTTAATTAACATCTTTATTTATTTAATATTATTCAGGAACAGTTCTAATTAAAGCCTTTAACCTAAATGTTTTCTTAAGTAAATAATCTCTTAATTATAAATTATAATTTGTTATCATCTTATTATACGAATGGTTTCAAGTAAAAATATATTCATATTAATGTCTTAGAAGCAGCCCAAAATGTCTTCTTTTGAGCCTGCGAATTGGGATAGCCCCCTGTAATCTCCGGGCGAGACGATTACGGTGGGCAGTTAGTCGGTCGTTGTATCTGCTTGAGAAGAACGAGATTTGGTCTTCAACAAGGCTCAGGTTTAAGTCATTGTGAAGCGTTTGGCCGCTAACGAACCACTCACAGCCAGTGATTTGTCTTAGTGTTTTATTCTGGACGGTTTGGAGTCGTTTTCGGTGGGACGCAGCCGCCATTCCCCACATTTGGATGCCGTATCTCCAGGTAGGTGCGATGATTTGCTGATAAATCTGACGCTTGCATCTTAAAGGTAGTTTGCTTTTCTTATTTAGCATCCAGAATAGTTGGTTACGCTTTAGGTTGCACATTTTGACGACTCTGGCAATATGATCACGGAAAGTTAGGCGTTTGTCCAGTATGAGGCCTAGGTATTTCGCCTTAGTCGCTTGCTCTATGTCCACATTATTGATTTGTACCGCAGGAGTTGTGTTACGGCGTAACGTAAAGCAAACGTTTACGCATTTGCTTTCGTTAATTTTGATGTTGTTCGCCATGGCCCATTTCTCGAATTCGTTGAGATAAGTTTGCAGCATTTGTGACGACTCGGTCTCACTATTCGAGGAGCTGAGAAAGCAGACGTCGTCAGCGAAGCTGGCCAACAGCATTTTGCTGTTGTCATAGGTCGTTTCAAAATAGCTTGGCTTGGGGATGTCTGCTGTATATATGGAGTACAGTATCGGTCCTAAGACGCTTCCTTGAGGTACGCCAGCTGCAATGGCAACATTTGCAGAGGTTGCGTCTCTGGACTGGACGCAAAACTCTCTGTTTGTGAGAAACGATCTGATGAGCTCAAACAGGTTGGCTGGCAGCGCTGTTTTGACTTTGGCTAGTAGTCCCGGGATCCAAACTCTATCAAATGCCTGTTAAACGTCAAGGAAGATTCCGTTGCAGTATTCTTTATGGTCGTAGGCCTTCAGGATATGATTGACTACACGGTGCAATTGCTCAATCGTACTGTGGCCAGTTCTGAATCCGAATTGGTGCATTGGGATAGTATCATTGTCTTCTAGGTGTATTATAAGTCGGGAAGCTATCAGCCTTTCCATTACCTTCGATAAGGAGGGCAGGAGACTGATAGGTCGGTAGGAGCTTGGATCCTGTTCCGGCTTCCCTGGCTTTAGAATCATACTGATTCTAGCACTCTTCCATTTTTTGATAAAGTATTGCACTCTAAGTATCGCATTGAATATCAATGTGATAAGTAATAGTGCTCTCTTGGGAAGGATTTTAAGTACTGCGTTGCTTATTAGGTCGTGACCTGGCGCCTTTCGACTTTTGAGGGTACGTATCATATTTGTGACTTCTTCCAGACGGATATGTCTTATTGGAGGTGACATCTGGAATGGGCGCTGTAGTACTTCGTTTATTCTGTTAATATCCCCCTCGGATGCGAAATTAAACGCAGTGAATCTGTCGCCAAGGTGTTCCGCAAATGTTTGTACTTGCTCTTCTAAGGAGCGACACCAGTTACCATTGCTGTTCTTCAGAGGCGTAACTTTCTGTGGCATTCTTTTTACTTTTTTGGTAAAGGACCACATATTAAAAATGGAATTATTAGAATAATCCATATTGGTCAGCATACGTTCGAATTGCGCATTTTTCAATTCAGCCATGGCAACGTGAAGCTCTCTGGCGCATCTATGCCATTGAGCTTTATCCTCAGGTCTGTGCGTTCGAATATAACGTCTTCTCAGTGCTCTCTTGCGGACTAGAATCTCTGCAATGGTTGGGTCAATTCTATTCGAGTGGCGTATGGGGGCTCTGCTATGATTGTTTGCAGTGTAAACGTTTGCACTCCTCGCCGCATTTGTCACATTGGTAGTGAAGAGGTCTACCGCGTCGTCAATTTCAGCAGCAGAGTTGAGCTCAATGTTAAGGCGTATCGATCTACATAGTTCTTCCTTGAAAACAGCTACATTTATATGTTTGCTAAGAAGTTGCCTACGTTGAGTGTATTGTATGGCTTCTGTTTTTAATGTAGTGATGAGAGACAGGTGGTCCGATTCAAGGTCCCAGCTGTCTCTGATGTTTAGCTTGTCGTGTGGAATGTTGCGATAGATTGCAAAGTCTAAACAGGATGGTCTTCGATTTATTGCGCTTGGATAGTATGTTGGTGCTCCAGTCGCCAGGATGTTGGCGTTAATTGAGATGACGCTAGCGGCAAGTAAGTTACCTCGGTGACAGGTGATCGCAGAACCCCACCATGGATGTTTTGCGTTCCAGTCTCCGCTAATGAATGATCTTGGAAAGTTGAAGTTAGCGAATATGTCATCAAATTCTGATTGAGTCCAGCTGAAGTTTGGAGGGCAGTAGATTGATCCGATGAATATTTGTCCTATACATGTTTGAATTTTGGCACCCACGATTTGGACTTTAGCATGGGCGATTGGCTCAATGGGAAAGTGATTGATATTTTTGTTAACCAGGATTGCAGCTCCACCCCTGCGGCTGCCGTCAGGTAGATTTGAAGTGTAGACTTCATATCCAAATAGTTGAAGGTTGGATGTCTTCGTTTCGGTGAGAAGGAGAATGTCAATATTCTCTCTCTCCGCAAGGTGGCCGATTTCAGTCATTTTGCCGGCAGCACCTCGCGTGTTCCAGGTGAGAATTTTTATTTGGGACATTGTGTGAGTTGCGCGTTAATTGCGACCAGCGTCTGCAGCATATGGGCTTGCATGGAGTATAGACCCTCGATAGCTTTTGTGAGCGATGCAATTGCCGTTTCTATTTTAGATTCTTGTGCATTTTGCTGTTGTGACACATCTGGGAAGAAGTGCGCATGATTTTTTGCACCGTAGTGATGTTGCTGTTGAATGGTGTCCTGTGGCCTATTTGTTAGGTTTCCTGGTCGTTTGTTTTGTTTTTCCGTGATTGGAAGTGCATTTCTGGCTATTTGAGCATAAGAAACTCCATTTTCATAATGTTTAGGTGTAGAGTCATTGTTTATGCCAACTTTTGGAGTTTTCTGAACATTGTCGTTCATTTTGAGTAATTTTTGATAGGATTTGCAGCCACGGAAGTTAGCTGGGTGGTTTTCGCCGCAGTGAGTGCAAGTTGCTGGTGCTTCTTTGCTTCTGGGACAATCTGATGATTTATGATATCCACCGCAAGAGACACAGATAAAAGGTCTGCAGCAATATTTTGCAGTATGACCAAACGATTGGCATCTCCGACATTGCACAATGTCGTGCGCTTTTCTGGCTACTTCAAAACTGACGCGTTGGCGGCATAGAGATCGTAGTTGGAGTATATCTTTGTTATTTAGATTCTTTTCTACATTAATGAAGAAGAGGTTCATCTGTTCACCGCTCTTGTTACTTTTTGGGTTATATATTGATTGAACTTTATGCCCCTGTCTGAGTAATTCCTCTTTGATTTTATGATGGAGCTGTGAATGGTGTAATCCTCGCACAACAACTCTGAATGGTTTCTCGTCTTTCAATTGATAGCAATGGAATTCAATTTTCAGAGTAATTAGTTGTCGTACTACAGCCCTGTAAGTATTTGCGTCCTTGGTGTAGATTCTGTGAGTGGAGCCCACAGAGGATTTGATTTCAACATTTTCAAGATTTGTAACTTCCTCGATAGCGATAAGAAGTTCATTCACGTTTGTCACGTCCATAAGAACGATTGGTGGTGGTTTTGGACTACCAGTAGAAGCAGAGTTTACCGTAGATGAATCAGTTTTACTTTGTACGTTTGCGTTCTTATTATGTACGTTGCTGTCTTTAGCCTTAGAAGCGGTGTAAGAACGGTAGGCCGCTGCTGCAGCGCTAGTCGATGGTTCGTCCACACTATTACAATCCATCTCGTCGTCATCTACTGATAGTGTCTCGAACCTGTTTGCTGTCACAGGGTCACTGGGTTCTAAATTTCTAGGAACAGCACGTTTTCGTTGAATTATTGGTGAGTTCGATGGCACCTTCCTCTTCTGGCTCTGGATTTTTTGCCATCTAGGTGAATCAGATTCATTGAGGCCCGGTAAAGGGGGGAAGTCTATAGAAGTGCTAAATGATTTAGGAGGCATAGACGTTGAGCATGCGCTACTGCATATTCTGGGAGATGATGTAGTGTAGGTATATATTGGACTATGAGTTGTTGTCAGAGTACTAGTGACACAGGCCGCATTACTGCTTGATACTGCTATACCATGTGGGTTAAGCTTGCCGCTAGTGGCCAGTTCTTCTGCCAGAGTTAACTCTCCTGTAATCTCCTCGTCCATGACGGCTTTTCTCAGAGCTTCGCCAAGAAGCTTTTTCCTAGAATTTGCCATTTATGCAGCTGCGACCCCCGAATTTATGCAAGGTCGAATGTAAGACAATCACTGCTTTGATTGCCCCTCTTGTGCAGCTGAGCGCAGTGTGAGGGGACAGCCATGCCCTAACGGGCCACAAATGCAGTCTATCGCACTACACTTATGTTGTTGTTTTTGTCCAACTGCCGACACTGCACTAGACAGCGTCCGAACTGTGCTATTTTAGCACACGAAGAATAGAGAACAAAAGAATAACGCGTAAACACGCGTTTTTAATTTTAAAATTTATAAATAAGCAAAAACGTGTTGACACTTCGAGCTCTGATGAAAAAGAATCAACTAAATCCAAAAAAGGCCATAGGATGTTATCTAATAATTCCTAAGATGATTATTGAACTTCCATACTGTGCTGTGTGCATTATTTCCCTGCTATAACATAACTCGGGTACTTTCAGGCACTTACTTACAGACCGATTTCTCACCTGGCTCAGGTACATCGAAGCCAAAAGAACACACCTTAAGCTTAAGGCTTAAGGAGCAAATTAAACTTACACCCTAACCTCCTTGCGAGAAAATTAACGCGGGTTTGCAACCGATTTCGTCTTCGCCGCAACGACCGTCTGACCCAACGCTGATCATTAGGTCCTTTCTACCATAATACAGTTCATAAGACTTTTAAATATTGTATGTTATTATAATTTGGGCAATGCCGTCTTTCTCTCAAGCCATTCAGGTGCACGGCGGAATTAAACAGTTCCGTATTTTATTTTAAGTAGTATTCTGATAGTGATCAACGATTCACCATTATCTACCTATTTATGAAGTCTAATTCTTTGAATATTTTATATCAAGTTACTTGTTAGAATGATCAAAACAAATTAAAATTTAGCTTTTTCTTTAATTTTTAGATTAAGTTCCCTCAGCTACGTGATTCCGGAGTATATGAATGTCAAGTATCCACAACTCCCCCAGTTGGGTATACAATGGTATTTTCAGTTGTTGGTAAGCATTAAAAAATTTTATACTCAACTGCACATACTTTTATTCACTTGTAAAATGTACGTGTGAGAATGATGTTACTTGTTAGAAGTAGTGTAGTTTATCATGTTATTCCCTTAAGCAACGCGTATACTAAAACATTTTCAGGATACATGAATTGATTGAGCAAAAGATACATCAAACGATTGCTAGGTTGATGCCGAAATTTGCAATTGAACAAATTCAACGGTGGAGAAGTGAGTTCATATTAGGTGTGATTGAGACTGAGTTTATTGATATAAAACTGCACTTTTTAAGAATTGTGGAATGTGTTACAATATGTTGTCAATTTCAGCAATGGGAGCGTTCGCGTTCTCGTTGACTGTTCCGAGTTGTTGATAGTGCAGTTTTTTTTCAGCGAAATTGTCTAAACATATGTTTAAACATGAAACCAGAGGATAAGCAAAGGATAAAAATTATGTGCTGCCATGAACATATCACTGGACAGCGTGGTATAACAGCTGCAGTTACAGACCTAAGATAAGGCCAATCAGGAGTGACGATTGACAAGGGTAGCTACAAGTGTCAACTGGTGTAACCACGCGGGAGCTGTTTGTTGCAATCGCAAGCCTCAAAACTAGATTTTAGAATAAACTTCAGCGTCTACAAGCGCAACAATAGATAAGATAAAATAGATAAAATATGTCAGCATGATATAACATGAAATGAAAGAAAAGGAGCAGCGCTCGCAGGAGCGCCACGGTTAGATTCGAATACCGAAATTGAGCTCAAAAAATGTTATGCTACATATACAGAAATAATTTTTTTTTTTGTTTTGACATGAATTTATTGTTATATAGTATTTTAAATTGTAATATTGTAAGTCAATATTATGTAACAATAAAATATATCAATTTATTCATGTAATCACATAAGAAAAGGCTCCCATGATGTTCGCATTACGCTTTTCATGGTGCTAAATGTAGTTGGGCGTATGTTTGTATGTATGTATGTATTTCAGCACACTAGTTTCCTTACCATTAACAAATCTTGCGAAAATTAATTGATTGGATTGGTGCGTTTTAAGCCATACAATGTTAAAACAAGTGAGAAAAGTTATCCCTTGAAAACAAAAAAGTTTTCCATAGAAAGACTTATTTTCATATCGGTCGTTTGTATGGCAGCTATATGATATAGTGATCCGATCCGGATCAAACTTTCACAAATCATGTATGGCCATGTCAAATGAATAATTGAATTCGGTTGCAATAGCTTGGAAAACAAAAAAGTTTTTCATACAAAGACTTGTTTTCATATCGGTCGTTTTTATGGCAGCTATATGATATAGTGGTCCGATCCGACCGATTCTTAAACTTGATCTGCGTGCAACAAAAATAATAATCTGGTAAAAATTTCAAAATGCTAGCTTTAAAACTACTGTCTATTTTTTGCATAGAAGTAGACGGACAGACGGACATGGCTATATCGACTTGGCTGTTGATGCTGATCAAGAATATATATACTTTGTGGGGTCGGAGATGCTTCCTTTAATGGGTTACACATTTCTGGACAAAATTATAATACCCTTTTTCAAGGGGTGTTCTGGCACATCGCTTCACTTTTATTGTGGAACAACTGAAATTCGCATCTGCTGTCAAATGTGTTTTTCACCCCTAAGGGATAGGCATAGATTTAATTTACCCTCACTGAACCCTATGATTTGATCTTTGTTCGCTCTCACTGCTATAGTTGTTGTTGAAAGACAGCTCTTGGATGATAAAGTCATCATCAAATGAGCCATTCGGCAAAAGATTCCGAGCTAAGAACATACCATTTGTATGCTGAGCTCCGTGGAGCTCCGTATAAAATCAATTTATTTGTGAATGGTTTTTAATAAAAAATAAATAAATAAATCGAAAGCGAAAACGAAAACGACGCTCCGAACGATGCACCATCGCTCGAATGCATATTCTGCGTTTGAAATAGTAAAAACAATAGTTTCAAACAAATAAATAAAAAAAAAATCACTATGAGCCAGAACGACACTTGCGCTCAGCGACAACGAGAGCAAGGCGATCGCCGGCTCTCATTGCAACGAAAGAACGCGTCCTTCTCTTAGGTCTCCGCGATACCTGAAGACAGAGCGGTCGATCACCCATAACTCGAAAAGTTTAACTTTGCCAAAAAATCAAGAAAAAACGCGTTCTTGCTCTCCCTCACTAATAGTCTCGTCACAAAACCACCAATCTCTAAATACTTGCGAACGGTGACCAATACTGTAACAAAAACAACCACTGCAACTGCAATCACAACTACAATTGGAACGGCATCGTCAGCTCGCTCAATTTCGTCGACGCAAGCTTTCTCTCTCACTGAACCGATCAAAACAAAAACACAAGCTAACGGTTCTGCTGCATCATCAACAAATCAAAAAGTGAACAAGAACACCGGGTCGACCATACAGACTGGAATGGTCCAGCGGTCCATTACCATAAAACGAAAACTTAGCCCTTAAAAGTACAAAAATCAACAATCAGAAAAAAAGTTAAAAATTACACGCGACAATGGTCACTAAAAAAGCGCAATCAGTCCACCACCAACAGAATTGAGCTGCTGGCAAATTCTACTGGTGAAAATATACAACCGGGAAAGTCACCTAAAGATTAACCTAAGAAGGTTAGGCCTCCTACAATATACATTCGCAAAAAAAACTCAAGCGCATTAGTGAACAAAATAGCCGCACTAATAGGAGAAAACTCATTCTACGTAATCCCCTTAAGAAAAGGGAACATAAATACAAACGCCCAGTATGTATATATCAAACAACCAGCAAAACGAACCCTTTGTGGAAAGCAAACAAAATAATCCAGGCACCGGCAGAAACAGTCGTTCCACTGCGAGGCCCCTCTGGAAGCTGGATACGCAGCGACGAAGATAGAGCCAATGCGTTCGCCGATCACCTGCAGAAGGTATTTCAACCCAATCCTGCTAGCAACTCATTTGTCCTACCTGCAGTCACTAAAAACTTACCACCTATAAATCCAATTACATTCAGCCAAGGGGAGATAGATAAAGTTCTTAAGTCCAAAAAATCAGCTGGACATGCCTGGGTGACACCAAAAATGATTATAGAACTCCCACCGTGTGCGCTTCTGACCTTATGCCATCTCTTCAACGCTATTACGAAGCTTGGATACTATCCCCAAAGGTGGAAAAAGGCGGTCATAGTAATGATTCCCAAGCCAGGCAAAAACAAAACCCAACCCTCATCTTACGGACAAATCAGTCTTCTAACGTGTATCTCGGAACTGTTTAATAAGGCCTTTTTAAAGCAACCCTACCCTACCTAAAAAGGCAGAATACAATACCATCGCATCATTTTGGCTTTCCAAAAAATCATGGAACGATCGAACAGATCAATCGCATCACAAAAGAAATTCGTACCGCATTCGAGCACCGGGAATACTGGTCAGCGAAATTCTTAGATGTTGCACAAGCATTTGACCGAGTCTGGCTGGAAGGACTAGTGCACAAAATAATGAAACTGCTTCGCCAGAACACACACAAAATGCTCGAATCATATCACTTCAAAAGGTTTAACAGGTTTAACAGTTCGAATTTACATGACCTCGTTATCAATGCTGGAGTCCTCCAAGGTAGTGTGCTGGGCCCCGTTCTTTACACCCTATACACAGCAGACATGGCTACAAACTTTCAGCTCACAACCTCTATATATGCTGACGACACCGCAATACTTAGTCGATCTAGACGCCCAGCAAAGGCAACAGAACAACTTGCCTGCCATCTTAAAATAGTGGAAAGATGGTTTGCGGACTGGCGCATCAAGATAAACGAGACCAAAAGCAGACATGTAACCTTCACATTGAACAGACAAACCTGCCCTCCGTGTACCCTGAACAATACGTTAATCGCACAAGTAAACTTAGTAACGTATCTCGGCGTTCACCTAGATAGACGCCTCACCTGGCGGCGACATATAGAATCCACCAGGCAAAACTTGCGGCACACGAAAATTCTCTCGCTAAATCGCTTACGCGAGTCTGCAGTCAGAGTCGACAGAAACGCAAAGATTCTCCAGCCCAGCAAAGAAATCCTATTCTCACAATATAGGGACACAAAGGCGTACTCAACCGATACAGAGTCTGAAACCATAGCCGCAAGTTCTAACCACCATGGACCCAGAGCAGCTTAGGACCGTCATTCAAGCGGCGGTTGCGAATGCTCTAGCCGAACAGGCTGCGGTAAACCAACAAAGAGAACAGGGGTTGCATCAATAAAGACGCACCGGCTGCACAGGTAGCTACTATCAAATGTCAAGGAGCCCCTCGATGCGATAAAATGCAACCCAGAGCCCAAGAGTCCTACGTCTCTTGGAGATAGTCGGCCATAGCATCCTACAAACTATTCAGACCATATAATGGTAGCTCGCGACACAAGCAAGCTGTTACCAAAATTAGGGGTGCCGCAGATGCAGTACTCTCCTCCTTCGGCACTGTACTTAATTTCGACGCGATCATAAGTCGCCTAAATTTTACCTACAATAACAAAAGATCGATGCATATCATCGAGCAAGATTTAAGCACTCTAAGACAGAGCAACCGCACGCTGTTTCAGTACTACGACGAGGTTGTAAAAAAGTATACCCCACTTGCCAACAAAGTCAACATGTCATATGACAGAGTTTTCACACAGGGACTTTGCGAAAAAATTGAGAGAACACGCAATTCGAGTATTCATTTCGGGATTGAGGCGTAATCTCACCGACGTGCTGTTTGCGGCAAAACCCAAACACTTGCCGTCGGCACTGGCCTTGGCCAAAGAGCTAGAGTCCAACCATTACAGATATGCCTTTACGTCAAATTTCTCAAAAAGCCAGGAGGAAAAAGAGTATAAGTCAGCTCCAAAACCATTCCGACAAAACAAACCGGTTGACACCAGCGGCATGAAGGACCCAAACTTCAGCCGCCAATACAAGGCACAAATTCACGCTGAGCCTCGCAAGACCATGCAATCAAGCCATAGGAACGCGCAGGAACCCATGGAAGTAGATCCTTCGATGTCGCTAATGCTACAGACCACCCACGCAACGGCCTACCAAAACAGAAGGCTGGCGATTTCGGAGCGCACAGGCGCAATTATAAAAAAAACAGAGAGTCAATCATTTGACACGAAGCGTAACCCAAGAATCCAAGGCATACTCCGCAGTTGCTGCAGCAGCCGAATCAGATCATCTGATCATTGATCTCATCTATGATTATGATTCGGATCGGATTAATTTTTTAGAGGCACATCCTCGCTCTCTGTCATCAGACGAAAAGTAGTGGGGACAGAAATGACATTTTTCATTGACGCAAAAATTACATGAAACCTCATAAAAACTTACCGGGGATCCCCCGGGCACCGTTACAGAAAAATGCCTCATTCCCATTTTTACATTTTACATTTTCATATATACCAGATTTTGAACCGACCTATTCAGACAAGCAGCTAAGGTAGATCTACTCTACGGCTCCGACTATCTCAAGTGAGGCACGGAAATCGAGAAAATCCTACTCCATCCTGGCATTGTTGTAAACTTCATTATCGCGAATGGGGAAGACGATCCAGAACAAGAGTCGCCTTCCAAAAAAATCCTCCTCAAACGGATAAAGGCGTTTCCCAGCCATACAACACGTCAGTTGTCGCCACAATAAGGACAACAAACAAGGAACCAATATACGCTAGGCTATACCCGTAACCAATGGCAGCAGTCGATTTTGCAATAAACAAATCCCGGAACTGCTAAAAAATGGGATAATTTAAAAACGCAATCAAGGACTTCCCTGAACCCAAAAATGTATTTGAGATAAGATCAGACCTTGGCTTGGCCAGCTACTATAGATGCTTCATTAATGGCCGCAATAGCGAAAACCATAACAGACATCTTAAAAGGTGAAAATGGAAGCGTGAGCATACACAGATTACGGAACATAAACGTAGAGCTTATTAAAAAGCAACATAGGCCTTTCATAAATTGTGCCTGCGAAAGAAGAGAAATACTCGTGGAGGAGCACAGAGCCCACAGGTCGGCCCAAAAAAACGTTAAGCATGGCAAAAATGGCTAAATTGGCAAATGAAATTGTCACTCATTGCAAAACATGAACCAGAGCCAAATACGATACCCACCCAAAGAAACATGAAATAGGTGAATCACCAATTCCCTCGCCCCGCCACTCCATGATGTTTCGAACGGCCATATAGAGCGCTTTCACAGCACCCTAATAGAGCTCGCAATATGCATAAAAATCGACAAATGTATCAACGACACCGTGGAACTGATCTTTCAAGCAACCCCACGATACAATAAATCAATTCATTCGGTTATTAACAAGAGACCACTTGATGTGGTGGAAACCGACCCTAATGAATCGCAATTGGAGGTCCAACAGAAAATCAAAAGCGCCCAAGACGCGCTTAGGTCCAGGGAAAATGCTTTTATGCAAAACAGGGTCTTTGACGTTGGTGAGAAAATTCTAGTAAAATCCAACCGAAGACTTGGAACTAACTAAACTACGAACTAACTAAACAAACTAACTCCTCTATATGAGGAAAGAACTTTAGAAGCATACCTGGGGACCACGGTCCTAATTAAATGGAGGGTGGTTCACAAAGACAACTTAAAGTAATAAATCTTCCAGTTACAATTTAAGAGCCACTTGGCATAGTTAGTACCAATTGAACTAAAGATAATTTAATCTAAATTCAAATCGGTGGTGGCTAAACTCTATATCATTTAACAAATCAACACTATGATCCAACAACAAATAAATAATTTAACGTCAACAGTCAATAATATAACAAAATATTCAAAAAAATTCAGTAGTCGACAAAAGCTGTACGAGATGTAATTGTTGCGAAATAGAATGTTATTAATGGAATTACAAAACCTTATATTTGCCATTACACTCGCTAAAGTGAATATTGTTAGCCAAAATATCCTAGATCCCCGGGTCGACGTTCTGTCAGATGTCAACAGAGAACTCTTGCGCCAAAGAGTTATACAAAGAAAAAGTGGCACACTGTGAAACGCAGACAAGCGATCTACATTACATATGTGATTGAGGGATTATTGATCGAACTGCCTAGGTGCAAATCGACAATTGAACCGCCTTTTGGTTGCGTGGCACGCATCTGATTACCGTCGACGACTTTTTTTTTCGGACAGGTCTCATCACCGTGATCTATGCTGTGCTTTCATTTGTATCGGCCTCACCTGTCAACGAGTCATCGGTGCCAGGAGGCAAGCGATCGAGTGTAGAGAAGTAATAGCCAATATAGGATCGTCCTTGGTCTTGGTAACTTAACTAAAGTAAACTAGCCTCGCTAACCGCGGCTTATCGCCGGTCAAACTGCTGACCTAGCATTTTTGACCTAGCTGGCCGCTGTGAATATCATATTCTGTTAGCTTTAAGTAAAAGATTTTTTGGTGTTATCTTTAGTTCTCATTTAGTATCGCCAGCGAGAGGCCCTCCTTGCAAATAAATAATTATTAAACAAACTCATCAGACTTTTTCTGAGTCCACTTCTTAACAAAATACTCAAAAACAGTAAAACATACTTCTACCCTGTGAATAACTGGTAGATTATTAACATTATTATTATTATAACTTAATAATTGACAACACACCACGTGGTCCCAAGTTCAGAAGAACGAAACATACGCATAGACCACAATAAATAGGCAAAAAAGAGCAAATAGCTAAATATCAATATAGTAAAGAGCTTAGCGTAAAAACAAAGCTGGGATATATCTCTGATTTCATCTCGCAAGCTTGTGGTGAAGCGGTGAAGCCGTAAGGCAAGTATACTTTTGCACCTAAACAACACATTTCAAGTACATTTTCTTATCGCCAAACGCCATGCGCCTCGCACGGAGGTTTATTTCTTAGGGAGGGGCAAGCGCCTTCGCGAGCTCTTGTCTTTTGAGCTAATTAACTAATTTTGAGCTATATTTGAACTAATTTCCTGGCTAACTCGATGCGATGAGCGAGGAGCCTGTCAGTACATCTATTGGTATTTCTTCTAATTTGTTCCTTGACAGTATGCTAGTTTAGGTCTCGGTGTAGTGAAGAATTGCGCATGTACCAGGGGCAATTACAATAGCTATTTGTCTATAAAAAAAAACCAAGCTTTCTTATTTATTATATTACACGGTTGGTCCGATAAGTACCTAGCCTACAAAAGAAAAACGAAAAATTTGAAAAAGCGGTGATTTATTTCTCCTTTTAGCTTTTCTTTTTAGCTGTTTCGACTGTTCCTTGGTCACTGGTGTGTACCAGTGGATCCATCTTTCGTCGGCTGTCACGAAACGTCAATGACACTCCTTCGTATTGCGTTTAAACAAAGTCAAACACTGCTCTGAAGTGCCCTCACGGTGGCGCTTGTTGTCCGGAGTGAGCAAACGCGGCACCCATCGCATGCACCCATCTCATGCCCAAAAGGCACACACGGGATCTTTTGAAATGCCTACTGTCTCAGCTATCTCTCGAACCTTCAATCGGTAGTCTGCCGATTCACGAGATCGTGAATTTTTGTTACGTTATCCTCCGTGGTAGCCGTTTTTGCGACACCCGTACGTGGCTCATCAAAAACCGACGTGCGACCACGTTGAAACTCATTAAACCAATTTTTGATGGTCGCCATCGAAGGAGAAGAGTCACTGCACACAGCAACGCTCCAAACGCTCTTTGATTGCGCGATTTTCCTTTCAGAAACAAGAATCGAATCACCGACCGATATTGCCCTTTTTCCATTTTTTTTTAAATCCGCGACACTCCCGCTTTCTCACGCGGTTAAAACCAAACTACGAGTCCGATCCGGCTGAAATTTCGACAGTAAACGTCTACGAGAATGTAGTACACAATAAATAAATACTCTTGCGATACTGGCGCCATCAGAGAGTGAGGCTAAGTACTTATCGGACTACCCTCGTATATCGAATAGTCAATAGGCAAAATTTTTTTAGTCCATTTTTAAAAATTCGGAACTATTTTTTCATATATATTTATATTATTCTTTCGTAATCTTTTAACACTCTTTCGTAGAGCCCATTACAAGTATCCCAGGTGGACCTGACATATATATTGACTTAGGATCAACAGTTAATTTGACGTGTGTGATTAAACACCTTCCGGATCCACCTTTCACAGTGCATTGGACTCACAACAATCAGGTAATTTTTTTAGTTGACTTCTATTTCACATATACTCTAAGACAATTAAGTTTGCGGAAAATGTCAACTGCCCGCGCTGAATATTTTCATGGACTTTTCGCTATTTTGTTTTGTTTTTTTGTTAAGTTGGTAGCGCTTTCCTTAATTACCTTTGTTTGCAGCAGCTGTTGAAATCAATCGAACTCAGTAGTATTCTACGATTTTTACAATGCAAACAAATATTGATCAAATTCAATATAAAAAAAAATCTTTGTGAATTTTCAAAAGCAAAGAGCGAGGATTCGTGCTCACCCTCCGTTTATTCTAAACATTTAATGATCAAACTTCTCGCATCTCTCTCAATACAGACGGTTTTGTGTATTTTATGTGGTTTTGCACATTTTTAAGTGTATTAAAAGAAATCCATATTTTTCCAATATACAATAGTATATATCTGTATCTCGCGTTGTATAAGTCCGATCTGGTTCCGCTAATTGGAATAATTGGAAATATTTTTTTTTCGCATTTGATACTCGAACAGTCGGACATGTTTATATTCTGTGCTCTGTAAATATACAAAATATTTCCAGTGAAAAGTGACTAATTACCAAAAATTTACCACAAAAATTTTGAGAAAAGACGCCTAATGCGATGTATAATTGCTTATTAAAATAGTTGTGCATTATTGTATTTTTGTTTAATTGTATCTTAGAAATTAAATTCAGGAGGTACAATAATTGCCGGATCAGCTGAGGCCTTCAGGCAGTTTTCTGTGTGTGTTGCCTGTTTGTGTAAACGGGATTCGAACACGGACCGGGTGGCACAGCTCACCAGCAACCAAGTAGCAACCAAACTACATTCGCGCTCAACGTCAACAAGAGCAAGACAAACGTCATCTCTCATCGATACGAAACGACGCGTATTTCTCGTTTGTGTCTTCGCAACCCGCGGAAGTGCACGAAATTAATGGAAACTTCGATCGACCGTGGTCAAACACCCCCAACCCAACACATGAACTTAAGCCAACAACGAATGACAGAGCGCTTTCTTACACTGGAAAGACCAACGATGAGCCAAAAGAACTGACCTCTCCCACGATAACCAAAATTTCGACCTCATTAACCACTGCACTGGCAACAACAACAAATACTGCAACGGTATCGACGTTACGCACGGTGGCGACTGCAACGTTCATTTCTGCTGAACAAGCAATTACACCAAAAACACTGCAAGCTGGGTTGGATCGCTACATCAAAATAAAAAGAAAAGTGAGCCCACAAAATTCTGCGGCGGCAAACAAAACAAAGATCGGCACATTCTAAGTCAGCGAACTGAGACCCAAAAGTCCAACAAATTTGGAATATTAGCAAATATTGATAAGAATCTACCCCACAGCACTAACGAAGGGGACAAAAAGAAGCCAAAGCCCCCACCTATATAAGTCCGAGGGAAAAGTTCAAATATTCTCGTTGGAAAAGACAACTTCCACATAATACACAAAAAAAAGGCATCATCCACGAAACCAAGGTCCATATAAAAACCGAAGAGAGCTTTTGGACCTTCCACATTATTTAAACGAAAATAACAAAAAAACTACTACACATACCAACTAAAAAGAAGTAAGAGCATTCTACTCGTTTTCAAGGATGAGCCTGACGTAAAACCCTCAGATATCAAGCAGGCATTAAACACTTAATATATATAGCGATTCAACCCAGTTTGCATTGTTTTTGGCATTGTTGCTGATTCAGCAGAAACAAGCGTTGCAGTAGCCACCGTGCGTACGGTTGATAGCGTTATAGTATTTTTTGTTGTTGCGACTGCAGTGGTTATTAAGGTCGAAGTTTTGGTTGCCGTGGGAGAGGTCAGTTCTCTTTAGCACATCGTTGTAATTGTAAATCGATCGACGTTTGCATTTATTTCGTGCACTTCCGCGGGTTGCGAAGACACATATGAGAAATACGCGTTGTTTCGTATCGATAAGAGACGACGTTTGTCTTGATCTTGTTGACGTTGAGCGCGAATGTCGTTTTGACTCATTGTGAGAGTTCGTGGCTTAGTTTTGGTTTGTTAATTTTCTTTAAAATATAATAGTTGTTCAAAAGCCGGGAGTTTGCACAACTATTTTAATGAGCGATTATAAATTGCAATGGGCGTCTTTTTGCTAAATTTTTGTGGTAAATTGTTGAGAGTTATTCATTTTTCACTTGGACTATTTTGTATATTTCCGAGTGCTCTTCTTTTCATTACTTGTTCCTACATTCCTCCTCTGTGTGATGCAATCATTTCTATGCACCACCTATATGCCATTAAATCAGATTTGTCTCTGCTAATGATTATGATCTTATCCTAGTTATGGGTGACATAAATTTGCCCATTTCAGTCTGACGATGATAACTCGCTGTTACCCACTAGGTAACATTTCTTCCTTCATGGCGTAACTGATTTCGCTCTATTCCAGCTTAGCACCATTAATAACTTTTCTGGTTTTCCCCTTGACCTAATATTCTCAAAATTATTCTTCTGCTACAATAGTTAGGTCGTCTCCCTTATCTTTTCTTGAGTGCTTACAGCACCCTACACTGTTAGTTTTGCTTAGCTTACGATTCTACCAGTAAGAGGGCACAGTTTCGGCAGAAGTATTTAAAAAAAAACTGACTATAGTGCCATAATAAACCACTTGTCCAATATTGATGGAAAGTTCTTTAGCAATTTTGGTACGGACTCTGTCACCGATGCGATTAATAACGCTTTGAATAAATTTGTCCTTAAAGTAGTGTCAATATCACCGTCAAAACTGCCCCGGCTTAATGAGCATATTTTTCGCCTTTAGAACAGAAAATTAGGAGCTTTTAAAAAGTTTTTAACGTATGGTCTTGTTGCATCATTCAAAATATCAACATTTTGAAATCATATTCTAAGCTTATTCTTTCTAAGTTTAAGAATAGACCAATTCATTAAAAAGGTGTCAGGCTGCAATTGTGATCACCGTGCAATAGCTAATCTATCTGAGATTCTTAAGTTGCTCATTATATCTCAGCTGCACCATTCATGAAAGAATATCATACCCCCATCACAACATGGTTTTCACAACATCAAACCTAAATGTCTAAAGTTATGCCTTAGCATTTATGTACGCAAATGATGTCAAGTTGTGCTTCTCATTCTCAGATAATTTTGTTTAAACACATCTTCAATTGATCTCTACTTGTGGTGCTCAAACAACGTTTTCTTCCTTAACTGCTCAAAATGAAAGCTAACGACTTTTGATCGCAGCTAATCTTATTGTGTCTCGTACTCTCTTGGAAATCGCGTCGTGAATCGTGTTTCTACTATCAATGATTTAAGTGTCGGGTTTCATCACAAAAAAACCTATAATTATCATAAACGTTGGTCAAAAGAATTTGACCATTCCTTCACCGCCAGGGCTTTATATATCACCCAAGTTCGTCCTATCCTCGAAAACAGATCTTGCGTTTGGAGTCCAATATATTCTATACAATTAAAACATCCGTTGAATCCGTGAAAAATCAGAGCCTTTAATTTGAACTCCATAATTTAAATTTCTCTGAAGGAACGTTGAGCCTGTCCTGGGGCATCTTCTACGATATTAAATAATGCATTTTAGTATTTTAAGCCAAACCAAATCTGTGCGTGGGGTGACACTACTTGTCCCATTTACGCAAAATGTTTTGGTATCTTTATTTTACGATGTGAGAGAAAATTTTGTAATTTTTCTATAAGTGCTGGTAAATTTTCTTGATTTTATTTTCAGGAGATAAATTATGATTCTCCACGTGGAGGAGTGTCTGTTATCACAGAAAAAGGAGACATAACTACATCTCATCTATTAATACAAAGGGCCAAAACATCAGATTCAGGAAAATATTCTTGCTTACCTTCAAATGCAAACCCAATATTAGTTAATGTGCATATATTACAAGGTAATAAATTGGTTTTTATATTTATTTTATAATCATGCACACTTTTATACACAGGTGATCATCCGGCAGCAGTTCAAAAAGCAAACATTAAACTTGCTAATATAATGATGGTGCTAAATCTTGCTATCCTTTTAGCAATTTATTAAATCATGGAAAATTTAGCGAATATTTTTTGGTTCTACAAAATACATGCTTTTGTATAAAATTTAATAATTAAATAAAAAAATATACAGAAAGAAACAAAATTATTATATTCGTCGTGTTTTTTGTGGGCACTGCATTTAGAATTTCTTCATCAACCTTCAACCTTCCACCTTCTTTTCCAATCATCAAAACATGCCTTGTAGGCGCTGTCCGGGATCTCTGCCAATTTTTGTTTTACGTCCTTTATCGAGTCGAAACGGAGTGGTAGCTTGGTTTTTGGAAAGAAAAAAAAGTCACATGGGGCCAAATTCGGTGGATACGGTAGATGGTGTTGAACGAGTTTTTGGTCTTAAAATCGTTCACAAGTACAGCTCGGTGCGATGGCGCGTCAGCTCTTTTGGAACAAGCCCAGCATTGATGCGTCTCATGCCCAAATTATCCGTTAAAATCAAACGACTGATGTTTAGCTTATGTGCATGACGATTTTCGAACACGATTTCCTTCACTTTTTTAATGTTATCGTCGGTGTTAGACGTCGAAGGACGACCGGAACGAGGCATGACTTCGACGGTTTCTCGACCAACCTTTAAAGCTATGTACCAGTCATAGACTTGTGTTTTCGAAAGAATAGATTCACCATAAGCCTTTTCCAGCACTCGCTACGACTTCGCACACGAAATTTGGTTGGAAACACAAAATGTGATGCAAATTCTTTGTTCAATATTTTTTTTTCATTGTAGAAATCGCAGAACACGACTGGTTTTAAGAGCTGCTGCAAACAAACTTGTTGGGTTGTTCTGTTTTCTATTATTTGCCCTCTGTTTAGTTTCTTCTCTTCTGCATTACCCTAGTCACCTATCTCTATCAGTTTGTGCTCTTTTTGAATCGCTCTCATTCTCACTCCATTTTCTATAACCTAACTCCCAAGTACAGTGTCTTAAAGTACTTGAAACTTCTATTGTATATTAATTAAAAAAAATATTTTCCGATTTTGAGTACTATAGTATCTGTTTTATAAAATCGTGTAGCAAGCCGATTTCCACGACTCAGCCATGCATACCCTGGTGGCTGTATGAACTTGGATGCCATTTCCCGTAGTGTTAAAGACCACTTTTGTTGTGCTGGATATAGGGTTGTTCAGGACGAGATTCGATCTTTTATGCAATAGAGTTGCTCGATGGTTTTCGTAAAATTAACGATCAATTCTCTGCACTTAATTCCCCATTTAACAGCCCAAGTGTAATAAATCCGCTATTAAGGATGCCGTATATGCCAAGATCGCTCTTCTGCCTGATCAGCCGACAGCCTTGTATCTGGTCATAACTCTTGCTACCATAAGAACAGGACTTGTAAATAAAAGTTCGGAACTCGAATTGAACACAATATCTGAGCAAAACTTGTCTGATTTGTTTTCCATGGCCGCAATTTAATTGGTACCCCGGATCCTGGTAGAATTGAACCCCCAGAAATGCACTCAAGGGCGAAATGCACCGTCCGGACCCACGATAAGCACTGATGTCGATTTTTATCTCATGGCTGGCTCCTGACTAGTGATGGGACATCGAAACAATAACATCGATGTTGTAAAACATCGACATCGAAAATTCGTGACATCGATGCCATCGATGTATCGAAAAACAAGTAACGTAGCAGCAGTCGAGTTTCCCGATTGCAAAATACCCTGTACCCTTAGACATGCTTATTTAATTTTTTTTTTTTTTATAACATTCTTAATGTGTATTTAAAATCTGTCCAAGTGGACAATCATTAAATGGTTTGGGGGAGACCTTGACTTAAGGGAGGTACATGGAATGTATATCTTATGAGGTTGACTTAGGTGTCTATTGGTTGGGGAGGTCAAGCGGGTGTTTCCTTTTCAGGCGTCTTGGGGATTGCCTATTATCTTGGAGGTTGATGGCCAGGTGGTTGGGGTGGTTGTCCAGTCTTTTTATGTATCTTCCGCTGAGACGGGTGATCTCCTCTGCTACACATCTAATTCCAAGCTCTTTATGGATTATTGAGTTTTCGTGGTACGGATGGGCGTTCGAAACTGTCCGGTGGCATTGCTCAGGTGTTCCATGAAGGCGTCTGAAGCCAAACTGGTGATCAGGGATCAGTCCGGCCTCGTCCAATACTGGCAGTACTCTACGCCAAAATACTCTTTCAAGTATTTTAGATAGGATTGCCAGCAAGCTAATCATACGATACGATGCTAGGTTGTCTTCAGGTTTCCCAGGCCTGAGGAGGACAATTACTTCCGCTCGCTTCCACTCTTTAGGAAAGTACCCTAGACGGAAGCAGCTGTTAAAGATGTAAGCCAGCCTTTGGGAACAGATTAGGGGGAACATTTTTAGTGCTGTTGCATCGATTCGGTCAGGACCTGGTGACTTGCCATTTTTTAAGGAGCCGATCTCCTGCGCAATCTCCTCTGGTTCGACGGACTGTATTGGCGGGCCAGGAGCACTTGGGCTGTCTACGATCCTTATGGTGGCAGCTCTCTCTTCGCCTGTGCATCTGCCGAAAGGTGAGAATGCAGTATGTAGATGGTCAGCAAAGGCTTCTGCTCTTTCGACCTCAGTCCGACACCAGGAACCGTCCACTTTGCGCACGGGTGATATCATCTTCGCAGGTCTTTTTATGTGCCTCGTGACATTCCACAGATTGTGCTGCGGGTCTCCAGGTTCCAGCTCCTCAAGAAATCTGTGAAACGAGTCCTGCCGTAGGATGGATAGCTTGTCCTTCAAATCCTTGTTGGCGATGTCCTATCACTATTCCTGACACCGCTGAAATTAATATAATTACTACTAAGCCAAATTAAAGGCCTTAGTAAAAGTGGATGGTATTAGGAATTAAAATTTTAATTTTTTATATTTTGATAGTAGGTTAGAGTTAAAACTGATAACCTAAATTAGGTAAGCATGACTTTTGAAAGCTCTATGATCATTTCCGGGGTAATAAGGTCGTAGCCGGGGGTCAGCTTCCGTGTGGCTATTTTTATACCCTGTACCCATTAAAAATGGGTGAAAAGGGTATCATAATATGGTGCAAATGTATGTAACAGGCAGAAGGAAGCATCTCCGACCCCATAAAGTATATATATTCTTGATCAGCATCAACAGCCGAGCCGATATAGCCATGTCCGTCTGTCCGTCCGTCTGGCCGTCTGTCTGTCTGTCTGGATAGGTAATTACCATACGCAGTACAAGTTTGTTGTTTTATTTTGATATCACCCCCCGCTCCCCCGCAAAACGCAAAAACCTGCCACGCCCCAAATTAAATTTGAACCAAATCTGATAAGAAACACGGAAGTTATGCCACATGGAAAATCTATGGCAAGGGAAGCAGAAGCGCAGCAAAACACGCGCGACACCGACTGCGAATTTGACAGCGAAATGCGTATGGCTTTATTACACGCGAAACTTATTTTCATAACGAAAATCATACCAAATTTATATTGTTATGGTACTCTTTTCTAATAGAATATTGTTTCATTTATTTATTGATACTAAATAAATAAATTGTAAGCATGTACAGGGTATTTTTCAGTCGGGAAAATCGACTGCTGCTTCCTTACTTGTTTTGTATTTGTTTGAAGATGTAGAGCTATTTGTTTATACTATTTCTAACGCAGAATATGTATTCGAGCGATGGTGCATCGCACGGAGCTTCTCTTTCGCTTTTGTTTTCGATTTATTTATTTTTTTTTTTTATTAATAACTATTCACTTCACTAAAATCAATTGATTTTATACGGAGCTCGATGAAAACACGTATTCACGCGTCAGCACACGAATGGCAAAAAAACAACATTTTCCAACAACCCCTCAGCAAAAAACCACATATCCATATTGTCAATAGAGTCTTGAGTGTCTTGAGTTTGCAGTTCTCTGCTGCGCAACGGCCTCGTATTTCGGAGCTTGGTCGGATCAATTTGATAACCGCGCAGAGCCACATAGTGGTGTTGCGCAATTGTTCGGCTGTGCGATCGAGACGTGTTAAAAGGAGCGCAAATTCGAAGAAGTAGCAAATTGACTAATTCACAATTATTTGTGGGCGGCCCAGCTGTTTAAACAGCTGTTAGTGCAGCCAACATACTGCAGAGGACGATCTGCTCAGATCAACAACGCTGCCAGATCTGCTAGGGCGCGAATTAATAAAATTTTAAATTTGATATTGTTTTTGAATTCCTGTTTTCGGCTGGTCTTATACTGAGAAAGCGAAGCAGTTAAAAAAATTTTAAATTTTTTTAGTGAACCGATTGTTAGAAGGGGAAATGCACAATGGTCGCGGACAGACTGATAATCATCCACTCACCCTTGCGGTGCCTAAGTAGAGGCTCTGGTGTCCA
Organism: Drosophila ercepeae; assembly: GCA_018150545.1. NCBI lineage: Eukaryota > Metazoa > Arthropoda > Insecta > Diptera > Drosophilidae > Drosophila > Drosophila ercepeae. Next base: position 717,921 of record JAECWL010000097.1, on the reverse strand, counting down.
AGAAGAGGCGGAATAACCTCCCCCAGAAATCCGTGACGTACGTGGGACCCCCTCTAATCCTTGTTGCTCATCATCTGAGCACTAGATCGCCACAACGGGCTATGGACCTGATCGCGGCGTATCAGAATGAGGACCTGCGGAGTATTCTTGCCAGGATGAATGACAAGATCAACACACTGCTTGCAGCTTTTAACACCCAGCGCCACGTCACCAGGGAGACTAAGGGATTGATTATTGAACTATCGGCTCTCAACAACAGAGCTATAAAATAGCAGGAGGGTATCGTAAAGAAGCTATTGCGGTCATCAAACGGGGCGTAGTAACCGTGGGATAGTCACGTTGCCGCATCGTCCAGGACATACGTCCAATAAGATGCTTCAGATGTCTGGAATACGGCAACCGTATTCTGCAAGGCAGTCGATCGCTCGCACTGCTGCCTACGATGCGGCAAGTATGGGCATAACAGTGACAGTCCGGAGCAATTTGAGGACATGCTTGGAAAGCTTGTTGAATATGCTAGTGGGCGCAGACCCAGCAATCATAGGAGGTGATCAATGCTTGGGCCACAGAATGTGGCAGTCGGACTTCAAATCCAGTAGGCCGAGCAGTGATCGATGCCATGAACTTGCTAGACTTCGTATTCCAAAACGAAGGTCTCAAACCGACGTTTAACAAGGACAGAGGTACGTCTTTCATCGATGTCATCTTTGTTAGCAGAGTCCCTATGACTAACGCAAACTGGGTGGTGCAAGATTACATAACGCTGAGCTATAATAACTTGATCTCGTTCTGTGTCCGAACAAATGGACACGCGGAGACCATGGTGGCAGCGCTCATGAATATGCTAAAAGCAAGGTGCGATACAGTGATGCCGAGGAACACGAATGCGAAACGCAAGCCACCGGTGGAGTGTCTCTTTGAACCAGCTTCGGGCAGAATTCCTCAGGTCAAAGAGGCAAGCGCAACGATCCAGAAGGCAAGCGCACCACGGCCAATGCATTGAGATATACAAAGCTAAGCAAGCTGAGTTTAAGAACGGCATATCCGCAGCAAAAGCGAATGCATTCAAGGACCTGCTTGGAAGCGTAGACGACGACCCCAGCGGACTCGCTTACAAAGCAGTAAGTAAACAACTTAATGCCGCTGTTTCAGGAACCCCGCAGAACCTAGCCACCCTGGCTAACATCGTGTCGGAGCTATTCCCAAGTCAAGACACGTTATGGCAGCCCGCTCTTGAACCCCCTGCCTCCGACTTTCCGTTTATCACAACATGTGAAGTCGTCGAAGCAGCAAAGATGATCAAGCCAAACAAAGCACCGGGCATTAATGGTATCTCGGTTGTAAATGTAAAGCAGCTGCAACCGCAAGACCTGAGGTCTTCAGTGACACATTCCAACAGTGTCTTTTGGACGGAGTCTTCCCCAAGCGTTGGAAAATGATGAAGCTAGTCCTTCTGCCGAAAGGCAAGGGGCCTGCAAATGCAGCAGGCAGTTATCGCACCTTATCGCCCCTGGACATTGCGGGCAAACTCCTTGAGCGCATACAGTACGCGTGCATACAGCTAATCACCGAGAGTCCCACAGGCCTTCAAAGCCAACAGTATGGCTTCCGAAAGGGAAAAAGTACGATCGACGCACTCAACGGTGATACGTCAAGAACGCATTTAACATAGCCCAACATTCCATCGGCCCAACATCCTCGGCGCAATAGGCAACTTTGGTATACCCGGTATACACAAACGGAGTTTAATTGTAAACTACTTCAGGAACCGTCTGTAGTGGAATGTAACAGAAGCTGCTCCAAGAAGTCGCCACGTCTCCGCAGGTGTTTCTCAAGGGTCTTTACTTGGACCGATCTTATGGAACATTATGTATGATGGGATATTAAGCATCAGCAAGCCCAGAGGCGTGGAGATGTATTGCTTCGCCGACGACGTTGTGGCAACAGCTGTTGCCAAGACAATACCGGAGCTCCGGGAAAACAGCAATATGGCGATCAGGGTGATCATCGAATGGCTCGAGAAAGTCGGCCTAGGAGTTGCTGCGCATAAGACCGAAGTAGTTCTGTTAAGCAGCAGAAAGACTGTTGAGTGCATGCAGGTCGAAGTCAAGGAAGTAGAAAACGTCTCATCAGAAACGCTGAAGTAGCTGGGAGTCATAATAGACCGTAGGCCCTCTTTCAAGGACTATGCCAGCAAAAAAGCGGCAATGACAGCTGCAGCCCTGGCAAGAATCATGCCCAACGTGGGAGGACCCAGATTGCCGGCTCGGAGACTGCTTGTGGCGGTTACAAAGGCTTTAGAACCATATCGGATGTCGCGGCGCATGCCCTTTCAGTCATTACACCCATTGAGCTAGAGATAAAGGGCCAATACCTAGCGCGAGAAGGCGTTACCCAGAAAGAGATTCGAGAGTGAATTCGAGGAGTCAGGCAGAACAGGTGGCAAGAGTCGCAAAAAGTGCGATGGACGTACCAGGAGGACAAATCTGTGGACTACCACATGACCCAGTTCCTCACGGACCATGGATGCTTCCGAGGGTACCTTTTTAGGTTCCACCACGTGGATACAGCCACCACGTGGATTTAGGATGCACAGTGGAAACAGCAGAGCACATTCTTCTGCGCTGCTCCAGGTTTTTTTCTTTTTATTATCTTTGTTGTATTTCTTGCATCTTCTCAGGAATTATGAGCCTAACAATAAGTTTACAAATCTTAATTTGAAACGATTTTCAACGGTCTTTTTAACTGTGGTCTGGAAAAAAATGACCTAACGATCAGCGCTGGGTCGAAAGGCCTTTGCAGCGAAGTCGGGATCGTTCGCAAACCCGTGTTAAACTTCTCGCAAGGTGGTTAGAGTGTGACATTAATTTGTTCATGTACTTTTGTTTTTGATGGGTTATTTCATTGAAGCATCTCATGATAAGGTATCATTGTATATTTTCTTTCGGATATACCAGGATGCTCCAGTGATTGTTGTCAGTATCTTTGATTGGGCCCTTTGCATGATCTCGAGTTACTACTGCTGGCACTTCCCCCAAGTTGGGAGCCATACGTCCAAATTGGTTTTAGTACGGAGTTGTTGAGTAGGACCCTGTAGTCCAGACAGAGGGGTGACCGAGAGTTGATAAGCCAGTGGAGACTACTAGCCTTCTTGTGCCAGGTGAGACGTCGGTCGAGGTGCACTCCGAGATACGTCACTTCAATTGCTTTCGGCATTATGGTGGTGTTTAAAGTGATTGAAGGACAGTCTTGCCGATTGAGTGTAAATGTTATATATAGTTATAAATAGTTGATTTGATATAGATACAGATAGAGAGTTGATTTGTTGCTTGTACCGGCCATTTTAATCAACTTAAAATCGCTGTGTCGTAGAAGTTGTCAGTAGGGGGTTATCCGGGTCATCATTGAATTTAGTTTATTTTTTTTCTTCGCGCGGCTGCATAACGTGCAGGCCACCTCCCGCCCAACCGACCGAGGGACGCTGCCGTTTATCGTACGGCTCGGATCGCGGGGATAGACCCGAGAGAGTAAACTATAGAAAAGATTACGAGGATAAAGTAGAGTTCGTTTGTTGCTCTGAAAGGTAGGGGAGAATTTAGGATTTGATAGAAGTGGACGTGAAGAGTGAAGTAATAGAGTATAAGTCATTGTAGTCAGAACATAAAACCCTGAAAGGCTCATGCTGGGCATATGTAGATCTACAACAACTTAGGAACAGGGGACTACAATTTCTAGTACGTCTATTTGGAATGTTAAATGTTAGTCGTGTTAGTAGATGCTGGCTGTCTACATTACCATTAATAAGGTTATGAAGGAAAACGACCCCCAGCATCTTTCTACGATTGGATAGGAAAGGTAAATTGATTAGAAGGAGTCTATTGAAATAATAAGGGAGGTGAAGATTTGCATCCCAGTTGAGTCTCCAAAGAGCAAACATCAAAAAGTTCTTTTGAACGGATTCAATGCGATCTTGATTAACCTTATACTGAGGGCTTCAAACGCATGACCCGACTCCAGTATTGGACGTACTAAAGATACGTATAATGTTTTGGTAATATAAGGGTCATTGAATTCCTTAGACCATCTTTTAATGAAGCCAAGCACGCCCTCGGCTTTATTAACCATCGAAATATGGTCGGAATATATAAGTTTAACATCTAATAGGACCAGCAAGATTGTTAACCTAGGTTAATCTATATAAGGAAATCCCATAAAGAAGGTATGTGGCCTGGTTAGGGAACGAACGATAAAAAGACATAAGCTTAAATTTTGACCCATTATGTTTTAATAGATTGGTGGAACACCATTTTTGAAAATTGTCCAAATCCGACTAAAGTTTATATTGGGCAGAAGTGGATTTGTATTGAAGACAAAGCTTAACATCGTCTGCATACATAAGACTAAGAAAGTTATAGCTGAGGGTGGGTCGTCAATAAAGATAGTGAAAAGTAGTGGCCCAAGATGGCTTCCTTGGGTGGCTCCCAATGTAGCACTAACAAGGCGAAAGTGTACATCTTTAAAAAGAACACGTTGGGGTTTCCCAGCTAAGTAGCTAGAAACCCACGTGAGTAGATCTGAGGGAAATCCTAGGATACTAAGTTTACTTAAAAGGATGGAGTGGTTGACAGAGTCAAATGCTTTACTAAAGTCCGTATAGATTACATCTGTTTGAAGGCCTTTACGGAAGCCATCTATAATAAAGGAAGTCAGCTCCAAGAGGTTTGTGGTGGTGGAGCGACGCTTTATGAAACCATGCTGGCATGGAGAAAAATTTGAACTGCAGAGATGTTGAAGATGTGGTGTTACCCATTTTTCAAAAGGCTTTGGAATTGCTGACAATTTAGAGATTCCTCTATAGTTTGCAGCATCCGATTTTTTCCCTTTTTTGTGTAGGGGAATTATGTAAGATTCCTTCCACATTTGGAGAAAAATCGAAGTTTCCAGAGACAAAGAGAAAAGTTTTAGAAGAGGTCTGCACAATGGCTTAGCGCAGTTTTTCAGTACACAGCCAGGAACACCATCAGGACCTGGCGAATAGACTGGTTTCACCCTTAGAAGATTCGATAACACAGTGCTTTCGGAGAAAGTTGGTCTGAAAATAAGAATGGCTGATTGAATGTTGTATCAATAAGGCTGATCCAGGCGAATAGATCTGCAATACCCAGATCAGTAGTCGCAGATACATTTTCAAACGAAAATAGGGGGGAGAAGATACATGCTTACGCTTAGTGTTAAATTATAAAACTGCTTCGGATCCTGAGTAAACTGGATCCGACAGCGGTATATATAATGCTTATAACACTCAGCGTTATGCACGGTGAAATTTGACCGAGCTACTAAGTATCTTGAGAAAGTAACATTACAGCCAGTTTTCTTATGTCTCTTAAGGAGTATATTTTTAATGTATTTTAAGTTTTTAAGGCTCCTTGTAAACCAAGGAGGGTCGGTCGAAGCGGATGGATACTTCCATGGCACGCAAGAGTCGAAGAAAGCGTTAAGCGTTTTGTAGAAAGTTTCTAAAGCGATATTAATATCGGTGCATTCCCAGAGATCGGACCAATCAAATGAAGAAATTTAATTGCTTAGTCTCTGAAAATCATCCTTGCGAAAGCAGCGAGTTTTATGAACTCCATGGCGAGACTGAAGGTTGCTAGCAGTAAGGGTTTCAATCGACACCTCAAGAGTTGGGTGGTCACGATCTTCTGGGAACGACAGTGGCATGGCTCTGGAAACGGTTATTCCATCTGGGTCAGAAAGGAAACATAGATCTAGAAGCCGACCTAAAAAATTCCTTACGTGGTTTATTTGTCCAGGGGATATGTCGAACATACCCTCAGTAAAATCATGATGTGTTGAGAGTGTTAAAGATGGTGAATTCTCGCTGTTTGACCAGATAAGTTCAGGTAAATTGAAGTCTCCTAGAGTCACTAGAAGGTCACTGTCTGACATGCGGTTATAAACCAGCTGAATGGCAGATAAGTGGTGCCAGTAGGTAGGTGTAGGTGGTTCAGAAGAAGGTGGTAAGTATGAGCATGTTATGAACAGTGATTGAAGCGATATAGTGATTTTGACACATAAGAATTCAATATCACCAAGATTCGGTAACTTAACCTCTTCAGAAGCGAAAGCGGAGTCCACAGATCGTATCGAACATCGGCAAAGGTACACGTATCTTAAAAGATGACGTAAGCCTTGAGTAAGTATATTTAAATTTCCCAATGTCCTCCACTCTAACAATGGCTTTAGATTTGGCTTGGATATAAGCCGAGATATCAATTTGTGAGGTGTCAGGGGCCAGACGTGAAATAAATATGTGTTTAGAGGGGAGAATCACCTGTAAGGGCTTTGGTGTTACGGTTGGTAAGACCGCGACATCAGTCCGTACCGGGGGTCCGGACTGTGGTTTACCCTTAGCAGTGGATTTTAAAGGGGTCGACTCTACTCGTGCCGGAGGAGTCACTTGAAGTGATACCCTGGATGGTAATTCAGACGTACTCCTGCTCTTGGTGTAGTAAGAGTTATGAGCGGCTGCATGGTCGTCGGCTGATTGGGCTGAATTGCGATATCAGTGCATACGGAGTCCCTAATAGCGTTTTTTTTACGCTTTGGAGATTTATTTAGAGAGTTGGTCGTTGATTTTTTCCGGAAACCAATGATCAACTCTTGAAAACCGTTTTTAGTTTGCCGCATGAACGTTGGCATTTCTTTTTGAACCGCGCGACATCCACTGCAGCAAAAGTGGAAGCCAGAATTACTTGAGATTGCATCCGAAACTGAGACGGTGAAACCGGCACATTTAGTATGTACTACGTGTTCACACAGCCAACAGGGGATGCTAGGCTGGGACGCGGAAATCGGCTTATTGCACGATTTTATAGCGCAGATGCTATAAAATTCCATTTTAAGAGATTTTTGATTAAAAACAAAAAATTTAAGTCATATAAAAATATATTGACACAAAAAATTTATTTTCACAAAAACTAGTAGCCTTAAACCACTGTACTTACTAGTAAGAGCGGGATACAAGGAGAGGAAATGGAAAAAAAGAGCGCAAACTAGGAGAGAGTGAGTTTTTGCAATAATAGAAATTGCAGTAAATTTAAGAAGTAGGGAATAGAAGTAGAGCACAGAACCTTACTTGGATAAATAATATAACATTTTAATCTCACCAAATACGGTACCGCGCAGACGCGAGTGCGAAGGGAATTGTTTTAAGTATATGATTTAAAATTTATTATCTTTACAAACACCGGTTTGTTTTTAGCAAGGCAATATTAAATAAATCGATAAGCGCAAGAAAAAAAACACGTCCGTTCGCTATGAAAGTGAATATTTCAGGGTTGTAGATATTTCATTCGCCTGAAATTCGATTGGCTCATGTGGAGTTTTGTCGTCGTCTGTTACCGTGGGTAAAACAAACGAACTTGTAGCAGGGTCCGGGTGGAACACACGTTGAAGATGCGTTGCAAATGTGGTAGCTCAATCCTTATCGCTGCGGGCCCATCCACCAGTGATATTCCTTAATGGTGATATAGTTTCTGCTGGTGTGGGATGAGCTTTCCATAGTGAGTTATTACTGCCTGAAATTGAAAGTTGCTCTATAGTTGGGCGTTTTATCTTTTCCCTTCAGCGCATTGGAGAGTTTTCGTGAGGGATTTTTGAATCTTTGCTTTGGGATTGACGATCTATGAGCTTGCCACTCCCGTCGCAAACGTCGTTTGGCAAAAACGAGCAGCGCGATGTCTGCGTTTGTCATCCTGAGCCTGTTAGGTGCGTTCTATACTTGAGGTGTTGAGACTCTAGCGGCTGTAACTAAGGCACTTTCCAGGGTATTTGCTGCGGATTCTATCTCGGCGTCAAAGTTTAGCCTTGGGTTCAGCTCAGTGTGTGAACATATGTATTTTTTTGTATTTGACCCAGTTTGGAGGAGGTTGAGATTTGAAAGGACTGGCGAGTGGTCAGATGGTAGATCCGGTAGAGATTCGGCCCTGCTGACGTTTTGGGAAATATTTTTAGTTATTGCGAAGTCAATCAAGTCAGGAATTTTGTTCGGGTTGGTAGGCCAGTATGATGGTCTGCCTGAAGAGACGTAGTCAAGCTTTCTGTTTGACTTTATGATAGTGTTATACAACTGTTTCCCTTTGGGGGAGACGAGGCGTGATCACCAGTGGTAGAGTTTGGCGTTGTAGTTACCTGCAGCAATGCAGGTCCCCTAGGTAGCCAAGGGTGTTGAAGAAGTCCAGAAATTGTTGTTCGGAAACATTGAAACGAGGGAGACCATATACCGCTGCAAGGGTAAGATTTCCCCTTCTAGTTGGACGTTTATAGATATGGCCCGCCATTAGTTGTTTGCAAACTCTCTATGGTAGGGGTGATCCGGTTTAGCCATATGATTTTCCATCTGGATGATTTGTTCCGTAGAACAAAAAGCCACTTATTTGAAAGTTGTACTTAGAGGTGAGATGTGTTTCTGACAGTAGCAGGACGTCAATATAATTGACCACTGGAGACCACGTGCACGAGAAAACTAAAATAACAGTCTAATTTAATAAAAAGCTTATCTATTTTGCTGCTGTGCGAAACAGTTCGCATTCTATACTTTGGACTCTGCCTTGCAGAGTCGGCATTTGGACAACAACAAACAATTGTGGGAGAGATGTGATAAGCTTGCATTCACTGCCCATTGGGCCCCTCATCCCGCGCGCAGACGCTATGGCTATGTCAAATGAATAAATGTTGAATTCGGTTGCAATAGCTTGGAAAACAAAAAAGTTTTCCATAGATAGTTTCCATGATCTGCGTGCAACAAATATAATGATCTGGTAAAAATTTCAAAACGCTAGCTTTAAAACTACTGTCTATGTTTTGCATAGAAACAGACGGACAGACGGACATGGCTATATCGACTCGGCTGTTGATGCTGATCAAGAATATATATACTTTGTGGGGTCGGAGATGCTTCCTTTAATGCGGTACACATTTCTGGACAAAATTATAATACCCTTTTTCAAGGGTATAAAAAGATAATTCAAAGAACGGCCAGAACCAAAAGCTACATCAAGTATGCAAAGTATTTCCGAATGAATTTCGCAAAAAAATTGCGACATCTACCAACACAAGCGTGACTAATGAATGCATGAATCATGAAAAAAAGAGGCTGAAGAACAACAAGCACAAAATGAAGTTCACGAGAAAACTCCCAATAACATGGACAGAGGTTAACGGAATTACGTCGTTGCTAAGGAGAGCTACTAGAATCACTCAAAGGTACCTCAGGTATGGTATAATGCATTTAAGGCCAATCCCTTAAGGGGCTACTTAAAACATTATGAAACCAAGTCCAAGAAATCCAGCCAGAAATTTGAAAATTTAATAGACTGACTTTGATAGATTGAATAATTAACAACAAGCCCAAACAATGGGCCCAACCTCACCTTCCTTCGTGCATCACTGATATGCAAATGTCCCGAATAAACATCTCAAAATTCGATGGGAGTCTAATGATATGGAAACAATGAAACCAATTCAGCCCTGTTTCTGACAGCGTTAGAGCTTGTTTCAGAAACCAAACACTAAATAAAACAAGTGAGAAAAGTTATCTTCGGCTTGCCAAAGATGGTATACCCTTGAAAACAAAAAAGTTTCCCATACAAAGACTTGTTTTCATATCGGTCGTTTGTATGGCAGCTATATGATATAGTGATCCGATCCGAATCAAACTTTCAAAAATTATGTATGGCTATGTCAAATGAATAAATGTTGAATTCGGTTGCAATAGCTTGGAAAACAAAAAAGTTTTCCATACAAAGACTTGTTTTCATATCGGTCCTTTGTATGGCAGCTATATGATATAGTGGTCCGATCCGGACCAAACTTTCACAAATTATGTGTGGCTATGTCAAATAAATAAATGTTGAATTCAGTTGCAATAGCTTGGAAAACAAAAAAGTTTCCCATACAAAGACTTGTTTTCATAACGGTCGTTTGTATGGCAGCTATATGATATAGTGGTCCGATCCGACCGATTTTTAAACTTGATCTGCGTGCAACAAAAATAATGATCTGGTAAAAATTTCAAAACGCTAGCTTTAAAACTACTGTCTATTTTTTGCATAGAAACAGACGGACATGGCTATATCGACTCCGCTGTTGATGCTGATCAAGAATATATATACTTTGTGGGGTCGGAGATGCTTCCTTTAATGCGTTACACATTTATGGACAAAATTATAATACCCTTTTTCAAGGGTATAAAAAATTCTAGAAGTAAGAACATTTGGACACCCAGAAGAATCATCAATCTACTTCGGAAGCGCACTTTGAAAAAAGCTTTGTGAAAAATCTCGCAAAAGCGGCAGATGAAAGATTCATTTTAAAACTGTTTTTTACCGAAAACGTTGGTGGGGGGGTCGCAACAAATTGCAACCAAAAGCGGTGGATCGAAGGAGTATGAAAATTGGGGCATATAAAGTTTGTGCCAATGACAAATATTTCCAAAGCCGAATATTTTATACCTCATCACTATGTTTTAAAACCTGAGAGCAGAATCCCTAAATTGCAAGTGGCTTTCAATGCCTCATGCAAAACGACTAGATCAGCTAATAGTATGAATAACCCATCGGAGAATCTGAAATACTATCGCCTTAAAAATTTCACGTGTACAACAAAGATTTAAAAGTTTCTGGCAAAAAAATTCATAAATTATTTAGCAATCCGATCGCAGGCCAACTATCGGCTAAGATCAGCAACATTCAAAAATTTATTTTATGTATATGACTGTATGACTGAATATAACACAGCCGAATTAAAACATAAATACTATCAATTCATACCTTCAGTGCTGACCAGCAGCGACACATATAAGCTAAAATAATAAATAAATAAAGAAGACGCTCCGCTTCTAGCGTCACCGGCAGCGCAGCTCCGCGGTATAGGCTAAGAACACTTTTATGCTGGATCTTTTTGAAGGTCAATTCATGGCTTGATGTAAACTGACCCATTTCGGGATCATATACCACCCGAACATATTTTACCAGTTGCAACGGCTGATGTTGATAGGAAAATAATGGCAGAGCCAGCCATTTTTCAGTTAACAATACCACTAGTATCTGCGGATCTGCGAGATATCTTTAGCTTTATTCCAATTCCGATGGAAGTCAAAAGCTTCATAATAGATCATTTTGAAACATCAACTAAATCAGTCAACGCCCATTTATACCGTCGAAAAGATGCACCATTAGAATCAACCCTAGAAAAAAACACAGTCATCACGAACGAAAGACTAGGAATTGACAACATCAATCATTATACGAGAATATGAGCAAAAAGATATTACGCTTATTGTACAAGTCTCTCAATATTTAATGTTTATGTTTTCATCTAACGCTTAGGGTTTTAGTTAACATTACTTTCGAGCTCAATGTTAAAACGGCGGCAGTTCTTTTGAGCTAGAGAAAAAGTACTAGTTATTTTGAACCGTAGGGACGCCGAGTTTGTATGAGTGCGTGTGACGCAAGCGGGGTGGGATCACGGGGATTCCCCAATTTTAACGAACGAGATAGCCACGGCAAAACAAAATAATAATACAATCATTTGATTGAAAGGTGTGTTTTCACGATGAGTGATAATAATCATGGTAAAACAAGTGAGAAAAGTTATCTTCGGTTTGCCGAAGATGGTATACCCTTGAAAACAAAAAAGTTTTCCATACAAAGCCTTGTTTTCATATCGGTCGTTTGTATGGCAGCTATATGATATAGTGATCCGATCCGAATCAAACTTTCAAAAATTATGTATGGCTATGTCAAATAAATAAATGTTGAATTAGGTTGCAATAGGTTGGAAAACAAACAAATTTTCCATACAAAGACTTGTTTTCATATCGGTCGTTTGTATGGCAGCTATATGATATAGTGGTCCGATCCGACCGATTCTTAAACTTGATCTGCGTGCAACAAAAATAATGATCTGGTAAAAATTTCAAAACGCTAGCTTTAAAACTACTGTCTATTTTTTGCATAGAAACAGACGGACAGACGGACAGACGGACAGACGGACATGGCTATATCAACTCGGCTGTTGATGCTGATCAAGAATATATATACTTTGTGGGGTCGGAGATGCTTCCTTTAATGCGTTACACATTTCTGGACAAAATTATAATACCCTTTTTCAAGGGTATAAAAAAGATATTTATATCTTATGGTACTTATGGTACCTTTTTCTAATAAGCAAAAAAAAACTAGAAAAATCCATGCAAAAATGCGACTAAAATGAGTATACCGTATACCCTGTGACAATTAAGTTTCCGGAAAATGTTCTTTAAAACAGCCCGCGCTGAATATTTTTAAGGACATTTTTTTTGTTCAGTTGGTAGCGCCTAACTTAATTACGAAGTTTAAAATGAGCGCGATCTGCCAACCAGTTTGTTTGCAGCAATGGATGGGATTCGTGGAGATTTTTTGCGTTTAAGTTGATTGATAATTGTTTCCTGTAGAGTTAAACTGGAAGTGTTGGTGATCCTATTAATTTGTCTGCCGATGCTTCATTGGAATTTGGTTGACAAATCCGGAGGTCCAGTTTTTGCTAGCATGTTGGCAATGGGAGTTGTTCGGAAAGCACCTAAGGAGTGTCGAGTGAAGGCGTGGTAGGGGGTGGATATTTTATTTTTATGTTGGTTTTGTTTGTTTTCCGTTAATACAGAGAACTTACCGATAGACTACAGTTATATCCATATATATGGATATAAGCCTTCGAAAGAATAGGAGCACACTGCATCCTGCAGCAGCTGCACGAATGGAAATTCGGCCCAAAAATAACTAAATTTGTACACAGCTACCCTAGAAACCGTCGATTTCATGTAAACGTAACAACACACTGTTAAAAGAAATGCACATACACAGCGGCATCCTACAAGGATCCCCATTGTCAGTTACACTATTTCCTAAGCTAAAGTTTTTAACTAATTAAGCTATATAACAAACGAAACAAATTCTCACTCACACTATGTATGCAGACGACCTCTTTCTCTTTTTCATCCCAAAAACCAGGATACAACACTTAAATTAACAACACATTTAACAAAATTACTCAATGGTGCAAATTCACAGGAACAAAAATATCAACAGAGAAATAATTTCCCTATAATAAGGCGAATATCATTATGCTCCATAAAAGTGGGAAGCCAGCAGAGGAAGTAGACTCCTATCGCCCAATAAGCCTGCTTCCAGCATTTGGCAAATTACTTGAGAGGTGCATCCTGAGAAGATTGCTCGAGTCCCGAAAGGTCCAGAAAGCTATTCCGAAGTTTCAGTTTGGTTTTAGACTCAGGCATGGCACACCTGAACAGCTACACCGCGTAGTAAACTTTATACTGGAAGGTTTCCATGGAAAGGAGTACGTCGTTGGAGCTTTTCTGGACATCCAGCAGGCTTTCGACAGAGTGTGGCATGAAGGACTTCTGCACAAGCTTAAAAGGCTACTAAATCCTCAGCTCTTTTTGATAATAAAAATCTTCCTCCACGAGCGATCCTTTAAAGTAGTACAGGACGGACTGTCTTCCCAAACAAAGAGAGTCAGAGCAGGTGTACGTCAGGGAAGTGTGTTAGGTCCAACACTATATAGCCTGTATACGCACGACATGCCCTCAGCTGACAATATGTCGCTTACAGATCCCAATCACCTGCTAGTTGCCACCTTTGCTGATGACACTGCAGTCCTGGCCAGATATACTTGCGTCTATACAGCCACTGATACGCTTCAGCTTTATCTAAAAAAATTGAGAACTGGGTCCTACGCTGAAACATCGCAGTCAATCCGGAAAAGTGTGTTTCTGTGACGTACACCCTGAGAAAAGACACATCACCTGGTGTGTTTCTGCATGGAGAGCTCCTCACACAATCGAACGCCCACAAATATCTCGGTGTCACTCTGGATAAGCGACTTACATTTCAACGCCATGTAACGGATGTAACTCGGCGGCTCAAAACAAAGGCGAACAGCATGGCTTGGCTCCTTAGGCCTGGAAACAAACTTTCAGTTTCCAACAAGGCCAAAATTTATAAGGTTGTCTTGGCTCCTATTTGGAAATATGGCATCCAAGTGTATGGCATCGCCGCAAAGTCGCACCTCAACAAAATTCGTGTGGCTCAGTCGCAAATCTTGCGTAAACTATCTGGAGCGGCTTGGTACATCCGCAACAAAGACATTGAAAAAGAGCTGAAGGTACCAAGGATTGGCGATGTCATAAACAAACATGCAACCGCGTACGTTAATAAATTGGGAATCCACCCAAACCAGTTGGCTCGAAAACTCTTGATGAGGAGACGTGTATTGGGACTGAGGGCGAGAAGGAGGCTCCTGCGCATTCACCCAACAGATCTGCCGAGAAGATACATAAGTTAATTGATAAAATTAATTCATGCCTCTAGATTCCCTAATTAGGTTGAAGTATGTAAATATGTAAATACTCTATTGAAATTATGATACTCTGCAGTATAAGTTACTACAAACAGTAACAGTAAACTGCTATGTAAATAAATACAATTTTTATTATAAAAAAAATGTATGGCTATGTCAAATGAATAAATGTTGAATTCGGTTGCAATAGCTTGGAAAACAAAAAGTTTTCCATAGATAGTTTCCATGATCTGCGTGCAACAAATATAATGATCTGGTAAAAATTTCAAAACGCTAGCTTTAAAACTACTGTCTATTTTTTGCATAGAAACAGACGGACAGACGGACATGGCTATATCGACTCGGCTGTTGATGCTGATCAAGAATATATATATACTTTGTGGGGTCGGAGATGCTTCCTTTAATGCGGTACACATTTCTGGACAAAATTATAATACCCTTTTTCAAGGGTATAAAAAGATAATTCAAAGAACGGCCAGAACCAAAAGCTACATCAAGTATGCAAAGTATTTCCGAATGAATTTCGCAAAAAAATTGCGACATCTACCAACACAAGCGTGACTAATGAATGCATGAATCATGAAAAAAAGAGGCTGAAGAACAACAAGCACAATATGAAGTTCACGAGAAAACTCCCAATAACATGGACAGAGGTTAGCGGAATTACGTCGTTGCTAAGGAGAGCTACTAGAATCACTCAAAGGTACCTCAGGTATGGTATAATGCATTTAAGGCCAATCCCTTAAGGGGCTACTTAAAACATTATGAAACCAAGTCCAAGAAATCCAGCCAGAAATTTGAAAATTTGATAGACTGACTTTGATAGATTGAATAATTAACAACAAACCCAAACAATGGGCCCAACCTCACCTTCCTTCGTGCATCACTGATATGCAAATGTCCCGAATAAACATCTTAAAATTCGATGGGAGTCTAATGATATGGAAACAATTAAACCAATTCAGCCCTGTTTCTGACAGCGTTAGAGCTTGTTTCAGAAACCGAACACTAAATAAAACAAGTGAGAAAAGTTAACTTCGGCTTGCCAAAGATGGTATACCCTTGAAAACAAAAAAGTTTCCCATACAAAGACTTGTTTTCATATCGGTCGTTTGTATGGCAGCTATATGATATAGTGGTCCGATCCGGAACAAACTTTCACAAATCATGTATGGCTATGTCAAATGAGTAAATTTTGAATTCAGTTGCAATAGCTTGGAAAACAAAAAAGGTTTCCCATACAAAGCCTTGTTTTCATATCGGTCGTTTGTATGGCAGCTATATGATATAGTAGTCCGATCCGACCGATTTTTAAATTTGATCTGCGTGCAACAAAAATAATGATCTGGTAAAAATTTCAAAACGCTATCTTTAAAACTACTGTCTATTTTTTGCATAGAAACAGACGGACAGACGGACATGGCTATATCGACTCGGCTGTTGATGTTGATCAAGAATATATATACTTTGTGGGGTCGGAGATGCTTCCTTTAATGCGTTACACATTTATGGACAAAATTATAATACCCTTTTTCAAGGGTATAAAAAATTCTAGAAGTAAGAACATTTGGACACCCAGAAGAATCATCAATCTACTTCGGAAGCGCACTTTGAAAAAAGCTTTGTGAAAAATCTCGCAAAAGCGGCAGATGAAAGATTCATTTTAAAACTGTTTTTTACCGAAAACGTTGGTGGGGGGGTCGCAACAAATTGCAACCAAAAGCGGTGGATCGAAGGAGTATGAAAATTGGGGCATATAAAGTTTGTGCCAATGACAAATATTTCCAAAGCCGAATATTTTATACCTCATCACTATGTTTTAAAACCTGAGAGCAGAATCCCTAAATTGCAAGTGGCTTTCAATGCCTCATGCAAAACGACTAGATCAGCTAATAGTATGAATAACCCATCGGAGAATCTGAAATACTATCGCCTTAAAAATTTCACGTGTACAACCAAGATTTAAAAGTTTCTGGCAACAAAATTCATAAATTATTTAGCAATCCGATCGCAGGCCAACTATCGGCTAAGATCAGCAACATTCAAAAATTCATTTTATGTATATGACTGTATGATGGGCGATGACCATAACGCAGGTGCGACATTTAGGTGGTCCTAACTAGATCAACAGAGCTCTCACATGTGATGTGAGCACATATTGAGTATCTACAGTATACAAACACAGCCGAATTAAAACATAAATACTATCAATTTGTATACAATGTTCAAGTAAACAGTTCAGCCCAATTCTAAGTGTAAGTAGAGCACTCACTTAAGCCATTAATACAAAAAGTGCATAATCAGCGTTCCCACGCTAGCCATATACTGACCATAACAACATGCACGCATGCCCCCTTCCCTTCAGTGCTGACCAGCAGCGACACATATAAGCTAAAATAATAAATAAATAAAGAAGACGCTCCGCTTCTAGCGTCACCGGCAGCGCAGCTCCGCGGTATAGGCTAAGAACACTTTTATGCTGGATCTTTTTGAAGGTCAATTCATGGCTTGATGTAAACTGACCCATTTCGGGATCATATACCACCCGAACATATTTTACCAGTTGCAACGGCTGATGTTGATAGGAAAATAATGGCAGAGCCAGCCATTTTTCAGTTAACAATACCACTAGTATCTGCGGATCTGCGAGATATCTTTAGCTTTATTCCAATTCCGATGGAAGTCAAAAGCTTCATAATAGATCATTTTGAAACATCAACTAAATCAGTCAACGCCCATTTATACCGTCGAAAAGATGCACCATTAGAATCAACCCTAGAAAAAAACACAGTCATCACGAACGAAAGACTAGGAATTGACAACATCAATCATTATACGAGAATATGAGCAAAAGATATTACGCTTATTGTACAAGTCTCTCAATATTTAATGTTTATGGTTTCATCTAACGCTTAGGGTTTTAGTTAACATTACTTTCGAGCTCAATGTTAAAACGGCGGCAGTTCTTTTGAGCTAGAGAAAAAGTACTAGTTATTTTGAACCGTAGGGACGCCGAGTTTGTATGAGTGCGTGTGACGCAAGCGGGGTGGGATCACGGGGATTCCCCAATTTTAACGAACGAGATAGCCACGGCAAAACAAAATAATAATACAATCATTTGATTGAAAGGTGTGTTTTCACGATAAGTGATAATAATCATGGTAAAAAAAGATAATTATATGGATACCTTATGGTACCTTTTTCTAATAAGCAAAAGAAAACTAGAAAAATCCATGCAAAAATTCTACTAAAATGAGTATACCGTATACCCTGTGACAATTAAGTTTCCGGAAAATGTCCTTTAAAACTGCCCGCGCTGAATATTTTTAAGGACATTTTTTTGTTCAGTTGGTAGCGCCTAACTTAATTACGAAGTTTAAAATGAGCGCGATCTGCCAACCAGTTTGTTTGCAGCAATGGATGGGATTCGTGGAGATTTTTTGCGTTTAAGTTGATTGATAATTGTTTCCTGTAGAGTTAAACTGGAAGTGTTGGTGATCCTATTAATTTGTCTGCCGATGCTTCATTGGAATTTGGTTGACAAATCCGGAGGTCCAGTTTTTGCTAGCATGTTGGCAATGGGAGTTGTTCGGAAAGCACCTAAGGAGTGTCGAGTGAAGGCGTGGTAGGGGGTGGATATTTTATTTTTATGTTGGTTTTGTTTGTTTTCCGTTAATACAGAGAACTTACCGATAGACTACAGTTATATCCATATATATGGATATAAGCCTTCGAAAGAATAGGAGCACACTGCATCCTGCAGCAGCTGCACGAATGGAAATTCGGCCCAAAAATAACTAAATTTGTACACAGCTACCCTAGAAACCGTCGATTTCATGTAAACGTAACAACACACTGTTAAAAGAAATGCACATACACAGCGGCATCCTACAAGGATCCCCATTGTCAGTTACACTATTTCCTAAGCTCAAGTTTTTAACTAATTAAGCTATATAGCAAACGAAACAAATTCTCACTCACACTATGTATGCAGACGACCTCTTTCTCTTTTTCATCCCAAAAACCAGGATACAACACTTAAATTAACAACACATTTAACAAAATTACTCAATGGTGCAAATTCACAGGAACAAAAATATCAACAGAGAAATAATTTCCCTTAAATATATGCAAAAAACAAGTGAGAAAAGTTATCTTCGGCTTGCCGAAGATGGTATACCCTTGAAAACAAAAAAGTTTTCCATACAAAGACTTGTTTTCATATCGGTCCTTTGTATGGCAGCTATATGATATAGAACTCCGATCCGGACCAAACTTTTACAAATCGTGTATGGCTATATCAAATGAATAAATGTTGAATTAGGTTGCAATAGGTTGGAAAACAAAAAAATTTTCGATGCAAAGACATGTTTTCATATCGGTTGTTTGTATAGCAGCTATATGATATAGTAATCTGATATGGATCAAACTTTCAATAATTATGAATGGCTATGTCAAATGAATAAATGTTGAATTCGGTTGCAATAGCTTGGAAAACAAAAAAGTTTTCCATACAAAGACTTGTTTTCATATCGGTCGTTTGTATGGCAGCTATACGATATAGTGTTCCGATCCGGACAAAACTTTTAAAAATTATGTGTGGCTATGTCAAATGAATAAGTGTTGAATTCGGTTGCAATAGCTTGGAAAACAAAAAAGTTTCCCATACAAAGACTTGTTTTCATATCGGTCGTTTGTATGGCAGCTATATGATATAGTGGTCCGATCCGACCGATTCTTAAACTTGATCTGCGTGCAACAAAAATAATTATCTAGTAAAAATTTCAAAACGCTAGCTTTAAAACTACTGTCTATTTTTTGCATAGAAACAGACGGACAGACGGACAGACGGACAGACGGTCAGACGGACAGACGGACAGACGGACAGACGGACATGGCTATATCGACTCGGCTGTTGATGCTGATCATGAATATATATACTTTGTGGGGTCGGAGATGCTTCCTTTAATGCGTTACACATTTCTGGACAAAATTATAATACCCTTTTTCAAGGGTATAAAAAGAGGTGCTTCAAAAGAAGTATGGTCGATTCGAATCCGAGATGTCGGAAGTCGTTTTAGGTGCTGATAGCTTCCAAAAAGTACCACGTACAGGACGCTCCTTTCAGAGCATGCCCCCGCCTAGCACAACTGGCAGGGAGCTTCTTATGGTTAGCAGCCCAAGCCAATTAAACAATCTTAACCAGATAACAGTTGGAAATAGTCGCCTATTGCCGCAAATTGAAAAAAATAGTAATACGCTCACATTCCAGCCGGCTTCAGTCTCTTGGCAAAAAGTTCCTTCCAAGAAGAGAAGCCTACCAACCTCACCGAAAAGTTAAAAAAAAAGAGCTCATGTAATCGAACATAATCGAAACCATCTCGCTTTAAATAGATTTGCTGCTCTTGCAAACCATGATGACTGTCAAGAAGGCGAAAATAGCATGGACATTCTCCAGGTCGAAACCTTTGCAGAGGAAGAATCTCGACAAGCTCAAACTCCAGTGACAAAGAAGTCACCAAAACCTAGTCAAATAACAGTACTTGCTGTCAGCGACGTACCTGCCTTGGAAAGGCTTCTCGACTCAGCGGTATCATCTGAATCATATGAACTCAAGATCGCGCGTAATGGCAACTTGAGCATATACCCCCGTGACTCTGATGCCCACAGAGCTATCACTAAAAAGCTATCATCAGTAAATCTCCAATACACTCACTTCTGCCTCCCGGAAGACAGAGCCTACAGGGTTGTGGAGTGCATCTTGGCTGCTTCTACCCCAGTCGAACAAATTTTAAATGCGTTCACCTCCCAAGGTCACGCTGTACTTAACACCTATAATCCAAAGGTGAAGTCACAGAATGTTGACTCCTCTGAACCGGATCCAGGCAAGGCTTCTGGCCAGAACGTTTGGTTTATTGATATTAAAAGGGCTATTAATAACAGAGAAGCTCTAAAAATAAACAAAGTTGGCCGTCAAAGAGTCAGAGTGGAACTGCCGAGAAAAAATGTAAATTTGCGTCAGTGTTACCGATGTTTTGGCTTTGACCACACCAAAAACTATTGCACCAAAGAGCCCAGATGTGGTAGATGCAGTTTGCCTCATTGGACTGCTTCCAGTCAATGCCAGGCAAAGACCTATGATGACCTGGAGTGCGTTAATTGCTCAAAAGACGAAAAACTGGGATCAACATTACTCCCATGACCCGCGTAGAATACCCACAGCCCATTCGCAACATCAAGCAACAAGCTATTCCAACCTCAATCGTGCGGCAGGACCTATCGTATGCAGATGCGACTAGAACTGGACAGCAGAGCACGCGACCTGACGCAAGGCTCCAGACTTTTCCGAATGCTGCGTTTGCTCTTGCAACAAACGCAGGTGAACCTCAACATCCTAGCCAAACGGTAATTGATGGCTCCCTCGCACAAGTCATCATATCAATGAAGCAGACTATTGCTGGTCTTCAAAAAACCATCGCTGAGCTATTTGAGGAGATCAAAGAACTCAGAGGTTCTAAGTCGTTGACGCAGCGCAATTAATGGCTTGTGAACTGCGCCTCGGAGCCTGGAACGCTCGTAGCATTATCCCAAATGCTAATGAGCTTAAGGTGTTTCTCAGCAAGCACGAAATTGATGTTATGCTTATTTCAGAGACACTCCTACACGTCGGATCCTACCTCAATATGATAGGTTACAGCTGCTATCGAGCAGATCACCCAGGAGGTCGCCCCAGAGGAGGAGCTTGTATCCTTATCCGGCAGGGATTAGTGCACTATCACCTGCATTCGATCACAACGAATCACCTACAAATGGCGACGGTAAAAATTTCCACTAATTTGGGCGAAATTACGGTGTCAGTTTATCATTGGAGGTGATTTTAACATCGCCTTTGGGGTAGTATAAGAGCGAATGCTCGAGGCTCAACACTTCACGATGTTATTTCCGGCAACTCAACTCAAGTTCTGGCTACAGGCAGACCCACTCACTACCCGTATAACACGAGGAATGTACCTTCATGTATCGACTTCTTCTTGTACAAAGGTATAGCTAACAGTCTACTATCAGTACGCGAAGAGTATGACCTATCTTCTGATCACTTGCCGCTGATCGCTTCACTAACAACGTCACCTCATAGTACCGCCCCTATTAGGATGCTCGTTCCACCTGGTGCGAATATAAGGCTGTTTCAGTACGAACTTAACAATGCCTTTAACCTCAATACAGAGATAAATACAGCAGACGATATCGAGAAAGCGGTTGAAACTTTTATGAAGAAGATCAAAGATGCAGCTCAAATTGCAGCTTCTGGCGGCGCAGTTCACCTACGCAACGTGCGTAGCACCATCGCTCTCCCTCCGGAAGCAGTAGGACTTTTAACTCTCAAGAAACGTCTTCGGCGTGAGTTCATCAGGACCAATGATCCAATAATTGACAGACTGTACCGAAGGATATCAAATCGGGTGAGAAAAGTACTAGCCATACTGAAAAGAGAAGCACATGACGCTTTCCTTGGGAAAGTTACTGCCGATGAAAACTCAAAATTCGCGCTCTGGAAGCTCACGAAGAGATTCAAGAGACAAGTTGCTCCAAAGTTTCCAGTTCGTAACCCAGATGGCACTTGGGCAAAATCACCTCAGGACAGAGCTGAAGCGTTTGCCAGAAACCTGGAGGAAAGATTCCAGCCGTTCGAGACAGCATCGCCAAGACGAGTACAACTAGTTGCTGAATCCCTAGAAGCCCCATTGAGATGGCTCTTCCTGTAAAGCCTATAAAATTCAAAGAATTGGAAGATGATATTTTTATATCATCTTCCAATTCCGTGAGTTTAATAGGAAAATTTAAAATCCCGTCGCAATAACAAGGCCGCCTGGTGCGGATCACATCGACAACCGCTCTATTAAGCTGATGCCCCACAGAGCTTTTGTTATTCCTTGTACTAATTTTCAACTCTGCTCTTCGACGGGGACACTTCCCAAGCGCCTGAAAGAAGGCGAATATCATTATGCTCCATAAAAGTGGGAAGCCAGCAGAGGAAGTAGACTCCTATCGCCCAATAAGCCTGCTTCCAGCATTTGGCAAATTACTTGAGAGGTGCATCCTGAGAAGATTGCTCGAGTCCCGAAAGGTCCAGAAAGCTATTCCGAAGTTTCAGTTTGGTTTTAGACTCAGGCATGGCACACCTGAACAGCTACACCGCGTAGTAAACTTTATACTGGAAGGTTTCCATGGAAAGGAGTACGTCGTTGGAGCTTTTCTGGACATCCAGCCGGCTTTCGACAGAGTGTGGCATGAAGAACTTCTGCACAAGCTTAAAAGGCTACTAAATCCTCAGCTCTTTTTGATAATAAAAATCTTCCTCCACGAGCGATCCTTTAAAGTAGTACAGGACGGACTGTCTTCCCAAACAAAGAGAGTCAGAGCAGGTGTACGTCAGGGAAGTGTGTTAGGTCCAACACTATATAGCCTGTATACGCACGACATGCCCTCAGCTGACAATATGTCGCTTACAGATCCCAATCACCTGCTAGTTGCCACCTTTGCTGATGACACTGCAGTCCTGGCCAGATATACTTGCGTCTATACAGCCACTGATACGCTTCAGCTTTATCTAAAAAAAATTGAGAACTGGGTCCTACGCTGAAACATCGCAGTCAATCCGGAAAAGTGTGTTTCTGTGACGTACACCCTGAGAAAAGACACATCACCTGGTGTGTTTCTGCATGGAGAGCTCCTCACACAATCGAACGCCCACAAATATCTCGGTGTCACTCTGGATAAGCGACTTACATTTCAACGCCATGTAACGGATGTAACTCGGCGGCTCAAAACAAAGGCGAACAGCATGGCTTGGCTCCTTAGGCCTGGAAACAAACTTTCAGTTTCCAACAAGGCCAAAATTTATAAGGTTGTCTTGGCTCCTATTTGGAAATATGGCATCCAAGTGTATGGCATCGCCGCAAAGTCGCAACTCAACAAAATTCGTGTGGCTCAGTCGCAAATCTTGCGTAAACTATCTGGAGCGGCTTGGTACATCCGCAACAAAGACATTGAAAAAGAGCTGAAGGTACCAAGGATTGGCGATGTCATAAACAAACATGCAACCGCGTACGTTAATAAATTGGGAATCCACCCAAACCAGTTGGCTCGAAAACTCTTGATGAGGAGACGTGTATTGGGACTGAGGGCGAGAAGGAGGCTCCTGCGCATTCACCCAACAGATCTGCCGAGAAGATACATAAGTTAATTGATAAAATTAATTCATGCCTCTAGATTCCCTAATTAGGTTGAAGTATGTAAATATGTAAATACTCTATTGAAATTATGATACTCTGCAGTATAAGTTACTACAAACAGTAACAGTAAACTGCTATGTAAATAAATACAATTTTTATTATAAAAAAAATGTATGGCTATGTCAAATGAATAAATGTTGAATTCGGTTGCAATAGCTTGGAAAACAAAAAAGTTTTCCATAGATAGTTTCCATGATCTGCGTGCAACAAATATAATGATCTGGTAAAAATTTCAAAACGCTAGCTTTAAAACTACTGTCTATTTTTTGCATAGAAACAGACGGACAGACGGACATGGCTATATCGACTCGGCTGTTGATGCTGATCAAGAATATATATATACTTTGTGGGGTCGGAGATGCTTCCTTTAATGCGGTACACATTTCTGGACAAAATTATAATACCCTTTTTCAAGGGTATAAAAAGATAATTCAAAGAACGGCCAGAACCAAAAGCTACATCAAGTATGCAAAGTATTTCCGAATGAATTTCGCAAAAAAATTGCGACATCTACCAACACAAGCGTGACTAATGAATGCATGAATCATGAAAAAAAAGAGGCTGAAGAACAACAAGCATAATATGAAGTTCACGAGAAAACCCCCAATAACATGGACAGAGGTTAGCGGAATTACGTCGTTGCTAAGGAGAGCTACTAGAATCACTCAAAGGTACCTCAGGTATGGTATAATGCATTTAAGGCCAATCCCTTAAGGGGCTACTTAAAACATTATGAAACCAAGTCCAAGAAATCCAGCCAGAAATTTGAAAATTTGATAGACTGACTTTGATAGATTGAATAATTAACAACAAACCCAAACAATGGGCCCAACCTCACCTTCCTTCGTGCATCACTGATATGCAAATGTCCCGAATAAACATCTTAAAATTCGATGGGAGTCTAATGATATGGAAACAATGAAACCAATTCAGCCCTGTTTCTGACAGCGTTAGAGCTTGTTTCAGAAACCGAACACTAAATAAAACAAGTGAGAAAAGTTATCTTCGGCTTGCCAAAGATGGTATACCCTTGAAAACAAAAAAGTTTCCCATACAAAGACTTGTTTTCATATCGGTCGTTTGTATGGCAGCTATATGATATAGTGGTCCGATCCGGAACAAACTTTCACAAATCATGTATGGCTATGTCAAATGAGTAAATTTTGAATTCAGTTGCAATAGCTTGGAAAACAAAAAAGGTTTCCCATACAAAGCCTTGTTTTCATATCGGTCGTTTGTATGGCAGCTATATGATATAAGAGTCCGATCCGCCCGATTTTTAAATTTGATCTGCGTGCAACAAAAATAATGATCTGGTAAAAATTTCAAAACGCTATCTTTAAAACTACTGTCTATTTTTTGCATAGAAACAGACGGACAGACGGACATGGCTATATCGACTCGGCTGTTGATGCTGATCAAGAATATATATACTTTGTGGGGTCGGAGATGCTTCCTTTAATGCGTTACACATTTATGGACAAAATTATAATACCCTTTTTCAAGGGTATAAAAAATTCTAGAAGTAAGAACATTTGGACACCCAGAAGAATCATCAATCTACTTCGGAAGCGCACTTTGAAAAAAGCTCTGTGAAAAATCTCGCAAAAGCGGCAGATGAAAGATTCATTTTAAAACTGTTTTTTACCGAAAACGTTGGTGGGGGGGTCGCAACAAATTGCAACCAAAAGCGGTGGATCGAAGGAGTATGAAAATTGGGGCATATAAAGTTTGTGCCAATGACAAATATTTCCAAAGCCGAATATTTTATACCTCATCACTATGTTTTAAAACCTGAGAGCAGAATCCCTAAATTGCAAGTGGCTTTCAATGCCTCATGCAAAACGACTAGATCAGCTAATAGTATGAATAACCCATCGGAGAATCTGAAATACTATCGCCTTAAAAATTTCACGTGTACAACAAAGATTTAAAAGTTTCTGGCAAAAAAATTCATAAATTATTTAGCAATCCGATCGCAGGCCAACTATCGGCTAAGATCAGCAACATTCAAAAATTTATTTTATGTATATGACTGTATGATGGGCGATGACCATAACGCAGGTGCGACATTTAGGTGGTCCTAACTAGATCAACAGAGCTCTCACATGTGATGTGAGCACATATTGAGTATCTACAGTATACAAACACAGCCGAATTAAAACATAAATACTATCAATTTGTATACAATGTTCAAGTAAACAGTTCAGCCCAATTCTAAGTGTAAGTAGAGCACTCACTTAAGCCATTAATACAAAAAGTGCATAATCAGCGTTCCCACGCTAGCCATATACTGACCATAACAACATGCACGCATGCCCCCTTCACTTCAGTGCTGACCAGCAGCGACACATATAAGCTAAAATAATAAATAAATAAAGAACCGCTCCGCTTCTAGCGTCACCGGCAGCGCAGCTCCGCGGTATAGGCTAAGAACACTTTTATGCTGGATCTTTTTGAAGGTCAATTCATGGCTTGATGTAAACTGACCCATTTCGGGATCATATACCACCCGAACATATTTTACCAGTTGCAACGGCTGATGTTGATAGGAAAATAATGGCAGAGCCAGCCATTTTTCAGTTAACAATACCACTAGTATCTGCGGATCTGCGAGATATCTTTAGCTTTATTCCAATTCCGATGGAAGTCAAAAGCTTCATAATAGATCATTTTGAAACATCAACTAAATCAGTCAACGCCCATTTATACCGTCGAAAAGATGCACCATTAGAATCAACCCTAGAAAAAAACACAGTCATCACTAACGAAAGACTAGGAATTGACAACATCAATCATTATACGAGAATATGAGCAAAAAGATATTACGCTTATTGTACAAGTCTCTCAATATTTAATGTTTATGGTTTCATCTAACGCTTGGGGTTTTAGTTAACATTACTTTCGAGCTCAATGTTAAAACGGCGGCAGTTCTTTTGAGCTAGAGAAAAAGTACTAGTTATTTTGAACCGTAGGGACGCCGAGTTTGTATGAGTGCGTGTGACGCAAGCGGGGTGGGATCACGGGGATTCCCCAATTTTAACGAACGAGATAGCCACGGCAAAACAAAATAATAATACAATCATTTGATTGAAAGGTGTGTTTTCACGATGAGTGATAATAATCATGGTAAAAAAAAGATAATTATATCTTATGGTACTTATGGTACCTTTTTCTAATAAGCAAAAAAAAACTAGAAAAATCCATGCAAAAATGCGACTAAAAGGAGTATACCGTATACCCTGTGACAATTAAGTTTCCGGAAAATGTCCTTTAAAACTGCCCGCGCTGAATATTTTTAAGGACATTTTTTTTGTTCAGTTGGTAGCGCCTAACTTAATTACGAAGTTTAAAATGAGCGCGATCTGCCAACCAGTTTGTTTGCAGCAATGGATGGGATTCGTGGAGATTTTTTGCGTTTAAGTTGATTGATAATTGTTTCCTGTAGAGTTAAACTGGAAGTGTTGGTGATCCTATTAATTTGTCTGCCGATGCTTCATTGGAATTTGGTTGACAAATCCGGAGGTCCAGTTTTTGCTAGCATGTTGGCAATGGGAGTTGTTCGGAAAGCAACTAAGGAGTGTCGAGTGAAGGCGTGGTAGGGGGTGGATATTTTATTTTTATGTTGGTTTTGTTTGTTTTCCGTTAATACAGAGAACTTACCGATAGACTACAGTTATATCCATATATATGGATATAAGCCTTCGAAAGAATAGGAGCACACTGCATCCTGCAGCAGCTGCACGAATGGAAATTCGGCCCAAAAATAACTAAATTTGTACACAGCTACCCTAGAAACCGTCGATTTCATGTAAACGTAACAACACACTGTTAAAAGAAATGCACCTACACAGCGGCATCCTACAAGGATCCCCATTGTCAGTTACACTATTTCCTAAGCTAAAGTTTTTAACTAATTAAGCTATATAGCAAACGAAACAAATTCTCACTCACACTATGTATGCAGACGACCTCTTTCTCTTTTTCATCCCAAAAACCAGGATACAACACTTAAATTAACAACACATTTAACAAAATTACTCAATGGTGCAAATTCACAGGAACAAAAATATCAACAGAGAAATAATTTCCCTTAAATATATGCAAAAAACAAGTGAGAAAAGTTATCTTCGGCTTGCCGAAGATGGTATACCCTTGAAAACAAAAAAGTTTTCCATACAAAGACTTGTTTTCATATCGGTCCTTTGTATGGCAGCTATATGATATAGAACTCCGATCCGAACCAAACTTTTACAAATCGTGTATGGCTATATCAAATGAATAAATGTTAAATTCGGTTGCAATAGCTTGGAAAACAAAAAAGTTTTCCTTACAAAGACTTGTTTTCATATCGGTCGTTTGTATGGCAGCTATATGATATAGTGATCCGATCCGAATCAAACTTTCAAAAATTATGTATTGCTATGTCAAATAAATAAATGATGAATTCGGTTGCAATAGATTGGAAAACAAAAAAGTTTTCCATACAAAGAATTGTTTTCATATCGGTCCTTTGTATGGCAGCTATATGATATAGTGATCCGATCCGGACCAAACTTTCACAAATCATGTGTGGCTGTGTCAAATGCATAAATGTTGAATTCAGTTGCAATAGCTTGGAAAACAAAAAAGTTTCCCATACAAAGACTTGTTTTCATATCGGTCGTTTGTATGGCAGCTATATGATATAGTGGTCCGATCCGACCGATTCTTAAACTTGATCTGCGTGCAACAAAAATAATGATCTGGTAAAAATTTCAAAACGCTAGCTTTAAAACTACTGTCTATTTTTTGCATAGAAACAGACGGACATGGCTATATCGACTCGGCTGTTGATGCTGATCAAGAATATATATACTTTGTGGGGTCGGAGATGCTTCCTTTAATGCGTTACACATTTCTGGACAAAATTATAATACCCTTTTTCAAGGGTATAACAAAACTGTACAAACATAGAAATAGAAATCAACAATATCAATATCAAGACAACTCAAAATCTTAGGATTAATCTTTGACACTAAACACTCCTGGAACATCAAATTAAAACATAATAAAATCACTTATCACTAGATTAACATCCTCAAATGTCTAAATAGTAAAAACCTTAACTGAAACACCACCTCACTAATAAACATTACAAAATCGATTATATTATCCAAAATACAGGGTGCGTTATGAAAGTAATGCGCATGGTTTCATTGTCACTGGGGGATGCATCCTGGATGTTCGAGTACGATCCAGAATCCAAACGACAGAGCTCCGAGTGGCACACACAATTTTCTCCCAGACCCAAGAAGGCGCGCATGAGCAAATCTCGTATCAAAACAATGCTGATTGTCTTCTTTGACGTCCGAGGAATCGTCCATTTTGAGTTTGTACCGCAAGGACAAACTGTCAACGGAGCCTTTTACCAAGAGGTACTCAAGAGACTGAAACGCCGAGTCGTACGCGTCAGGCCAGACATCAAAGACGTTTTCATGCTCCACCACGATAACGCCCCCAGCCACACGGCCTTCGTCGTCACCAACTTCTTGACCCAGAAGAAGATCTCAGTTGTGCCCCAGCCTCCTTACAGCCCTGACTTAGCTCCGTGCGACTTTTTTGGTGGAGAACATCCAAGCTCGCGTAACAAGGTTCCTGAAAGGCATTTCTGTCGAGGAGTTTCAGGTTGCTTTCCAGGCGTGGCATACACGTCTCCGCAAGTGTATTGACGCAGGAGGGGACTATTTTGAAGAATTTTAATAATTTTTACTGATTGGATCAACAAATATATTTTTCTTAGAAAATGCGCATTACTTTCATAACGCACCCTGTATATAATAGCTATATGATGATGGCTATATGATATAGTGATCCGATCCGGATCAAATTTTCACAAATCATGTACGGCTATCGAATCATCATTGAGAAAGGGATCAGTTTGATTTTATTTTCATTAAATATTTTCCGACAAAAAAAGATAAGTTTTTGCCAAAATAATCAAATTATATTTCATCGAGGAATTTAAAAAAAAAAAAGAGGTGCTTCAAAAGAAGTATGGTCGATTCGAATCCGAGATGTCGGAAGTCGTTTTAGGTGCTGATAGCTTCCAAAAAGTACCACGTACAGGACGCTCCTTTCAGAGCATGCCCCCGCCTAGCACAACTGGCAGGGAGCTTCTTATGGTTAGCAGCCCAAGCCAATTAAACAATCTTAACCAGATAACAGTTGGAAATAGTCGCCTATTGCCGCAAATTGAAAAAAATAGTAATACGCTCACATTCCAGCCGGCTTCAGTCTCTTGGCAAAAAGTTCCTTCCAAGAAGAGAAGCCTACCAACCTCACCGAAAAGTTAAAAAAAAAGAGCTCATGTAATCGAACATAATCGAAACCATCTCGCTTTAAATAGATTTGCTGCTCTTGCAAACCATGATGACTGTCAAGAAGGCGAAAATAGCATGGACATTCTCCAGGTCGAAATCTTTGCAGAGGAAGAATCTCGACAAGCTCAAACTCCAGTGACAAAGAAGTCACCAAAACCTAGTCAAATAACAGTACTTGCTGTCAGCGACGTACCTGCCTTGGAAAGGCTTCTCGACTCAGCGGTATCATCTGAATCATATGAACTCAAGATCGCGCGTAATGGCAACTTGAGCATATACCCCCGTGACTCTGATGCCCACAGAGCTATCACTAAAAAGCTATCATCAGTAAATCTACAATACACTCACTTCTGCCTCCCGGAAGACAGAGCCTACAGGGTTGTGGAGTGCATCTTGGCTGCTTCTACCCCAGTCGAACAAATTTTAAATGCGTTCACCTCCCAAGGTCACGCTGTACTTAACACCTATAATCCAAAGGTGAAGTCACAGAATGTTGACTCCTCTGAACCGGATCCAGGCAAGGCTTCTGGCCAGAACGTTTGGTTTATTGATATTAAAAGGGCTATTAATAACAGAGAAGCTCTAAAAATAAACAAAGTTGGCCGTCAAAGAGTCAGAGTGGAACTGCCGAGAAAAATGTAAATTTGCGTCAGTGTTACCGATGTTTTGGCTTTTACCACACCAAAAACTATTGCACCAAAGAGCCCAGATGTGGTAGATGCAGTTTGCCTCATTGGACTGCTTCCAGTCAATGCCAGGCAA
This sequence comes from Drosophila ercepeae, assembly GCA_018150545.1. Lineage (NCBI taxonomy): Eukaryota > Metazoa > Arthropoda > Insecta > Diptera > Drosophilidae > Drosophila > Drosophila ercepeae. The sequence continues at coordinate 687,086 of JAECWL010000097.1, read as the reverse complement.
AGACCTATGATGACCTGGAGTGCGTTAATTGCTCAAAAGACGAAAAACTGGGATCAACATTACTCCCATGACCCGCGTAGAATACCCACAGCCCATTCGCAACATCAAGCAACAAGCTATTCCAACCTCAATCGTGCGGCAGGGCCTATCGTATGCAGATGCGACTAGAACTGGACAGCAGAGCACGCGTCCTGACGCAAGGCTCCAGACTTTTCGAATGCTGCGTTTGCTCTTGCAACAAACGCAGGTGAACCTCAACATCCTAGCCAAACGGTAATTGATGGCTCCCTCGCACAAGTCATCATATCAATGAAGCAGACTATTGCTGGTCTTCAAAAAACCATCGCTGAGCTATTTGAGGAGATCAAAGAACTCAGAGGTTCTAAGTCGTTGACGCAGCGCAATTAATGGCTTGTGAACTGCGCCTCGGAGCCTGGAACGCTCGTAGCATTATCCCAAATGCTAATGAGCTTAAGGTGTTTCTCAGCAAGCACGAAATTGATGTTATGCTTATTTCAGAGACACTCCTACACGTCGGATCCTACCTCAATATGATAGGTTACAGCTGCTATCGAGCAGATCACCCAGGAGGTCGCCCCAGAAGAGGAGCTTGTATCCTTATCCGGCAGGGATTAGTGCACTATCACCTGCATTCGATCACAACGAATCACCTACAAATGGCGACGGTAAAAATTTCCACTAATTTGGGCGAAATTACGGTGTCAGTTTATCATTGGAGGTGATTTTAACATCGCCTTTGGGGTAGTATAAGAGCGAATGCTCGAGGCTCAACACTTCACGATGTTATTTCCGGCAACTCAACTCAAGTTCTGGCTACAGGCAGACCCACTCACTACCCGTATAACACGAGGAATGTACCTTCATGTATCGACTTCTTCTTGTACAAAGGTATAGCTAACAGTCTACTATCAGTACGCGAAGAGTATGACCTATCTTCTGATCACTTGCCGCTGATCGCTTCACTAACAACGTCACCTCATAGTACCGCCCTATTAGGATGCTCGTTCCACCTGGTGCGAATATAAGGCTGTTTCAGTACGAACTTAACAATGCCTTTAACCTCAATACAGAGATAAATACAGCAGACGATATCGAGAAAGCGGTTGAAACTTTTATGAAGAAGATCAAAGATGCAGCTCAAATTGCAGCTTCTGGCGGCGCAGTTCACCTACGCAACGTGCGTAGCACCATCGCTCTCTCTCCGGAAGCAGTAGGACTTTTAACTCTCAAGAAACGTCTTCGGCGTGAGTTCATCAGGACCAATGATCCAATAATTGACAGACTGTACCGAAGGATATCAAATCGGGTGAGAAAAGTACTAGCCATACTGAAAAGAGAAGCAACTGACGCGTTCCTGGGGAAAGTTACTGCCGATTAAAACTCAAAATTCGCGCTCTGGAAGCTCACGAAGAGATTCAAGAGACAAGTTGCTCCAAAGTTTCCAGTTCGTAACCCAGATGGCACTTGGGCAAAATCACCTCAGGACAGAGCTGAAGCGTTTGCCAGAAACCTGGAGGAAAGATTCCAGCCGTTCGAGACAGCATCGCCAAGACGAGTACAACTGGTTGCTGAATCCCTAGAAGCCCCATTGAGATGGCTCTTCCTGTAAAGCGTATAAAACTCACAGAATTGGAAGATGATATTTTTATATCATCTTCCAATTCCGTGAGTTTAATAGGAAAATTTAAAATCCCGTCGCAATAACAAGGCCGCCTGGTGCGGATCACATCGACAACCGCTCCATTAAGCTGATGCCCCACAGAGCTTTTGTTATTCCTTGTACTAATTTTCAACTCTGCTCTTCGACGGGGACACTTCCCAAGCGCCTGAAAGAAGGCGAATATCATTATGCTCCATAAAAGTGGGAAGCCAGCAGAGGAAGTAGACTCCTATCGCCCAATAAGCCTGCTTCCAGCATTTGGCAAATTACTTGATAGGTGCATCCTGAGAAGATTGCTCGAGTCCCGAAAGGTCCAGAAAGCTATTCCGAAGTTTCAGTTTGGTTTTAGACTCAGGCATGGCACACCTGAACAGCTACACCGCGTAGTAAACTTTATACTGGAAGGTTTCCATGGAAAGGAGTACGTCGTTGGAGCTTTTCTGGACATCCAGCCGGCTTTCGACAGAGTGTGGCATGAAGGACTTCTGCACAAGCTTAAAAGGCTACTAAATCCTCAGCTCTTTTTGATAATAAAAATCTTCCTCCACGAGCGATCCTTTAAAGTAGTACAGGACGGACTGTCTTCCCAAACAAAGAGAGTCAGAGCAGGTGTACGTCAGGGAAGTGTGTTAGGTCCAACACTATATAGCCTGTATACGCACGACATGCCCTCAGCTGACAATATGTCGCTTACAGATCCCAATCACCTGCTAGTTGCCACCTTTGCTGATGACACTGCAGTCCTGGCCAGATATACTTGCGTCTATACAGCCACTGATACGCTTCAGCTTTATCTAAAAAAAATTGAGAACTGGGTCCTACGCTGAAACATCGCAATATACTGTTATATAAAAAATCCGGAAAAGTGTGTTTCTGTGACGTACACCCTGAGAAAAGACACATCACCTGGTGTGTTTCTGCATGGAGAGCTCCTCACACAATCGAACGCCCACAAATATCTCGGTGTCACTCTGGATAAGCGACTTACATTTCAACGCCATGTAACGGATGTAACTCGGCGGCTCAAAACAAAGGCGAACAGCATGGCTTGGCTCCTTAGGCCTGGAAACAAACTTTCAGTTTCCAACAAGGCCAAAATTTATAAGGTTGTCTTGGCTCCTATTTGGAAATATGGCATCCAAGTGTATGGCATCGCCGCAAAGTCGCACCTCAACAAAATTCGTGTGGCTCAGTCGCAAATCTTGCGTAAACTATCTGGAGCGGCTTGGTACATCCGCAACAAAGACATTAAAAAAGAGCTGAAGGTACCAAGGATTGGCGATGTCATAAACAAACATGCAACCGCGTACGTTAATAAATTGGGAATCCACCCAAACCAGTTGGCTCGAAAACTCTTGATGAGGAGACGTGTATTGGGACTGAGGGCGAGAAGGAGGCTCCTGCGCATTCACCCAACAGATCTGCCGAGAAGATACATAAGTTAATTGATAAAATTAATTCATGCCTCTAGATTCCCTAATTAGGTTGAAGTATGTAAATATGTAAATACTCTATTGAAATTATGATACTCTGCAGTATAAGTTACTACAAACAGTAACAGTAAACTGCTATGTAAATAAATACAATTTTTATTATAAAAAAAATGTATGGCTATGTCAAATGAATAAATGTTGAATTCGGTTGCAATAGCTTGGAAAACAAAAAAGTTTTCCATAGATAGTTTCCATGATCTGCGTGCAACAAATATAATGATCTGGTAAAAATTTCAAAACGCTAGCTTTAAAACTACTGTCTATTTTTTGCATAGAAACAGACGGACATGGCTATATCGACTCGGCTGTTGATGCTGATCAAGAATATATATATACTTTGTGGGGTCGGAGATGCTTCCTTTAATGCGGTACACATTTCTGGACAAAATTATAATACCCTTTTTCAAGGGTATAAAAAGATAATTCAAAGAACGGCCAGAACCAAAAGCTACATCAAGTATGCAAAGTATTTCCGAATGAATTTCGCAAAAAAATTGCGACATCTACCAACACAAGCGTGACTAATGAATGCATGAATCATGAAAAAAGAGGCTGAAGAACAACAAGCACAATATGAAGTTCACGAGAAAACCCCCAATAACATGGACAGAGGTTAGCGGAATTACGTCGTTGCTAAGGAGAGCTACTAGAATCACTCAAAGGTACCTCAGGTATGGTATAATGCATTTAAGGCCAATCCCTTAAGGGGCTACTTAAAACATTATGAAACCAAGTCCAAGAAATCCAGCCAGAAATTTGAAAATTTGATAGACTGACTTTGATAGATTGAATAATTAACAACAAACCCAAACAATGGGCCCAACCTCACCTTCCTTCGTGCATCACTGATATGCAAATGTCCCGAATAAACATCTTAAAATTCGATGGGAGTCTAATGATATGGAAACAATGAAACCAATTCAGCCCTGTTTCTGACAGCGTTAGAGCTTGTTTCAGAAACCGAACACTAAATAAAACAAGTGAGAAAAGTTATCTTCGGCTTGCCAAAGATGGTATACCCTTGAAAACAAAAAAGTTTCCCATACAAAGACTTGTTTTCATATCGGTCGTTTGTATGGCAGCTATATGATATAGTGGTCCGATCCGGAACAAACTTTCACAAATCATGTATGGCTATGTCAAATGAGTAAATTTTGAATTCAGTTGCAATAGCTTGGAAAACAAAAAAGGTTTCCCATACAAAGCCTTGTTTTCATATCGGTCGTTTGTATGGCAGCTATATGATATAGTAGTCCGATCCGACCGATTTTTAAATTTGATCTGCGTGCAACAAAAATAATGATCTGGTAAAAATTTCAAAACGCTATCTTTAAAACTACCCTTTTTCAAGGGTATAAAAAATTCTAGAAGTAAGAACATTTGGACACCCAGAAGAATAATCAATCTACTTCAGAAGCGCACTTTGAAAAAAGCTTTGTGAAAAATCTCGCAAAAGCGGCAGATGAAAGATTCATTTTAAAACTGTTTTTTACCGAAAACGTTGGTGGGGGGGTCGCAACAAATTGCAACCAAAAGCGGTGGATCGAAGGAGTATGAAAATTGGGGCATATAAAGTTTGTGCCAATGACAAATATTTCCAAAGCCGAATATTTTATACCTCATCACTATGTTTTAAAACCTGAGAGCAGAATCCCTAAATTGCAAGTGGCTTTCAATGCCTCATGCAAAACGACTAGATCAGCTAATAGTATGAATAACCCATCGGAGAATCTGAAATACTATCGCCTTAAAAATTTCACGTGTACAACAAAGATTTAAAAGTTTCTGGCAAAAAAATTCATAAATTATTTAGCAATCCGATCGCAGGCCAACTATCGGCTAAGATCAGCAACATTCAAAAATTTATTTTATGTATATGACTGTATGATGGGCGATGACCATAACGCAGGTGCGACATTTAGGTGGTCCTAACTAGATCAACAGAGCTCTCACATGTGATGTGAGCACATATTGAGTATCTACAGTATACAAACACAGCCGAATTAAAACATAAATACTATCAATTTGTATACAATGTTCAAGTAAACAGTTCAGCCCAATTCTAAGTGTAAGTAGAGCACTCACTTAAGCCATTAATACAAAAAGTGCATAATCAGCGTTCCCACGCTAGCCATATACTGACCATAACAACATGCACGCATGCCCCCTTCCCTTCAGTGCTGACCAGCAGCGACACATATAAGCTAAAATAATAAATAAATAAAGAAGACGCTCCGCTTCTAGCGTCACCGGCAGCGCAGCTCCGCGGTATAGGCTAAGAACACTTTTATGCTGGATCTTTTTGAAGGTCAATTCATGGCTTGATGTAAACTGACCCATTTCGGGATCATATACCACCCGAACATATTTTACCAGTTGCAACGGCTGATGTTGATAGGAAAATAATGGCAGAGCCAGCCATTTTTCAGTTAACAATACCACTAGTATCTGCGGATCTGCGAGATATCTTTAGCTTTATTCCAATTCCGATGGAAGTCAAAAGCTTCATAATAGATCATTTTGAAACATCAACTAAATCAGTCAACGCCCATTTATACCGTCGAAAAGATGCACCATTAGAATCAACCCTAGAAAAAAACACAGTCATCACGAACGAAAGACTAGGAATTGACAACATCAATCATTATACGAGAATATGAGCAAAAAGATATTACGCTTATTGTACAAGTCTCTCAATATTTAATGTTTATGGTTTCATCTAACGCTTAGGGTTTTAGTTAACATTACTTTCGAGCTCAATGTTAAAACGGCGGCAGTTCTTTTGAGCTAGAGAAAAAGTACTAGTTATTTTGAACCGTAGGGACGCCGAGTTTGTATGAGTGCGTGTGACGCAAGCGGGGTGGGATCACGGGGATTCCCCAATTTTAACGAACGAGATAGCCACGGCAAAACAAAATAATAATACAATCATTTGATTGAAAGGTGTGTTTTCACGATAAGTGATAATAATCATGGTAAAAAAAAGATAATTATATGGATACCTTATGGTACCTTTTTCTAATAAGCAAAAGAAAACTAGAAAAATCCATGCAAAAATTCTACTAAAATGAGTATACCGTATACCCTGTGACAATTAAGTTTCCGGAAAATGTCCTTTAAAACTGCCCGCGCTGAATATTTTTAAGGACTTTTTTTTTGTTCAGTTGGTAGCGCCTAACTTAATTACGAAGTTTAAAATGAGCGCGATCTGCCAACCAGTTTGTTTGCAGCAATGGATGGGACTCGTGGAGATTTTTTGCGTTTAAGTTGATTGATAATTGTTTCCTGTAGAGTTAAACTGGAAGTGTTGGTGATCCTATTAATTTGTCTGCCGATGCTTCATTGGAATTTGGTTGACAAATCCGGAGGTCCAGTTTTTGCTAGCATGTTGGCAATGGGAGTTGTTCGGAAAGCACCTAAGGAGTGTCGAGTGAAGGCGTGGTAGGGGGTGGATATTTTATTTTTATGTTGGTTTTGTTTGTTTTCCGTTAATACAGAGAACTTACCGATAGACTACAGTTATATCCATATATATGGATATAAGCCTTCGAAAGAATAGGAGCACACTGCATCCTGCAGCAGCTGCACGAATGGAAATTCGGCCCAAAAATAACTAAATTTGTACACAGCTACCCTAGAAACCGTCGATTTCATGTAAAAGTAACAACACACTGTTAAAAGAAATGCACCTACACAGCGGCATCCTACAAGGATCCCCATTGTCAGTTACACTATTTCCTAAGCTAAAGTTTTTTACTAATTAAGCTATATAACAAACGAAACAAATTCTCACTCACACTATGTATGCAGACGACCTCTTTCTCTTTTTCATCCCAAAAACCAGGATACAACACTTAAATTAACAACACATTTAACAAAATTACTCAATGGTGCAAATTCACAGGAACAAAAATATCAACAGAGAAATAATTTCCCTTAAATATATGCAAAAAACAAAACTGTACAAACATAGAAATAGAAATCAACAATATTAATATCAAGACAACTCAAAATCTTAGGATTAATCTTTGACACTAAACACTCCTGGAACATCAAATTAAAACATAATAAAATCACTTATCACTAGATTAACATCCTCAAATGTCTAAATAGTAAAAACCTTAACTGAAACACCACCTCACTAATAAACATTACAAAATCGATTATATTATCCAAAATACAGGGTGCGTTATGAAAGTAATGCGCATGGTTTCATTGTCACTGGGGGATGCATCCTGGATGTTCGAGTACGATCCAGAATCCAAACGACAGAGCTCCGAGTGGCACACACAATTTTCTCCCAGACCCAAGAAAGCGCGCATGAGCAAATCTCGTATCAAAACAATGCTGATTGTCTTCTTTGACGTCCGAGGAATCGTCCATTTTGAGTTTGTACCGCAAGGACAAACTGTCAACGGAGCCTTTTACCAAGAGGTACTCAAGAGACTGAAACGCCGAGTCGTACGCGTCAGGCCAGACATCAAAGACGTTTTCATGCTCCACCACGATAACGCCCCCAGCCACACGGCCTTCGTCGTCACCAACTTCTTGACCCAGAAGAAGATCTCAGTTGTGCCCCAGCCTCCTTACAGCCCTGACTTAGCTCCGTGCGACTTTTTTTGTTCCCCCTACTGAAGAGAGACCTAAAGGGAAAACACTGGGAGTCGGTGGAGAACATCCAAGCTCGCGTAACAAGGTTCCTGAAAGGCATTTCTGTCGAGGAGTTTCAGGTTGCTTTCCAGGCGTGGCATACACGTCTCCGCAAGTGTATTGACGCAGGAGGGGACTATTTTGAAGAATTTTAATAATTTTTACTGATTGGATCAACAAATATATTTTTCTTAGAAAATGCGCATTACTTTCATAACGCACCCTGTATATGATAGCTATATGATGATGGCTATATGATATAGTGATCCGATCCGGATCAAATTTTCACAAATCATGTACGGCTATCGAATCATCATTGAGAAAGGGATCAGTTTGATTTTATTTTCATTAAATATTTTCCGACAAAAAAAGATAAGTTTTTGCCAAAATAATCAAATTATATTTCATCGAGGAATTTTAAAAAAAAAAAGAGGTGCTTCAAAAGAAGTATGGTCGATTCGAATCCGAGATGTCGGAAGTCGTTTTAGGTGCTGATAGCTTCCAAAAAGTACCACGTACAGGACGCTCCTTTCAGAGCATGCCCCCGCCTAGCACAACTGGCAGGGAGCTTCTTATGGTTAGCAGCCCAAGCCAATTAAACAATCTTAACCAGATAACAGTTGGAAATAGTCGCCTATTGCCGCAAATTGAAAAAAATAGTAATACGCTCACATTCCAGCCGGCTTCAGTCTCTTGGCAAAAAGTTCCTTCCAAGAAGAGAAGCCTACCAACCTATCACTAAAAAGCTATCATCAGTAAATCTCCAATACACTCACTTCTGCCTCCCGGAAGACAGAGCCTACAGGGTTGTGGAGTGCATCTTGGCTGCTTCTACCCCAGTCGAACAAATTTTAAATGCGTTCACCTCCCAAGGTCACGCTGTACTTAACACCTATAATCCAAAGGTGAAGTCACAGAATGTTGACTCCTCTGAACCGGATCCAGGCAAGGCTTCTGGCCAGAACGTTTGGTTTATTGATATTAAAAGGGCTATTAATAACAGAGAAGCTCTAAAAATAAACAAAGTTGGCCGTCAAAGAGTCAGAGTGGAACTGCCGAGAAAAAATGTAAATTTGCGTCAGTGTTACCGATGTTTTGGCTTTGACCACACCAAAAACTATTGCACCAAAGAGCCCAGATGTGGTAGATGCAGTTTGCCTCATTGGACTGCTTCCAGTCAATGCCAGGCAAAGACCTATGATGACCTGGAGTGCGTTAATTGCTCAAAAGACGAAAAACTGGGATCAACATTACTCCCATGACCCGCGTAGAATACCCACAGCCCATTCGCAACATCAAGCAACAAGCTATTCCAACCTCAATCGTGCGGCAGGGCCTATCGTATGCAGATGCGACTAGAACTGGACAGCAGAGCACGCGACCTGACGCAAGGCTCCAGACTTTTCCGAATGCTGCGTTTGCTCTTGCAACAAACGCAGGTGAACCTCAACATCCTAGCCAAACGGTAATTGATGGCTCCCTCGCACAAGTCATCATATCAATGAAGCAGACTATTGCTGGTCTTCAAAAAACCATCGCTGAGCTATTTGAGGAGATCAAAGAACTCAGAGGTTCTAAGTCGTTGACGCAGCGCAATTAATGGCTTGTGAACTGCGCCTCGGAGCCTGGAACGCTCGTAGCATTATCCCAAATGCTAATGAGCTTAAGGTGTTTCTCAGCAAGCACGAAATTGATGTTATGCTTATTTCAGAGACACTCCTACACGTCGGATCCTACCTCAATATGATAGGTTACAGCTGCTATCGAGCAGATCACCCAGGAGGTCGCCCCAGAGGAGGAGCTTGTATCCTTATCCGGCAGGGATTAGTGCACTATCACCTGCATTCGATCACAACGAATCACCTACAAATGGCGACGGTAAAAATTTCCACTAATTTGGGCGAAATTACGGTGTCAGTTTATCATTGGAGGTGATTTTAACATCGCCTTTGGGTTAGTATAAGAGCGAATGCTCGAGGCTCAACACCTGGTGCGAATATAAGGCTGTTTCAGTACGAACTTAACAATGCCTTTAACCTCAATACAGAGATAAATACAGCAGACGATATCGAGAAAGCGGTTGAAACTTTTATGAAGAAGATCAAAGATGCAGCTCAAATTGCAGCTTCTGGCGGCGCAGTTCACCTACGCAACGTGCGTAGCACCATCGCTCTCCCTCCGGAAGCAGTAGGACTTTTAACTCTCAAGAAACGTCTTCGGCGTGAGTTCATCAGGACCAATGATCCAATAATTGACAGACTGTACCGAAGGATATCAAATCGGGTGAGAAAAGTACTAGCCATACTGAAAAGAGAAGCAACTGACGCGTTCCTGGGGAAAGTTACTGCCGATGAAAACTCAAAATTCGCGCTCTGGAAGCTCACGAAGAGATTCAAGAGACAAGTTGCTCCAAAGTTTCCAGTTCGTAACCCAGATGGCACTTGGGCAAAATCACCTCAGGACAGAGCTGAAGCGTTTGCCAGAAACCTGGAGGAAAGATTCCAGCCGTTCGAGACAGCATCGCCAAGACGAGTACAACTGGTTGCTGAATCCCCAGAAGCCCCATTGAGATGGCTCTTCCTGTAAAGCCTATAAAACTCACAGAATTGGAAGATGATATTTTTATATCATCTTCCAATTCCGTGAGTTTAATAGGAAAATTTAAAATCCCGTCGTTGTTATTGCGGCCGCCTGGTGCGGATCACATCGACAACCGCTCCATTAAGCTGATGCCCCACAGAGCTTCTGTTATTCCTTGTACTAATTTTCAACTCTGCTCTTCGACGGGGACACTTCCCAAGCGCCTGAAAGAAGGCGAATATCATTATGCTCCATAAAAGTGGGAAGCCAGCAGAGGAAGTAGACTCCTATCGCCCAATAAGCCTGCTTCCAGCATTTGGCAAATTACTTGAGAGGTGCATCCTGAGAAGATTGCTCGAGTCCCGAAAGGTCCAGAAAGCTATTCCGAAGCTTCAGTTTGGTTTTAGACTCAGGCATGGCACACCTGAACAGCTACACCGCGTAGTAAACTTTATACTGGAAGGTTTCCATGGAAAGGAGTACGTCGTTGGAGCTTTTCTGGACATCCAGCCGGCTTTCGACAGAGTGTGGCATGAAGGACTTCTGCACAAGCTTAAAAGGCTACTAAATCCTCAGCTCTTTTTGATAATAAAAATCTTCCTCCACGAGCGATCCTTTAAAGTAGTACAGGACGGACTGTCTTCCCAAACAAAGAGAGTCAGAGCAGGTGTACGTCAGGGAAGTGTGTTAGGTCCAACACTATATAGCCTGTATACGCACGACATGCCCTCAGCTGACAATATGTCGCTTACAGATCCCAATCACCTGCTAGTTGCCACCTTTGCTGATGACACTGCAGTCCTGGCCAGATATACTTGCGTCTATACAGCCACTGATACGCTTCAGCTTTATCTAAAAAAATTGAGAACTGGGTCCTACGCTGAAACATCGCAGTCAATCCGGAAAAGTGTGTTTCTGTGACGTACACCCTGAGAAAAGACACATCACCTGGTGTGTTTCTGCATGGAGAGCTCCTCACACAATCGAACGCCCACAAATATCTCGGTGTCACTCTGGATAAGCGACTTACATTTCAACGCCATGTAACGGATGTAACTCGGCGGCTCAAAACAAAGGCGAACAGCATGGCTTGGCTCCTTAGGCCTGGAAACAAACTTTCAGTTTCCAACAAGGCCAAAATTTATAAGGTTGTCTTGGCTCCTATTTGGAAATATGGCATCCAAGTGTATGGCATCGCCGCAAAGTCGCACCTCAACAAAATTCGTGTGGCTCAGTCGCAAATCTTGCGTAAACTATCTGGAGCGGCTTGGTACATCCGCAACAAAGACATTGAAAAAGAGCTGAAGGTACCAAGGATTGGCGATGTCATAAACAAACATGCAACCGCGTACGTTAATAAATTGGGAATCCACCCAAACCAGTTGGCTCGAAAACTCTTGATGAGGAGACGTGTATTGGGACTGAGGGCGAGAAGGAGGCTCCTGCGCATTCACCCAACAGATCTGCCGAGAAGATACATAAGTTAATTGATAAAATTAATTCATGCCTCTAGATTCCCTAATTAGGTTGAAGTATGTAAATATGTAAATACTCTATTGAAATTATGATACTCTGCAGTATAAGTTACTACAAACAGTAACAGTAAACTGCTATGTAAATAAATACAATTTTTATTATAAAAAAAATGTATGGCTATGTCAAATGAATAAATGTTGAATTCGGTTGCAATAGCTTGGAAAACAAAAAAGTTTTCCATAGATAGTTTCCATGATCTGCGTGCAACAAATATAATGATCTGGTAAAAATTTCAAAACGCTAGCTTTAAAACTACTGTCTATTTTTTGCATAGAAACAGACGGACAGACGGACAGACGGACATGGCTATATCGACTCGGCTGTTGATGCTGATCAAGAATATATATATACTTTGTGGGGTCGGAGATGCTTCCTTTAATGCGGTACACATTTCTGGACAAAATTATAATACCCTTTTTCAAGGGTATAAAAAGATAATTCAAAGAACGACCAGAACCAAAAGCTACATCAAGTATGCAAAGTATTTCCGAATGAATTTCGCAAAAAAATTGCGACATCTACCAACACAAGCGTGACTAATGAATGCATGAATCATGAAAAAAAGAGGCTGAAGAACAACAAGCACAATATGAAGTTCACGAGAAAACTCCCAATAACATGGACAGAGGTTAGCGGAATTACGTCGTTGCTAAGGAGAGCTACTAGAATCACTCAAAGGTACCTCAGGTATGGTATAATGCATTTAAGGCCAATCCCTTAAGGGGCTACTTAAAACATTATGAAACCAAGTCCAAGAAATCCAGCCAGAAATTTGAAAATTTGATAGACTGACTTTGATAGATTGAATAATTAACAACAAACCCAAACAATGGGCCCAACCTCACCTTCCTTCGTGCATCACTGATATGCAAATGTCCCGAATAAACATCTTAAAATTCGATGGGAGTCTAATGATATGGAAACAATGAAACCAATTCAGCCCTGTTTCTGACAGCGTTAGAGCTTGTTTCAGAAACCGAACACTAAATAAAACAAGTGAGAAAAGTTAACTTCGGCTTGCCAAAGATGGTATACCCTTGAAAACAAAAAAGTTTCCCATACAAAGACTTGTTTTCATATCGGTCGTTTGTATGGCAGCTATATGATATAGTGATCCGATCCGAATCAAACTTTCACAAATCATGTATAGCTATGTCAAATGAGTAAATTTTGAATTCAGTTGCAATAGCTTGGAAAACAAAAAAGGTTTCCCATACAAAGCCTTGTTTTCATATCGGTCGTTTGTATGGCAGCTATATGATATAGTAGTCCGATCCGACCGATTTTTAAATTTGATCTGCGTGCAACAAAAATAATGATCTGGTAAAAATTTCAAAACGCTATCTTTAAAACTACTGTCTATTTTTTGCATAGAAACAGACGGACAGACGGACGTGGCTATATCGACTCGGCTGTTGATGCTGATCAAGAATATATATACTTTGTGGGGTCGGAGATGCTTCCTTTAATGCGTTACACATTTATGGACAAAATTATAATACCCTTTTTCAAGGGTATAAAAAATTCTAGAAGTAAGAACATTTGGACACCCAGAAGAATCATCAATCTACTTCGGAAGCGCACTTTGAAAAAAGCTTTGTGAAAAATCTCGCAAAAGCGGCAGATGAAAGATTCATTTTAAAACTGTTTTTTACCGAAAACGTTGGTGGGGGGGTCGCAACAAATTGCAACCAAAAGCGGTGGATCGAATGAAAATTGGGGCATATAAAGTTTGTGCCAATGACAAATATTTCCAAAGCCGAATATTTTATACCTCATCACTATGTTTTAAAACCTGAGAGCAGAATCCCTAAATTGCAAGTGGCTTTCAATGCCTCATGCAAAACGACTAGATCAGCTAATAGTATGAATAACCCATCGGAGAATCTGAAATACTATCGCCTTAAAAATTTCACGTGTACAACCAAGATTTAAAAGTTTCTGGCAACAAAATTCATAAATTATTTAGCAATCCGATCGCAGGCCAACTATCGGCTAAGATCAGCAACATTCAAAAATTCATTTTATGTATATGACTGTATGATGGGCGATGACCATAGCGCAGGTGCGACATTTAGGTGGTCCTAACTAGATCAACAGAGCTCTCACATGTGATGTGAGCACATATTGAGTATCTACAGTATACAAACACAGCCGAATTAAAACATAAATACTATCAATTTGTATACAATGTTCAAGTAAACAGTTCAGCCCAATTCTAAGTGTAAGTAGAGCACTCACTTAAGCCATTAATACAAAAAGTGCATAATCAGCGTTCCCACGCTAGCCATATACTGACCATAACAACATGCACGCATGCCCCCTTCCCTTCAGTGCTGACCAGCAGCGACACATATAAGCTAAAATAATAAACAAATAAAGAAGACGCTCCGCTTCTAGCGTCACCGGCAGCGCAGCGGTATAGGCTAAGAACACTTTTATGCTGGATCTTTTTGAAGGTCAATTCATGGCTTGATGTAAACTGACCCATTTCGGGATCATATACCACCCGAACATATTTTACCAGTTGCAACGGCTGATGTTGATAGGAAAATAATGGCAGAGCCAGCCATTTTTCAGTTAACAATACCACTAGTATCTGCGGATCTGCGAGATATCTTTAGCTTTATTCCAATTCCGATGGAAGTCAAAAGCTTCATAATAGATCATTTTGAAACATCAACTAAATCAGTCAACGCCCATTTATACCGTCGAAAAGATGCACCATTAGAATCAACCCTAGAAAAAAACACAGTCATCACGAACGAAAGACTAGGAATTGACAACATCAATCATTATACGAGAATATGAGCAAAAAGATATTACGCTTATTGTACAAGTCTCTCAATATTTAATGTTTATGGTTTCATCTAACGCTTAGGGTTTTAGTTAACATTACTTTCGAGCTCAATGTTAAAACGGCGGCAGTTCTTTTGAGCTAGAGAAAAAGTACTAGTTATTTTGAACCGTAGGGACGCCGAGTTTGTATGAGTGCGTGTGACGCAAGCGGGGTGGGATCACGGGGATTCCCCAATTTTAACGAACGAGATAGCCACGGCAAAACAAAATAATAATACAATCATTTGATTGAAAGGTGTGTTTTCACGATGAGTGATAATAATCATGGTAAAAAAAGATAATTATATCTTATGGTACTTATGGTACCTTTTTCTAATAAGCAAAAAAAAACTAGAAAAATCCATGCAAAAATGCGACTAAAAGGAGTATACCGTATACCCTGTGACAATTAAGTTTCCGGAAAATGTCCTTTAAAACTGCCCGCGCTGAATATTTTTAAGGACATTTTTTTTGTTCAGTTGGTAGCGCCTAACTGAATTACGAAGTTTAAAATGAGCGCGATCTGCCAACCAGTTTGTTTGCAGCAATGGATGGGATTCGTGGAGATTTTTTGCGTTTAAGTTGATTGATAATTGTTTCCTGTAGAGTTAAACTGGAAGTGTTGGTGATCCTATTAATTTGTCTGCCGATGCTTCATTGGAATTTGGTTGACAAATCCGGAGGTCCAGTTTTTGCTAGCATGTTGGCAATGGGAGTTGTTCGGAAAGCACCTAAGGAGTGTCGAGTGAAGGCGTGGTAGGGGGTGGATATTTTATTTTTATGTTGGTTTTGTTTGTTTTCCGTTAATACAGAGAACTTACCGATAGACTACAGTTATATCCATATATATGGATATAAGCCTTCGAAAGAATAGGAGCACACTGCATCCTGCAGCAGCTGCACGAATGGAAATTCGGCCCAAAAATAACTAAATTTGTACACAGCTACCCTAGAAACCGTCGATTTCATGTAAACGTAACAACACACTGTTAAAAGAAATGCACCTACACAGCGGCATCCTACAAGGATCCCCATTGTCAGTTACACTATTTCCTAAGCTAAAGTTTTTTACTAATTAAGCTATATAACAAACGAAACAAATTCTCACTCACACTATGTATGCAGACGACCTCTTTCTCTTTTTCATCCCAAAAACCAGGATACAACACTTAAATTAACAACACATTTAACAAAATTACTCAATGGTGCAAATTCACAGGAACAAAAATATCAACAGAGAAATAATTTCCCTTAAATATATGCAAAAAACAAGTGAGAAAAGTTATCTTCGGCTTGCCGAAGATGGTATACCCTTGAAAACAAAAAAGTTTTCCATACAAAGACTTGTTTTCATATCGGTCCTTTGTATGGCAGCTATATGATATAGAACTCCGATCCGGACCAAACTTTTACAAATCGTGTATGGCTATATCAAATGAATAAATGTTAAATTCGGTTGCAATAGCTTGGAAAACAAAAAAGTTTTCCATACAAAGAATTGTTTTCATATCGGTCCTTTGTATGGCAGCTATATGATATAGTGGTCCGATCCGGACCAAACTTTCACAAATCATGTGTGGCTGTGTCAAATGCATAAATGTTGAATTCAGTTGCAATAGCTTGGAAAACAAACAAGTTTCCCATACAAAGACTTGTTTTCATATCGGTCGTTTGTATGGCAGCTATATGATATAGTGGTCCGATCCGACCGATTCTTAAACTTGATCTGCGTGCAACAAAAATAATGATCTGGTAAAAATTTCAAAACGCTAGCTTTAAAACTACTGTCTATTTTTTGCATAGAAACAGACGGACAGACGGACAGACGGACATGGCTATATCGACTCGGCTGTTGATGCTGATCAAGAATATATATACTTTGTGGGGTCGGAGATGCTTCCTTTAATGCGTTACACATTTCTGGACAAAATTATAATACCCTTTTTCAAGGGTATAACAAAACTGTACAAACATAGAAATAGAAATCAACAATATCAATATCAAGACAACTCAAAATCTTAGGATTAATCTTTGACACTAAACACTCCTGGAACATCAAATTAAAACATAATAAAATCACTTATCACTAGATTAACATCCTCAAATGTCTAAATAGTAAAAACCTTAACTGAAACACCACCTCACTAATAAACATTACAAAATCGATTATATTATCCAAAATACAGGGTGCGTTATGAAAGTAATGCGCATGGTTTCATTGTCACTGGGGGATGCATCCTGGATGTTCGAGTACGATCCAGAATCCAAACGACAGAGCTCCGAGTGGCACACACAATTTTCTCCCAGACCCAAGAAGGCGCGCATGAGCAAATCTCGTATCAAAACAATGCTGATTGTCTTCTTTGACGTCCGAGGAATCGTCCATTTTGAGTTTGTACCGCAAGGACAAACTGTCAACGGAGCCTTTTACCAAGAGGTACTCAAGAGACTGAAACGCCGAGTCGTACGCGTCAGGCCAGACATCAAAGACGTTTTCATGCTCCACCACGATAACGCCCCCAGCCACACGGCCTTCGTCGTCACCAACTTCTTGACCCAGAAGAAGATCTCAGTTGTGCCCCAGCCTCCTTACAGCCCTGACTTAGCTCCGTGCGACTTTTTTTTGTTCCCCCTACTGAAGAGAGACCTAAAGGGAAAACACTGGGAGTCGGTGGAGAACATCCAAGCTCGCGTAACAAGGTTCCTGAAAGGCATTTCTGTCGAGGAGTTTCAGGGTGCTTTCCAGGCGTGGCATACACGTCTCCGCAAGTGTATTGACGCAGGAGGGGACTATTTTGAAGAATTTTAATAATTTTTACTGATTGGATCAACAAATATATTTTTCTTAGAAAATGCGCATTACTTTCATAACGCACCCTGTATATGATAGCTATATGATGATGGCTATATGATATAGTGATCCGATCCGGATCAAATTTTCACAAATCATGTACGGCTATCGAATCATCATTGAGAAAGGGATCAGTTTGATTTTATTTTCATTAAATATTTTCCGACAAAAAAAGATAAGTTTTTGCCAAAATAATCAAATTATATTTCATCGAGGAATTTAAAAAAAAAAAAGAGGTGCTTCAAAAGAAGTATGGTCGATTCGAATCCGAGATGTCGGAAGTCGTTTTAGGTGCTGATAGCTTCCAAAAAGTACCACGTACAGGACGCTCCTTTCAGAGCATGCCCCCGCCTAGCACAACTGGCAGGGAGCTTCTTATGGTTAGCAGCCCAAGCCAATTAAACAATCTTAACCAGATAACAGTTGGAAATAGTCGCCTATTGCCGCAAATTGAAAAAAATAGTAATACGCTCACATTCCAGCCGGCTTCAGTCTCTTGGCAAAAAGTTCCTTCCAAGAAGAGAAGCCTACCAACCTCACCGAAAAGTTAAAAAAAAAGAGCTCATGTAATCGAACATAATCGAAACCATCTCGCTTTAAATAGATTTGCTGCTCTTGCAAACCATGATGACTGTCAAGAAGGCGAAAATAGCATGGACATTCTCCAGGTCGAAACCTTTGCAGAGGAAGAATCTCGACAAGCTCAAACTCCAGTGACAAAGAAGTCACCAAAACCTAGTCAAATAACAGTACTTGCTGTCAGCGACGTACCTGCCTTGGAAAGGCTTCTCGACTCAGCGGTATCATCTGAATCATATGAACTCAAGATCGCGCGTAATGGCAACTTGAGCATATACCCCCGTGACTCTGATGCCCACAGAGCTATCACTAAAAAGCTATCATCAGTAAATCTCCAATACACTCACTTCTGCCTCCCGGAAGACAGAGCCTACAGGGTTGTAGAGTGCATCTTGGCTGCTTCTACCCCAGTCGAACAAATTTTAAATGCGTTCACCTCCCAAGGTCACGCTGTACTTAACACCTATAATCCAAAGGTGAAGTCACAGAATGTTGACTCCTCTGAACCGGATCCAGGCAAGGCTTCTGGCCAGAACGTTTGGTTTATTGATATTAAAAGGGCTATTAATAACAGAGAAGCTCTAAAAATAAACAAAGTTGGCCGTCAAAGAGTCAGAGTGGAACTGCCGAGAAAAAATGTAAATTTGCGTCAGTGTTACCGATGTTTTGGCTTTGACCACACCAAAAACTATTGCACCAAAGAGCCCAGATGTGGTAGATGCAGTTTGCCTCATTGGACTGCTTCCAGTCAATGCCAGGCAAAGACCTATGATGACCTGGAGTGCGTTAATTGCTCAAAAGACGAAAAACTGGGATCAACATTACTCCCATGACCCGCGTAGAATACCCACAGCCCATTCGCAACATCAAGCAACAAGCTATTCCAACCTCAATCGTGCGGCAGGGCCTATCGTATGCAGATGCGACTAGAACTGGACAGCAGAGCACGCGACCTGACGCAAGGCTCCAGACTTTTCCGAATGCTGCGTTTGCTCTTGCAACAAACGCAGGTGAACCTCAACATCCTAGCCAAACGGTAATTGATGGCTCCCTCGCACAAGTCATCATATCAATGAAGCAGACTATTGCTGGTTTTCAAAAAACCATCGCTGAGCTATTTGAGGAGATCAAAGAACTCAGAGGTTCTAAGTCGTTGACGCAGCGCAATTAATGGCTTGTGAACTGCGCCTCGGAGCCTGGAACGCTCGTAGCATTATCCCAAATGCTAATGAGCTTAAGGTGTTTCTCAGCAAGCACGAAATTGATGTTATGCTTATTTCAGAGACACTCCTACACGTCGGATCCTACCTCAATATGATAGGTTACAGCTGCTATCGAGCAGATCACCCAGGAGGTCGCCCCAGAGGAGGAGCTTGTATCCTTATCCGGCAGGGATTAGTGCACTATCACCTGCATTCGATCACAACGAATCACCTACAAATGGCGACGGTAAAAATTTCCACTAATTTGGGCGAAATTACGGTGTCAGTTTATCATTGGAGGTGATTTTAACATCGCCTTTGGGGTAGTATAAGAGCGAATGCTCGAGGCTCAACACCTGGTGCGAATATAAGGCTGTTTCAGTACGAACTTAACAATGCCTTTAACCTCAATACAGAGATAAATACAGCAGACGATATCGAGAAAGCGGTTGAAACTTTTATGAAGAAGATCAAAGATGCAGCTCAAATTGCAGCTTCTGGCGGCGCAGTTCACCTACGCAACGTGCGTAGCACCATCGCTCTCTCTCCGGAAGCAGTAGGACTTTTAACTCTCAAGAAACGTCTTCGGCGTGAGTTCATCAGGACCAATGATCCAATAATTGACAGACTGTACCGAAGGATATCAAATCGGGTGAGAAAAGTACTAGCCATACTGAAAAGAGAAGCACATGACGCGTTCCTTGGGAAAGTTACTGCCGATGAAAACTCAAAATTCGCGCTCTGGAAGCTCACGAAGAGATTCAAGAGACAAGTTGCTCCAAAGTTTCCAGTTCGTAACCCAGATGGCACTTGGGCAAAATCACCTCAGGACAGAGCTGAAGCGTTTGCCAGAAACCTGGAGGAAAGATTTCAGCCGTTCGAGACAGCATCGCCAAGACGAGTACAACTGGTTGCTGAATCCCCAGAAGCCCCATTGAGATGGCTCTTCCTGTAAAGCCTATAAAACTCACAGAATTGGAAGATGATATTTTTATATCATCTTCCAATTCCGTGAGTTTAATAGGAAAATTTAAAATCCCGTCGCAATAACAAGGCCGCCTGGTGCGGATCACATCGACAACCGCTCCATTAAGCTGATGCCCCACAGAGCTTTTGTTATTCCTTGTACTAATTTTCAACTCTGCTCTTCGACGGGGACACTTCCCAAGCGCCTGAAAGAAGGCGAATATCATTATGCTCCATAAAAGTGGGAAGCCAGCAGAGGAAGTAGACTCCTATCGCCCAATAAGCCTGCTTCCAGCATTTGGCAAATTACTTGAGAGGTGCATCCTGAGAAGATTGCTCGAGTCCCGAAAGGTCCAGAAAGCTATTCCGAAGTTTCAGTTTGGTTTTAGACTCAGGCATGGCACACCTGAACAGCTACACCGCGTAGTAAACTTTATACTGGAAGGTTTCCATGGAAAGGAGTACGTCGTTGGAGCTTTTCTGGACATCCAGCCGGCTTTCGACAGAGTGTGGCATGAAGGACTTCTGCACAAGCTTAAAAGGCTACTAAATCCTCAGCTCTTTTTGATAATAAAAATCTTCCTCCACGAGCGATCCTTTAAAGTAGTACAGGACGGACTGTCTTCCCAAACAAAGAGAGTCAGAGCAGGTGTACGTCAGGGAAGTGTGTTAGGTCCAACACTATATAGCCTGTATACGCACGACATGCCCTTAGCTGACAATATGTCGCTTACAGATCCCAATCACCTGCTAGTTGCCACCTTTGCTGATGACACTGCAGTCCTGGCCAGATATACTTGCGTCTATACAGCCACTGATACGCTTCAGCTTTATCTAAAAAAATTGAGAACTGGGTCCTACGCTGAAACATCGCAGTCAATCCGGAAAAGTGTGTTTCTGTGACGTACACCCTGAGAAAAGACACATCACCTGGTGTGTTTCTGCATGGAGAGCTCCTCACACAATCGAACGCCCACAAATATCTCGGTGTCACTCTGGATAAGCGACTTACATTTCAACGCCATGTAACGGATGTAACTCGGCGGCTCAAAACAAAGGCGAACAGCATGGCTTGGCTCCTTAGGCCTGGAAACAAACTTTCAGTTTCCAACAAGGCCAAAATTTATAAGGTTGTCTTGGCTCCTATTTGGAAATATGGCATCCAAGTGTATGGCATCGCCGCAAAGTCGCAACTCAACAAAATTCGTGTGGCTCAGTCGCAAATCTTGCGTAAACTATCTGGAGCGGCTTGGTACATCCGCAACAAAGACATTGAAAAAGAGCTGAAGGTACCAAGGATTGGCGATGTCATAAACAAACATGCAACCGCGTACGTTAATAAATTGGGAATCCACCCAAACCAGTTGGCTCGAAAACTCTTGATGAGGAGACGTGTATTGGGACTGAGGGCGAGAAGGAGGCTCCTGCGCATTCACCCAACAGATCTGCCGAGAAGATACATAAGTTAATTGATAAAATTAATTCATGCCTCTAGATTCCCTAATTAGGTTGAAGTATGTAAATATGTAAATACTCTATTGAAATTATGATACTCTGCAGTATAAGTTACTACAAACAGTAACAGTAAACTGCTATGTAAATAAATACAATTTTTATTATAAAAAAAATGTATGGCTATGTCAAATGAATAAATGTTGAATTCGGTTGCAATAGCTTGGAAAACAAAAAAGTTTTCCATAGATAGTTTCCATGATCTGCGTGCAACAAATATAATGATCTGGTAAAAATTTCAAAACGCTAGCTTTAAAACTACTGTCTATTTTTTGCATAGAAACAGACGGACATGGCTATATCGACTCGGCTGTTGATGCTGATCAAGAATATATATACTTTGTGGGGTCGGAGATGCTTCCTTTAATGCGTTACACATTTATGGACAAAATTATAATACCCTTTTTCAAGGGTATAAAAAATTCTAGAAGTAAGAACATTTGGACACCCAGAAGAATCATCAATCTACTTCGGAAGCGCACTTTGAAAAAAGCTTTGTGAAAAATCTCGCAAAAGCGGCAGATGAAAGATTCATTTTAAAACTGTTTTTTACCGAAAACGTTGGTGGGGGGGTCGCAACAAATTGCAACCAAAAGCGGTGGATCGAAGGAGTATGAAAATTGGGGCATATAAAGTTTGTGCCAATGACAAATATTTCCAAAGCCGAATATTTTATACCTCATCACTATGTTTTAAAACCTGAGAGAAGAATCCCTAAATTGCAAGTGGCTTTCAATGCCTCATGCAAAACGACTAGATCAGCTAATAGTATGAATAACCCATCGGAGAATCTGAAATACTATCGCCTTAAAAATTTCACGTGTACAACCAAGATTTAAAAGTTTCTGGCAACAAAATTCATAAATTATTTAGCAATCCGATCGCAGGCCAACTAGCGGCTAAGATCAGCAACATTCAAAAATTCATTTTATGTATATGACTGTATGATGGGCGATGACCATAGCGCAGGTGCGACATTTAGGTGGTCCTAACTAGATCAACAGAGCTCTCACATGTGATGTGAGCACATATTGAGTATCTACAGTATACAAACACAGCCGAATTAAAACATAAATACTATCAATTTGTATACAATGTTCAAGTAAACAGTTCAGCCCAATTCTAAGTGTAAGTAGAGCACTCACTTAAGCTATTAATACAAAAAGTGCATAATCAGCGTTCCCACGCTAGCCATATACTGACCATAACAACATGCACGCATGCCCCCTTCCCTTCAGTGCTGACCAGCAGCGACACATATAAGCTAAAATAATAAACAAATAAAGAAGACGCTCCGCTTCTAGCGTCACCGGCAGCGCAGCTCCGCGGTATAGGCTAAGAACACTTTTATGCTGGATCTTTTTGAAGGTCAATTCATGGCTTGATGTAAACTGACCCATTTCGGGATCATATACCACCCGAACATATTTTACCAGTTGCAACGGCTGATGTTGATAGGAAAATAATGGCAGAGCCAGCCATTTTTCAGTTAACAATACCACTAGTATCTGCGGATCTGCGAGATATCTTTAGCTTTATTCCAATTCCGATGGAAGTCAAAAGCTTCATAATAGATCATTTTGAAACATCAACTAAATCAGTCAACGCCCATTTATACCGTCGAAAAGATGCACCATTAGAATCAACCCTAGAAAAAAACACAGTCATCACGAACGAAAGACTAGGAATTGACAACATCAATCATTATACGAGAATATGAGCAAAAAGATATTACGCTTATTGTACAAGTCTCTCAATATTTAATGTTTATGGTTTCATCTAACGCTTAGGGTTTTAGTTAACATTACTTTCGAGCTCAATGTTAAAACGGCGGCAGTTCTTTTGAGCTAGAGAAAAAGTACTAGTTATTTTGAACCGTAGGGACGCCGAGTTTGTATGAGTGCGTGTGACGCAAGCGGGGTGGGATCACGGGGATTCCCCAATTTTAACGAACGAGATAGCCACGGCAAAACAAAATAATAATACAATCATTTGATTGAAAGGTGTGTTTTCACGATGAGTGATAATAATCATGGTAAAAAAAAGATAATTATATGGATACCTTATGGTACCTTTTTCTAATAAGCAAAAGAAAACTAGAAAAATCCATGCAAAAATTCTACTAAAATGAGTATACCGTATACCCTGTGACAATTAAGTTTCCGGAAAATGTCCTTTAAAACTGCCCGCGCTGAATATTTTTAAGGACATTTTTTTGTTCAGTTGGTAGCGCCTAACTTAATTACGAAGTTTAAAATGAGCGCGATCTGCCAACCAGTTTGTTTGCAGCAATGGATGGGATTCGTGGAGATTTTTTGCGTTTAAGTTGATTGATAATTGTTTCCTGTAGAGTTAAACTGGAAGGGTTGGTGATCCTATTAATTTGTCTGCCGATGCTTCATTGGAATTTGGTTGACAAATCCGGAGGTCCAGTTTTTGCTAGCATGTTGGCAATGGGAGTTGTTCGGAAAGCACCTAAGGAGTGTCGAGTGAAGGCGTGGTAGGGGGTGGATATTTTATTTTTATGTTGGTTTTGTTTGTTTTCCGTTAATACAGAGAACTTACCGATAGACTACAGTTATATCCATATATATGGATATAAGCCTTCGAAAGAATAGGAGCACACTGCATCCTGCAGCAGCTGCACGAATGGAAATTCGGCCCAAAAATAACTAAATTTGTACACAGCTACCCTAGAAACCGTCGATTTCATGTAAAAGTAACAACACACTGTTAAAAGAAATGCACCTACACAGCGGCATCCTACAAGGATCCCCATTGTCAGTTACACTATTTCCTAAGCTAAAGTTTTTAACTAATTAAGCTATATAGCAAACGAAACAAATTCTCACTCACACTATGTATGCAGACGACCTCTTTCTCTTTTTCATCCCAAAAACCAGGATACAACACTTAAATTAACAACACATTTAACAAAATTACTCAATGGTGCAAATTCACAGGAACAAAAATATCAACAGAGAAATAATTTCCCTTAAATATATGCAAAAAACAAGTGAGAAAAGTTATCTTCGGCTTGCCGAAGATGGTATACCCTTGAAAACAAAAAAGTTTTCCATACAAAGACTTGTTTTCATATCGGTCCTTTGTATGGCAGCTATATGATATAGAACTCCGATCCGGACCAAACTTTTACAAATCGTGTATGGCTATATCAAATGAATAAATGTTAAATTCGGTTGCAATAGCTTGGAAAACAAAAAAGTTTTCCATACAAAGACTTGTTTTCATATCGGTCGTTTGTATGGCAGCTATATGATATAGTGATCCGATCCGAATCAAACTTTCAAAAATTATGTATTGCTATGTCAAATAAATAAATGATGAATTCGGTTGCAATAGATTGGAAAACAAAAAAGTTTTCCATACAAAGAATTGTTTTCATATCGGTCCTTTGTATGGCAGCTATATGATATAGTGATCCGATCCGGACCAAACTTTCACAAATCATGTGCGGCTGTGTCAAATGCATAAATGTTGAATTCAGTTGCAATAGCTTGGAAAACAAAAAAGTTTCCCATACAAAGATTTGTTTTCATATCGGTCGTTTGTATGGCAGCTATATGATATAGTGGTCCGATCCGATCGATTCTTAAACTTGATCTGCGTGCAACAAAAATAATGATCTGGTAAAAATTTCAAAACGCTAGCTTTAAAACTACTGTCTATTTTTTGCATAGAAACAGACGGACAGACGGACAGACGGACATGGCTATATCGACTCGGCTGTTGATGCTGATCAAGAATATATATACTTTGTGGGGTCGGAGATGCTTCCTTTAATGCGTTACACATTTCTGGACAAAATTATAATACCCTTTTTCAAGGGTATAACAAAACTGTACAAACATAGAAATAGAAATCAACAATATCAATATCAAGACAACTCAAAATCTTAGGATTAATCTTTGACACTAAACACTCCTGGAACATCAAATTAAAACATAATAAAATCACTTATCACTAGATTAACATCCTCAAATGTCTAAATAGTAAAAACCTTAACTGAAACACCACCTCACTAATAAACATTACAAAATCGATTATATTATCCAAAATACAGGGTGCGTTATGAAAGTAATGCGCATGGTTTCATTGTCACTGGGGGATGCATCCTGGATGTTCGAGTACGATCCAGAATCCAAACGACAGAGCTCCGAGTGGCACACACAATTTTCTCCCAGACCCAAGAAGGCGCGCATGAGCAAATCTCGTATCAAAACAATGCTGATTGTCTTCTTTGACGTCCGAGGATCGTCCATTTTGAGTTTGTACCGCAAGGACAAACTGTCAACGGAGCCTTTTACCAAGAGGTACTCAAGAGACTGAAACGCCGAGTCGTACGCGTCAGGCCAGACATCAAAGACGTTTTCATGCTCCACCACGATAACGCCCCCAGCCACACGGCCTTCGTCGTCACCAACTTCTTGACCCAGAAGAAGATCGCAGTTGTGCCCCAGCCTCCTTACAGCCCTGACTTAGCTCCGTGCGACTTTTTTTGTTCACCCTACTGAAGAGAGACCTAAAGGGAAAACACTGGGAGTCGGTGGAGAACATCCAAGCTCGCGTAACAAGGTTCCTGAAAGGCATTTCTGTCGAGGAGTTTCAGGGTGCTTTCCAGGCGTGGCATACACGTCTCCGCAAGTGTATTGACGCAGGAGGGGACTATTTTGAAGAATTTTAATAATTTTTACTGATTGGATCAACAAATATATTTTTCTTAGAAAATGCGCATTACTTTCATAACGCACCCTGTATATGATAGCTATATGATGATGGCTATATGATATAGTGATCCGATCCGGATCAAATTTTCACAAATCATGTACGGCTATCGAATCATCATTGAGAAAGGGATCAGTTTGATTTTATTTTCATTAAATATTTTCCGACAAAAAAAGATAAGTTTTTGCCAAAATAATCAAATTATATTTCATCGAGGAATTTAAAAAAAAACAAGTGAGAAAAGTTATCTTCGGCTTGCCGAAGATGGTATACCCTTGAAAACAAAAAAGTTTTCCATACAAAGACTTGTTTTCATATCGGTCGTTTGTATGGCAGCTATATGATATAGTGGTCCGACCCGGACCAAACTTTCACAAATCGTGTATGGCTATATTAGATGAATAAATGTTGAATTCGGTTGCAATAGGTTGGAAAACAAAAAAGTTTTCCATACAAAGACTTGTTTTCATATCGGTCGTTTGTATGGCAGCTATATGATATAGTGGTCCGATCCGGACCAAACTTTCACAAATCATGTGTGGCTATGTCAAATGAATAAATGTTGAATTCAGTTGCAATAGCTTGGAAAACAAAAAAGTTTCCCATACAAAGACTTGTTTTCATATCGGTCGTTTGTATGGCAGCTATATGATATAGTGGTCCGATCCGACCGATTCTTAAACTTGATCTGCGTGCAAAAATAATGATCTGGTAAAAATTTCAAAACGCTAGCTTTAAAATTACTGTCTATTTTTTGCATAGAAACAGACGGACAGACGGACAGACGGACAGACGGACAGACGGACATGGCTGTATCGACTCGGCTGTTGATGCTGATCAAGAATATATATACTTTGTGGGGTCGGAGATGCTTCCTTTAATGCGTTACACATTTCTGGACAAAATTATAATACCCTTTTTCAAGGGTATAAAAAGAGGTGCTTCAAAAGAAGTATGGTCGATTCGAATCCGAGATGTCGGAAGTCGTTTTAGGTGCTGATAGCTTCCAAAAAGTACCACGTACAGGACGCTCCTTTCAGAGCATGCCCCCGCCTAGCACAACTGGCAGGGAGCTTCTTATGGTTAGCAGCCCAAGCCAATTAAACAATCTTAACCAGATAACAGTTGGAAATAGTCGCCTATTGCCGCAAATTGAAAAAAATAGTAATACGCTCACATTCCAGCCGGCTTCAGTCTCTTGGCAAAAAGTTCCTTCCAAGAAGAGAAGCCTACCAACCTCACCGAAAAGTTAAAAAAAAAGAGCTCATGTAATCGAACATAATCGAAACCATCTCGCTTTAAATAGATTTGCTGCTCTTGCAAACCATGATGACTGTCAAGAAGGCGAAAATAGCATGGACATTCTCCAGGTCGAAACCTTTGCAGAGGAAGAATCTCGACAAGCTCAAACTCCAGTGACAAAGAAGTCACCAAAACCTAGTCAAATAACAGTACTTGCTGTCAGCGACGTACCTGCCTTGGAAAGGCTTCTCGACTCAGCGGTATCATCTGAATCATATGAACTCAAGATCGCGCGTAATGGCAACTTGAGCATATACCCCCGTGACTCTGATGCCCACAGAGCTATCACTAAAAAGCTATCATCAGTAAATCTCCAATACACTCACTTCTGCCTCCCGGAAGACAGAGCCTACAGGGTTGTAGAGTGCATCTTGGCTGCTTCTACCCCAGTCGAACAAATTTTAAATGCGTTCACCTCCCAAGGTCACGCTGTACTTAACACCTATAATCCAAAGGTGAAGTCACAGAATGTTGACTCCTCTGAACCGGATCCAGGCAAGGCTTCTGGCCAGAACGATTGGTTTATTGATATTAAAAGGGCTATTAATAACAGAGAAGCTCTAAAAATAAACAAAGTTGGCCGTCAAAGAGTCAGAGTGGAACTGCCGAGAAAAAATGTAAATTTGCGTCAGTGTTACCGATGTTTTGGCTTTGACCACACCAAAAACTATTGCACCAAAGAGCCCAGATGTGGTAGATGCAGTTTGCCTCATTGGACTGCTTCCAGTCAATGAATAGAATACCCACAGCCCATTCGCAACATCAAGCAACAATCTATTCCAACCTCAATCGTGCGGCAGGGCCTATCGTATGCAGATGCGACTAGAACTGGACAGCAGAGCACGCGTCCTGACGCAAGGCTCCAGACTTTTCCGAATGCTGCGTTTGCTCTTGCAACAAACGCAGGTGAACCTCAACATCCTAGCCAAACGGTAATTGATGGCTCCCTCGCACAAGTCATCATATCAATGAAGCAGACTATTGCTGGTCTTCAAAAAACCATCGCTGAGCTATTTGAGGAGATCAAAGAACTCAGAGGTTCTAAGTCGTTGACGCAGCGCAATTAATGGCTTGTGAACTGCGCCTCGGAGCCTGGAACGCTCGTAGCATTATCCCAAATGCTAATGAGCTTAAGGTGTTTCTGAGCAAGCACGAAATTGATGTTATGCTTATTTCAGAGACACTCCTACACGTCGGATCCTACCTCAATATGATAGGTTACAGCTGCTATCGAGCAGATCACCCAGGAGGTCGCCCCAGAGGAGGAGCTTGTATCCTTATCCGGCAGGGATTAGTGCACTATCACCTGCATTCGATCACAACGAATCACCTACAAATGGCGACGGTAAAAATTTCCACTAATTTGGGCGAAATTACGGTGTCAGTTTATCATTGGAGGTGATTTTAACATCGCCTTTGGGGTAGTATAAGAGCGAATGCTCGAGGCTCAACACTTCACGATGTTATTTCCGGCAACTGAACTCAAGTTCTGGCTACAGGCAGACCCACTCACTACCCGTATAACACGAGGAATGTACCTTCATGTATCGACTTCTTCTTGTACAAAGGTATAGCTAACAGTCTACTATCAGTACGCGAAGAGTATGACCTATCTTCTGATCACTTGCCGCTGATCGCTTCACTAACAACGTCACCTCATAGTACCGCCCCTATTAGGATGCTCGTTCCACCTGGTGCGAATATAAGGCTGTTTCAGTACGAACTTAACAATGCCTTTAACCTCAATACAGAGATAAATACAGCAGACGATATCGAGAAAGCGGTTGAAACTTTTATGAAGAAGATCAAAGATGCAGCTCAAATTGCAGCTTCTGGCGGCGCAGTTCACCTACGCAACGTGCGTAGCACCATCGCTCTCTCTCCGGAAGCAGTAGGACTTTTAACTCTCAAGAAACGTCTTCGGCGTGAGTTCATCAGGACCAATGATCCAATAATTGACAGACTGTACCGAAGGATATCAAATCGGGTGAGAAAAGTACTAGCCATACTGAAAAGAGAAGCAACTGACGCGTTCCTGGGGAAAGTTACTGCCGATGAAAACTCAAAATTCGCGCTCTGGAAGCTCACGAAGAGGTTCAAGAGACAAGTTGCTCCAAAGTTTCCAGTTCGTAACCCAGATGGCACTTGGGCAAAATCACCTCAGGACAGAGCTGAAGCGTTTGCCAGAAACCTGGAGGAAAGATTCCAGCCGTTCGAGACAGCATCGCCAAGACGAGTACAACTGGTTGCTGAATCCCTAGAAGCCCCATTGAGATGGCTCTTCCTGTAAAGCGTATAAATCTCACAGAATTGGAAGATGATATTTTTATATCATCTTCCAATTCCGTGAGTTTAATAGGAAAATTTAAAATCCCGTCGCAATAACAAGGCCGCCTGGTGCGGATCACATCGACAACCGCTCCATTAAGCTGATGCCCCACAGAGCTTTTGTTATTCCTTGTACTAATTTTCAACTCTGCTCTTCGACGGGGACACTTCCCAAGCGCCTGAAAGAAGGCGAATATCATTATGCTCCATAAAAGTGGGAAGCCAGCAGAGGAAGTAGACTCCTATCGCCCAATAAGCCTGCTTCCAGCATTTGGCAAATTACTTGATAGGTGCATCCTGAGAAGATTGCTCGAGTCCCGAAAGGTCCAGAAAGCTATTCCGAAGTTTCAGTTTGGTTTTAGACTCAGGCATGGCACACCTGAACAGCTACACCGCGTAGTAAACTTTATACTGGAAGGTTTCCATGGAAAGGAGTACGTCGTTGGAGCTTTTCTGGACATCCAGCCGGCTTTCGACAGAGTGTGGCATGAAGGACTTCTGCACAAGCTTAAAAGGCTACTAAATCCTCAGCTCTTTTTGATAATAAAAATCTTCCTCCACGAGCGATCCTTTAAAGTAGTACAGGACGGACTGTCTTCCCAAACAAAGAGAGTCAGAGCAGGTGTACGTCAGGGAAGTGTGTTAGGTCCAACACTATATAGCCTGTATACGCACGACATGCCCTCAGCTGACAATATGTCGCTTACAGATCCCAATCACCTGCTAGTTGCCACCTTTGCTGATGACACTGCAGTCCTGGCCAGATATACTTGCGTCTATACAGCCACTGATACGCTTCAGCTTTATCTAAAAAAATTGAGAACTGGGTCCTACGCTGAAACATCGCAGTCAATCCGGAAAAGTGTGTTTCTGTGACGTACACCCTGAGAAAAGACACATCACCTGGTGTGTTTCTGCATGGAGAGCTCCTCACACAATCGAACGCCCACAAATATCTCGGTGTCACTCTAGATAAGCGACTTACATTTCAACGCCATGTAACGGATGTAACTCGGCGGCTCAAAACAAAGGCGAACAGCATGGCTTGGCTCCTTAGGCCTGGAAACAAACTTTCAGTTTCCAACAAGGCCAAAATTTATAAGGTTGTCTTGGCTCCTATTTGGAAATATGGCATCCAAGTGTATGGCATCGCCGCAAAGTCGCACCTCAACAAAATTCGTGTGGCTCAGTCGCAAATCTTGCGTAAGCTATCTGGAGCGGCTTGGTACATCCGCAACAAAGACATTGAAAAAGAGCTGAAGGTACCAAGGATTGGCGATGTCATAAACAAACATGCAACCGCGTACGTTAATAAATTGGGAATCCACCCAAACCAGTTGGCTCGAAAACTCTTGATGAGGAGACGTGTATTGGGACTGAGGGCGAGAAGGAGGCTCCTGCGCATTCACCCAACAGATCTGCCGAGAAGATACATAAGTTAATTGATAAAATTAATTCATGCCTCTAGATTCCCTAATTAGGTTGAAGTATGTAAATATGTAAATACTCTATTGAAATTATGATACTCTGCAGTATAAGTTACTACAAACAGTAACAGTAAACTGCTATGTAAATAAATACAATTTTTATTATAAAAAAAATGTATGGCTATGTCAAATGAATAAATGTTGAATTCGGTTGCAATAGCTTGGAAAACAAAAAAGTTTTCCATAGATAGTTTCCATGATCTGCGTGCAACAAATATAATGATCTGGTAAAAATTTCAAAACGCTAGCTTTAAAACTACTGTCTATTTTTTGCATAGAAACAGACGGACAGACGGACATGGCTATATCGACTCGGCTGTTGATGCTGATCAAGAATATATATATACTTTGTGGGGTCGGAGATGCTTCCTTTAATGCGGTACACATTTCTGGACAAAATTATAATACCCTTTTTCAAGGGTATAAAAAGATAATTCAAAGAACGGCCAGAACCAAAAGCTACATCAAGTATGCAAAGTATTTCCGAATGAATTTCGCAAAAAAATTGCGACATCTACCAACACAAGCGTGACTAATGAATGCATGAATCATGAAAAAAGAGGCTGAAGAACAACAAGCACAATATGAAGTTCACGAGAAAACTCCCAATAACATGGACAGAGGTTAGCGGAATTACGTCGTTGCTAAGGAGAGCTACTAGAATCACTCAAAGGTACCTCAGGTATGGTATAATGCATTTAAGGCCAATCCCTTAAGGGGCTACTTAAAACATTATGAAACCAAGTCCAAGAAATCCAGCCAGAAATTTGAAAATTTGATAGACTGACTTTGATAGATTGAATAATTAACAACAAACCCAAACAATGGGCCCAACCTCACCTTCCTTCGTGCATCACTGATATGCAAATGTCCCGAATAAACATCTTAAAATTCGATGGGAGTCTAATGATATGGAAACAATGAAACCAATTCAGCCCTGTTTCTGACAGCGTTAGAGCTTGTTTCAGAAACCGAACACTAAATAAAACAAGTGAGAAAAGTTATCTTCGGCTTGCCAAAGATGGTATACCCTTGAAAACAAAAAAGTTTCCCATACAAAGACTTGTTTTCATATCGGTCGTTTGTATGGCAGCTATATGATATAGTGGTCCGATCCGGAACAAACTTTCACAAATCATGTATGGCTATGTCAAATGAGTAAATTTTGAATTCAGTTGCAATAGCTTGGAAAACAAAAAAGGTTTCCCATACAAAGCCTTGTTTTCATATCGGTCGTTTGTATGGCAGCTATATGATATAGTAGTCCGATCCGACCGATTTTTAAATTTGATCTGCGTGCAACAAAAATAATGATCTGGTAAAAATTTCAAAACGCTATCTTTAAAACTACTGTCTATTTTTTGCATAGAAACAGACGGACAGACGGACATGGCTATATCGACTCGGCTGTTGATGCTGATCAAGAATATATATACTTTGTGGGGTCGGAGATGCTTCCTTTAATGCGTTACACATTTATGGACAAAATTATAATACCCTTTTTCAAGGGTATAAAAATTCTAGAAGTAAGAACATTTGGACACCCAGAAGAATAATCAATCTACTTCAGAAGCGCACTTTGAAAAAAGCTTTGTGAAAAATCTCGCAAAAGCGGCAGATGAAAGATTCATTTTAAAACTGTTTTTTACCGAAAACGTTGGTGGGGGGGTCGCAACAAATTGCAACCAAAAGCGGTGGATCGAAGGAGTATGAAAATTGGGGCATATAAAGTTTGTGCCAATGACAAATATTTCCAAAGCCGAATATTTTATACCTCATCACTATGTTTTAAAACCTGAGAGCAGAATCCCTAAATTGCAAGTGGCTTTCAATGCCTCATGCAAAACGACTAGATCAGCTAATAGTATGAATAACCCATCGGAGAATCTGAAATACTATCGCCTTAAAAATTTCACGTGTACAACCAAGATTTAAAAGTTTCTGGCAACAAAATTCATAAATTATTTAGCAATCCGATCGCAGGCCAACTATCGGCTAAGATCAGCAACATTCAAAAATTCATTTTATGTATATGACTGTATGATGGGCGATGACCATAACGCAGGTGCGACATTTAGGTGGTCCTAACTAGATCAACAGAGCTCTCACATGTGATGTGAGCACATATTGAGTATCTACAGTATACAAACACAGCCGAATTAAAACATAAATACTAACAATTTGTATACAATGTTCAAGTAAACAGTTCAGCCCAATTCTAAGTGTAAGTAGAGCACTCACTTAAGCCGTTAATACAAAAGTGCATAATCAGCGTTCCCACGCTAGCCATATACTGACCATAACAACATGCACGCATGCCCCCTTCCCTTCAGTGCTGACCAGCAGCGACACATATAAGCTAAAATAATAAATAAATAAAGAAGACGCTCCGCTTCTAGCGTCACCGGCAGCGCAGCTCCGCGGTATAGGCTAAGAACACTTTTATGCTGGATCTTTTTGAAGGTCAATTCATGGCTTGATGTAAACTGACCCATTTCGGGATCATATACCACCCGAACATATTTTACCAGTTGCAACGGCTGATGTTGATAGGAAAATAATGGCAGAGCCAGCCATTTTTCAGTTAACAATACCACTAGTATCTGCGGATCTGCGAGATATCTTTAGCTTTATTCCAATTCCGATGGAAGTCAAAAGCTTCATAATAGATCATTTTGAAACATCAACTAAATCAGTCAACGCCCATTTATACCGTCGAAAAGATGCACCATTAGAATCAACCCTAGAAAAAAACACAGTCATCACGAACGAAAGACTAGGAATTGACAACATCAATCATTATACGAGAATATGAGCAAAAAGATATTACGCTTATTGTACAAGTCTCTCAATATTTAATGTTTATGGTTTCATCTAACGCTTAGGGTTTTAGTTAACATTACTTTCGAGCTCAATGTTAAAACGGCGGCAGTTCTTTTGAGCTAGAGAAAAAGTACTAGTTATTTTGAACCGTAGGGACGCCGAGTTTGTATGAGTGCGTGTGACGCAAGCGGGGTGGGATCACGGGGATTCCCCAATTTTAACGAACGAGATAGCCACGGCAAAACAAAATAATAATACAATCATTTGATTGAAAGGTGTGTTTTCACGATGAGTGATAATAATCATGGTAAAAAAGATAATTATATGGATACCTTATGGTACCTTTTTCTAATAAGCAAAAGAAAACTAGAAAAATCCATGCAAAAATTCTACTAAAATGAGTATACCGTATACCCTGTGACAATTAAGTTTCCGGAAAATGTCCTTTAAAACTGCCCGCGCTGAATATTTTTAAGGACATTTTTTTGTTCAGTTGGTAGCGCCTAACTTAATTACGAAGTTTAAAATGAGCGCGATCTGCCAACCAGTTTGTTTGCAGCAATGGATGGGATTCGTGGAGATTTTTTGCGTTTAAGTTGATTGATAATTGTTTCCTGTAGAGTTAAACTGGAAGGGTTGGTGATCCTATTAATTTGTCTGCCGATGCTTCATTGGAATTTGGTTGACAAATCCGGAGGTCCAGTTTTTGCTAGCATGTTGGCAATGGGAGTTGTTCGGAAAGCACCTAAGGAGTGTCGAGTGAAGGCGTGGTAGGGGGTGGATATTTTATTTTTATGTTGGTTTTGTTTGTTTTCCGTTAATACAGAGAACTTACCGATAGACTACAGTTATATCCATATATATGGATATAAGCCTTCGAAAGAATAGGAGCACACTGCATCCTGCAGCAGCTGTACGAATGGAAATTCGGCCCAAAAATAACTAAATTTGTACACAGCTACCCTAGAAACCGTCGATTTCATGTAAAAGTAACAACACACTGTTAAAAGAAATGCACCTACACAGCGGCATCCTACAAGGATCCCCATTGTCAGTTACACTATTTCCTAAGCTAAAGTTTTTAACTAATTAAGCTATATAGCAAACGAAACAAATTCTCACTCACACTATGTATGCAGACGACCTCTTTCTCTTTTTCATCCCAAAAACCAGGATACAACACTTAAATTAACAACACATTTAACAAAATTACTCAATGGTGCAAATTCACAGGAACAAAAATATCAACAGAGAAATAATTTCCCTTAAATATATGCAAAAAACAAGTGAGAAAAGTTATCTTCGGCTTGCCGAAGATGGTATACCCTTGAAAACAAAAAAGTTTTCCATACAAAGACTTGTTTTCATATCGGTCCTTTGTATGGCAGCTATATGATATAGAACTCCGATCCGGACCAAACTTTTACAAATCGTGTATGGCTATATCAAATGAATAAATGTTAAATTCGGTTGCAATAGCTTGGAAAACAAAAAGTTTTCCATACAAAGACTTGTTTTCATATCGGTCGTTTGTATGGCAGCTATATGATATAGTGATCCGATCCGAATCAAACTTTCAAAAATTATGTATTGCTATGTCAAATAAATAAATGATGAATTCGGTTGCAATACATTGGAAAACAAAAAGTTTTCCATACAAAGAATTGTTTTCATATCGGTCCTTTGTATGGCAGCTATATGATATAGTGATCCGATCCGGACCAAACTTTCACAAATCATGTGTGGCTGTGTCAAATGCATAAATGTTGAATTCAGTTGCAATAGCTTGGAAAACAAAAAAGTTTCCCATACAAAGATTTGTTTTCATATCGGTCGTTTGTATGGCAGCTATATGATATAGTGGTCCGATCCGATCGATTCTTAAACTTGATCTGCGTGCAACAAAAATAATGATCTGGTAAAAATTTCAAAACGCTAGCTTTAAAACTACTGTCTATTTTTTTGCATAGAAACAGACGGACAGACGGACAGACGGACATGGCTATATCGACTCGGCTGTTGATGCTGATCAAGAATATATATACTTTGTGGGGTCGGAGATGCTTCCTTTAATGCGTTACACATTTCTGGACAAAATTATAATACCCTTTTTCAAGGGTATAACAAAACTGTACAAACATAGAAATAGAAATCAACAATATCAATATCAAGACAACTCAAAATCTTAGGATTAATCTTTGACACTAAACACTCCTGGGACATCAAATTAAAACATAATAAAATCACTTATCACTAGATTAACATCCTCAAATGTCTAAATAGTAAAAACCTTAACTGAAACACCACCTCACTAATAAACATTACAAAATCGATTATATTATCCAAAATACAGGGTGCGTTATGAAAGTAATGCGCATGGTTTCATTGTCACTGGGGGATGCATCCTGGATGTTCGAGTACGATCCAGAATCCAAACGACAGAGCTCCGAGTGGCACACACAATTTTCTCCCAGACCCAAGAAGGCGCGCATGAGCAAATCTCGTATCAAAACAATGCTGATTGTCTTCTTTGACGTCCGAGGAATCGTCCATTTTGAGTTTGTACCGCAAGGACAAACTGTCAACGGAGCCTTTTACCAAGAGGTACTCAAGAGACTGAAACGCCGAGTCGTACGCGTCAGGCCAGACATCAAAGACGTTTTCATGCTCCACCACGATAACGCCCCCAGCCACACGGCCTTCGTCGTCACCAACTTCTTGACCCAGAAGAAGATCTCAGTTGTGCCGCAGCCTCCTTACAGCCCTGACTTAGCTCCGTGCGACTTTTTTTGTTCCCCCTACTGAAGAGAGACCTAAAGGGAAAACACTGGGAGTCGGTGGAGAACATCCAAGCTCGCGTAACAAGGTTCCTGAAAGGCATTTCTGTCGAGGAGTTTCAGGGTGCTTTCCAGGCGTGGCATACACGTCTCCGCAAGTGTATTGACGCAGGAGGGGACTATTTTGAAGAATTTTAATAATTTTTACTGATTGGATCAACAAATATATTTTTCTTAGAAAATGCGCATTACTTTCATAACGCACCCTGTATATGATAGCTATATGATGATGGCTATATGATATAGTGATCCGATCCGGATCAAATTTTCACAAATCATGTACGGCTATCGAATCATCATTGAGAAAGGGATCAGTTTGATTTTATTTTCATTAAATATTTTCCGACAAAAAAGATAAGTTTTTGCCAAAATAATCAAATTATATTTCATCGAGGAATTTAAAAAAAAAAAGAGGTGCTTCAAAAGAAGTATGGTCGATTCGAATCCGAGATGTCGGAAGTCGTTTTAGGTGCTGATAGCTTCCAAAAAGTACCACGTACAGGACGCTCCTTTCAGAGCATGCCCCCGCCTAGCACAACTGGCAGGGAGCTTCTTATGGTTAGCAGCCCAAGCCAATTAAACAATCTTAACCAGATAACAGTTGGAAATAATCGCCTATTGCCGCAAATTGAAAAAAATAGTAATACGCTCACATTCCAGCCGGCTTCAGTCTCTTGGCAAAAAGTTCCTTCCAAGAAGAGAAGCCTACCAACCTCACCGAAAAGTTAAAAAAAAAGAGCTCATGTAATCGAACATAATCGAAACCATCTCGCTTTAAATAGATTTGCTGCTCTTGCAAACCATGATGACTGTCAAGAAGGCGAAAATAGCATGGACATTCTCCAGGTCGAAACCTTTGCAGAGGAAGAATCTCGACAAGCTCAAACTCCAGTGACAAAGAAGTCACCAAAACCTAGTCAAATAACAGTACTTGCTGTCAGCGACGTACCTGCCTTGGAAAGGCTTCTCGACTCAGCGGTATCATCTGAATCATATGAACTCAAGATCGCGCGTAATGGCAACTTGAGCATATACCCCCGTGACTCTGATGCCCACAGAGCTATCACTAAAAAGCTATCATCAGTAAATCTCCAATACACTCACTTCTGCCTCCCGGAAGACAGAGCCTACAGGGTTGTGGAGTGCATCTTGGCTGCTTCTACCCCAGTCGAACAAATTTTAAATGCGTTCACCTCCCAAGGTCACGCTGTACTTAACACCTATAATCCAAAGGTGAAGTCACAGAATGTTGACTCCTCTGAACCGGATCCAGGCAAGGCTTCTGGCCAGAACGTTTGGTTTATTGATATTAAAAGGGCTATTAATAACAGAGAAGCTCTAAAAATAAACAAAGTTGGCCGTCAAAGAGTCAGAGTGGAACTGCCGAGAAAAATGTAAATTTGCGTCAGTGTTACCGATGTTTTGGCTTTGACCACACCAAAAACTATTGCACCAAAGAGCCCAGATGTGGTAGATGCAGTTTGCCTCATTGGACTGCTTCCAGTCAATGCCAGGCAAAGACCTATGATGACCTGGAGTGCGTTAATTGCTCAAAAGACGAAAAACTGGGATCAACATTACTCCCATGACCCGCGTAGAATACCCACAGCCCATTCGCAACATCAAGCAACAAGCTATTCCAACCTCAATCGTGCGGCAGGGCCTATCGTATGCAGATGCGACTAGAACTGGACAGCAGAGCACGCGACCTGACGCAAGGCTCCAGACTTTTCCGAATGCTGCGTTTGCTCTTGCAACAAACGCAGGTGAACCTCAACATCCTAGCCAAACGGTAATTGATGGCTCCCTCGCACAAGTCATCATATCAATGAAGCAGACTATTGCTGGTCTTCAAAAAACCATCGCTGAGCTATTTGAGGAGATCAAAGAACTCAGAGGTTCTAAGTCGTTGACGCAGCGCAATTAATGGCTTGTGAACTGCGCCTCGGAGCCTGGAACGCTCGTAGCATTATCCCAAATGCTAATGAGCTTAAGGTGTTTCTGAGCAAGCACGAAATTGATGTTATGCTTATTTCAGAGACACTCCTACACGTCGGATCCTACCTCAATATGATAGGTTACAGCTGCTATCGAGCAGATCACCCAGGAGGTCGCCCCAGAGGAGGAGCTTGTATCCTTATCCGGCAGGGATTAGTGCACTATCACCTGCATTCGATCACAACGAATCACCTACAAATGGCGACGGTAAAAATTTCCACTAATTTGGGCGAAATTACGGTGTCAGTTTATCATTGGAGGTGATTTTAACATCGCCTTTGGGGTAGTATAAGAGCGAATGCTCGAGGCTCAACACTTCACGATGTTATTTCCGGCAACTCAACTCAAGTTCTGGCTACAGGCAGACCCACTCACTACCCGTATAACACGAGGAATGTACCTTCATGTATCGACTTCTTCTTGTACAAAGGTATAGCTAACAGTCTACTATCAGTACGCGAAGAGTATGACCTATCTTCTGATCACTTGCCGCTGATCGCTTCACTAACAACGTCACCTCATAGTACCGCCCCTATTAGGATGCTCGTTCCACCTGGTGCGAATATAAGGCTGTTTCAGTACGAACTTAACAATGCCTTTAACCTCAATACAGAGATAAATACAGCAGACGATATCGAGAAAGCGGTTGAAACTTTTATGAAGAAGATCAAAGATGCAGCTCAAATTGCAGCTTCTGGCGGCGCAGTTCACCTACGCAACGTGCGTAGCACCATCGCTCTCTCTCCGGAAGCAGTAGGACTTTTAACTCTCAAGAAACGTCTTCGGCGTGAGTTCATCAGGACCAATGATCCAATAATTGACAGACTGTACCGAAGGATATCAAATCGGGTGAGAAAAGTACTAGCCATACTGAAAAGAGAAGCAACTGACGCGTTCCTGGGGAAAGTTACTGCCGATGAAAACTCAAAATTCGCGCTCTGGAAGCTCACGAAGAGATTCAAGAGACAAGTTGCTCCAAAGTTTCCAGTTCGTAACCCAGATGGCACTTGGGCAAAATCACCTCAGGACAGAGCTGAAGCGTTTGCCAGAAACCTGGAGGAAAGATTCCAGCCGTTCGAGACAGCATCGCCAAGACGAGTACAACTGGTTGCTGAATCCCTAGAAGCCCCATTGAGATGGCTCTTCCTGTAAAGCGTATAAAACTCACAGAATTGGAAGATGATATTTTTATATCATCTTCCAATTCCGTGAGTTTAATAGGAAAATTTAAAATCCCGTCGCAATAACAAGGCCGCCTGGTGCGGATCACATCGACAACCGCTCCATTAAGCTGATGCCCCACAGAGCTTTTGTTATTCCTTGTACTAAATTTCAACTCTGCTCTTCGACGGGGACACTTCCCAAGCGCCTGAAAGAAGGCGAATATCATTATGCTCCATAAAAGTGGGAAGCCAGCAGAGGAAGTAGACTCCTATCGCCCAATAAGCCTGCTTCCAGCATTTGGCAAATTACTTGAGAGGTGCATCCTGAGAAGATTGCTCGAGTCCCGAAAGGTCCAGAAAGCTATTCCGAAGTTTCAGTTTGGTTTTAGACTCAGGCATGGCACACCTGAACAGCTACACCGCGTAGTAAACTTTATACTGGAAGGTTTCCATGGAAAGGAGTACGTCGTTGGAGCTTTTCTGGACATCCAGCAGGCTTTCGACAGAGTGTGGCATGAAGGACTTCTGCACAAGCTTAAAAGGCTACTAAATCCTCAGCTCTTTTTGATAATAAAAATCTTCCTCCACGAGCGATCCTTTAAAGTAGTACAGGACGGACTGTCTTCCCAAACAAAGAGAGTCAGAGCAGGTGTACGTCAGGGAAGTGTGTTAGGTCCAACACTATATAGCCTGTATACGCACGACATGCCCTCAGCTGACAATATGTCGCTTACAGATCCCAATCACCTGCTAGTTGCCACCTTTGCTGATGACACTGCAGTCCTGGCCAGATATACTTGCGTCTATACAGCCACTGATACGCTTCAGCTTTATCTAAAAAAAATTGAGAACTGGGTCCTACGCTGAAACATCGCAGTCAATCCGGAAAAGTGTGTTTCTGTGACGTACACCCTGAGAAAAGACACATCACCTGGTGTGTTTCTGCATGGAGAGCTCCTCACACAATCGAACGCCCACAAATATCTCGGTGTCACTCTAGATAAGCGACTTACATTTCAACGCCATGTAACGGATGTAACTCGGCGGCTCAAAACAAAGGCGAACAGCATGGCTTGGCTCCTTAGGCCTGAAAACAAACTTTCAGTTTCCAACAAGGCCAAAATTTATAAGGTTGTCTTGGCTCCTATTTGGAAATATGGCATCCAAGTGTATGGCATCGCCGCAAAGTCGCACCTCAACAAAATTCGTGTGGCTCAGTCGCAAATCTTGCGTAAACTATCTGGAGCGGCTTGGTACATCCGCAACAAAGACATTGAAAAAGAGCTGAAGGTACCAAGGATTGGCGATGTCATAAACAAACATGCAACCGCGTACGTTAATAAATTGGGAATCCACCCAAACCAGTTGGCTCGAAAACTCTTGATGAGGAGACGTGTATTGGGACTGAGGGCGAGAAGGAGGCTCCTGCGCATTCACCCAACAGATCTGCCGAGAAGATACATAAGTTAATTGATAAAATTAATTCATGCCTCTAGATTCCCTAATTAGGTTGAAGTATGTAAATATGTAAATACTCTATTGAAATTATGATACTCTGCAGTATAAGTTACTACAAACAGTAACAGTAAACTGCTATGTAAATAAATACAATTTTTATTATAAAAAAAATGTATGGCTATGTCAAATGAATAAATGTTGAATTCGGTTGCAATAGCTTGGAAAACAAAAAAGTTTTCCATAGATAGTTTCCATGATCTGCGTGCAACAAATATAATGATCTGGTAAAAATTTCAAAACGCTAGCTTTAAAACTACTGTCTATTTTTTGCATAGAAACAGACGGACAGACGGACATGGCTATATCGACTCGGCTGTTGATGCTGATCAAGAATATATATATACTTTGTGGGGTCGGAGATGCTTCCTTTAATGCGGTACACATTTCTGGACAAAATTATAATACCCTTTTTCAAGGGTATAAAAAGATAATTCAAAGAACGGCCAGAACCAAAAGCTACATCAAGTATGCAAAGTATTTCCGAATGAATTTCGCAAAAAAATTGCGACATCTACCAACACAAGCGTGACTAATGAATGCATGAATCATGAAAAAGAGGCTGAAGAACAACAAGCACAATATGAAGTTTACGAGAAAACCCCCAATAACATGGACAGAGGTTAGCGGAATTACGTCGTTGCTAAGGAGAGCTACTAGAATCACTCAAAGGTACCTCAGGTATGGTATAATGCATTTAAGGCCAATCCCTTAAGGGGCTACTTAAAACATTATGAAACCAAGTCCAAGAAATCCAGCCAGAAATTTGAAAATTTGATAGACTCACTTTGATAGATTGAATAATTAACAACAAACCCAAACAATGGGCCCAACCTCACCTTCCTTCGTGCATCACT
Source organism: Drosophila ercepeae (assembly GCA_018150545.1). Lineage (NCBI taxonomy): Eukaryota > Metazoa > Arthropoda > Insecta > Diptera > Drosophilidae > Drosophila > Drosophila ercepeae. Next base: position 644,142 of record JAECWL010000097.1, on the reverse strand, counting down.
GATATGCAAATGTCCCGAATAAACATCTTAAAATTCGATGGGAGTCTAATGATATGGAAACAATGAAACCAATTCAGCCCTGTTTCTGACAGCGTTAGAGCTTGTTTCAGAAACCGAACACTAAATAAAACAAGTGAGAAAAGTTATCTTCGGCTTGCCAAAGATGGTATACCCTTGAAAACAAAAAAGTTTCCCATACAAAGACTTGTTTTCATATCGGTCGTTTGTATGGCAGCTATATGATATAGTGGTCCGATCCGGAACAAACTTTCACAAATCATGTATGGCTATGTCAAATGAGTAAATTTTGAATTCAGTTGCAATAGCTTGGAAAACAAAAAAGGTTTCCCATACAAAGCCTTGTTTTCATATCGGTCGTTTGTATGGCAGCTATATGATATAGTAGTCCGATCCGACCGATTTTTAAATTTGATCTGCGTGCAACAAAAATAATGATCTGGTAAAAATTTCAAAACGCTATCTTTAAAACTACTGTCTATTTTTTGCATAGAAACAGACGGACAGACGGACATGGCTATATCGACTCGGCTGTTGATGCTGATCAAGAATATATATACTTTGTGGGGTCGGAGATGCTTCCTTTAATGCGTTACACATTTATGGACAAAATTATAATACCCTTTTTCAAGGGTATAAAAAATTCTAGAAGTAAGAACATTTGGACACCCAGAAGAATAATCAATCTACTTCAGAAGCGCACTTTGAAAAAAGCTTTGTGAAAAATCTCGCAAAAGCGGCAGATGAAAGATTCATTTTAAAACTGTTTTTTACCGAAAACGTTGGTGGGGGGGTCGCAACAAATTGCAACCAAAAGCGGTGGATCGAAGGAGTATGAAAATTGGGGCATATAAAGTTTGTGCCAATGACAAATATTTCCAAAGCCGAATATTTTATACCTCATCACTATGTTTTAAAACCTGAGAGCAGAATCCCTAAATTGCAAGTGGCTTTCAATGCCTCATGCAAAACGACTAGATCAGCTAATAGTATGAATAACCCATCGGAGAATCTGAAATACTATCGCCTTAAAAATTTCACGTGTACAACCAAGATTTAAAAGTTTCTGGCAACAAAATTCATAAATTATTTAGCAATCCGATCGCAGGCCAACTATCGGCTAAGATCAGCAACATTCAAAAATTCATTTTATGTATATGACTGTATGATGGGCGATGACCATAACGCAGGTGCGACATTTAGGTGGTCCTAACTAGATCAACAGAGCTCTCACATGTGATGTGAGCACATATTGAGTATCTACAGTATACAAACACAGCCGAATTAAAACATAAATACTAACAATTTGTATACAATGTTCAAGTAAACAGTTCAGCCCAATTCTAAGTGTAAGTAGAGCACTCACTTAAGCCGTTAATACAAAAAGTGCATAATCAGCGTTCCCACGCTAGCCATATACTGACGATAACAACATGCACGCATGCCCCCTTCCCTTCAGTGCTGACCAGCAGCGACACATATAAGCTAAAATAATAAACAAATAAAGAAGACGCTCCGCTTCTAGCGTCACCGGCAGCGCAGCTCCGCGGTATAGGCTAAGAACACTTTTATGCTGGATCTTTTTGAAGGTCAATTCATGGCTTGATGTAAACTGACCCATTTCGGGATCATATACCACCCGAACATATTTTACCAGTTGCAACGGCTGATGTTGATAGGAAAATAATGGCAGAGCCAGCCATTTTTCAGTTAACAATACCACTAGTATCTGCGGATCTGCGAGATATCTTTAGCTTTATTCCAATTCCGATGGAAGTCAAAAGCTTCATAATAGATCATTTTGAAACATCAACTAAATCAGTCAACGCCCATTTATACCGTCGAAAAGATGCACCATTAGAATCAACCCTAGAAAAAAAACACAGTCATCACGAACGAAAGACTAGGAATTGACAACATCAATCATTATACGAGAATATGAGCAAAAAGATATTACGCTTATTGTACAAGTCTCTCAATATTTAATGTTTATGGTTTCATCTAACGCTTAGGGTTTTAGTTAACATTACTTTCGAGCTCAATGTTAAAACGGCGGCAGTTCTTTTGAGCTAGAGAAAAAGTACTAGTTATTTTGAACCGTAGGGACGCCGAGTTTGTATGAGTGCGTGTGACGCAAGCGGGGTGGGATCACGGGGATTCCCCAATTTTAACGAACGAGATAGCCACGGCAAAACAAAATAATAATACAATCATTTGATTGAAAGGTGTGTTTTCACGATGAGTGATAATAATCATGGTAAAAAAAGATAATTATATGGATACCTTATGGTACCTTTTTCTAATAAGCAAAAGAAAACTAGAAAAATCCATGCAAAAATTCTACTAAAATGAGTATACCGTATACCCTGTGACAATTAAGTTTCCGGAAAATGTCCTTTAAAACTGCCCGCGCTGAATATTTTTAAGGACATTTTTTTGTTCAGTTGGTAGCGCCTAACTTAATTACGAAGTTTAAAATGAGCGCGATCTGCCAACCAGTTTGTTTGCAGCAATGGATGGGATTCGTGGAGATTTTTTGCGTTTAAGTTGATTGATAATTGTTTCCTGTAGAGTTAAACTGGAAGGGTTGGTGATCCTATTAATTTGTCTGCCGATGCTTCATTGGAATTTGGTTGACAAATCCGGAGGTCCAGTTTTTGCTAGCATGTTGGCAATGGGAGTTGTTCGGAAAGCACCTAAGGAGTGTCGAGTGAAGGCGTGGTAGGGGGTGGATATTTTATTTTTATGTTGGTTTTGTTTGTTTTCCGTTAATACAGAGAACTTACCGATAGACTACAGTTATATCCATATATATGGATATAAGCCTTCGAAAGAATAGGAGCACACTGCATCCTGCAGCAGCTGCACGAATGGAAATTCGGCCCAAAAATAACTAAATTTGTGCACAGCTACCCTAGAAACCGTCGATTTCATGTAAAAGTAACAACACACTGTTAAAAGAAATGCACCTACACAGCGGCATCCTACAAGGATCCCCATTGTCAGTTACACTATTTCCTAAGCTAAAGTTTTTTACTAATTAAGCTATATAACAAACGAAACAAATTCTCACTCACACTATGTATGCAGACGACCTCTTTCTCTTTTTCATCCCAAAAACCAGGATACAACACTTAAATTAACAACACATTTAACAAAATTACTCAATGGTGCAAATTCACAGGAACAAAAATATCAACAGAGAAATAATTTCCCTTAAATATATGCAAAAAACAAAACTGTACAAACATAGAAATAGAAATCAACAATATCAATATCAAGACAACTCAAAATCTTAGGATTAATCTTTGACACTAAACACTCCTGGAACATCAAATTAAAACATAATAAAATCACTTATCACTAGATTAACATCCTCAAATGTCTAAATAGTAAAAACCTTAACTGAATCACCACCTCACTAATAAACATTACAAAATCGATTATATTATCCAAAATACAGGGTGCGTTATGAAAGTAATGCGCATGGTTTCATTGTCACTGGGGGATGCATCCTGGATGTTCGAGTACGATCCAGAATCCAAACGACAGAGCTCCGAGTGGCACACACAATTTTCTCCCAGACCCAAGAAAGCGCGCATGAGCAAATCTCGTATCAAAACAATGCTGATTGTCTTCTTTGACGTCCGAGGAATCGTCCATTTTGAGTTTGTACCGCAAGGACAAACTGTCAACGGAGCCTTTTACCAAGAGATACTCAAGAGACTGAAACGCCGAGTCGTACGCGTCAGGCCAGACATCAAAGACGTTATCATGCTCCACCACGATAACGCCCCTAGCCACACGGCCTTCGTCGTCACCAACTTCTTGACCCAGAAGAAGATCTCAGTTGTGCCCCAGCCTCCTTACAGCCCTGACTTAGCTCCGTGCGACTTTTTTTTGTTCCCCCTACTGAAGAGAGACCTAAAGGGAAAACACTGGGAGTCGGTGGAGAACATCCAAGCTCGCGTAACAAGGTTCCTGAAAGGCATTTCTGTCGAGGAGTTTCAGGGTGCTTTCCAGGCGTGGCATACACGTCTCCGCAAGTATATTGACGCAGGAGGGGACTATTTTGAAGAATTTTAATAATTTTTACTGATTGGATCAACAAATATATTTTTCTTAGAAAATGCGCATTACTTTCATAACCCACTCTGTATATGATAGCTATATGATGATGGCTATATGATATAGTGATCCGATCCGGATCAAATTTTTACAAATCATGTACGGCTATCGAATCATCATTGAGAAAGGGATCAGTTTGATTTTATTTTCATTAAATATTTTCCGACAAAAAAAGATAAGTTTTTGCCAAAATAATCAAATTATATTTCATCGAGGAATTTAAAAAAAAACAAGTGAGAAAAGGTATCTTCGGCTTGCCGAAGATGGTATACCCTTAAAAACAAAAAAGTTTTCCATACAAAGCCTTGTTTTCATATCGGTCGTTTGTATGGCAGCTATATGATATAGTGGTCCGATCCGGATGAAACTTTCAATAATTATGTATGGCTATGTCAAATGAATAAATGTTGAATTCGGTTGCAATAGCTTGGAAAACAAAAAAGTTTTCCATACAAAGATTTGTTTTCATATCGGTCCTTTGTATGGCAGCTATATGATATAGTGGTCCGATCCGGACCAAACTTTCACAGATTATGTGTAGCTATGTCAAATGAATAAATGTTGAATTCAGTTGCAATAGCTTGAAAAACAAAAAAGTTTCCCATACAAAGACTTGTTTTCATATCGGTCGTTTGTATGGCAGCTATATGATATAGTGGTCCGATCCGACCGATTCTTAAACTTGATCTGCGTGCATCAAAAATAATGATCTGGTAAAAATTTCAAAACGCTAGCTTTAAAACTACTGTCTATTTTTTGCATAGAAACAGACGGACAGACGGACATAGCTGTATCGACTCGGCTGTTGATGCTGATGAAGAATATATATACTTTGTGGGGTCGGAGATGCTTCCTTTAATGCGTTACACATTTCTGGACAAAACTATAATACCCTTTTTCAAGGGTATAAAAAGAGGTGCTTCAAAAGAAGTATGGTCGATTCGAATCCGAGATGTCGGAAGTCGTTTTAGGTGCTGATAGCTTCCAAAAAGTACCACGTACAGGACGCTCCTTTCAGAGCATGCTCCCGCCTAGCACAACTGGCAGGGAGCTTCTTATGGTTAGCAGCCCAAGCCAATTAAACAATCTTAACCAGATAACAGTTGGAAATAGTCGCCTATTGCCGCAAATTGAAAAAAATAGTAATACGCTCACATTCCAGCCGGCTTCAGTCTCTTGGCAAAAAGTTCGAACAAGAAGAGAAGCCTACCAACCTCACCGAAAAGTTTAAAAAAAAGAGCTCATGTAATCGAACATAATCGAAACCATCTCGCTTTAAATAGATTTGCTGCTCTTGCAAACCATGATGACTGTCAAGAAGGCGAAAATAGCATGGACATTCTCCAGGTCGAAACCTTTGCAGAGGAAGAATCTCGACAAGCTCAAACTCCAGTGACAAAGAAGTCACCAAAACCTAGTCAAATAACAGTACTTGCTGTCAGCGACGTACCTGCCTTGGAAAGGCTTCTCGACTCAGCGGTATCATCTGAATCATATGAACTCAAGATCGCGCGTAATGGCAACTTGAGCATATACCCCCGTGACTCTGATGCCCACAGAGCTATCACTAAAAAGCTATCATCAGTAAATCTCCAATACACTCACTTCTGCCTCCCGGAAGACAGAGCCTACAGGGTTGTGGAGTGCATCTTGGCTGCTTCTACCCCAGTCGAACAAATTTTAAATGCGTTCACCTCCCAAGGTCACGCTGTACTTAAAACCTATAATCCAAAGGTGAAGTCACAGAATGTTGACTCCTCTGAACCGGATCCAGGCAAGGCTTCTGGCCAGAACGTTTGGTTTATTGATATTAAAAGGGCTATTAATAACAGAGAAGCTCTAAAAATAAACAAAGTTGGCCGTCAAAGAGTCAGAGTGGAACTGCCGAGAAAAAATGTAAATTTGCGTCAGTGTTACCGATGTTTTGGCTTTGACCACACCAAAAACTATTGCACCAAAGAGCCCAGATGTGGTAGATGCAGTTTGCCTCATTGGACTGCTTCCAGTCAATGCCAGGCAAAGACCTATGATGACCTGGAGTGCGTTAATTGCCAAGGAAAACATGAGGCAACTTACAAGGGCTGCAGAATTTACGTCCTGAGGCTCAAAAGACGAAAAACTGGGATCAACATTACTCCCATGACCCGCGTAGAATACCCACAGCCCATTCGTAACATCAAGCAACAAGCTATTCCAACCTCAATCGTGCGGCAGGGCCTATCGTATGCAGATGCGACTAGAACTGGACAGCAAAGCACGCGACCTGACGGAAAATACTCCCAACAGCGAAATGCTTTCTCAAACGCAAGGCTCCAGACTTTTCCGAATGCTGCGTTTGCTCCTGCAACAAACGCAGGTGAACCTCAACATCCTAGCCAAACGGTAATTGATGGCTCCCTCGCACAAGTCATCAAATCAATGCAGCAGACTATTGCTGGTCTTCAAAAAACCATCGCTGAGCTATTTGAGGATTAGTGCACTATCACCTGCATTCGATCACAACGAATCACCTACAAATGGCGACGGTAAAAATTTCCACTAATTTGGGCGAAATTACGGTGTCAGTTTATCATTGGAGGTGATTTTAACATCGCCTTTGGGGTAGTATAAGAGCGAATGCTCGAGGCTCAACACTTCACGATGTTATTTCCGGCAACTCAACTCAAGTTCTGGCTACAGGCAGACCCACTCACTACCCGTATAACACGAGGAATGTACCTTCATGTATCGACTTCTTCTTGTACAAAGGTATAGCTAACAGTCTACTATCAGTACGCGAAGAGTATGACCTATCTTCTGATCACTTGCCGCTGATCGCTTCACTAACAACGTCACCTCATAGTACCGCCCCTATTAGGATGCTCGTTCCACCTGGTGCGAATATAAGGCTGTTTCAGTACGAACTTAACAATGCCTTTAACCTCAATACAGAGATAAATACAGTAGACGATATCGAGAAAGCGGTTGAAACTTTTATGAAGAAGATCAAAGATGCAGCTCAAATTGCAGCTTCTGGCGGCGCAGTTCACCTACGCAACGTGCGTAGCACCATCGCTCTCTCTCCGGAAGCAGTAGGACTTTTAACTCTCAAGAAACGTCTTCGGCGTGAGTTCATCAGGACCAATGATCCAATAATTGACAGACTGTACCGAAGGATATCAAATCGGGTGAGAAACGTACTAGCCATACTGAAAAGAGAAGCACATGACGCGTTCCTTGGGAAAGTTACTGCCGATGAAAACTCAAAATTCGCGCTCTGGAAGCTCACGAAGAGATTCAAGAGACAAGTTGCTCCAAAGTTTCCAGTTCGTAACCCAGATGGCACTTGGGCAAAATCACCTCAGGACAGAGCTGATGCGTTTGCCAGAAACCTGGAGGAAAGATTCCAGCCGTTCCAGACAGCATCGCCAAGACGAGTACAACTGGTTGCTGAATCCCTAGAAGCCCCATTGAGATGGCTCTTCCTGTAAAGCCTATAAAACTCACAGAATTGGAAGATGATATTTTTATATCATCTTCCAATTCCGTGAGTTTAATAGGAAAATTTAAAATCCCGTCGCAATAACAAGGCCGCCTGGTGCGGATCACATCGACAACCGCTCCATTAAGCTGATGCCCCACAGAGCTTTTGTTATTCCTTGTACTAATTTTCAACTCTGCTCTTCGACGGGGACACTTCCCAAGCGCCTGAAAGAAGGCGAATATCATTATGCTCCATAAAAGTGGGAAGCCAGCAGAGGAAGTAGACTCCTATCGCCCAATAAGCCTGCTTCCAGCATTTGGCAAATTACTTGAGAGGTGCATCCTGAGAAGATTGCTCGAGTCCCGAAAGGTCCAGAAAGCTATTCCGAAGTTTCAGTTTGGTTTTAGACTCAGGCATGGCACACCTGAACAGCTACACCGCGTAGTAAACTTTATACTGGAAGGTTTCCATGGAAAGGAGTACGTCGTTGAAGCTTTTCTGGACATCCAGCCGGCTTTCGACAGAGTGTGGCATGAAGGACTTCTGCACAAGCTTAAAAGGCTACTAAATCCTCAGCTCTTTTTGATAATAAAAATCTTCCTCCACGAGCGATCCTTTAAAGTAGTACAGGACGGACTGTCTTCCCAAACAAAGAGAGTCAGAGCAGGTGTACGTCAGGGAAGTGTGTTAGGTCCAACACTATATAGCCTGTATACGCACGACATGCCCTTAGCTGACAATATGTCGCTTACAGATCCCAATCACCTGCTAGTTGCCACCTTTGCTGATGACACTGCAGTCCTGGCCAGATATACTTGCGTCTATACAGCCACTGATACGCTTCAGCTTTATCTAAAAAAAATTGAGAACTGGGTCCTACGCTGAAACATCGCAGTCAATCCGGAAAAGTGTGTTTCCGTGACGTACACCCTGAGAAAAGACACATCACCTGGTGTGTTTCTGCATGGAGAGCTCCTCACACACACGAACGCCCACAAATATCTCGGTGTCACTCTGGATAAGCGACTTACATTTCAACGCCATGTAACGGATGTAACTCGGCGGCTCAAAACAAAGGCGAACAGCATGGCTTGGCTCCTTAGGCCTGGAAACAAATGGCATCGCCGCAAAGTCGCACCTCAACAAAATTCGTGTGGCTCAGTCGCAAATCTTGCGTAAACTATCTGGAGCGGTTTGGTACATCCGCAACAAAGACATTGAAAAAGAGCTGAAGGTACCAAGGATTGGCGATGTCATAAACAAACATGCAACCGCGTACGTTAATAAATTGGGAATCCACCCAAACCAGTTGGCTCGAAAACTCTTGAAGAAGAGACGTGTATTGGGACTGAGGGCGAGAAGGAGGCTCCTGCGCATTCACCCAACAGATCTGCCGAGAAGATACATAAGTTAATTGATAAAATTAATTCATGCCTCTAGACTCCCTAATTAGGTTGAAGTATGTAAATATGTAAATACTCTATTGAAATTATGATACTCTGCAGTATAAGTTACTACAAACAGTAACAGTAAACTGCTATGTAAATAAATACAATTTTTATTATAAAAAAAATGTATGGCTATGTCAAATGAATAAATGTTGAATTCGGTTGCAATAGCTTGGAAAACAAAAAAGTTTTCCATAGATAGTTTCCATGATCTGCGTGCAACAAATATAATGATCTGGTAAAAATTTCAAAACGCTAGCTTTAAAACTACTGTCTATTTTTTGCATAGAAACAGACGGACAGACGGACATGGCTATATCGACTCGGCTGTTGATGCTGATCAAGAATATATATACTTTGTGGGGTCGGAGATGCTTCCTTTAATGCGGTACACATTTCTGGACAAAATTATAATACCCTTTTTCAAGGGTATAAAAAGATAATTCAAAGAACGGCCAGAACCAAAAGCTACATCAAGTATGCAAAGTATTTCCGAATGAATTTCGCAAAAAAATTGCGACATCTACCAACACAAGCGTGACTAATGAATGCATGAATCATGAAAAAAAGAGGCTGAAGAACAACAAGCACAATATGAAGTTCACGAGAAAACCCCCAATAACATGGACAGAGGTTAGCGGAATTACGTCGTTGCTAAGGAGAGCTACTAGAATCACTCAAAGGTACCTCAGGTATGGTATAATGCATTTAAGGCCAATCCCTTAAGGGGCTACTTAAAACATTATGAAACCAAGTCCAAGAAATCCAGCCAGAAATTTGAAAATTTGATAGACTGACTTTGATAGATTGAATAATTAACAACAAACCCAAACAATGGGCCCAACCTCACCTTCCTTCGTGCATCACTGATATGCAAATGTCCCGAATAAACATCTCAAAATTCGATGGGAGTCTAATGATATGGAAACAATGAAACCAATTCAGCCCTGTTTCTGACAGCGTTAGAGCTTGTTTCAGAAACCGAACACTAAATAAAACAAGTGTGAAAAGTTATCTTCGGCTTGCCAAAGATGGTATACCCTTGAAAACAAAAAAGTTTCCCATACAAAGACTTGTTTTCATATCGGTCGTTTGTATGGCAGCTATATGATATAGTGGTCCGATCCGGAACAAACTTTCACAAATCATGTATGGCTATGTCAAATGAGTAAATTTTGAATTCAGTTGCAATAGCTTGGAAAACAAAAAAAGTTTCCCATACAAAGCCTTGTTTTCATATCGGTCGTTTGTATGGCAGCTATATGATATAGTAGTCCGATCCGACCAATTTTAAAAATTTGATCTGCGTGCAACAAAAATAATGATCTGGTAAAAATTTCAAAACGCTATCTTTAAAACTACTGTCTATTTTTTGCATAGAAACAGACGGACATGGCTATATCGACTCGGCTGTTGATGCTGATCAAGAATATATATACTTTGTGGGGTCGGAGATGCTTCCTTTAATGCGTTACACATCTATGGAAAAAAAATGTAATACCCTTTTTCAAGGGTATAAAAAATTCTAGAAGTAAGAACATTTGGACACCCAGAAGAATCATCAATCTACTTCAGAAGCGCACTTTGAAAAAAGCTGAAAAGTGAAAAATCTCGCAAAAGCGGCAGATGAAAGATTCATTTTAAAACTGTTTTTTACCGAAAACGTTGGTGGGGGGGTCGCAACAAATTGCAACCAAAAGCGGTGGATCGAAGGAGTATGAAAATTGGGGCATATAAAGTTTGTGCCAATGACAAATATTTCCAAAGCCGAATATTTTATACCTCATCACTATGTTTTAAAACCTGAGAGCAGAGTCCCTAAATTGCAAGTGGCTTTCAATGCCTCATGCAAAACGACTAGATCAGCTAATAGTATGAATAACCCATCGGAGAATCTGAAATACTATCGCCTTAAAAATTTCACGTGTACAACCAAGATTTAAAAGTTTCTGGCAACAAAATTCATAAATTATTTAGCAATCCGATCGCAGGCCAACTATCGGCTAAGATCAGCAACATTCAAAAATTCATTTTATGTATATGACTGTATGATGGGCGATGACCATAGCGCAGGTGCGACATTTAGGTGGTCCTAACTAGATCAACAGAGCTCTCACATGTGATGTGAGCACATATTGAGTATCTACAGTATACAAACACAGCCGAATTAAAACATAAATACTAACAATTTGTATACAATGTTCAAGTAAACAGTTCAGCCCAATTCTAAGTGTAAGTAGAGCACTCACTTAAGCCGTTAATACAAAAAGTGCATAATCAGCGTTCCCACGCTAGCCATATACTGACCATAACAACATGCACGCATGCCCCCTTCCCTTCAGTGCTGACCAGCAGCGACACATATAAGCTAAAATAATAAATAAATAAAGAAGACGCTCCGCTTCTAGCGTCACCGGCAGCGCAGCTCCGCGGTATAGGCTAAGAACACTTTTATGCTGGATCTTTTTGAAGGTCAATTCATGGCTTGATGTAAACTGACCCATTTCGGGATCATATACCACCCGAACATATTTTACCAGTTGCAACGGCTGATGTTGATAGGAAAATAATGGCAGAGCCAGCCATTTTTCAGTTAACAATACCACTAGTATCTGCGGATCTGCGAGATATCTTTAGCTTTATTCCAATTCCGATGGAAGTCAATAATAATAGACCTCAATACCCGCTCCAACAACAATAAACAAAACTCAATCCTCTCTCCCAAACAAACAAAACTTAAAACGTCACCGAGAAAATCAGTCTCCAAACGGTTCCAAAGATCTTTTAAATGGCAACAAGAAACAGAAGAATAAAGCTCAAACCGCTACTCAAAAAACACTCAAAGAGTACTGGCTAGCCGAGCCAAACTCAAGCAACCGCTTTGAGTTACTAGCACAAGATGATGAAGACGAAAACCAAACTGACAATGGGACAAATGCAACGATAAATACGCAAATGCAAATTGAGCACAAAAAAGCAAAACCCCCCCCCCATATATGTTCAAAATGTTGAAAACATATACGCACTAACTACTGCTTTAAATTCATTAAAAGAAACACGATATGAACTTAAAGCACTGTCAACTAATGAAATAAAAATACAGCCACTAGAAACTACTCACTATCACAACATATTAGGACTATTAAAAGATAAATCGACCAAATACTACACCTTCAGACCAAAAGACCAGAGAGGATTTAAGGTAATCCTTCGTAACGTCCATCATGCTACAGACAAAGACGATATTATAAATGAACTAGCTCAGCAAGGGCATGAAGTTATAAATTTACACAACATCCAGCGCTACGACTCCAAACAACCATTGCCTCTATTCTCTATTGAACTCAAAATGAAAGAAAATAATAAAGACATCTATAAAATTGAGCACCTTCTTCACTGCAAAGTAATTTTCGAGCCACCGCGACCAAAGCGAACACTTCCCCAATGTACAAACTGCAAAAAATATGGACATACCAAAAACTACTGTACAAAGCACTGCAAATCCAAAAATACCCACCTCTCCGGAAGAAAGAAATACCGGTAACAGAAACAAATCATCAAACGACACAATACAGTACAACAAATAACGTAGCAATCTTAAAGACGCCAGCTATATCCTATGCCGAAGTCTTAAATAGAAACCAAGTAACTAGCCATCAAACCAACTCAGCAATCCAAACTGCTAGTGTACCTGATATATAGCCTGCTCCAACTCAATTAAGCCAAACCGCACAAAATGATTTTGACGAACTAAAACAATTGATGAAACAATTAATAGCCCAAATGACAAATATGATGAACATTGTCACGCTCCTAGTATCTAAACTTGACAAATAAACACCTAACAATCGCCATCTGGAATGCTAACGGACTTTCACGCCATTTACTTGAACTAAAAACATTCTTAAATGAAAAGCTAATTGACGTCATGCTCATTTCTGAAACTCACTCAACTGAGAAAACCTATATAAACATTCCTGACTATAATATATTCTCTACTAATCACCCGGACGGTAAGGCCCATGGTGGTACTGCAGCTGGCCAACTGTCACAAACAAACTACCGGATTTAATTGACTTCTGCATAACAAGAAATATAACTTGCGATAACCTAACAATAAAATCATGCCAAGACCTCTCCTCCGACCATTCCCCAATATTAATTACGTTACATGGTGGGGTAGAAGAAAACAACAATGACCCCCCTTTATTTAACCACAAAACAAACTGGAATATGTTTCGCGAGATTTTGGAACAGAACATGGAAATAAATATCTCTCTAAAGACAAACAACGAACTGGACTCCGCAATAGCATATTTAAATGACAACATCATATATGCAGCAACGCAAGCGACACCATCTATAAAAATGACAGCATTAAAGAAAACTCCCGCCTTTATTAAAGACAAATCAGAAAAAAGCGTAACCTTAGGAAGATATGGCAAACGACTAGGCATCCAGAAGATAAAAACAAACTTAATAGAGCAACAGACGAGCTCAAGAGAATTCTCAGGGCAGACAAAGATAACCGGCTACAATACTACCTTAGCAACCTCGGAACCTCCTTATCTACTAATTATTCCCTGTGGAAAGCGACCAAAAAATTGACGAACTCAACTATACACAAGCCGCCTATAAAAAGAAACAACAACACATGGGCGAGATCAAACAAAGAAAAAGCAGACACTCTTGCTGAACACTATAAAACATCATTTACCAATGACATGGACAACGGCAACGCTGAGCTTCCAACACAAATCACCAACTCAAATTGTGCAATTAAACCTATAACAAAGGCAGAAATTAAATGTCACATAAAACAAATTAAAAACAAGAAAACCCCCGGATATGACTTAATCGGAGGAAAAATCCTGAAAGAACTACCAGACGCTATAATCACCTATATTAGAAACCTGTTTAACGGAATCATTCGACTGCAATACTTTCCCATAACTTGGAAGGTAGGCCAAATTAAAGCAATTCCAAAACCAAATAAAAACGCCAATACTGTAAGTTCGTACAGACCAATCACTTTATTACCTGTCCTCTCAAAAGTATTTGAAAAAGTCCTATTAAATAGAATCGAGCCAACCCTGACACAAAAAAATATAATACCTCCTCACCAATTCGGCTTTCGGAAGCAGCACTCGACCGTCCAACAGGTCCATCGAGTAATTAATAAAATAACAGAAGATTTTGACAAAAAGAAGTTTTGCTATGCTGTGTACCTGGACATTGCTAAAGCATTTGACAAAGTATGGCACAAAGGACTGCTGCATAAGCTAAGAAATATACTACCAGACAACTTATATACCATCCTACAAAGCTATATAACGGACAGATATTTCTATATCAAATATGACAATGAATGCTCAGATGTTATGCCAGTGACAGCGGGTGTTCCCCAAGGTAGTGTGCTTGGACCCATCTTATACCTGATTTACACCTCCGATATTCCAGCGCCAACTATCCCTGGATCAATGATTGCTACGTTCGCAGATGATACTGTGTTAATGTCGTCAAGCGCGTGTGAAAAAACAGCTGCAAGTACATTACAACAAATCATGACACAAACAGTATCCTGGTTCGAGAGATGGGGCATCGAGATAAATAAAGACAAAACTCAACAAGTAATATACACAAAACGACAACCCAAAAACTTCGCAATTAAAATCAACGACAATCAAATATTACTACGCCCATATGCCAAGTACCTTGGACTAACCATTGACGCAAAACTGACATGGAAGCAGCACATCCTAAACAAACGAAATGAAATAAAAAACAAATTTCGACAACTTTACTGGCTAATAGGAAAACACTCAAAACTAAAATTACATTACAAAATTGCAATATACAAGGCGATAATAAAACCAATATGGACGTATGGAATAGAAATCTGGGGAACTGCCAGCAAATCTCACTTACAGCTAATTCAACGAACGCAATCGAAAATGCTCAGAACAATGACAAATGCCGAATGGTATATTAGAAATGAAGATATCCATAAAGACTTAAACATAGAGACAGTCAACGAAACTATTAAAAAAAGCAGCAAAAAACACACAAATCAACTACTAAACCACCAAAACCGAAACCTGAGACAAATACCGATGAGAGAGCTGGAACCGAGAAGATTAAAACGAAAAACTCCAACAGAATTAAATTATTAGTAATTATTAGTAAACTATTAAAGTATTAGCGTATCCTTGCAATGGGAAGGGCCGCTACCTTTTTTTTCCATTCTTCAACCATTACTCATTGTTATTCTTTAAAAAAAACAGAATGTAATTTAAAGGAAATTAATAAAAAAAAAAAAAAAAAAAAAATTAAAATAATAGATCATTTTGAAACATCAACTAAATCAGTCAACGCCCATTTATACCGTCGAAAAGATGCACCATTAGAATCAGCCCTAGAAAAAAACACAGTCATCACGAACGACAGTTGCGATCTAACACTCAAAGAGTGCAGACGTGGCTGCGGATCGACAGCAAGTTCGTACCTTCACTCCCACTATTCTGAAACTGTCACATAGTGTCTGATTGGTTTAACCTGCGCACCTAACGGTCTGCTACAAACTCTAACGCACATTCCAGAGTGCGTGTCATCTGCTGCCTACCAAAGTCTCTCTGTAGAAGCTGTGTACAACTAAGCAGAAGCAAAGTGCGGTTGGCATACCGGCCAACGGTGCCCAGTTCCCCCTCCCCTCGCTCAATCGTCCACAACCTAGAGCATGGATTGGCAAGACCCGCGCGGGCCGCGCGGAAAAACAATGCCCTGCAAGAAGGCTCTCAAAGCAAGGGAGTGCAGCTCGAGCAGCGACTCAAGCTCGAGTTCTTCTTACTCGGAGCCCGGGGAGATCAAGCGTAAGACCGCGCGTAAAAGGCAAGGAGAGGAGCCAGACGTTACGCCTAGCACCAGCGCAGATCTGCATAGCAAGCTGGCAAACAACTCCTTTGCCCTCCTCTCAAGCAAAGAAGATGACGACGATCATGACGAACCCAAAACTGCCTCAGAGGCAGTCGCATCTAAAACAGAAGAGAAACCAATCCCGATCCCGAAGACCCTCAAGCCTCCTCCGATCTACATCCCAGACGTGACCGACATTACAGCGGTTGTCAAGATGATATCGGATTTAGTCGGATCCGAAAAGGATTTCTCCTATAAAACAGAGAGAAATAATAACGTACGCGTAATGATGCCAGACAAGGAGTCCTACACAGCTCTACGCCAGCACCTCGTGGCACATAACAAAAGACACCGCACCTTCCAACCAAAGGATGAGAGAGCTTACAGGGCGGTCATCAAGGGACTTCACCACTCAACGGACCACACTGAAATTAAAGAAGAACTCCACAAATACGGCCATACTGTGAGGGATCTGCACAATCCCATTGGCAGGAAATCCAAACAACCACTGGGGATCTTCTTTGTCAATCTAGAACCAGCAAGCAACAACACAGAGGTTTTTAAAATAAAGAGGATTTGCAAATCAGTCGTCACCGTAGAGCCCCCTCTGAAATTCAACGACGTTCCACAATGTTTCAGATGCCAAGGGTTTGGACACACCCAGCGCTACTGCTTCCTGGAACATCGCTGCGTGAAATGTGGTGATTCTCATGACTCTAGGTCATGCACCAAAAAAAAGACGAGAAAGCATGCTGTTTACATTGCCAAGCTGATCACCCTGCGTCGTTCAGAGGATGCCCTGCCTACAAAAAGGCAAAAGCGCAGCAATCTCCTAAAGCCAGACCCGTTGAGAGTAGCAACAAACCACCTCTCATCCAGATACCAACTATCATTAATGGTACAAGTTATAGGGACGTACTCCTAGGAAACCAAGTGACACAGCCAACGAATCCCCAACAAACCCCTCATACCACTCCCGAAGCCCCACAACCCAACCAGTTTGATACGATGCTTGCCCGCATGGAAGGATCAATTGAAAGGATGATGGAAAAGTTGATATCGCAGATGTTATCGCAGATGTTCTCACAGATGATGCAGTTCATAGCTCCCATCCTCAACAAAAAATAATGCAAATAAGCCTTAACATAGTTTTTTGGAACGCAAACGGCCTGCAGAGGAGCAAAGCCGAAGTAGAGCATCTCATCAAAACAGACAATATCGATGTTCTTCTAGTTTCGGAATCCCACTTTTGTCCCAGGTCCTACTTTAAAATTAGCGGGTACGAACTGTTACATGCCAACCATCCATCTGGCAGAGCACGCGGAGGAGCAGCTATGCTTATCAGGAGTGGCATTCAGTACACGGAACTTCCCGCGTTTCAGGAGGAATGGGCTCAGTGCGCCGTGACCTGGATTTCTAGCCCACAGGGAGATATCACCATTGGTGCGGTTTACTTCCCACCCAGACACTCGATAACCGAGACCCACCTTCAGGACTTCTTCGAGTCCCTCGGTCCTCGGTTTATAGCAGCCGGAGACTTTAACGCCAAACACTCCTGGTGGGGGTCCCGCACAAACAACCCCAAAGGCATAAAGCTCTATAAGTACCTGCAGCGGAAGAGTCTGGACTGCCATTCCACTGGAGAACCCACACACTGGCCTACCGACCCTTCAAAACAGCCGGATCTGCTGGACTTCGCCGTCTCCAAGGGCATAGGACACTCTAAGATAACATGCTCAAGCTATGATAAACTGATATCTGACCACAGCGCAGTAAACTTGCTCCTAAAAATCCCCGTCCTCAGAAAAATCCCGCTTAGAAGACTCACCGGAAAACACACAAATGCCCCCAAGTTTACGTTTTGGATGCTTTCCTCCCAGTATCCAGATACCCCTCTTTCCACACCAAGCAACATAGATGCGGCCATAGAAAAACTAACCAAAGAGATGCACAATGCCGCTGAGTTTGCGAATCCACCTCCACCGACTACCCCGAGAATACCTAAAAGAGACGTGCACTTGTGGTCTCCGGAAATCGCGGCCCTCGTGGCCGAAAAAAGGCGCCTCAGAAGAGTCTGGTTTTCCTCGCGCAACCCCAGGGACAAGACAGCACTTAATCGTGCCACCAAAGATTTGAAGGACAAGCTATGCATCCTACGGCAGGACTCGTTTCATAGATTCCTTATGGAGCTGGAACCTGGAGACCCGCAACACAATCTGTGGAATGTCACGAGGCACATAAAAAGACCTGTAAAGAAGATATCACCCGTGCGAAAAGTGGACGGTTCCTGGTGTCGGACTGAGGTCGAAAGAGCAGAAGCCTTTGCTGATCATCTACATAGTGCATTCGCACCGTTCGACAGATGCACTGGCGAAGAGAGAGCTGCAACCATAAGGTTCATAGACAGCCCAAGTGCCCCTAGCCTGCCAATACAGCCCGTCGAACCAGACGAGATTGCGCAGGAGATCGCCTCCCTAAATAATGGCAAGTCACCGGGTCCTGACCGTATCGATGCAACAGCACTGAAAATGTTGCCCCTAATCTGTTCCCAAAGGCTGGCCAACATATTCAACAGCTGCCTCCGTCTAGGGTACTTCCCTAAAGAGTGGAAGCGAGCGGAAGTAATTGTCCTCCTCAAACCTGGGAAACCTGAAGACAACCTAGGATCGTATCGACCGATTAGCTTGCTAGCAATCCTTTCCAAAATACTTGAAAGAGTATTTTTACGTAGAGTACTGCCAGTATTGGAGGAGGCGGGCTTGATCCCTGACCACCAGTTTGGCTTCAGACGCCTTCACGGAACACCTGAGCAATGCCACCGGATTGTTGAGACTATACTTGAGGCCTTCGAAAAGAAGAAGTACTGCTGCGCCGTTATGCTTGATGTCAAACAGGCGTTTGACAGAGTCTGGCACCCAGGACTACTTTTCAAAATTAAAACCCACCTCCCAAGTTCCCATTTCGCCTTCCTTAAGTCATACACAGAGGGAAGAGAATTCAGAGTGAGATGCGGATCATCAATCAGCACCCCTAGGCCCATAAGAGCAGGAGTACCACAAGGCAGTGTTCTTGGACCCATCTTATACACACTCTACACAGCGGACCTCCCCATCACCCCCTCCCGGAACCTCACAGTAGCCACTTATGCCGATGACACCGCCTTCCTAGCCTCCGCCACAGATCCTCAGGAAGCTTCAGCCATCATCCAGAGGCAACTGAATGCCCTCGGTCCATGGATGAAACGATGGAACATCGTGGTCAACGCCGAGAAATCTACACAAACAACCTTCGCACTACGCAGGGGAGAATGCCCCCCATCACACTCAACGGGGAAACCATCCCAACTAATAACACTCCCAAATATCTAGGGCTGACACTGGACCGCAGGCTCACATGGCGTCCGCACCTAATCAATAAGCGCAACCAGGCCAACCTACGGCTTAAGCAACTGCATTGGCTCCTGGAAAGGAGGTCCAAACTCAAAGTAAAATTCAAGCTACTTATTTATAAGGTAGTGCTTAAGCCAATCTGGACATATGGGATACAGTTGTGGGGCACGGCAAGCTGTTCGAACCGCATCAAAATACAGCGATTTCAGAATAAATGCCTGAGAATAGTTTCGAACGCCCATCCGTACCACGAAAACTCAATAATCCATAAAGAGCTTGGAATTAGATGTGTAGCAGAGGAGATCACCCGTCTCAGCGGAAGATACATAAAAAGACTGGATAACCACCCCAACCACCTGGCCATCAACCTCCTAGATAATAGGCAATCCCCAAGACGCCTGAAAAGGAAACACCCGCTTGATCTCCCCAACCAATAGACACCTAAGTCAACCTCATAAGATTTACATTCCATGTACCTCCCTTAAGTCAAGGTCCCCCCCAAACCATTTAATGATTGTCCACTTGGACAGATTTTAAATACAAATTAAGAACGTTAAAAAAAAAAAAAAAAAAATCACGAACGAAAGACTAGGAATTGACATCAATCATTATACGAGAATATGAGCAAAAAGATATTACGCTTATTGTACAAGTCTCTCAATATTTAATGTTTATGGTTTCATCTACCGCTTAGGGTTGTAGTTAACATTACTTTCGAGCTCAATGTTAAAACGGCGGCAGTTCTTTTGAGCTAGAGAAAAAGTAATAGTTATTTTGAACCGTAGGGACGCCGAGTTTGTATGAGTGCGTGTGACGCAAGCGGGGTGGGATCACGGGGATTCCCCAATTTTAACGAACGAGATAGCCACGGCAAAACAAAATAATAATACAATCATTTGATTGAAAGGTGTGTTTTCACGATGAGTGATAATAATCATGGTAAAAAAAAGATAATTATATCTTATGGTACTTATGGTACCTTTTTCTAATAAGCAAAAAAAAACTAGAAAAATCCATGCAAAAATGCGACTAAAAGGAGTATACCGTATACCCTGTGACAATTAAGTTTCCGGAAAATGTCCTTTAAAACTGCCCGCGCTGAATATTTTTAAGGACATTTTTTTTGTTCAGTTGGTAGCGCCTAACTTAATTACGAAGTTTAAAATGAGCGCGATCTGCCAACCAGTTTGTTTGCAGCAATGGATGGGATTTGTGGAGATTTTTTGCGTTTAAGTTGATTGATAATTGTTTCCTGTAGAGTTAAACTGGAAGTGTTGGTGATCCTATTAATTTGTCTGCCGATGCTTCATTGGAATTTGGTTGACAAATCCGGAGGTCCAGTTTTTGCTAGCATGTTGGCAATGGGAGTTGTTCGGAAAGCACCTAAGGGGTGTCGAGTGAAGGCGTGGTAGGGGGTGGATATTTTATTTTTATGTTGGTTTTGTTTGTTCTCCGTTAATACAGAGAACTTACCGATAGACTACAGTTATATCCATATATATGGATATAAGCCTTCGAAAGAATAGGAGCACACTGCATCCAGCAGCAGCTGCATGAATGGAAATTCGGCCCAAAAATAACTAAATTTGTACACAGCTACCCTAGAAACCGTCGATTTCATGTAAAAGTAACAACACACTGTTAAAAGAAATGCACATACACAGCGGCATCCTACAAGGATCCCCATTGTCAGTTACACTATTTCCTAAGCCAAGGTTTTTAACTAATTAAGCTATATAACAAACGAAACAAATTCTCACTCACACTATGTATGCAGACGACCTCTTTCTCTTTTTCATCCCAAAAACCAGGAAACAACACTTAAATTAACAACACATTTAACAAAATTACTCAATGGTGCAAATTCACAGGAACAAAAATATCAACAGAGAAATAATTTCCCTTAAATATATGCAAAAAACAAAACTGTACAAACATAGAAATAGAAATCAACAATATCAATATCAAGACAACTCAAAATCTTAGGATTAATCTTTGACACTAAACACTCCTGGAACATCAAATTAAAACATAATAAAATCACTTATCACTAGATTAACATCCTCAAATGTCTAAATAGTAAAAACCTTAACTGAAACACCACCTCACTAATAAACATTACAAAATCGATTATATTATCCAAAATACAGGGTGCGTTATGAAAGTAATGCGCATGGTTTCATTGTCACTGGGGGATGCATCCTGGATGTTCGAGTACGATCCAGAATCCAAACGACAGAGCTCCGAGTGGCACACACAATTTTCTCGCAGACCCAAGAAGGCGCGCATGAGCAAATCTCGTATCAAAACAATGCTGATTGTCTTCTTTGACGTCCGAGGACGTCCATTTTGAGTTTGTACCGCAAGGACAAACTGTCAACGGAGCCTTTTACCAAGAGGTACTCAAGAGACTGAAACGCCGAGTCGTACGCGTCAGGCCAGACATCAAAGACGTTTTCATGCTCCACCATGCCACACGGCCTTCGTCGTCACCAACTTCTTGACCCAGAAGAAGATCTCAGTTGTGCCCCAGCCTCCTTACAGCCCTGACTTAGCTCCGTGCGACTTTTTTTTGTTCCCCCTACTGAAGAGAGAGCTAAAGGAAAAACACTGGGAGTCGGTGGAGAACATCCAAGCTCGCGTAACAAGGTTCTTGAAAGGCATTTCTGTCGAGGAGTTTCAGGGTGCTTTCCAGGCGAGGCATACACGTCTATGGGGACTATTTTGAAGAATTTTAATAATTTGTACTGATTGGATCAACAAATATATTTTTCTTAGAAAATGAGCATTACTTTCATAACGCACCCTGTATATCATATAGCCATACAAACGACTGATATGAAAACAAGTCTTTGTATGGAAAATTTTTTTGATTTCAAGGGTATACCATCTTCGGCAAGCCGAAGATAACTTTTCTCACTTGTTTATCGTAAATCGTTCCCAAATATCTTTAAGAATCGATAGCTTTGTTGGAAAGAACGATGCCGTTTGCGGGCTCGGTACAGCACATCGTTTATGCATTTCCGAATGCCTCTCGAAAATTTGTCTAATTTCTTGCTGAAAATTAAGGAGCTCTCAAGCGTTTACTTCATTTGTCGCTTACTCACCATTTGCGGAGCAATGATACCATTTTTTTATCTTGATTTTCATGTTTCTGACCGTTGACGTGCTAGTGAGTGAATGCGCTTCGACTAAGTGAAAGTTTTAATGGAATTTATTAATCGCCTTGTTGACACTGAGCGACTGGGTTGTGGCGGTGTCCCTAAATCTAACGACTAAGGGCTCCTTGCACCATTCTGTTTCTGAGCTCTGACTGACTTTTTCTGTGGCACCCTTTTTATCCATCGATTAAGGAATATCTAGCTCTTCTTTGGACACCTGATTTTATCCCGTGGGTCTGCTCGCCTTGTTGATCTTGAGTTTACAGTTTCATTATCAAGTTACTTCGTTTTTTTTCGATTTGTGATCTTGGGCTGGCAGGATCACGTCTGTGTCACAAAAATGTTAATTCAAGGATTACATTTTATTAATTTACTCCAACCAATGAAAAAAAATTATGTTCAAATAGGTTTTTCTGATTTGATTTTATTGATATAAAACTGCACTGTTTATAGATGGTCTATGCATATATGTTTCTTGGGTGGTAAATAATTGAAGATAAAAAAATAAAAATAATAAAAATTTAATTGATATGTGTGAAATGGACATGGAAACATGTTGTAAAATTTGTTGGGTTACTTGGACCGTCGGCTTTCATATCATTATTTTTATGTTATAAGAGGATTTTATTGTAATATTGTATTGAAAGTTTATATAACTATATTATACCTAACTACAACAGCTTTCCTTTTTTTGTCTCAAGTGAAGCCACTTCACACATCAATATGTCGCAGATTATTTTCAATTTATTAATTCAAATTATAACGAACATTGTAACATATTATTTTTAAATTCAAATTGTAACGAGCATTGCCGCCAGAGTGGCATGGCGACAGTCCGCTTATGGTTATCGTTATCGGTTGCAATGTTCTTTCTCCTTGTATTCTCTCTCTGTATGCTTGAAGCGTGGTAGACAACTATTTCTAGTTGCTTCCTAACGTAGTCTGACCGCGAGTATGGGCGAAAGGGAGGGAGCGTATGTGGCGGAGACGTCTGTGTGAAAAGGAGGTACCGATTAAGTACCGTTGATCGTGCATTAGTATTGTGTGCACGAGCATGGTGAGATAACACTGTGTGATGGTATGTGTGTATGCAAAGGAGTGCATTTCGTCATGATGCGTGGTAGGTATATGCACAGAGTTGATTTCATCACTTGATGAAGGAAAGTAAAAGGAAACGGACATGCCGCGCTCCCAACCAAAGATCAGAAAACGTGGCGCCAAAGCCGTGCAGAGGAGTAATTCTGAGTCCGAATCGGAATATAATCCAACAATATCTCCGACATCAGAAGTGGGATCGCCAACACCTACACGTGAAAATAGTTTTGTTGCAATTATGGAGTCGCAAAATCGCTACTTTTCTGAACTTTCTGAACTTGTGCTGCCGAAATTCAACCCTGAACGAGAAAATTCAAATGCTCAGTCCTGGTGTTCAACAGTAGACTACATCCTGTCCGAAAATCAACTGGAGGGCAACGCGCTTGTGATGACCCTCAGCAAGTCGCTGGAAGGAAGTGCTTCTCATTGGCTATTTCAGACGTGCTTCCCTGGGATAACATGGACGCAGTTCAAAGAATTGTTTCTGCAACACTTTGCTGGAACGGAGACTTTGGCTGCAACTGTTATGCAACTGCTAAACGGACGTCCCGCAGGAGGAGAATGCATGTCGTTATATGCAAGCCGAATGGTGACTTCCCTCATGGCCAGTTGGAAGTCACTGAACGTGGAACACATTGCAGTTTCCGTTGCGCTGGCACATGCAGCTGGAATCGACAAGCGATTGCGACGTTTGGTCTTCACTACTGACATCAACACTCGAAACGAGCTGCATCAACAACTGAAATCTTACTCGTTTGACACTAGACAGGACCAGTCTTCAAACGACAACACATCAGCGCCGCCGGGAAAATGAGCGAAGTCCTTTTCGCTCATCAAATGTTATAATCACAGGTCACAGGAGGCAGGAATGTCGCTCAAGAGCGGCTGGTCAACACCAACAACCTAGCAAACAACAATCTGGCTATGCAGGAGGAAAGGACCGATCTACCGCCACCTGTTACAATTTCGGGAAAGAGGGGCATGTATCTACAGTGTGTCCTAATCGACAGAAGAACTCGATGCCAAACAGAAGCAACATTGTCAAAGACGTCAATATCTGTACTGTTCTTGGGCCCGTAGGGACATTGGTGAGTGACATTGGTGAGTCGTTCCAATTTTATTTTGATTCCGGAGCTGAGTGCTCGCTTATCATGGAGGCTGCTTCACTGAGATTGTCTGGAGCTAGAATAAGTAATGTAATTATTTTAAGAGGAATCGGTGGAAATACGGTTTGTAGCACTTCACAAATATTGGCAAATGTTATGATATGCGAACGTTCATTCGAAATATTGTTCCATGTAGTTCTTGACAGTTACATAAAATATGACGCTCTATGTCGGGATATATATATGATGTCGGGATATTTTGAGCTAGGGAATTGGTGTGACTATTACATCCAACGAATGCAATCCTGATTTGGCTAATGTTGATACTGACGTGCATGGATCCGATAGAGAGCAACTGCTATCAATACTACATGAATACTCGAATTCCTTTATTGACGGAATTCCTCAAAACTGACTACGGGTCAGTTGGAGATTCGCTTAATTGATCCAAATAAGACGGTTCAAATGCGACCTTATAGAATGAGTGTAGATGAAAAACGAAAAGTTCGGCACTTAATTAAACAACTAATAGAATCCAATATCATAAGGCCCAGTTCCTCGCCATTTGCTAGTCCAATGTTACTTGTTCAAAAGAAAAATGGCACAGACCGCCTCTACGCAGTTTAACGCTAATACCGTTTCCGACCACTATCCACTGGCGCTTTTTTCTGACCAAATAGCTAGACTGAGCGGTGCAAAGTTTTTCACCTGCATAGATATGGCAAGATCCCAATTCATCCAAATTCGATCGAGCGGACTGCGTTTGTTACCCCAGAGGGGCAATTTGAATATTTGACTATGCCATTTGGGCTTAAAAACGCACCGTCTGTATTTCAAAGAGCCATCAACTGTGCCCTGGGTAATCTTACCCATTCGTATGCCATTGTTTACATGGATAACGTAATGATAGTCGCACGCAGAAAGTAAGAAGCGTTTGATAGATTACGAGTAGTCTTGAACATACTCTCGAAAACAGGATTCTCTTCCAACATTACAAAATGTTCTTTTCTTAAAACTTGTGTTGAGTATTTGGGCTTCGAAGTCAGAGCAGCTGAGATTCGACCGAATCCAAGAAAAATACGAGCTCATACCGATTTGCCGCCTCCACAATCTGTAACTTAATTGAGACAATTTATCGGATTGGTCTCATTTTTCCGTCAGTTTGTACGCACTTACATCAAAGAGCAATTAATTTTAATGGGATTTGGAGCTTAAGCAAATACGGCGAGTAATTTCTATTTTAACTAATGAACCTGTTCTCACTGTTTTCGACCCACAATTTCTTATCGAGCTTCATACAGATGCCAGTGCTGACGGCTATGGTGCTATATTAATGCACAGGATTGAACAGAAGCCACGAGTTATCGAATATTTTAGTAAAATGACGTCATCAGCGGAATCGCGTTATAATTCATACGAATTGGAGACACTCGCCGTTTAAAACTCTATTAAATACTTTCGTCATTATTTGCATGGTCGTAACTTTGTTGTGTTTACGGATTGCAATACATTGAAAGCTTCTCGTACGAAGGCTGAGTTGACCCCGAGGGTTCATAGGTGGTGGTCGTATATGCAATCATTCGAATTTGACATTCAGTAGAGACCTGGTGAACGCATGGCCCACGTTGACTTTCTGTCTCGCAACCCAATACTAAAGAGTTTTAAGAATTCGTCAGGAGTAGCCGAGAAACGCATAAATCTGACCGAAATTTTAGATAACTGGTTGTTAGCCGAACAGCAGAGAGATGAAGAAACTTCATCCGAACGAAATACGTTCTGGGACACTGTATATAAAAATACACAGAAATGGAAAGATATGTTGCCTGCCTATAGTTCCAAAGCCGTTCAGATGGTCTGCTGTCAACAATGTGCATCGGGGTTGGGAGAAAACTCTTGAGAAAATGTACGAATTCTATTGGTTTGACAAAATGTCTAAGTATGTTCGCAAATTTGTAGACAACCATATAACCTGTAAGTTGTCCGAGCCTCCTTCTGGTAAGATACAAGCCGAATTGCATCCCATTCCAAAAGTCGATATTCCGTGGCATACAGTACACGTCGATATTACTGGGAAACTTAGTGGCAAGAGCGACTAGAAGGAGTACATAATCGTGCTGATAGACGCATTTACCAAATTTGTTTATTTGTCTCATACCTTAAAGCTAGACACAGAGAGTTGCATTAAGGCAGTGAAATCCTTAATTTCATTGTTTGATGTTCCTTCTCGACTGATCGCTTATCAAGGTCGTAGTTTCGCTAGCACAACTTTCCGTGATTTTTGCTTATCACAGAAAATATAATTGCACTTAATCGCCACAGGAGCTAGTCGAGCTAATGGCCAAGTAGAGCGAGTCATGAGTACTCTGAAGAACATGCTAACTGCAGTTGAAACAAGCCAAAGATCTTGGCAGGATGCCCTATGCGAAATTCAACTAGCTCTTAATTGTACCATAAACAGAGTGACTAAGTCTAGCCCATTAGAGAAGCCAGGTAAAGAAGCCAGGCCGTTTGGTCTTTTGCCCGTTGTAAATCAAGAAAACAATGTTGATGTAGGTCAAGTTAGAGAAATGGCAAAACGTAACGTGATAAGAATGCCAGAATTGATAGTTAGATTTGATAATTGTAAAGCTACAATTATACGACATAAGATCGGGGACTATGTTTTGATTAAGAACGAAGAAAGAAATCAAACCAAATTAGAAAATAAGTTTAAAGATCCATATTTGGTGGCCGAAGTATTACCAGGAGAGCGGTATACACTCAAAGCATTGAATAAAAAAAGAACTTACAAATACTCCCACGAATTTTTGCGAAGTATGCCTGAGAAGGCGATTACCATTGAAGTCGAAAGTCGATGTCGATGTTATCATGAATCGAGCTAGTGAGAGCTGCGATGTCGGAACGAATCGAGCTAGTGAGAGCTGCGATATTGGAATAGATCGAGCCAGTGAGGGCTGCGATATTATTACGAATCGAGCCAGTGAGGGCTGCGATGTCGGAACAAATTGAGCTATTGAGCTGCGATGTCGGTATGGATCGAGCTATAGAAAGCTGCGATGCCAAGAATAATTGATAAATCACGTACAACTTTGAGCTCAGTCCAAAATGTTACACAAGTGGGCGCCCGAGTTATGTGGCCCGGCATTTGATGCTTAAGGTTGGAATATTGGACAAGGATCGGAAGTTTGTATTTGTTTGGCCGGTTTGGTGTTTTATTCCGTGTGCTAATATTGATTTGTTAGGCCGGTTTGTTGGTTAACGTCAAGTGGGAGCTAACATTTGGTCGGTTTGTCGAACCTTAACCGTGAGCTACTATAACAATGAGAATGATTGGCCGGTTTGTTTAACCATAACTGTGAGCTATCGTAATGAAGATTGGCTGGTTACTCGAGCAGTTAACTGTGTGCTATTGTTTTAATGAAACTATGATTTTGAAAATGTATTTTAAATTTAAAGTTATTGGTAAACCGGATCTTATGGCTTGGAGTAGTGAGAAATATTTGAATTAAATATTGTAATCGTGAAATATATTTTTAAATGTTGGAAACGAATATGTAGCATTCGGAATGAATCATGTAATAATTGAAATTAATTTTGAAGTA
Organism: Drosophila ercepeae; assembly: GCA_018150545.1. Taxonomy (NCBI): domain Eukaryota; kingdom Metazoa; phylum Arthropoda; class Insecta; order Diptera; family Drosophilidae; genus Drosophila; species Drosophila ercepeae. Next base: position 615,820 of record JAECWL010000097.1, on the reverse strand, counting down.
CTTGTAATAAACTTTAATCGATAATCTGATCTTATGCTTTGAACTAATGCTAAAATACGAAATTTTATTTTGAAAATAATTTTTGGTTTGATTTGGTTTCAAGAGAATAAGAAAACAAAGTGTTTAATTTGAAATGAAAAGAGTTATCTAAAAGATTTTGTTTGAGTTTGTTTATTGAAGATCATGGTGACTGAGATAAGACACGATAGTATAATTTGAATAAGAAACACTCGAGGACGTGTGATATGTCAGGAAGGCCGTGTCGCAGATTATTTTCAAATTCAAATTATAACGAACATTGTAACAGATTATTTTTAAATTCAAATTGTAACGAGCATTGCCGCCAGAGTGGCATGGCGACAGTCCGCTTATCTCGTTTGCAATGTTCTTTCTCTCTGTATGCTCCAACGTGGTAGACAACTATTTCTAGTTGCTACCTAACGTAGTCTGACCGCGAGTATTGGCGAAGGGGAGGGAGCGTATGTGGCGGAGACGTCTGTGCGAAAATGAGGTACCAATTAAGTACCGTTGATCGTGCATTAGTATTGTGTGCACCAGCATGGTGAGATAACACTGTGTGATGGTATGTGTGTATGCAAAGGAGTGCATTTCGTCATGATGCGTGGTAGGTATATGCACAGAGTTGATTTCATCACTTGATGAAGGAAAGTAAAAGGAAACGGACATGCCGCGCTCCCAACCAAAGATCAGAAAACGTGGCGCCAAAGCCGTGCAGAGGAGTAATTCTGAGTCCGAATCGGAATATAATCCAACAATATCTCCGACATCAGAAGTGGGATCGCCAACACCTACACGTGAAAATAGTTTTTTTGCAATTATGGAGTCGCAAAATCGCTACTTTTCTGAACTTTTAAGACAAGTGCAAAATTCAAATAATCAATCCAAATACGCAATGTCTGTTGTGCTGCCGAAATTCAACCCTGAACGAGAAAATTCAAATGCTCAGTCCTGGTGTTCAACAGTAGACTACATCCTGTCCGAAAATCAACTGGAGGGCAACGCGCTTGTGATGACCCTCAGCAAGTCGCTGGAAGGAAGTGCTTCTCATTGGCTATTTTAGACGTGCTTCCCTGGGATAACATGGACGCAGTTCAAAGAATTGTTTCTGCAACACTTTGCTGGAACGGAGACTTTGGCTGCAACTGTTATGCAACTGCTAAACGGACGTCCCGCAGGAGGAGAATGCATGCCGGAGGAGAGGCCAGTTGGAAGTCACTGAACGTGGAACACATTGCAGTTTCCGTTGCGCTGGCACATGCAGCTGGAATCGACAAGCGATTGCGACGTTTGGTCTTCACTACTGACATCAACACTCGAAACGAGCTGCATCAACAACTGAAATCTTACTCGTTTGACACTAGACAGGACCAGTCTTCAAACGACAACACATCAGCGCCGCCGGGAAAATGAGCGAAGTCCTTTTCGCTCATCAAATGTTATAATCACAGGTCACAGGAGGCAGGAATGTCGCTCAAGAGCGGCTGGTCAACACCAACAACCTAGCAAACAACAATCTGGCTATGCAGGAGGAAAGGACCGATCTACCGCCACCTGTTACAATTTCGGGAAAGAGGGGCATGTATCTACAGTGTGTCCTAATCGACAGAAGAACTCGATGCCAAACAGAAGCAACATTGTCAAAGACGTCAATATCTGTACTGTTCTTGGGCCCGTAGGGACATTGGTGAGTGACATTGGTGAGTCGTTCCAATTTTGTTTTGATTCCGGAGCTGAGTGCTCGCTTATCATGGAGGCTGCTTCACTGAGATTGTCTGGAGCTAGAATAAGTAATGTAATTATTTTAAGAGGAATCGGTGGAAATACGGTTTGTAGCACTTCACAAATATTGGCAAATGTTATGATATGCGAACGTTCATTCGAAATATTGTTCCATGTAGTTCTTGACAGTTACATAAAATATGACGCTCTATGTCGGGATATATATATGATGTCGGGATATTTTGAGCCAGGGAATTGGTGTGACTATTACATCCAACGAATGCAATCCTGATTTGGCTAATGTTGATACTGACGTGCATGGATCCGATAGAGAGCAACTGCTATCAATACTACATGAATACTCGAATTCCTTTATTGACGGAATTCCTCAAAACTGACTACGGGTCAGTTGGAGATTCGCTTAATTGATCCAAATAAGACGGTTCAAATGCGACCTTATAGAATGAGTGTAGATGAAAAACGAAAAGTTCGGCACTTAATTAAACAACTAATAGAATCCAATATCATAAGGCCCAGTTCCTCGCCATTTGCTAGTCCAATGTTACTTGTTCAAAAGAAAAATGGCACAGACCGCCTCTACGCAGTTTAACGCTAATACCGTTTCCGACCACTATCCACTGCCGCTTTTTTCTGACCAAATAGCTAGACTGAGCGGTGCAAAGTTTTTCACCTGCATAGATATGGCAAGATCCCAATTCATCCAAATTCGATCGAGCGGACTGCGTTTGTTACCCCGTCTGTATTTCAAAGAGCCATCAACTGTGCCCTGGGTAATCTTACCCATTCGTATGCCATTGTTTACATGGATAACGTAATGATAGTCGCACGCAGAAAGTAAGAAGCGTTTGATAGATTACGAGTAGTCTTGAACATACTCTCGAAAACAGGATTCTCTTCCAACATTACAAAATGTTCTTTTCTTAAAACTTGTGTTGAGTATTTGGGCTTCGAAGTCAGAGCAGCTGAGATTCGACCGAATCCAAGAAAAATACGAGCTCATACCGATTTGCCGCCTCCACAATCTGTAACTTAATTGAGACAATTTATCGGATTGGTCTCATTTTTCCGTCAGTTTGTACGCACTTACATCAAAGAGCAATTAATTTTAATGGGATTTGGAGCTTAAGCAAATACGGCGAGTAATTTCTATTTTAACTAATGAACCTGTTCTCACTGTTTTCGACCCACAATTTCTTATCGAGCTTCATACAGATGCCAGTGCTGACGGCTATGGTGCTATATTAATGCACAGGATTGAACAGAAGCCACGAGTTATCGAATATTTTAGTAAAATGCCGTCATCAGCGGAATCGCGTTATCATTCATACGAATTGGAGACACTCGCCGTTTACAACTCTATTAAATACTTTCGTCATTATTTGCATGGTCGTAACTTTGTTGTGTTTACGGATTGCAATACATTGAAAGCTTCTCGTACGAAGGCTGAGTTGACCCCGAGGGTTCATAGGTGGTGGTCGTATATGCAATCATTCGAATTTGACATTCAGTAGAGACCTGGTGAACGCATGGCCCACGTTGACTTTCTGTCTCGCAACCCAATACTAAAGAGTTTTAAGAATTCGTCAGGAGTAGCCGAGAAACGCATAAATCTGACCGAAATTTTAGATAACTGGTTGTTAGCCGAACAGCAGAGAGATGAAGAAACTTCATCCGAACGAAATACGTTCTGGGACACTGTATAGAAAAATACACAGAAATGGAAAGATATGTTGCCTGCCTATAGTTCCAAAGCCGTTCAGATGGTCTGCTGTCAACAATGTGCATCGGGGTTGGGAGAAAACTCTTGAGAAAATGTACGAATTCTATTGGTTTGACAAAATGTCTAAGTATGTTCGCAAATTTGTAGACAACCATATAACCTGTAAGTTGTCCGAGCCTCCTTCTGGTAAGATACAAGCCGAATTGCATCCCATTCCAAAAGTCGATATTCCGTGGCATACAGTACACGTCGATATTACTGGGAAACTTAGTGGCAAGAGCGACTAGAAGGAGTACATAATCGTGCTGATAGACGCATTTACCAAATTTGTTTATTTGTCTCATACCTTAAAGCTAGACACAGAGAGTTGCAATAAGGCAGTGAAATCCTTAATTTCATTGTTTGATGTTCCTTCTCGACTGATCGCTTATCAAGGTCGTAGTTTCGCTAGCACAACTTTCCGTGATTTTTGCTTATCACAGAAAATATAATTGCACTTAATCGCCACAGGAGCTAGTCGAGCTAATGGCCAAGTAGAGCGAGTCATGAGTACTCTGAAGAACATGCTAACTGCAGTTGAAACAAGCCAAAGATCTTGGCAGGATGCCCTATGCGAAATTCAACTAGCTCTTAATTGTACCATAAACAGAGTGACTAAGTCTAGCCCATTAGAGAAGCCAGGTAAAGAAGCCAGGCCGTTTGGTCTTTTGCCCGTTGTAAATCAAGAAAACAATGTTGATGTAGGTCAAGTTAGAGAAATGGCAAAACGTAACGTGATAAGAATGCCAGAATTGATAGTTAGATTTGATAATTGTAAAGCTACAATTATACGACATAAGATCGACAAATTAGACAATAAGTTTAAAGATCCATATTTGGTGGCCGAAGTATTACCAGGAGAGCGGTATACACTCAAAGCATTGAATAAAAAAATAACTTACAAATACTCCCACGAATTTTTGCGAAGTATGCCTGAGAAGGCGATTACCATTGAAGTCGAAAGTCGATGTCGATGTTATCATGAATCGAGCTAGTGAGAGCTGCGATGTCGGAACGAATCGAGCTAGTGAGAGCTGCGATATTGGAATAGATCGAGCCAGTGAGGGCTGCGATATTATTACGAATCGAGCCAGTGAGGGCTGCGATGTCGGAACAAATTGAGCTATTGAGCTGCGATGTCGGTATGGATCGAGCTATAGAAAGCTGCGATGCCAAGAATAATTGATAAATCAAGTACAACTTTGAGCTCAGTCCAAAATGTTACACAAGTGGGCGCCCGAGTTATGTGGCCCGGCATTTGATGCTTAAGGTTGGAATATTGGACAAGGATCGGAAGTTTGTATTTGTTTGGCCGGTTTGGTGTTTTATTCCGTGTGCTAATATTGATTTGTTAGGCCGGTTTGTTGGTTAACGTCAAGTGGGAGCTAACATTTGGTCGGTTTGTCGAACCTTAACCGTGAGCTACTATAACAATGAGAATGATTGGCCGGTTTGTTTAACCATAACTGTGAGCTATCGTAATGAAGATTGGCTGGTTACTCGAGCAGTTAACTGTGTGCTATTGTTTTAATGAAACTATGATTTTGAAAATGTATTTTAAATTTAAAGTTATTGGTAAACCGGATCTTATGGCTTGGAGTAGTGAGAAATATTTGAATTAAATATTGTAATCGTGAAATATATTTTTAAATGTTGGAAACGAATATGTAGCATTCGGAATGAATCATGTAATAATTGAAATTAATTTTGAAGTACTTGTAATAAACTTTAATCGATAATCTGATCTTATGCTTTGAACTAATGCTAAAATACGAAATTTTATTTTGAAAATAATTTTTGGTTTGATTTGGTTTCAAGAGAATAAGAAAACAAAGTGTTTAATTTGAAATGAAAAGAGTTATCTAAAAGATTTTGTTTGAGTTTGTTTATTGAAGATCATGGTGACTGAGATAAGACACGATAGTATAATTTGAATAAGAAACACTCGAGGACGTGTGATATGTCAGGAAGGCCGTGTCGCAGATTATTTTCAAATTCAAATTATAACGAACATTGTAACAGATTATTTTTAAATTCAAATTGTAACGAGCATTGCCGCCAGAGTGGCATGGCGACAGTCCGCTTATCTCGTTTGCAATGTTCTTTCTCTCTGTATGCTCCAACGTCGTAGACAAAAGGAAACGGACATGCCGCGCTCCCAACCAAAGATCAGAAAACGTGGCGCCAAAGCCGTGCAGAGGAGTAATTCTGAGTCCGAATCGGAATATAATCCAACAATATCTCCGACATCAGAAGTGGGATCGCCAACACCTACACGTGAAAATAGTTTTGTTGCAATTATGGAGTCGCAAAATCGCTACTTTTCTGAACTTTTAAGACAAGTGCAAAATTCAAATAATCAATCCAAATACGCAATGTCTGTTGTGCTGCCGAAATTCAACCCTGAACGAGAAAATTCAAATGCTCAGTCCTGGTGTTCAACAGTAGACTACATCCTGTCCGAAAATCAACTGGAGGGCAACGCGCTTGTGATGACCCTCAGCAAGTCGCTGGAAGGAAGTGCTTCTCATTGGCTATGTCAGACGTGCTTCCCTGGGATAACAGTTCAAAGAATTGTTTCTGCAACACTTTGCTGGAACGGAGACTTTGGCTGCAACTGTTATGCAACTGCTAAACGGACGTCCCGCAGGAGGAGAATGCATGCAGGAGGAGAGGCCAGTTGGAAGTCACTGAACGTGGAACACATTGCAGTTTCCGTTGCGCTGGCACATGCAGCTGGAATCGACAAGCGATTGCGACGTTTGGTCTTCACTACTGACATCAACACTCGAAACGAGCTGCATCAACAACTGAAATCTTACTCGTTTGACACTAGACAGGACCAGTCTTCAAACGACAACACATCAGCGCCGCCGGGAAAATGAGCGAAGTCCTTTTCGCTCATCAAATGTTATAATCACAGGTCACAGGAGGCAGGAATGTCGCTCAAGAGCGGCTGGTCAACACCAACAACCTAGCAAACAACAATCTGGCTATGCAGGAGGAAAGGACCGATCTACCGCCACCTGTTACAATTTCGGGAAAGAGGGGCATGTATCTACAGTGTGTCCTAATCGACAGAAGAACTCGATGCCAAACAGAAGCAACATTGTCAAAGACGTCAATATCTGTACTGTTCTTGGGCCCGTAGGGACATTGGTGAGTGACATTGGTGAGTCGTTCCAATTTTGTTTTGATTCCGGAGCTGAGTGCTCGCTTATCATGGAGGCTGCTTCACTGAGATTGTCTGGAGCTAGAATAAGTAATGTAATTATTTTAAGAGGAATCGGTGGAAATACGGTTTGTAGCACTTCACAAATATTGGCAAATGTTATGATATGCGAACGTTCATTCGAAATATTGTTCCATGTAGTTCTTGACAGTTACATAAAATATGACGCTCTATGTCGGGATATATATATGATGTCGGGATATTTTGAGCCAGGGAATTGGTGTGACTATTACATCCAACGAATGCAATCCTGATTTGGCTAATGTTGATACTGACGTGCATGGATCCGATAGAGAGCAACTGCTATCAATACTACATGAATACTCGAATTCCTTTATTGACGGAATTCCTCAAAACTGACTACGGGTCAGTTGGAGATTCGCTTAATTGATCCAAATAAGACGGTTCAAATGCGACCTTATAGAATGAGTGTAGATGAAAAACGAAAAGTTCGGCACTTAATTAAACAACTAATAGAATCCAATATCATAAGGCCCAGTTCCTCGCCATTTGCTAGTCCAATGTTACTTGTTCAAAAGAAAAATGGCACAGACCGCCTCTACGCAGTTTAACGCTAATACCGTTTCCGACCAGTATCCACTGCCGCTTTTTTCTGACCAAATAGCTAGACTGAGCGGTGCAAAGTTTTTCACCTGCATAGATATGGCAAGATCCCAATTCATCCAAATTCGATCGAGCGGACTGCGTTTGTTACCCCGTCTGTATTTCAAAGAGCCATCAACTGTGCCCTGGGTAATCTTACCCATTCGTATGCCATTGTTTACATGGATAACGTAATGATAGTCGCACGCAGAAAGTAAGAAGCGTTTGATAGATCACGAGTAGTCTTGAACATACTCTCGAAAACAGGATTCTCTTCCAACATTACAAAATGTTCTTTTCTTAAAACTTGTGTTGAGTATTTGGGCTTCGAAGTCAGAGCAGCTGAGATTCGACCGAATCCAAGAAAAATACGAGCTCATACCGATTTGCCGCCTCCACAATCTGTAACTTAATTGAGACAATTTATCGGATTGGTCTCATTTTTCCGTCAGTTTGTACGCACTTACATCAAAGAGCAATTAATTTTAATGGGATTTGGAGCTTAAGCAAATACGGCGAGTAATTTCTATTTAAACTAATGAACCTGTTCTCACTGTTTTCGACCCACAATTTCTTATCGAGCTTCATACAGATGCCAGTGCTGACGGCTATGGTGCTATATTAATGCACAGGATTGAACAGAAGCCACGAGTTATCGAATATTTTAGTAAAATGCCGTCATCAGCGGAATCGCGTTATCATTCATACGAATTGGAGACACTCGCCGTTTACAACTCTATTAAATACTTTCGTCATTATTTGCATGGTCGTAACTTTGTTGTGTTTACGGATTGCAATACATTGAAAGCTTCTCGTACGAAGGCTGAGTTGACCCCGAGGGTTCATAGGTGGTGGTCGTATATGCAATCATTCGAATTTGACATTCAGTAGAGACCTGGTGAACGCATGGCCCACGTTGACTTTCTGTCTCGCAACCCAATACTAAAGAGTTTTAAGAATTCGTCAGGAGTAGCCGAGAAACGCATAAATCTGACCGAAATTTTAGATAACTGGTTGTTAGCCGAACAGCAGAGAGATGAAGAAACTTCATCCGAACGAAATACGTTCTGGGACACTGTATAGAAAAATACACAGAAATGGAAAGATATGTTGCCTGCCTATAGTTCCAAAGCCGTTCAGATGGTCTGCTGTCAACAATGTGCATCGGGGTTGGGAGAAAACTCTTGAGAAAATGTACGAATTCTATTGGTTTGACAAAATGTCTAAGTATGTTCGCAAATTTGTAGACAACCATATAACCTGTAAGTTGTCCGAGCCTCCTTCTGGTAAGATACAAGCCGAATTGCATCCCATTCCAAAAGTCGATATTCCGTGGCATACAGTACACGTCGATATTACTGGGAAACTTAGTGGCAAGAGCGACTAGAAGGAGTACATAATCGTGCTGATAGACGCATTTACCAAATTTGTTTATTTGTCTCATACCTTAAAGCTAGACACAGAGAGTTGCATTAAGGCAGTGAAATCCTTAATTTCATTGTTTGATGTTCCTTCTCGACTGATCGCTTATCAAGGTCGTAGTTTCGCTAGCACAACTGTCCGTGATTTTTGCTTATCACAGAAAATATAATTGCACTTAATCGCCACAGGAGCTAGTCGAGCTAATGGCCAAGTAGAGCGAGTCATGAGTACTCTGAAGAACATGCTAACTGCAGTTGAAACAAGCCAAAGATCTTGGCAGGATGCCCTATGCGAAATTCAACTAGCTCTTAATTGTACCATAAACAGAGTGACTAAATCTAGCCCATTAGAGAAGCCAGGTAAAGAAGCCAGGCCGTTTGGTCTTTTGCCCGTTGTAAATCAAGAATACAATGTTGATGTAGGGAAATGGCAAAACGTAACGTGATAAGAATGCCAGAATTGATAGTTAGATTTGATAATTGTAAAGCTACAATGGAATTTATTAATCGCCTTGTTGACACTGAGCGACTGGGTTGTGGCGGTGTCCCTAAATCTAACGACTAAGGGCTCCTTGCACCATTCTTTTTCTGAGCTCTGACTGACTTCTTCTGTGGCACCCTTTTTATCCATCGATTAAGGAATATCTAGCTCTTCTTTGGACACCTGATTTTATCCCGTGGGTCTGCTCGCCTTGTTGATCTTGAGTTTACAGTTTCATTATCAAGTTACTTCGTTTTTTTCGATTTGTGATCTTGGGCTGGCAGGATCACGTCTGTGTCACAAAAATGTTAATTCAAGGATTACATTTTATTAATTTACTCCAACCAATGAAAAAAAATTATGTTCAAATAGGTTTTTCTGATTTGATTTTATTGATATAAAACTGCACTGTTTATAGATGGTCTATGCATATATGTTTCTTGGGTGGTAAATAATTGAAGATAAAAAAATAAAAATAATAAAAATTTAATTGATATGTGTGAAATGGACATGGAAACATGTTGTAAAATTTGTTGGGTTACTTGGACCGTCGGCTTTCATATCATTATTTTTATGTTATAAGAGGATTTTATTGTAATATTGTATTGAAAGTTTATATAACTATATTATACCTAACTACAACAGCTTTCCTTTTTTTGTCTCAAGTGGAGCCACTTCACACATCAATATGTCGCAGATTATTTTCAATTTATTAATTCAAATTATAACGAACATTGTAACATATTATTTTTAAATTCAAATTGTAACGAGCATTGCCGCCAGAGTGGCATGGCGACAGTCCGCTTATGGTTATCGTTATCGGTTGCAATGTTCTTTCTCCTTGTATTCTCTCTCTGTATGCTTGAAGCGTGGTAGACAACTATTTCTAGTTGCTTCCTAACGTAGTCTGACCGCGAGTATGGGCGAAAGGGAGGGAGCGTATGTGGCGGAGACGTCTGTGTGAAAAGGAGGTACCGATTAAGTACCGTTGATCGTGCATTAGTATTGTGTGCACGAGCATGGTGAGATAACACTGTGTGATGGTATGTGTGTATGCAAAGGAGTGCATTTCGTCATGATGCGTGGTAGGTATATGCACAGAGTTCATTTCATCACTTGATGAAGGAAAGTAAAAGGAAACGGACATGCCGCGCTACTAACCAAAGATCAGAAAACGCGGCGCCAAAAGCCGTGCAGAGGAGTAATTCTGAGTCCGAATCGGAATATAATCCAACAATATCTCCGACAAATATAATCGGACTATTACCAATAGTGCGAAGAGCACCATCATACCGAGCTTCATCGTCCTAATTTCGACGAAGCCACTGCTGGTGTTCCTCGCGTCGTGCCTAAGATGGAGTCCGTTGCGTCAGAAGACAACCCGCCCAATATGCATATAGCTATGAGCCTTCAATTAAAAACGGTTTTCTTACTCGAAACTTTTATGCATGTCAAAGGCCGAGCCCGCAAACTTCTTAAATCCAGCATTCTTTTTAATTCTGCCACGTAGGAGCACCTTATGGTCTTATGCCTCACTTGCCAGCTTTAGTTGACTCCATTCAAGTCTTTGGCGTCAGCTTTGTAACTGGAGTCAGTCCATTCTTCGAGCTGTTGTTAATTGGTCAAATCTAATTAAGTTGCGGACTATCTTGATGCTCAACACGCATATTGGCTAGTATTTCCAATCCAGTACTCCGCCGATATATTAGAGGGATACTACCCAGTGGGCAAAAGACCATGTAAGTCTTTGCTCTTCAAAGCATCTTGGCAGTGGCTGCAACGTTCTTTAAAAAATGCTCTCAAGTAAAGCAGTTAAGGGGTTACACCACTGTAGTTACTCAATGTTTACATACCGACATAAAAGATGGAGCATCCTGTATAACCTTATAAATTTTCTATTTTTTTTATACCCTTGAAAAAGGTTATTATTGTATTGTCCAGAAATGAGTAACGCATTAAAGGAAGCATCTCCGACCCCACAAAGTATATATATTCTTGATCAGCATCAACAGCCGAGTCGATATAGCCATGTCCGTCTGTCCGTCTGTTTCTATGCAAAAAATAGACAGTAGTTTTAAATTTTTACCAGATCATTATTTTTGTTGCACGCAGATCAAGTTTATTAATCGGTCGGATCGGACTACTATATCATATAGCTGCTATACAAAAGATCAATCAGATTTCAAGTCTTTGTATGGAAAACTTTTTTTTTTCCAATCTATCGCAACCGAATTAAACATTTATTTATTTGTCATAGCCATACATGATTTTTTAAAGTTTGGTTCGGATCGGACCACCATATCACATAGCTGCCATACAAACGACCGATATGAAAACAAGTCTTTGTATGGAAAACTTTTTTGTTCTCCAAGCTATCGCAACCGAATTAAACATTTATTCATTTGACATAGCCATACACTATTTTTGTGAAAGTTTGGCTCGGAAAGGACCACTATATCATATAGCTGCTATACAAACGACCGATATGAAAACAAATCTTTGTATGGAAAACTTTTTTTTTTTCAAGGTTATCCCATCTTCGGCAAGCCGAAGATAACTTTTCTCACTTGTTTACTTTTGTCTTTTTCTACATGACCTAATTCATTGTGATATTTGTATAAAACTGGCTCTTCCATTGCTTCTAAATTGCTCCTAACCTATTTGAATATCACACCCTTTCTTTTTTCATATAGTTCATTTTCTTTTTTTGCTTAGTATTTCTTTTATTTGTTTTAGCCTTTCGTCCTTGATTTGATGACAAAGTTATTATCAGAAGTATTTTCTTCTATTCTTAATATTGTCTACCTTATACTTTAAGCGTCTACGTGTTTCATGCTGGTTCTGGATCTATGTTCTAGCGAAAACGCATAGTTTTGCAATTCTGAAGCCCATCTGACTTCTAAAATTCAGCACCTTTTTGTTGAATGTCATTGTCAATCAATTGCAGACTTTTACTATTTTAAACTGTATTCCTTGCTCTTTCAATGATACAAGGTCTCTACAGCTCTTGTATTTATTTTGCACTGTCAGAGACTATGATAAAGTAGTCGACAGATTACTTTATTTGCAACAAGTCGAGGATTGTCGTATGACCCAACTATATTGTGCCATGAATGTACAAATTTGTCCCCTATCAGCTCAATGTGGCAGATTAATATTTCCGTGTTTTCTGCGGTCGCAGATTTAAGTTACACATTTTTAGTTAGTTCCATGGACCATGGATCATGGACTTCCTTATAGGTTATCGAATTATTTCCACAACATTTTATCCCCATCTAATTTTGGGATGTTAACTCGAAAGAGCTCGAAATTTATAGCATTGGGCTGACTTGGCCACAAACGCGTTTTTTACTTGTTGAAAACTTCCTTAAGAAAAACGTCCATTTCTGTGGTATCCACTTACTTTATTAGTTAAGGAACAGCTGCACGTTGTGATTAGAAGAACATGTGTCCATTTTCGAAGGGGTCTTCTTTTGCCTTCTTTATTTTTAATGTGTGATCCTGGGCCTGTACCTGTACAATAAATCAGTTCTGAACAGGTTTCTTTAAAACTTGATTTTATTGATAAAAAACATCATTATTTTTAGCTAGGTAAATACATACAAATTTGTTAGGTGGTAAATTAATTGAAATATAGCACATAACATAAAAACGATAACATTACATTTCAAAAGTGTGCAGTGTGTTACAATATGTTGTCGAGTAGACGAGTCAGAGTTCCCGGTAACGGTTCCGGATTCTGGTAGTGTAATGTTTTGTCAGAGATTATTTCTTTTTTTTATGTTATGACATAAATTTATTATTACAATATTATTACAATAGTATTTTAACTTAATGATAAATTTAATGGCTTAACAATAACATTCACGAAGCAATGCGAAAAAAGAGAAACGAATTATTTATTTTAAACGTAGATGGGTTATTTATTAAAATCAAACAACTAAATTTTATATATTAAATAATTTAAATAACGGCTGCAAATTGTTCCGGCTACGGAAAGCAAAATGGAAATCTCGCAAAGAAAAAAAAATGGATTGACAAGGAGGTGTTCAGGGACTCGTGAACATTGTAATTGTTAAATGTCTTTCCGATCGAGTAATTACTCTGCCCACACATTTTGGAGAGTTATTCTGAACTCCATGTGCCCAACACAGGGTGTGAGGTTCTTAATAGGAATCTGTTTTTGTCCCATTCGCTTATACTCATACCCGCGTCGGTTGTCCACAACGTTGGAACGAACAAATAAGGCGAAGACAATAAATGAAAACCAAATGATGCAATTTTAATGACAATAAAAACTGCATTACTTTGGAAGGGTATATAAAAAATCTTCGGCTCTTCCCAAAATTAGCTTTCCTTTCTTGTTTTTAAATGACTTATTTTCGCTTAGTATCTCTAAAACTTTTCATTATTTGGACTTAAAATTAATTTATAAATGAACATTAGACGTTACTTAATAATACTCAAAAAATCAAAACTTTAAGATTTAATCGCTATTAAAACGATTTACACCTTAACATTGCATGCTAAATTAAAACTAACGAATAATATTTGGCTTGATATGGATTATATCTTTTTATTATGGGGCACTTTGTTCCTTTTTTTTGAAAATATAGATACATCAATATGTCAAAGCATATATTGAATATATTCATTTTTTAAGAGAATATGCTTTGCTAAAGATCAATAAATTGATATAAATATAATTTTATATTATACAAAGGACCAACGGAACAAGGTGTTCATATTTATACATATATACACTTAGATTATAATAAATACATATTTGAGGAGTCTTGCAATATTTTCAAAAAGAATTTTTATTAGTTATTTGTGTTCTTTGCACTTTCTATATAAATTTTAAATATTGATTTATTTAAAAAAAAATTAATTATTCAACTTTTTTTTAAAGATCTAAAAGTAAAACATTTCCTTTATTCATAATCATTTATGTAATATATATGTAAAAAATACGTTTCAATAGGCCTAGCCTCTTTCTACCGATTTCCTCCGAGTGACAGCCTGCAAATTTGACAAATGTATTCCCACTGAGCTCATCCCACATTCGATATTAGCTAATCTAAACAGCGGTGGAGCTTCAATGGATAAAAACAAAGTGTTGAAGTCCATTCTAGAAAATTTAAATTAATTTAATTTACCAATTATTTTTCTGCGGTACAACGGGAGCCCTAAAATTGCAGCAGATTTCAATGGCACTAAATTAAAAAAAAGTTGAATGATAAAGAATTGGAGCTGTCCGAATGAATTTTCTCTACCAAGGAGCTAATGTCACGAAATAAACAACCAGGTCATAAATAAATGTTCTCATATTCTATTAAAATAGGTTAAAGAGACGATTTATAATAAATAAAAGCGATTTAGGACATTTTGGGAATAAGATATACCTATAAAATAATATTAAAAATAAACAAAAACGGTGTCAGCTGTTGCTTTAGCGCCTTATCTTTACAATTATTCCTTCTCATAATAGTTTACATTTTCGTGGTAAATGCTCAAATTGTTACTTAAAAAATTTCGAGTTGGACCCAAAAAAAGTTTATCAAATTTGGATGCTGGGCTACTAACTCGGAATTTTTTGGATCGGCAAAACTTTATGGATCTTCCAAATTGACGGAGGGGGGATGGAACTCAGGGAAAAGACGCTATAAACTGTCCAATATCTTAAATTTTCTGTAACCTTGTCCCATTAGGATTTAAAGAAATAAAATATTTCAAAAATACATAAATTAAGAACAATAAATAAAACTCCACAACAGTATTTGTTAAACAAGTAAGGTAGCAGCAGTCGAGCTTCCCGATTGAAAAATACCCTGTACCCTTAGACATTCTTACAATTTATTTATTTAATATCAATAAATAAATGAAACAATATTCTACCATATTAGAAAATAGTACCATAACAATATAAATTTGGTATGATTTTGGTTATGAAAATAAGTTTCATGTGTCATAAAGCCATACACATTTCGCTGTCAACGTCGCAGTCGGCGTCGCGGAATGCGTGTTTTGCTGCGCTTCTGCTTCCCTTCCCATCGATTTTGCATGTGGCATAACTTCCGTGTTTCTTATCCGATTTGGTTAAAATTTAGAAATTAGATAGCTTTTATTAGCACAAACGCATATGCCGAATTGCATAGCGTTAGGTTAATAATTGTGGTCGTGGCAGTTTTTTGCGGTTTGCGGGGGAGCGGGGGTGATATCAAAATAAAACAACAAACTTGTACTGCGTATGGTAATTACCTATCCAACCACATGTCTGTAGCTCTTGTAGTTTTTGAGATCTAGGCGTTGATACGGACAGACAGACGGACAGACGGACGGACGGACGGACGGACAGACGGACATGGCTATATCGGCTCGGCTGTTGATGCTGATCAAGAATATATATACTTTATGGGGTCGGAGATGCTTCCTTCTGCCTGTTACATACATTTGCACCATATTATGATACCCTTTTCACCCATTTTTAATGGGTACAGGGTATAAAAAGATTGCCAGTAATATTGTAACCTATGTACGTTCGTATAGAAATCAATCAACCCTATTTATTTAAAGATAAAAATAAAGATAAAGATTCTATGTATGTGTATGATAAACCAAGAAAATATGTTATTATTATTTTGGTTATAATATTTTGACATAGGTAAACTTCATAAACAAATATTACGCAATACGATTACGCAACTCATCTTTTTATACGAATAGTAGCTACATCAGTAGTATTTATCCAATATTTGAAATTTCAAGACTATATAAAACCGTTAGTATACTGAAATAAAACACAAAAACGTTCAGACAAACAGTATGTCACAAACTTATTTTAAACCTGTTCAAGCTAAACCGCAGATTCAACATTTTTCCTTTAATGGAACTTGCAGGTTTTTATTTTCGTTTCGTGCTATAACCTGGGCAAAAATATGTTTAGCTCTCCATAATGTATATTACCCGAATTTTTACCGGAACCTAGAATAAAAATAACAATTGGTTTTAAAAGCCAAACAAGAAATTATAATTTATGCTTAAAATAGCATGAATAAATTAAAACCATGAATAAAAATATTAATACGATGGTGAGTAATCATTAAATCACATTTTTGTTTTTTTACTTTCACTATGACTTAATTAATTAAAGGAAAAAGAGTTATTTCATTGATTATTGAAGTTTTTAGAGGGATTTGTCTGGTTGTCGTTCCTTGAATTTCAACGTCTCTTCGAAAATTAATGATTTCAAGGCATCTCGAGATATATCATCATTTTCCATATTAATACGAAAGGGTACTTCTGCAACAGGCTAAATTAAAGAAAATTAAGAAATTGTTTATTTAATTCTAATTTTTCTTTTTAATAGTAGTGTATTTTTTGTAATGGATGATTTTTCGTGATATTCATTTTAACTAGATGTTTAATCGAACTTGAAACTTTAAACTAAATATTGAGTTACTATTTCAATGATATTAGAAATGATACATAACTTTTTAAACACAAAATCTAACAAAATCTATATTACCATAACAATACAGTATCAAAACAAGTAAGGTAGCAGCAGTCGAGTTTCCCGATTGAAAAATACCCTGTACCCTTAGACATGCTTACAATTTATTTATTTAATATTAATAAATAAATGAAACAATATTCTACCATATTAGAAAATAGTACCATAACAATATAAATTTGGTATGATTTTGGTTATGAAAATAAGTTTCGTGTGTCATAAAGCCATACACATTTCGCTGTCAACGTCGCAGTCGGCGTCGCGCAATGCGTGTTTTGCTGCGCTTCTGCTTCCCTTGCCATAGATTTTGCATGTGGCATAACTAAGATAGCTTTTTTAAGCACCAACGCATATGCCCAATTGCATAGCATTAGGTTAATAATTGTGGTTATAATTAGGTTAGTAATTGTGGGCGTGGGAGTTTTTTGCGGTTTGCGGGGGAGCGGGGGGCGATATCAAAATAAAACAACAAACTTGTACTGCGTATGGTAATTACCTATCCAACCACATGTCTGTAGCTCTTGTAGTTTCTGAGATCTAGGCGTTGATACGGACAGACGGACGGACGGACAGACGGACATGGCTATATCGACTCGGCTGTTGATGCTGATCAAGAATATATATACTTCATGGGGTCGGAGATGCTTCCTTCTGCCTGTTACATACATTTGCACCATATTATGATACCCTTTTCACCCATTTTTAATGGGTACAGGGTATACGAGGGCGGGTCAATAAGTCCGTGACTATTTGAATGAAACACAGGTTTTTAGATAAAAAGTTATTTTATTTTTCAACGTAGTCTCCTTTGAGCTCTATACACTTAGCCCAACGTTTCTCCAATTTTTTTATCCCTTCCAAAAAATATGATTTGTCGAGGTCTTCAAAATAGGCATTTGTTTGTGAGATGACTTCGTGATTGGAGGCAAATCCAATAATACAAGAAATAGTCACACGGGGCTAGATCGGGTGAATAGGCCGGATGAGGGAGCAATTCGTAGCCCATTTCATGGAATTTTGCCATGGAAACTGCACATGTGTGCACCCGTGCATTGTCCTGGTGGAAAAGAACTTTTTTCTTGGCCAAGTGCGGTCGCTTTTTTTTCAATGCCTCATCGAATCGACCCAATAAGTTTCTGTAATATTCACCATTGATTGTTTTTCCTTTTTGAAGGTAGTCAATGTGGATAATACCGCGTGCATCCTTCATTGGCTGACAAACCCACCTTTGCCTTCTTTGGCGCCGATTCATCCCGAGAAACCCACTGTTTTGACTGCTGTTTGGTCTCCGGTGTGTTGTGGTGGATCCACGTTTCGTCCACGGTTACGAAACGGCGCAAAAACTCGTTCGTATTGCGATTGAACAACGCTAAACATTCCTGCGAAATTGTCACACGGTTGCATTTGTGGTCGATTGTGAGCAAACGCGGCACCCATCTTGCGGAAAGCTTTCTCATACCCAAATGATCATTCAAAATTGAAACCACTGAGCCATGTGAAATGCCTACGGCTTCCACAATCTCTCTCACTTTTAATCGCTGATCGGCTAAAACCATATCGTGGATTTTTTCAATTGTTTCGGATGTGGAGGCATCTTCCGTGCTTGTACGGCCACATCGGAATTCAGTAAACCAATTTTACCATGGAAAAGGATGGTGCAGAGTCTCCATAATATTTATCAAGCTTGACCTTGGTTTGCGTAATGGATTTTTTCCTCAAAAAATAATGCTTAATGAGCACACGAAATTCACTTTTTTCCATTTTCTTCTCAGTCAACGCGGTAGTCTGATATTAACGGCTGTCAAAAACAAACTAAATGTCGCAGCTTGTTCAATTTTTGACAAGAGTCAACTGACAGATGACTGTTAACGGAAGCAGTGTAACCATTTCAATTAAGAGGCGGGAAATTCAAAAAGTCACGGACTTATTGACCCGCCCTCGTAATAAGATGCTACCGCTGCTCATGATTTCGCCTTTTTGACTATTTCATAACATTTTAATTATTAAATAAAATTAAAAGCACATAACGGGAAAAGAGAAACGAACTTATGGTTTTAAAATAATATTCGCCATTTATTCAAATTAATTAATAATTTCTATATATTGAAGAATTCAAAATGTGCCTGAAAAATTGTTCTGGCTACGGGATGTAAAATCAGCATTTCGCAAAGAAAAAATAAAGAAATGGATATAGATAGAAAAAATGTAAGTTTCAAATTTAATAGGACACCAAGATCATTAACCATTGTCACCATCGTTCCGGCATGGAGAGGTCTCGAGTGATGGAAAGACACCAACTTAATTTTTCACCCATTAAGTTAAGAGATTGGTAAAACACCATTTTTTAAAATTGTCCAAATCCGACTGAAAATTACATTGGGCAGAAGATGATTTATATTGAAGACAACGCATAACGTCGTCTGTATAGAGACAAGAGTTAGAGTAAGTCACTTTTAATAGTGACAAGTATTAGTGAAAAGTAACAGCCCAAGATGGCTTTCTTGGGGGAATCCCGATGTACCACTAACAAGGCGAGAGTTTACACCTTTAAAAAGAACACGTTGGGTTCTCCCAGCTAAGTAGCTAGAAATCCACGTGAGAAGGTCTGAGGGAAATCCTAGGATACTAAGTTTACTCAAAAGGATGGAGTGGTTGGCAGAGAAAGTTGGTCTGAAAATAAGATTGGCTGATTGAATATTGTATGAATAAGGCTGATCCATAATTGTAGGAAATGAGTACGTTGTTTGAAAGAAAGTTGCGAATAGATCTGCAATACCCTGATCAGTAGTCGCAGATACATTTTCAAACGAAAATAGGGGGGGAGAAGATACCTGCTTACGCTTTGTGTTAACAAAATTATATAACTGCTACGGATCCTATGTAAACTGGATCGGACAGCGGTATATATAATTCTTATAACACTCAGCGTTACGCACGGTGAAATTTGACCGAGCTACTAAGTATCTTGAGAAAGTTACATTACAGCCAGTTTTCTTATGTCTCTTAAGGAGTCTGTTTTTAATGTATTTTAAGTTTTTAAGCCTCCTTGTAAACCAAGGAGGGTCACTCAAGGCGCATGGATACTTCCATGGCACGCAAGAGTCGAAGAAAGCGTTGAGCGTTTTGTAGAATGTTTCTGAAGCGATATTAATATCGGTGCATTCCCAGAGATCGAACCAATCAAATGTAGAAATTAAATTGCTTAAAAAACCAACTCTCGCTAAACAAATTCAAAACCAAGCACAAAAAATCCAACAGGCTTGAACTCCAATACAATAAAACAATTGCATAACAATTAATTAACACAAATGTCCTTAAGAGTAAAACAATGAAACATTAAGGGTCACGCATTTAACTATAACGAAATTCTTCTACCAATAAAAACATTATATCTAACAGATTTGGAGGGGTAGCCATCTTTATCCACAAATTAATTCATAAAACAAACATCAACTATGACGTAGAAGCAATAGCAGTGGAAATTAAATCAAAACAAACATTCCTAATTTACTCTATGTACATTTCACACAACAAAATCTTCTGCCGCAATAACCTGAGCATATGAAACAAGAACAACGAAATTAGTAATGATAACAGGTGATTTCAACAGTTACAGTTCCCAGTCAAAACTGGGAATCCACATCCAGATTTTACACATCACATCTTACAGACGAAATCGATCAACACTAAAAAAAACTTACAGACATAACTACAAACACATTTAGTTATTTACCGCATACACCGAAGAATTCTTGTAAATGATCAAAAATAAACAAAATTAAAAAGACAAACATCAACCTAAGCCAACTCATCAAAAGCATAGAACTCTGGGAATGCTATTCAGATATCCTAGCAGTACATAATAATAAATAAATATCCTTGTCTCAGGTTTATCTTGGGGGTTTGGAATAATATATACGAGGGCGGTTATTAGACATTAAATCACCCATACGGTCGATTCCTGTTTCTTCTCAGGCTCATATAATGAGTTTATATTATTGATGCCGGTCAATGCTTAAGAATGCCTCAATCTCACGGAATATCTGCGGTGCTGCTTTATCAGTTACATATACACCATAAATGAATCCCGGTAAAACGACTGAAATTTGTCAACCTTTACTATATTTATCCCAAAGCGAACAGCGTCCAAAAGTGAAGTCTTGGTACAAATATACTACAGTTTTTAATAATGCTTTATCTTGTCTGGTAATTCGAAAGACGGTTATTGTATATTAGACATCTAGAACCTTACTAACGAGAACTACAATAGCAAACTAGTACAGATTTTCATTTCATTCCCACTTACTGAGCCATCCAAAGGAATGACTTTGTTGATGGCTTGGAAAATAAAAGGTGCTACAACTGCCATACACAACCTTATGAAAAACTGTAAGAAAGAGCACGCTGAAATTACCGCCCGAAACCCTAGAGGATACTACAATATCTTTCCAATCATCCTGAACAAGCCAAACTAGCAAAGAAAAATTGAATAATCACCAGAATACATATTGAAAATTGTTTGGTAAACGCTTTCCAGCGCTTCTAAAATATAATATAACATAAAAATGGAAAATACAATATTAAAAAACACAAAATCACAAAAGATTTTGCAAAAAAAAATAAAAAATAAAAAATCGGAACAATAAATTACTTAAACATCAATGACTTTTCCTTGATCTAAGGGTGCCCAACAATTTACGCACCGAACTTAGAAAAAAATTTAACAATAATAAATTTAAACTGATTCTGGTAATTAATAAATAAATTCTGTTCAAAAATATGTATATGCTGTTTCTATTATTTCAAAAACAAATCAATAAATAAAAATATCTGTTTTTTCACGCTATTATGGTATACCTCATCTCCAGGATCATAATACTGTTCCAAATATGGATGTGCAAGGGCTTCTTCTACTGGAATTCGTTTATGCGGGTTGAAAGTTAACATTTTTCCCAGCAGATCTAAGGCCAATGCATCGGCATTTGGAAAGAGTCTGCACCATGGTACGTTTGGTTTGAATGGCAATGATTCCAAATAATTGCGTGCCTAAACAGCAAAAAAAAAAATAAAAAGTAATTAATAAAAGTTTATTATAATGGAAATCGTTTAACTTGCCTTTTCATTTATAATGCACTCCAAATCTTCCCGCGATGGGGAGCCCAGGACGCCAAGAATGTGGTTAAGTTGATCAAGGTAGTGTTTTCCAGGAAATATAGGCCGATTACTTAACATTTCAGCTAATATGCAACCAACAGACCAAATATCAATTGATTTAGTGTATCCTTTTGAGTTAAGCATAATTTCAGGAGCACGATACCACCGAGTTGCCACGTATTCAGTTAAAAATCCCGTATGATCGTGTTCAGGATCTGCAATTCTGGCCAATCCAAAGTCGCAAATCTAATAAGTAAGGAAGGCCAGTTTATAAGGAATCAATTATTTTAAGAACTCCCATCTTTGTTAGTGTGTTATGAAACCCATATGCATCATTCAGTGATTTTAATGATATTTAAAGATATGAATTAAAATAAAAAGTTTTAAAAATAGTTTGTACCTACTTTTTTTGATAAACAAAAAACCAAAGCTTACAAAATATTTCAATAAAAATTATTTTTTATATTTTTATTTTATTACTATATTATATATTACTTAATTTTTAATTTATATTCGATTTTTAAGCTACATACTTTATCGCGGTCGTATAACCCAACCCAATAATCCCGTTCTTTACTTCCACGTCAAAGCAAAAACTCTACAGGTAACAGAAACTGGGTATTTGTCGGATAAGCGGTCTAACAGGATCCACATTCGTATCGGCTACGCTGAGTTCGAAAGATTGGTGACCCCGTTTGGACAAAAAACCACCTAAATTCTTGACAGAACAAGTACGTGACACATTTGAGAAAAACTCGGCTCGAATTATTGAGCGCGCAGACAGACCACGCAGGAGCAGACACCCAGCTCATACGAAATTTCAGCAAGGATTCCAGTAAGCTCTAAAATAAATCAGGCTTTTACGCCGAGAGACTTAAGACGATCCAGCACATATGGCATCTTTACGCAGCCAATGATATCCTGATGCCTGCCAAAATTTGTGATGATGAGAATTCAAAGCTGCATCCACAGTCCCGGGCACTGCTGCATCATCAGTTGTCATGACATTGAGTATGTTATACTGTTTGGTGGGCGTACGGGTTTCCCAGTGTGAATTAACTTTGGTCGCCCAGGTCCTCTCTTTCCGCAATAATCAGATGTGTCGACTTCCAAATCTCCTTCCTTAATTGTAGGTGCTTCTTGTTGCTGTTTATCTGAATTCCTACCGTTTAGTGACACATCCTCAATATTGTCGTCTATGTTACACGCAGAATTAGATTCGTCCATCACCAGCGTGACTTCAGAACTGTTTGTTGACCCCTGATTTCTCATGCTGTCATCTGTAGTGGAATTTTAAAGAAATTTAACATCACCTCCTCCAAATACTCGTAGATGACTTACGCCAGTTTCTTATCATTCCATCACTAGCAAGGGGTCACATCGGTCAACGTCGACGTCTTAGACCGCTTGCGCAGATATGCAACCGTTGAGATCAGTATGTACCAGCATGCTGCGTGATATCACCACTAACGTACGATTCGCTCATTCTGCCACACCATTTGGCCTAGGTGTAAAAGGAACAGTAAGTTGTTGAAATGCACTACTCAAATTCTCGCGCCCGTTGTCACTTCTCAGACACTTTATTTTTCTATAGTTGTTGTTACCGCAATTGGTTCAAAGTCTTTGTACTTATCAAAAATTTCATTTCGCGTCTTCAAACGTACGATTACGTCAAAGACAAACGTAATCGTAACGCGATTTATCGTCAATGAGAGTTGCAAAGTAACGAGTACTGCCAACCGAACTCTTATTCATTGGTCCACAAATGTCTGTAAGAATGAGATCTAATACGTCCTTTTCCCGATTATAAAACTGCTCAGGAAATTGCTTTTTACTTATTTTGCACTTTGCGCAAGTCTCACACACATAATATTGAATGTCAATACATTGTTCGGACGTTAAGCCATGAACCATATGATTTTTCATAGTTTTATTTATACTCGCAAAATTTAAATGTCCGGTTTTATCAGTTTGTGCCGTGAAACATTTTTGTTTACTATGAATCGTTTGTTCACCACTTTCGCCATGGAAATAAAATTGCATTCAATGTCTTTAACCAGAAGTATATCGGTCCAATAAATTGTACTATATTTCCACTATAAGCGAATTGTTCCGATAGCGATCGCTTGAATATAATTTTGCACGGCTAACACAATTCCTTCTTTGTGCTGTTTGATGTTTTTAAAAAGCGATTTATTACTACACAAATGTGCAGTCGCACCACTGTCCAAGCACCAAATATTTTTTTGAAAAACTTTAGATTTGGTTCGCAGCAGCAAACACAGAATAATAATTCTTATTATCACTCTTTCATTGTTTTTTTTTGGCAGATGTGCCCTTGACGACCACAACACCACTCGTTCCTTTTTTTTTTGAGACTGTACTTTTCTCACGTCGCCACGAGAACATTTTCTGCTCTCCGCATTGTTCTGTATCTATATTTACGCGCTCACTCTTCGAGTAATTTGATATTTACTCAATGTAGGTAACGAATCATGTGAACCAATGGCAACAACAAAATTTACAATCCTTCTACCATTGCTTAGCGCTACTCAAATACTCGCGCCTGTTGGCACTTCTCAGACACTTTATTTTCCTACCAGTTGCTTTTTCACAACAAAATTGTCAAAAGATTCCGGCAAACTAGACAATAGCAATATTCAGACATTCATCGGCCAATGTAAAGTCAAATTCAGACAGTTTTTCAATTAAGTTTGAAAATTTGGCTATGTGCGATGCCATATTTTCTGAGTTTGTTAACTTTTTATACAACAGTTATCTCAGCAAGTGAACACGACGCGCGGGATCTGTGGGCATATAGATTTCTTTTTCCAGTTTTTCCCAAGCACTTGCAGCAGTTACGCAATTCTTGACATTGTTTATTTGTGATGCCTTAATGCTCGCGGGAGCCTTTCATATTCTGGCATCGAAATCAAATTTTTGATAGGGACTATCCCATAACTCGGCATTTATGAGTACGCTATTCATTAGAACGACCCACGCACCACAATTATTTTCGTCCAACTTCTCTATCGAGTAATTTGTTGAATTCATTGTCCAGAAGTCCAGAAAATTTGCTATTCACTTTCTTTGCTGATACGATAAAATAACTTCCATAACCAAAACCTGATGAATTTATTATATCGTGTTCTTCTTGTACTGATCGTTCAACCACGGCTGAATGTTGCGTCATGCAAGACGCGAACAAATACGTATAAAAGTGTGACTTATACTTATACAAATGTGTATGTATAATTTAGAGTGCGCATAAGAGTGCTTTGCCCATTACTAATATATATATTTCTCACCACGTAGTAAAAACGGATTTATACGCTTACAAGTTCAAAATATAAGGTGTATCACTTTGCTTTCGCATCTAGGGGTAAGTTCTGATCGATATTAATTAATCGAAAACAATATACAATAATCGTAGACTTCCATCTAAATTAGTGAATCGAAACATTTGTGGTTATCCGTTCAATTTGCATCATAAACTCACTGCCATACATGCCTCCATGCCTCCATATCTACAGCGAAATCTAGTATTTTTAGCGGCAAGGTCATGCTCTGCATTTGGTGGGACCAGCTAGGTGAGATATTTTATGAGCTGCTAATACCCAACGCAGTGATGGTCAAAAATACATGGAAATGCTAAAATAAGGAAACTTACCTTACCAGTCAGACGTTGCCCCATCCGACTAGAACCTGTTAAGATTGATGGCACACAATCTAGCTAACGGTCACTTCATATAAAAATTCATAAATTAGATACATATTTAGATCACTTCAAGAGTTAAGCAGTTCTTCCGTCGCGGAATCCTCATGCTGCCAGAAATATGGACAAAAGTAGTAGATAACAATTCCCAGTATTTTAAATAAGGGCGCTTTAAGGGCCCTTGATCTTTGAAATGGCGCGCACACGAAAGGTTCAATTTTTGATGACTCTGGCGCACAAATCGGGCTGTATTTGATCGATGGCGTGGTGTATGTTGACTTTGAGGGCATCGGTGGTTTGCGGCTTGTTGTCATAGACCTGCGACTTAAGAAAACGCCACAAGAAAAAGTCCAGCGGGGTCAAATCGCAGTTCACGTCGCCTGCGCGCCAAATGCCCATGTCCGGAAATTGCTCGAACATCCATCGTAGCGTTTGCTGTGTGGCACGTAGCGCTGTCGTGTTGAAACCACATGTTGTCCAGATCCATATTCTCGATTTCCGGCCTTAAAAAGTTGGTGATCATCGACCGGTATCGTTCACCATTGACGGTGACGGGGCTCTAATGCCCCGTCAGCGAACACACGGTGCTGTCTATGGTCATTAACCTTAAGCTCCTGGGTCAGCTGGATCTTGAACGGGTGCAGGCCCAAGTCCCGACGCAAAAATCACTAAGTTGTCGTCTTCGAAAGGCCGAGTTTCTGTGCGCGACGCGGAATTGACTGCCGCGGGTTTTAGACGACACTGTCGCGCACAGCGGTGATATTCTCGGCATATCTCGCGTTACGTTGACGCACGGGAACCGGCTCATTGTTTACTGACCCGGATGACTCGAATTTGTCCACCAATCAACGGATAGTCGACTCGGCAGGACGATCATCGCGACCGTAAAACGGGCGATGTGCGCGGAACGTTGCCAAACTGAAGACCCATTTTCAAAAAACAATTTTATGATTTGCACGTGCTGCTCGACACTGTAACCTGCCGTGGTGGTTTGGGAGGACTGAATGAATATAACACACTGCATTTAACATCTGTCAATCAAACAACATGGCCGCAATGACCTGTCAAAGATCGAGCGTCCCTATTGGAAAACTCTTTAGCATGTATGTAACCGTTTTTTTTTTTTAGAATTAAGCCTCAATTAATAAAAAAAAAAAAATACGGACTTAGCAAAGTTGTACACCTAATATAATCAGAACGCTATTATCTGATCCAAGGGAAGGAAACACACTTTAACCAAGTAGAAATACCACCTAGTTTACTTATTGTACCCATTAACCAGGGAGATTGTTGGCACCAAAAAATAAAACAAGCAACATTTACAATAATATCGGTACTAAACCACTGCTTAGAAAAAAAACCGAAAGCAAACAACAGAATATAATACACAGGCATAAATGTACCATAGTGCTCCAAGTTGTTGCCGCTGAACAGAGAGTAACCTATTTGATGACCAACTTGCCCTAAGTTGCTGACGCTGACTGACTGACCACAAGAAGTAGGTGCTGACCAAGTTGCATAAATCAAACCGTAAAGTTACCTAGTCATTAAACTATGAAACTACACAACGTATTACTATCCAAAAGTATTTAAGACATGCTATTATCACCAATGCAAATATAGCATGCAAAACTTACTTAAAGGTAAGTGAAGGTAAGTAACTTGTAACTTTTTGTCCGAGAAAAGGTCGCAGTCAAAAACAAATTCTTTTCTTTAAAAGCCTGTATTACAAATAAAACAAAATGCCTCGACAAGCCAGTGCTTCGTATAAGCAGCAAAGGTCGGCAGGTTTTTGCAATTATAAGGTAGATTTTTAAAAATTAAGAGGAATGAGAATTGTTTGCTCTAATTACATCTCTAGATGCGATAATTCGTAGAATTAGAGCGAACACAGTAGGTTCAAATTCGTAGGGATCATATTCAGCATACTAGAATTTACGGATAATAACCACAAAGATGGGAATGACCTAGTTACCCTTTAAGGCACCGTAAAAAAGAATTAAACCAATTAAAATTTATCAAGCTTCTTCATACGGTCGTACATGGTGTTCAGTTATCGAGCTTGACTCCACCTTCTTCATACGCTCGTATGGCTTTATTGCCTATCACAGAAATGTAACCGTTAAACGACATCTTACCATATGGTCAAAAAAACCCTAAGACCATTTATTGAGGCAACACTATCCAAAATGGGATTTTTAAAGAGTAACTTACATTTTTAAATTTACTTATTTTTTTATTTATTTATTTAACAATTTAACAATGACCTCCCAAATACAATTTAATAGGTAACTATATTAGGTAAGACAAATTCAATGATGTTCGATTTATTACATTAAGAAAGAGTTTAGGGCATACTAAACGAGTACGATTATCCTCGTAAGGGATAAGAGGTTATAGTTTTTACATATACTACAAAAAAAGGATCATGTTACTATGATTGGATCTTCGGATAGATACCGATAGAGGTCGGAAGGGCCTATTTATTCTATAAAGGACGGTAAAAAATAGTTGATTCGAAAGGTATTTGGATTCAACCATACCATAAACAAGCTTAAGTGGAAGTATTTTTTTTTATATTAACTCTGCTTTTATTTATTGAATCCTCTTAAATAAGAGCTAACAATATGTTTAAAAATCTTAACTAATACAATTTTTTTCTAAACAGTCGTTTTAATTTTTTTCCAACTGTTCCGAGATTAAGCGTCCCTATAAATTTCTTCGCTGGGTTGGTAGGTCTCTTCGTCGGAGACGGGAATGACTGCTGAGCTGGGTTAGATTTCTCGCTAGGTGGTTGGGATGCGAGGAAAGCTTGCCATGATATTTTTTCGTAAGCTCTTTGATTTCATTGGTGACTGTTGGAATATTTAAATCTCGATGGATGTTTTCGTTTCGAACATACCACGGTGCCCCAGTGATAGTTCTCAGAATCTTTGATTGTGCTCGCTGTATGATGTCAATATTGCTGTTGCTGGCGTTGCCCCATAGCTGTGCGCCATAGGTCCAGATGGGTTTCAATACTGCATTTTAGAGTAAGACCTTGTGGTCCAGGCTGAGCGGAGAGCCAGCGTTGATGAGCCAGTGTAAGTTGTTGCCTTTGAGCTTAAGATGGGTTTTTTTTCGCTTCAATGTGCCTGCGCCATGTGAGTCTTCTGTCGAGGTGTACTCCTAGGCACGTTACCTCATCTGCTTTGAGGAATGGTATGTTGTTCAACAAAAGTGGTGGGCAATCTTGTCTGTTCAGCGTAAATGTCACGTGCTTGCATTTTTCCTCGTTTACTTTTACTCGCTAGTCAGAGAGCCACTTCTCAGTGTCTATGCCAGCAATGCCAGCTGTGCTGTAGCTCGGATTGGGGACCTTGAATGGCTAAGGATAGCTGTATCGTCGCAAACATGGACACTGTTAGGCAAATATTTGTAGGAATGTCAGCAGTATAGATGAGGTATAATGTTGGCCCAAGAACGCTGCCTTGGGGGACTCCAGCCTTAATTTCGTGGTCAGTGGAAGTAGCAGTGTTGCACCGCACTGCAAACTTTCTGTCATATAGGTATGACTTTAGAAGTTTGTGTATGCTTCCGGGTAAAGCTGTTTTAACTTTAAACATTAGGCCGTCTAGCCAGACTCTGTCGAATGCTTGGTATACGTCTAGAAATACGGCTGTACAGTATTCTCGATTTTCAAATGCAGTTATTATCTCCGCTGTTATTCGATTCACCTATTCAATGGTTCCGTAGCTTTAGCGAAAGCCAAATTGATGGGCTGGGATTATATTGTAGGCTCTCAGGTGTGGATTCAGTCGGATTAGCACGCATTTTTCGAATAGTTTCGATATACATGAGAGTAGACTTATTGGTCGGTAGGATGAGGGAATCAGGCTTCGGAATCATTATGATAATCGATCTCTTCCATCGTTGTGGAAAGTAGCCAAGTTTTGTGATGGCATTAAAGAGCTACATTAGGTAGTGAACTGCAGAATGTGGCAGCTCGATGATCATTTCCGAATAATAAGGTCCTAGCCGGGGAATTTTTTCGGGCTGAAATTTTCTTTAATTATGTTACATATTTCTTTTGGACGAAACACAATTGGGGTGTGTTGCTGGTTGCAGTTTGCGTTTAAAGTCGGTAGCGCAAATGTGGTAGTAGCCTCGTTTGGCGTAAATACATTTTGTAGGTGAGCGGCAAATGTGGTGGCTCTATCTGCATCACTACGTGCCCAGCCGCCTGAGGAATTCCTTATGGGCAAAACGGTTTCAATCGGTGGGCGAAGGATTCGGTGGGCTCTCCACAGTGACTTATGTTTAATACCTGTTGGTGAAAGTTGCTCTATATATCGGCTCTGAGCGTATTCTTTCTCTTGTTTCAGAGCGTTGGTCAGCTTCCGTCTGGCTATTTTTAGCTTTTGTTTTGCAGATGGTGATCTGGAGGATTGCCATTCTCTACGTAAGCGTCGTTTTGCGCGAACGAGTTGCTTGATTTGTGCGTTAGTCTTATTCGGATTAATTGTAACGTTTGTGGTTTAAGGTGTTGCATTTCGAGCTGCTTCCGTAAGAATGGATTCCAGTATTCCTGTGCAGCTCTCTATATCAGGTTCAGTATTGAGTTTTGGGTTAAGCTCAATGTGTGATCTTATATTTAGTTTACACCTTAGCCAGTTCGATTTGTGCGAAGTCAGTCTGTAAGGTGGTTTTACGTTTTCTGGGTACCGGCTGAGATGAATTAGTACAGGCGAGTGATCAGATGACAGATCTGGTAGACATTCAGCTCTAACCAAACTGCGAGAAATATTTTTCCTGACTGCGAAGTCAATCAAGTCAGGCAGCTTATTGAGGTCTGATGGCCAGTATGTGGGCCTCCTAGGGGAAACAGGATCAAGTTTATTAGTGGCTTTAATTAAAGCCTTATAAAGCTGTTTTCCTTTTGGATTCACAAGGCGCGATCCCCAGTGAGTATGTTTCGTATTGTAGTCGCCTGCTTCAATGAAGTGTGGTCCTAGTGCATGGAAGAAATCAAGGAATTGGTCTTCCAATATTGTGAAACGAGGTGGGGGGGGGAGGCAGTATACGGCCGCTAGTCTGAGGTGAGTGTTGTCCTCCAGCTGTATATTGAAAGATGTGGCCTGTAGATGAATTTCAGCAATCTCTTTGTAAAAGTGGTGCTTCATACGGTTCCTAATTAGAATGCCGGTCCCACCGTTTGCTCTACCATCGGGGTGATTTGTACCATAGAAGTTGTAATCTTTTATTTGGAAATTGTATTTGCTTGTTAGATGAGTTTCCGAAAGAAACATTACGTCGATATGCTTGTCATGTGGGAATTGAGCTAGCTCAAGTTTGCGCTGTGAGACGCCATTGGCGTTCCACGAAGCTATGCGTAAGGTAGCCATTATTTATTTTGTTGTTGGGCGACAAGCATTTGTATCAATAGGTTTTGATTACGCATCATGTCTTGAATGGTGGTTCGCATAAATGTCATGAATTCCATCATGCTCTGTTGTAAGGCTTGCATCATAGCTTCAGTTTTCGTTTCTTGCTGCTCAGATGGCCTATAGTTTTGTTGTGTGTCCAATTTTGTGTGTTCTTCATGTGAGGTTTGGGAGTTTTGGGTTGGAGGCGTCATACCTGATTTTAAAACGTTTGCAAAACTTATCTTGTTAAAGCTTGGTATAGTCCAGGGAGCAATACTTGTTGGTTTGGAAAAAGTACTTCTGGATTTATTTCCGATGGTGTAAGCGTAGCTGTTCCTTGGTGTACCCGTGCCGTGTTCATTCTTTTGTGGAGACGGGGTTTCAGCTCTTTGTAGATTGGACAGCCTCTGTAGTTTGCTGTGTGATTACCCCCACAGTTACCGCACTTTTTCGCGCTTGCATTTTCTTTATTAGCTTGGCAGTGTGTGGAGACGTGGAGATCTCCACAGACTACACACACTGGGCGAAATGTGCAATACGATCTCGTATGGCCGTATTCTTGGCAGTTCATACATTGAACAGGAGCATTACGTTTATGCGGCTCTTCTACTGTAATCCTACGGTGCAGAAGGAGCTGGAGTTTATAAATTGGATGAACCTCGTTTTTTTTAGATGCTTGTTTTATGGTTTAAGCTCAATCTTAAAGAGTGGTTGCGGCTGCCTGTTTCTGTTTTTAATATTGTGTGCGCTTTTGACGCAAAATCCCTTTTCCATTAGCGCCTCAGCTATCTCTTCGGGCTTTACATCAGGCTCAGTAATACTTGTAGACCCTTGCTACTTTTAAGCTAGTAGGTGTAAAAGCATGTTTTGTTTGCAGTAAGATGGTTTGTGACTTTTCTGTAGTTTTCCTCCGTTTTCGTTTGAAGTTTGATTTCATTAATAGTACCTCTTATGAGGGGTATTATATAAAAGCTATCTTTTCCAATAAGGCCAATTAAAGAATATACCAAACCGTTTGTGCTCTTCTCGCGGATGTAAATTGGGGGAGGCTTTATTTTCTTTGGTTCGTTATCGATGGATTTCAGTGGCACGTCCTCGTTGGCAAATCTGTTGTTATTTGCGGGCGCTTCATTGTTGATCAAGGTAGTATTGTCGCGTATATTTTTCGACTTGTTTTCTGTATCGGAAGTTTTAGGGCAAAGCTTCCGCTTTATTGTAATGTAGCGGTCCAGTCCAGTCTGCGAGGCCGACCCAACTTTTTTGTTTGCGTTTTGTTTTGCTAGTTGTGCAGCAGTGCCGTTTGGCTCTTGGGCTTTTGTTTTTGTATTCGCTGACTCAGTAAAAGCGTGAGCGGGTGCAGCCAATGGCAAAGTTGAGCGGACTGTCGATATTGCTCCAGTTGTTGTTGTTGCAGATAGCTGAGCTTGTGTCGGAGCTAGAAGTGCCGGAGAGCAAGAGCGCGCTCTTTCTTGATTTGTTGGTACAAGAAGGTTCGTTGGGTTATGGGTTATTGGCCGCTCGTTGTCTTCGTTTGCAGGTGTCGCGGAGACATAAGAAAAGTACGCGTTGTTTCGTTGTAATGAGACCCGGCGATCGTCTTGCTCTCGTTGTCGCTGAGCGCGAGCGTCGTTCTGGCTCATAGTGCTTTTTTTATTTATTTGTTTGAAACTATTATTTATACTATTTCAAACGCAGAATATGTATTCGGCCGGAGCGTCTTTTTCGCTTTCGATATATTTATTTGTTTTTTATTGATAACCATTCACTTCACTAGAATCAATTGATTTTATAGGAGCTCGATGAAAACACGTCTTCACGCATCAGCATACGAAAAGCCACTGAAGCATGACCCCAACACAATTTCATAATTTGAGCCGGCATTGATATGGTGGAAAACGAATGTCGCGGTCCCAGTTTAAATTGACCACTGCAAATAATAGGAACATCTTTTTCACAGATTAAATACTATTTTGATGTGTAGAGTATTGCGGACTCCTAACGCAAGAACAGTATTCGAGAACTGGACGATCTACCGTGATCTATATAGTCCTGGTGGTAAAAGGAATGTCAAATTCTTTTGACTAACACTTAATAAAGGATAAAATTCCCCTGGCTTTATTCATTTTCATCCTTCCAAAAGAGGATGAAAAGCCATAAGCTTGCATTTAGAGCTGTTAAGGAAGAGAAGGTTTTTGAAGACCGTTGAAAGAGAGTATAAACAGCAGTTTTCTAGATGGCTACCCTGTGGAACACCCAATAAAACTTAAATAACGTTTGTCTTGGCGTTTTTATATAAAACACGATGAGTTTGGCTTAAAAGGGAAGAAGCAATCCACTTTAGAATATTCGGTAAAAAACTAATGAGCGAAAGTTTCCCTAACATGAGCTACTGATTAACTGAATCAATCTACTCATTAACTGAATTTCTAAATTACGTCTGTTTGCAAGTGATTAAAATTTAATATAAAGGTTTCTAAAGCACTGTTATTAGGCATCACCTTGATTAAATTGAATTTACCGCAGGGGGCGATAACCTGATGACCAATTTTTTGTTACCCTTTATTTGTAAGTTTTCCTAAAACATTAATTAAAAAATATTCCTTATTTTTACAGCAACCATTCATGTTTTATTTTAAAGAGAATTGATTCTAGTATAATAGAAAAAAAAATAAAGCTGCAGCTCAAATGGTTTAGACATTATTGAACATTGACGGTGAGTATAGGGGGGGCGCTAACTAAATGAAAATATACAAAGAGACCTTTACATCAGATCCGTCAACAACATGAGCAAATTAACGTCACACCCCAACCACCTTGCGAGAAGTTTAACTCGGGTTTAAAACCGATCCCGACTTCGCCGCAACAACCTTCCGAACCAGCGCTGATTATTAGGTCCTTTTTTTGCAGACCAAAGTTAAAAAGACTGTTGAAAATCGTTTAAAATTAAGATTAACTTATTGTTAGTCACATAATTTCAGAGAAGATCCAATAAATACAGCAAAGTTAAAAAAAAATCTACAATGGCAAACGGCATAAAGGAGCAAACCAACAGTATCGTGGGAGCCTTTGGAGTGTAGTAGCAGGTGCAGCGGACCAGAGGGAGACAAAGAAGTTCCACAAAAAGGTAAAGCCAAAAAGACCAATCAGCAGATAGAGATTAGAAAGCTAAACAAAGAATTGCTTTGGCAGCTTTGTTTTTGATTACAAGGCAAAATGAAATCGCGAAGTCAAAAATAAACGATTAGGGGCGTCAAAACAAGCTTCCAAATTTTGGAATTTGTAATAGGAATACAGAAATAAAGCCAGAAGTAAAGTAAAATGCGCGGATTAGAACGATAGAACGTCCAAGTTACCAGGACAGGATCAAAAGAACGGTTCGAGATCCTCCGATTAAAACACTTGTGCAGAGGTTTGAGATCAAGGTGGGTAAGTATTGATAAACGAGAGGAAGTCTAGGTAGGATGACAGCAGCGAGAGCAGTTTTCAGGAGTGGAACCCAGGTAAAGTAGTCTAGCTTGACCAAAAATAGGTCTAATCCAAAATCCTAGTCAAGAGGCAGACGCGTATCAATCTCCCATCAGCCGTAACGAAAGGCGAGAATCGACAATAGCCAGGAACGGGAAGCCCGTGAACTCGGACCCACTGAGGAGGTCAGACAGAGTGAGACACGGAGGCTTCCGGCGAGTATGCTCACCGAATACTAACCATTAGCCAGACACGACTCTAGCAAAGCTTGCGCTTAAGGGTTTGAGCTTACAAAGGAACAGGGGAGGAAATGATCGTTCAGATTTGACGGAATGAAAATTAAAATTGGTCGGTGAGATAGGTAAGAGACGAACCCCATCAGGTTCCGCCACCACAGCGATTTTTAATATCAGGGTTGGCCGGTAAGATGGAAATTATGACCGCGGTTGCGGAGTGCCGAGCAGTTCGTGGGATGTTCGGTCTCGGGGGATGTTCGGTCACTATTTTGTCCTGGATTTCGCAGGAATCGTGAAGAAATCAATGATTTTCTTCCGAAGGAAATTAAATGGAAGCAAAAGAAAAAGCATCAGGAGGCCTTTTGAAAGACGGAAGAGGAGATTAGTGACGGGCACAATTTTTAAGTTTTTGGATTTCAGCTTTTTAGTAACTCTTTTACCATACGTAAAAAACACAAGAAAATAAAAAATAAAACCAAACAAACAAAAAACAAATTGGTTTAAATTTTATTTAAAAAAAAAAATTAATATCATAAGCTGATCCATCTTATCCATCAGACGCGTTGGTTTGGAATGCACTACTGAAGTTCCAGCGAAAGCAGATTTCTAGTAATGGATTCGGGAAAGCCTAGGGTAAAGAAAAGAAAGAATCGGGCTTGGACGTAAACCAAGCCAACGGCAAACCCTGACTGACGTGTATCAGTCTGGTGTATGCCCGGCCACATCGAAAAGGTGGAAAATCGATAATTGTAAGAGACGGAAAGCCCGGATCCACTTAGGAGGCCAGTGTGTGAGCGATTGAGCTCGATAGAGGCAGAATAACATCCACATTGAGCCAAGGAGCATGGGCACAGGGGCTTCTGTCGAGGAGGCGACGAGGACGCCAAGGTGCACGCTTGCGGGAGCGGGCATACGGAACAACAACCCGAGCGGGATTCCTGACCGGCAAAGGCCACTGGTCACTTATCCCGCTGACAGCCACCAGAGACACTACCCCTTTTCAACCAACACGGAGCAGCGACCGGCCACAAGGAAAGGAGAGAAGAACAACATACAAGAGGGGTGAAAATCATCAACTCACCGCGGCACTGGAACGCCTGTCAGGCACTGGTCCGACAACTCCTTTTTTGTGTACGCGACGTTTGTCGACCAAAACACTGTGACTGACAAACATTGTGTAGGCCTGCACTGAAACAGAAGCAGAAGAAGAGCAAGGTACAACGCGTGTCCTTTAAGCGCACATTCGGAAAAATTCGTTGTATAAAGTTAAAGATTTACTTAAACAAAATCCAAAGTTGTTATTTCTGCCTACGGGAAATCACCATGAATCTGTAAATTTAGTGGAAACATATCCAATGAGTGTCCATTGACAGATCCACATTTCGACAGGGCTGGAAATATAGATATGCTAAGCAGCGACGAGCACTATTATTTATAACTATTAATTTATGAACCGGGGATTAACCGGAAAGAATACTGTGAATTTATTATGGAAAACTGGGACATCTTAAGGTTATGGCAACGACACAACACATGTGCCCAAAAAACATTTTTCATACCTCATCACTATGTCTGACAACAACAGCACCAAATTAAAAGTGGTTTTCGATGCCTTATGCAAAACCTCAAGCGGCAAGTCCTTAACGATATATAGGCTTCATAATTAATTTACAACGGGGAAACCATCCCTATGAATAACACTCCCAAATATCTAGGGCTTACCCTGGACCGCAGGCTCACATGGCGCCCTCACCTGATCAACAAGCGCAACCAGGCCAACCTACGACTTAAGCAACTGCACTGGCTCCTGAAGGTCCAAGCTCAAAGAAAAATTCAAACTGCTTATTTACAAAATAGTGCTGAAGCCAATCTGGATCTATGGGATACAGTTGTGGGGCACGGCAAGCTGTTCTAACCGCATCAGAATCCAGCGGTTTCAGAATAAATGCCTGAGAACAGTTTGTAACGCCCATCCGTACCACGATCACTCAATAATCCATTAAGAGCTTGGAATTCCATGGGTAGCAGAGGAGATCACCCGTCTCAGCGAAAGATACATAAAAAGACTGGACAACCACCTGGTCATCAACCTCCTCGATAATAACCAATCCCTAAGACGTCTGAAGAGGAAACACCCGCTTGACCTCCCCCACCAATAGACACCTAAGTCAACCTCATTAGATATACATTCCATGTACCTCCCTTAAGTCAAGGTCACCCCAAAACCATTTAATGATTGTCCACTCGGAAAGATTTTAAATACAAAATAAGAATGTTAAAAAAAAAAAAAAGAATGAATTTACGGTGGAAAGTGAAAATTTGCTACCGATATCCTAAATCAGCAACGAGAAAAATCCAAGACGAGTACCTAGAGCAACCATTCATGGTAATCGCAGCTTAATTAAAACTATTGGCAATATGCCTACAGCGGATGCAAATTAAGATAACCAACGTACTAAGTGATGATCGCCATAGAACAATCAGTCCAATCTTAGTATTACCAATTTATCTACGGCCACAACTTGACTAAATTCGATATAATCTACCACCCGAAAACATGCTACCAGTTGCATGAACCGATGTTTTTCAGCTTTAAAGAATGATGTCACTGCAAGCAAGCACAACAAATATGCATACCATTTTTCGGTAAACAAAACAACTGGTACCTTTGTATCAGCTTAATGTGTTCAGCATCATTCTAATTCCAATATGGGACGTAAAGATCTGGAGAACACATAATCTACAAACACCAGTTGATGGTATACTGACATTATTCTCTGGTTGCACAGCCTGCAACGCCAACATAAGCAAAACAATATTTGGCATCATGACAACCGAATTATGACCATACACACCAGAGACAAAGGAACAGTCGAAACAGTGGACTTCACCCGGCAAACTTGTTGCGAAGATGGACTGTCCCATCGGCCGGAAAAGTGATGGCCACCGTTTTCTGGGATTCACAAGGTGTGATCCATATCGACTACCCGGAGAAAGGCAAAACGATCACAGGGCAGTACTACGCCGAATTATTGGGCCGATTCGTCACGGAATTGAAGAAAATACGGCCCCACTTGGCAAAGGCACCGGCTCACAAGTCCGCCCTCAATAACGCCAAATTGGTCGATTAGGGCTACGAACTGCTGCCTCATCCAAGGTATTCTCCAGATTTGGACCCGTGCGACTTCTTTTTGTTTCCAAACTTGAAAAAGTCACTCGCCGGACAGAAATTTCAGTCGAATGAGGTGATAATCGGCGCCACGGAGGCGCATTTTGCAGACCTCGAGAAAAAGTATTTTTCAGACGGGTTAAAGAAATTGGAGCATCGCTGGGTCAAGTGTATCGAAAATAAATCACCACTTTTCCAAAATTTCTCTCAATCGTAAATGCGTAATGGTAGATGCCGAACCGAATAGGGATTGCAAGAGCTTTGGACTGTCGGCCCGACTAGTAGAAAGATAAGGCTAAGACTTCTTCTGGTCATGGCGCTCTATATATATTGAATTAATAATATTAATTTACCTCCAAATATAACATTACGCAAAGCAATACGGATAAACTTAATAGCCTTACCAACTAAAAAAAAAATTTAAAATTGGGTTTAAAAATATATATAAAAGGATTGGCTGCAACACTTAAACAAACTTGGCTCGGTCGCAGTTTATCGTGTCTGAAGGTGACTATTTTAGGAATTTACAACTTTGTGAAAACCAAGCTATAAACTTTGATTTTTCCCCACATGTGGCAGGAGTTCTTCAAAATCCTGTTCATAAGAATGGAACATATTTCAGATACAAATTATAGACGCATCTCTAAATTTTCAGAAATTCAAAATCTTTTTTTTTTAGTTTTATTTTTTTTAATTTTGAATTTTTTCTATACAGAACATCTGTTTCAGTGACTTGTAGAGCACCCATTTTGAAAATTGTCCAAATC
The DNA here is from genome assembly GCA_018150545.1 of Drosophila ercepeae. Classification (NCBI taxonomy): domain Eukaryota; kingdom Metazoa; phylum Arthropoda; class Insecta; order Diptera; family Drosophilidae; genus Drosophila; species Drosophila ercepeae. Next base: position 577,139 of record JAECWL010000097.1, on the reverse strand, counting down.
TACCCGATCTGAGAAATTTTGATCAGGAAAGGAAAGTATATTTTGACCTTATTATACAGTGCCGCTCACCTGAATAGGTTTGAAAAATCTTTCTTACATTTTGTTCTTTATCTTTGGTTCAATTGCGTTTTTTTCTATCATTTTTTTTGTGTTGAACCTTGAATTGCTTACTTACATTATTATGTACAGAAAAAAAAGTAACGGGACAAATGCAACGCTAATTCGGAATTTTGCTTTCATCGTGAAATTCGCACTATTTTTGTCTCATCTGAATAGGTTTTACACTTTTGGCTTCACTTTTTGTTTGACCGCGTGATTGAAAAGTTGATTTTTTTTGTATTCTAAAGTTAAAATCATCTTTTATCATTATACCCTTGAAAAAGGGTATTATAATTTTGTCCAGAATTGTGTAACGCATTAAAGGAAGCATCTCCGTCTGTTTCTATGCAAAAAATAGACAGTAGTTTTAAAGCTAGCGTTTTGAAATTTTTACCAGATCATTATTTTTGTTGCACGCAGATCAAGTTTAAGAATCGGTCGAATCGGACCACTATATCATATAGCTGCCATACAAACGACCGATATGAAAACAAGTCTTTGAATGGAAAACTTTTTTGTTTTCCAAGCTATTGCAACCGAATTCAACATTTATTCATTTGACATAGCTATACACGATTTGCGAAAGTTTGGTCCGGATTGGACCACTATATCATATAGCTGCCATACAAACGACCGATATGAAAACAAGTCTTTGTATGGAAAATTTTTTTGTTTTCCAACCTATTGCAACCGAATTCAATATTTATTCATTTGACATAGCCATACACGATTTGTAAAAGTTTGGTCCGGATCGGATATATATCATATAGCTGCCATATAAACGACCGATATGAAAACAAGTCTTTGTATGGAAAACTTTTTTGTTTTCAAGGGTATACCATCTTCGGCAAGCCGAAGATAACTTTTCTCACTTGTTATACCCTTGAAAAAGGGTATTATAATTTTGTCCAGAAATGTGTAACGCATTAAAGGAAGCATCTCCGACCCCACAAAGTATATATATTCTTGATCAGCATCAACAGCCGAGTCGATATAGCCATGTCCGTCTGTCCGTCTGTTTCTATGCAAAAAATAGACAGTAGTTTTAAAGCTAGCGTTTTGAAATTTTTACCAGATCATTATTTTTGTTGCACGCAGATCAAGTTTAAGAATCGGTTGGATCGGACCACTATATCATATAGCTGCCATACAAACGACCGATATGAAAACAAGTCTTTGTATGGGAAACTTTTTTGTTTTCCAAGCTATTGCAACTGAATTCAACATTTATGCATTTGACATAGCCATACACGATTTGTGAAAGTTTGGTCCGGATCGGACCACTATATCATATAGCTGCCATACAAACGACCGATATGAAAACAAGTCTTTGTATGGAAAACTTTTTTGTTTTCCAAGCTATTGCAACTGAATTCAACATTTATTTATTTGACATAGTTATACACGATTTGTGAAAGTTTGGTCCGGATCGGACCACTATATCATATAGCTGCCATACAAACGACCGATATGAAAACAAGTCTTTGTATGGAAAACTTTTTTGTTTTCAAGGGTATACCATCTTCGGCAAGCCGAAGATAACTTTTCTCACTTGTTTTTTTCTAAAATGGGCCGCGGAAAACCTTTAACCGATTTTGAAAAAGGTCAAATAAAACGCTAAAACGTTGTGAGTAATTCCGTAATGAAGCCGACTATGGAAAAAAATGAAAGGAGGAAAAAAATATGCAACAACATCATCAGAGAGGCGACTTATCCTACGAACTGCCTCAAATTCCCACCTTTTCGCTGGAAAAATTAAGAAAAAATGCGGCGTAAATGCTAGTGTGGCCACGGTAAAACGAATTATTCAAAGTGCCAAATATTTGAAGAGATTAAAAATTAAAAAAAAAAACCACCTCTCAATGAATGATGCTCGTAAGGAAGCACGACTTCGATTTGCCCGAGAACACATAACGTGGAACAAGGAGTGGAAGACGGTGGTTTTATCCGATGAAAAGAAGTTCAACCTCGATGGACCGGATGGCTATAACTACTATTTCCATGATATAAGAAAGGAAGAATGTTTTTTAAGCCGTCATCACACTTGTGCAGGTGGTGTAATGGTGTGGGGAGCCATATCTTTCTATGGAACGTGCGAGCTCCAGTTTGTCACCTCGAAAATGAACGCAAACGTGTATAAGACTGTGCTTCAAAAGGCTTTTCCTCAGTTTTCTGAGATTTATGGTCATATTCAATGGACGTACCAACATGACAAGGCTCCCATCCATACGGCTCGGATTAACAGTGGATTAAAGACCATAACTTTAAATTGCTCGAGTGGCCGCCTTACTCCCCTGACATTAACATTATTGAAAGCATTTGGGGACTTTTCTCCAGGAGAGTGTACGAAGGAGGAAGACAATGACACTGGGACCCTAGTTGAAGCAATTAAAAAAGCCTGGTTAACAATTTCACTAAATGAAATTAAAAAATATGTATTATGATTCCTTACCAAACCGTATGTTTGAAATAATTAAAAGCAAGGGTAGCCATACCAAATACTAAATAATGCTAAAACATTGCACTTTGTTATTTAAAATACCCAGTGCCTTGAAATTTTGCTTTGTTACTAATAAATTAAATAGTTTTAGTGGTCAAACCTATTCAGTTGAGCCAAAAAAATGGAGATTTTTTTTTGTTTTTGAAAAAATAAATTAAAATGATATAAAAACAAAACTAAGAGATCAGAAACTTTGTTATTTAAGAAATGACAGATTTTTTCATACATAAAAATGTATTTCCCTTAACTCGGATTTTATATAACTAAGATACAACGTTTCAAATCTGAACAAATAGTCAAACCTATTCAGTTGATGGGCACTATATAACGTCATGTGCATACAAAAATACCAGAAATTTTGTAAAGGCAAAACACGTGTCATAATAAAGAGGCTAAAGAGTAACAAACCATAATGGCTTCTGTAAAATTATAAGCAGTTCAAGAAAATGTATTTTTTACGTACTTTTAAATCGCAAGTCTTATTTAATAAAAGATTGCTAGGCTTTAAATCCCGGTGTAATACGTTTGCCGAATGTATATACTTTAATCCGCGTAATATCTGGTATAGGAAGTAGCAAATGTGATCATTGCTTAGCCTCTGAAATTAAAAATAAAATAATTAGTTTTATTTACACTAACAACTGTTTACTGATACATAATGTTAAAAATTAATATTTAATTATTGTTAGAATAACGAGATAAGAATACGAATCTTTGTCTTCAGCCATTACTTTGAAGGTTGGAAAGGGACGAACCGATGGTCCAAACGGAGAGAGTTTCAAGGAGTTCGTCGATCATTTGTACCCTATATTCGTCTTTCCGATAGATATTTTTTTAACATTTAAAAAACCAAGAGAAGAAAGCTAACTTCGGATGGTGTCAAAGTTTATTTATGCTTGCAGTTCAACGAGGAACCTTAGAAGAAATTCAGATTCAGACCAGTTCCTTATTTTATATAATTGTATAAAAATTGAAAAAAGTCCTAAAATCGACGACTTGGCCAGTGCCATGACATGTATCACGTTTTAAAGGCAGAGTGCCGAATTCATTATGCAATCCATTGATATTCTATTCTATTATAAAACTATTAGCACGTAGCCATAAGACTGCGGGGTATCGATAAAAAAAACGTGTGATACGTGGTCGGGTCAATAAGTCCGTGACTATTTGAATGAAACACAGGTTTTTAGATAAAAAGTTATTTTATTTTTCAACGTAGTCTCCTTTGAGCTCTATACACTTAGACCAACGTTTCTCCAATTTTTTTATCCCTTCCAAAAAATATGATTTGTCGAGGTCTTCAAAATAGGCATTTGTTTGTGAGATGACTTCGTGATTGGAGGCAAATCCAATAATACAAGAAATAGTCACACGGGGCTAGATCGGGTGAATAGGCCGGATGAGGGAGCAATTCGTAGCCCATTTCATGGAATTTTGCCATGGAAACTGCACATGTGTGCACCCGTGCATTGTCCTGGTGGAAAAGAACTTTTTTCTTGGCCAAGTGCGGTCGCTTTTTTTTCAATGCCTCATCGAATCGACCCAATAAGTTTCTGTAATATTCACCATTGATTGTTTTTCCTTTTTGAAGGTAGTCAATGTGGATAATACCGCGTGCATCCTTCATTGGCTGACAAACCCACCTTTGCCTTCTTTGGCGCCGATTCATCCCGAGAAACCCACTGTTTTGACTGCTGTTTGGTCTCCGGTGTGTTGTGGTGGATCCACGTTTCGTCCACGGTTACGAAACGGCTAAACATTCCTGCGAAATTGTCACACGGTTGCATTTGTGGTCGATTGTGAGCAAACGCGGCACCCATCTTGCGGAAAGCTTTCTCATACCCAAATGATCATTCAAAATTGAAACCACTGAGCCATGTGAAATGCCTACGGCTTCCACAATCTCTCTCACTTTTAATCGCTGATCGGCTAAAACCATATCGTGGATTTTTTCAATTGTTTCGGATGTGGAAACCTCAACTGGGCGTCCAGAACGTTCGGCATCTTCCGTGCTTGTACGGCCACATCGGAATTCAGTAAACCACTTTTTTACCATGGAAATGGATGGTGCAGAGTCTTCATAATATTTATCAAGCTTGGCTTTGGTTTGCGTAATGGATTTTTTCCTCAATAAATAAATTCACCTTTTTCCATTTTCCTCTCAGTCAACGCGGTAGTCTGATATTAACGGCTGTCAAAAACAAACTAAATGTCGCAGCTTGTTCAATTTTTGACAAGAGTCAACTGACAAATGACTGTTGACGGGAGCAGTGTTACCATTTCAATTAAGAGGCGGGAAATTCAAAAAGTCACGGACTTATTGACCCGCCCTCGTATTTACATCTGTGAAGTTCACACTATCACAGTTGTGAAATAGTAGGCCCTCTGCCTTGGTATTCTAGAGTCTTTCTAGTTAGATTCAATGTTGGGGCTTGAGCCCAAATCTCTTGAGACCTAGAGGCATTAGTACGCTGTCTGAACCTGGACGAGGAGTATACGTCCATAGGTTCCAAAGGGTATTTTGTTCCTGATTTTTATTCTTTGGTTTGTTTACAAAATGAGAGTTTCCTGACCGAGCTCTTCTCTGTTTTGTCCATTTTACCTTTCGTATGAACGATTTTGCTGCTTTCTGTAGCCTGTGTCCGTTCCTTAACGGTTTTGGCATACGAGTTGGCGACCATGCTTCTATCCGTACTTAATTCTGCCTCTGCTTGAGCTTTTAGTATTTGGGCTGGGCCGCGAATACAACTGACCTGGGCAACTTCTTCAGCCCGGAAATGAAAGCATAAAGTGCCTCCTCGTCGGTCCTTACAATTTTGTTTGTCATGAGAGTCAATTTTTTTTCGACTTCGTCGTTATATTTCATAAAACTTAAGTCGCCTTGCCGGACCATATCTAGTCCCTGGCGTAGAAGTTGTAAAGGTGTCTTTTCGGCTTAAGTACAATCTAACCCTACTATAATAGCATCTTAATAATAGCGCTCTTGCTGGCCCCTGATTTTTTTCCTAATTATGGTCAAAGCTTGATAATGTGGTACCAAAGGGCTTTAAAAGTTCATACGGTAGCTGATTGCCTCCATGACGCATATTCCTCTTGGAAACCATTAAACTCGGGGATCGATTACTTGGTACGTTACTATTGGGTTAACCGAAAAGAAACCGGTGATTTTGCATACAAACGGCGTTAAAATTTGCATTCTTTTATTTGTCAGCTGCCACTTTTAGCTTGCATTAAAATAAAAGGGCGTATTATTGTTTATATTTTTGTTTGGCGTCAATTCTATGAAGAAAAGAACATTTTCGTCATATTTTACATTATTATTTCCGTAAAGGAAAAAATGGAGCTCACGTTGCTCAGGTTGCGTGATGTGTATTGTGACAAAGCCTTAAAAAAACACAGTATCGAAGTTGGTTTGTCAAATTCCGTTCGGCTGAAGGAAGGCACGTTCCGGTCCAAGTGAAGTTGATTTTGACGATATCAAGAATTCATCCAATCGGATCGTCAATTAAACATACCACAATCGAACTGGACAATTGGACTGGTAAATCCATTCAACGTTTCTGACATGCATCGTAAAAGCAATGAATATGATCCAGTTTTGAAGCTCATAACTGGAGATAAATAATAAATTGTTTACAATAACGTCAACCTGTCTAAACGTGCACTCATTGTGTTTAGGTAAGCTTGGAAGTGCGCCTGTTACTAGGACAAGGCTTTCCTGACAGCAGTCTACTAGTGTAGTGAATTTCTCGGCCAAGGTTTGGGGTGTCAATAGATACCTATATATTTTTGAGTTGAATGCGAGGGCTGCTATATATATTTCTGGCCTAGGTAACACTAAGTGTTGCCAGGTGCAATCTGACATTTCCATTGGAAAGTATGACTTTTTTTTAGCATAACACAACTCAGAACGTTTTGTCATTTAATCATGAATTGCCAAAAAATGGAATTAACTCGTGAACATTTTCGTGCGATCATTTTTCTCAACTTTCGACGTGGATTATCACGACACTAAGTGCATCGATGAACTAAAATCTTTGTATGACTATGAAGCACCATCCTATAGCACTGTGAAAAACTGGTACAACGAATTTAATCGTGGCCGACGCTCGCTCAAAAACGAATTCCGTGAAGGTCGTCCAAAAACAGCCGTTGGCCAGAAAACATCGATGCCGTACGTGAACTGACAATGCAAGACCGTCATGTAACATACCTTCAGATAGAGGCATGCCAATGCATTTCTCCCACCAGCATACATTCGATATTGCATGAACACCTGGCCGTAAAAAAGGTTTGTTTTTGTTGGATCCCGCAAAATTTGACAATCGCTCCAAAAAAGGCTCGTTTGGATTGGTGTAAAGAAATACTGAAAAAATACGATCGCGGTGCTTCAAAAGACGTTTATAAGATCATCACAGGTGACGAATAATGAATATATGCGTATGAACCCGAAAAAAAACAGCAATCGACCGTGTGGGTCTTCCAGGACGAACCAAATCCAACGAAAGTTGTTCGTGGAAGAAGCACATCAAAGCAAATGGTCGCCTGTTTCTTCGGCAAAACTGGTCATGTGGCGACTATTCCGCTTAAGCAACGTAGGACGGTCAATTCTGAGTGGTATACCACCATTTGTTTACCTGAAGTCTTCGGAGAAATTCGAAAAACGAACAAGAGAAGACGAATCATTGTGCACCATGACAATGCGAGCTCTCACACATTGGATCAAACCAGCGCCTTTTTGACCGGCCAAAACGTCGAATTGATGGGTCATCCGCCGTACAGCCCTGACTTCTTTTTATTCCCACACATCAAGAAAATAATGCGTGGTCAACGATTTTCGCCGCCAGTAGATTCTGTTGAAGCATTCAAAAACCATGTTTTGGAGGTGTCTCAATCGGAGTGTAAAAAGTGCTTCGAAAATTGGTTTGAGCGCATGCAGAAGTGTATAAATCTTGATGGAGAATATTTTGAAAATTTTGAAATAAAACCATTTTTGTTGATAAATATTCGTATTTTCATTATTAGGCCAGAAATATATATAGCAGCGCTCGTATCACGTAATCAATGCACAGTGATGCCAATCTAGTCAGTCGGATAAAACCGACTTTGCTGAACCTTTAAAACCACATGCATCAACATTCAGTAAGGGTATACAAAATAAATATGTTACTACGGATGGATTGAAAATCTGTCTAATAGGACACAATTTAAATTGTAATGAGACGACCATCAAAAATAAAATAAGGGAACTTCTGGCATCCAAAGTCATACGTCAAAGCTGTTCCCTTTGCGAGCCGAATGGTGAAAGATGGCAGCAATCGGATTTTGTATAGTATACGGTTTTTATGAAATCAGTCTCATTACTTCATTGTCACACCTCGTATATTTAATATTCAATCAGCCAATCAATTTTAAGACCCTCTTTCTCCGAAAGCAGATTGTTCTTGGATACTCTGATGGTAAAACCAGTCTATTCTGCCCCATGCCATTGAGTAAACCTCTTTTAAAAATGTTCTTATCTCTGGAAACTTTGATCTTTCGCCATATGGAGATGAAATATCTCTATACAAAAAAGGGGACAAATCGAATGCTATCACTTATAGAAGCATCTCTAAATTGTCAGCAATTTGAATTTTTTTTTTTTAATTAGTCACGCGACATTTATAAAACCTCCGCAATTCAAATATTTCTCCATGCCAAGTCATCACAAGCCTTTTGGAACTGACGTATTTTATTACAGATGGCTTTCGAAATGACCTTTAAAGAGACTTTAACAAATCATTTGATTCCATTAATCACTCCCTTTTTAGGTAAACTTAATCTTCAGACATCATGAGTCCCCCAAGGAAACCATCCATGTTAATGTATGACTTGCACCCTTACGAACTCCGTGGTACTTATGCCTTTTTTATTTGTCAAGCTTTCACCAGGGTACGTAGTTTCTTGAATTGCCTTAGAAAGATTAATTTATTTCAACGATATTTCTTTCCTTTTAGATTTAAAATATTTATATTTCTATACGAGATGTGTTCAAAAAGTATCGCGAATTTTGAATTTTCGCGGGTTAAATATAATCGAATTTCGATTTTTTTGTGGCTTTATGTTGGTACTCATGTCTGTCACTTATGGCGAAAAGCTCGGCCATTTTGAATGTTCACTTAATTGTTGACAGCTGCTTTGCTTGCATGTGTTTTGGATCGTCTTGGATTTTTCGTAGCAAAATTGCTCAATTGCGACCAAAAACAGCATCGCATAAACATTGCTAAAGAGATGTTGGACTCTGTTCGCGACGACCCAAATTTGCTCCATAGGGTCATAACTGGTGACGAATCGTGGGTTTATGGTTATGACGTGGAAACCAAAGCTCAATCATCTCCATGGAAGCTGACGCACGAACCAAGACCGAAAAAAGCGCGCCAAATTCTGTCAAATGTGAAAGTTTTACCAACAGTTTTCTTCGATTGCAGGGGCGTGGTGCATCATGAGTTCTAAACACAGGGTAGAACCGTCAATAAGGAATATTACCTGCAAGTTATGCGTAATTTGCGCGAAGTGGAAGAACAAAAATTGCCTTTTCAACTACCCTGCTCACACATCGTTGCTTGTGGGCGACTTTTTGGCCAAAAACAACACACTAATGATGCCGCAGCCACCGTATTCCCCAGATCTGGCCCCCGTCCATTTCTTGTTCCCTGAACTGAAGGGGCCCATGAAAGGATGATGTGACGCTACAATTGACGAGATAAAGACGGCATCGAAGGAGGAGCTGAACAAGATAAAACAAGTGAGAAAAGTTATCTTCGGCTTGCCGAAGATGGTATACCCTTGTAGATCTTTACAAAATTGCAATAAGTACTTATGTAAAAATCAGAAGTCTTTTTAAAATTATTGGTATGGCTATGTCAAATAAATAAATCTTGAATTCGGTTGCAATAGCTTGGAAAACAAAAAAGTTTTCCATACAAAGACTTGTTTTCATATCGGTCGTTTGTATGGCAGCTATATGATATAGTGGTCCGATTCGACCGATTTTTAAACTTGATCTGCGTGCAACAAAAATAATGATCTGGTAAAAATTTCAAAACGCTATCTTTAAAACTACTGTCTATTTTTTGCATAGAAACAGACGGACAGACGGAAATGCCATACCGACTCGGCTGTTGATGCTGATCAAGAATATATATACTTTGTGGGGTCGGAGATGCTTCCTTTAATGCGTTACAAATTTCTGGACAAAATTATAATACCCCCTGCAAGGGTATAAAAAAAAATGATTTTTTGAAGTGCTTCGAAGATTTGAAAACCGTTGGCACGAGTGCATAATATCTCATGAGGATTACTTTGAAGGGGGAAAAATAGATATTCATGAATAAATAAATAATTTTTTAAAAAACACAAGACTCGCGATGTTTTTTGAACACACCTCGTATATGGGCGAAGTTAAAAAAAATCAAAGGGTGTGGTGAGCTTGGCTTTATTTAATAAAGAACTAAAAACTTAAATGTTTCTATAGTCCGAGCGATACTGTACGGGTCATGTACCTGGACCTCACTATATTGAGTTCATCAAGACCGTATTGAATCTGTACAAGAGAATTTCTAGATATTCGCTATTCTCTATTTCTATAGCTTAACCACACTAGCAAACAATACACATGTGGAATATACTCATATTGTATTCACTCATGCTTATTTTACACATATATTATTATTACCTGTGTTTTCAATAGTTTATATAGGTCGGTCTCCATTAAACACTGCACAATATAAACATCCCTCATTTGCTCGACACTGTCTACTCTTAGAATGTCTCGAATATCAATAATCTGAAAATATTAAAATTAAAATAAAATTTACTTCCTTCTTATTTTAATCATTACGTTTTCATGTTTAAATCGAGTTAAAATTGTTATTTCCCTAAGAGTTCGTTGACAATATGTCTGGTGCTCAAAGGGTGAAATCTTTTTAATTGCGACCCTTTGGTTAGTTAACGTATCATCAGCAGACCTAGAAATACATGAAAAAAGGATCTATAATTAATTATTTTGTAATACATACTTATATTTTTAGTTTAAAATTAAATTTTTTATTTAAAAGGCAAAAACTTCATTTATCTTCTTTAAAAAAAATTACAAGGAATTGTAGCATGCCCAATCCTTTACATTATTTAAACTCCTATTCTTATTACTTGTATTTTTTATTTCAGTCCGTGTGTATATGCAGTCACGTTAGCATACATATTATTTAAGCTCGATTCGTGTATTCAAATCTAACTGCGGTGCTGTTGCGAGCGCTGATCCTTTTATTTAGTTTCATCATGATTACATGATTTTTTAATCTTATCTATTGATGCGCTTGTAAGACGCCGCAGTCTGCGTTTGTAAGGCGCAGCTCAATGTTTATTGTTAAAAATAGTTTTGAGACCTGCGACTGCGAAAAAACCTCTTGCGTGGTTACATCTGATGACACTTGTAGCTACCCTTGCCAATCGCCACTCCTGTAAACGTCCTTATCTACAGGTCTCTAGCTGCAGCTACGCTGTTCAGTGACGTGTTTATTGCAGCCCATAATTTGTATGTTTTATGCTTTGCTTTCAAGTTCAACTACAGTTTCTTTAATATACCAATAAAAAAAAAATTTTTGTATGCTTCCGACGTTTTTTACATGGGCCTCTAGGGATAAGTGCTGATTGGATTGATTTTTATAGGACATTATACTATATAGTATATACTATACTATAGTATACTATATATATATATGATATATATATATATATCAGCCCCACCAAAATATAGTATATACATATATATATATATATATATATATATATTGGTGGGGCTAAAACTGAGTTCGAAGCCTTCACCACTTTATAGACCAGCTGATATTCTTTTTCCGATTTATCGTTTTGCTCAGTGTCATAAAATTTAAAGCCATTTTCATCAGCTGTAAAATTCGAATTTATAAAACGAAATAGCAATATTACTTCCCAGTTTAACTTGCTAAATTTTTCGTATTTACTTGATCCACATCAGCGTTTGCGATTTGGGGTCCGATTATACTCGCAGAGTTTTTCTTTTCAATGCCACTTTGCATTCTAACTTTAAACTGTTAGTATCTGAAACCCATCTAATACATAGCTCAAAACCGATGGCTCTTCAATGTTACCGACATATTTTTTTAATATTAAGCGAATATTTATGATACGATTTGACCAGGCTGTCAAGATCCTCCTCGGTGAATACCGTATGAGTTGGTTCCATATGCGTACAAACATATTTCGCGTAGCTTGCCCAGTTGTCCTGTTGTCTGTCAGCCTGTAGCGCCGCTAAGTTATATATGGTCGATGCCTGAGAGTAAGTATAACTAGAGAGAGATATGATGATAGTTCTGCAAGTGACTCGGCCGTAATAATATATCTTGGCATCTTTCTTATTATTGCGAAACGAATGAAGTCCGGGAGCTTATTTTGATCTGCTGGCCAGTAGGTAAGTCTACCCGGAGTCACGCAATCGAGCTGGTTTCGCGGGTTGATGAGCGTGTTGTAGAGTTGTTTGTCCTTTGTGAAAGTTGTGCTTGTCTGTTAGATGTGTCTCGAAGAGGAGCATGACGTCAATATTTTTTTCCGTGAGAGACGGACCCGGTTGTGGCGTAGTGTGTCTGATGTTTGTGGTCTGAGCGCGTATTGGATTTCCGCGTTCTTTTTAAACTATACAGCCACGCCAGTTCGCTGTGTGACTTTCACCAGTAAACCTTGATATGGCCATATTCTTGGCAGTTAGTATACTGCACTGGGCAATTGCGCTTGTGTGGCTCTTTCACTGGGATACGCCGATGCAGTATGATCTGTAGCTTGTAGATTGGGTGAACTTCATTTTTTTTTAGTGTCAGGTTCTCTGAACTTTGGTAAAATACTTTTCTTTACGCGCTTCTACGATTTTAGTAGTGGAAACAGTTCCCTCAATCCCTTTGAGAACAATCTGTAGGCCCCTTGCGCTTTTAAGTTGGTATGTATAAAAGTTTTTTCCTGCTTTATTTGGTTAGTGAACGATGGCTATCCTCGGTTTTAGAGTGAACCTTTATTTCATTTATGTTCCCTTTTCTTAAGGGGATTACGTAGAATAAGTTTTCTTCTATTAGTGCGGCTATTTTGTTCACTAATGCACTTGAGTTTTTTTTCGCAAATGTGTATTGGAGGAGGCTTAACCTTCTCAGGTTCCTCAGGACTTTCCCGGTTGTATTTTTTCACCAGTAGAATTTGCCAGCAGCTCAAATCTGTTGGTGTTTAATGAGACTACTAGTGAGGGAAAGCAAGATCGCGCTCTTTCTTGATTTGTTGGCAAAGTTACATTTTTCGGGTTAGGGGTGATTGACCGCTGTCTGTGTTCAGGCCCTCCTCTTTAAACTCGCAGAGATAATCACCAAACAGTTTTTACCAACTAGTTTCGACGACGTCACATAATGAAAACTATTGCAGACATCGCTCAGCAAATATAAACATGTTGAACACAACGCTTGAACCCGAAACTTCCATCCATCTGCCGATGCAGCTATTTTTCCGTCGCTGAGCAACATGGGATGGAATACCGTTCCATCCCATTGACATGTTTGTATGTTTTGCTTCGATGAATCAAGGGAGCCTTGGGTTTGCCCCTAAGAGCCGGAAAACCCAAAGATTTACACGAAACCTATGATTTCGCATTTAATGAAAAAGACAACATGTTGCGGGAAGATACAGAAAAAGAGATAGAACTAAACAAAGAAAGAATACAATGCCACAAAATATCCTCGTTCGAGAAACAGATTCAATCCCAATGGGAGGCATCCAAATTACAACAACAGAAGTGATCGATTGGACAGCAATTCAAGAGACAGATTTTACCAAAGCGAACGGTCTCAATAAATTTCTCTAATATACAACAGTCACCACGCCACAGTCGCATGGCTACAATGCCGAAAAAAGAATAAAAAAAATCAACGGTGCAATTCAGGCAGGGGAAATTATAATCTCAATAATTTGGAAGTAATGGGGGACCAAGAGCTACCTTACGTTGATGATTCATTTTTTCCCAAAGAAGGCTCGGAAAACCGACCGGCTACTTAAAGAAGTTCAATATGGGAGGATCGATCAATTTTTGAAGACCAATCCTTGGGACCCTTTAAACCCTTTAAAATTTCTCGTTGACTCGTTACGTCATTTTCTTTAAGGGGAGAAAAGCAGGTCTACAATTTTGAAAAAATCGAAAAAAAAAAGTTTTTGTTTTGTAAGAGGTGCTTTAGGGTCTTAGAAATAAAATACCAAAAAATGGATGCCGGCAAAAATGGGTAAATGCCCAAATTCATACGACGGCAGTGCCGCGCATGTATACCCCGAGTGCCACTTATGGGCCCGGGGCACGCTGTAATTTTTTAAACGCGTTTTTCTTAATATCACTTTTTTTGAACTGGCCGAAGACATAACCTGAACAAATCTTCACCGATTTTTTGACAGTACATTCGAAATACCGTTCTCCGGAGACGTTTTTATATTACATAGTTTTTTTCAATCAACAATTTATATCGTTTTTTATAGTGAAACTTTAAACTTTATTTTCAAACGTGCACCATTTCGCGAAAAAAAAAACAAAAATCGAAAAAATCCTACGTGCCTCTCTTGCTGTTGTTATATAGAAACTAAAAAAAATTTTTTGTAATTTTTTAAACGCGTTTTTCTTATTATCACTTTTTTTGAACTGGCCGAAGACATAACTCGAACAAATCTTCACCGATTTTTTGACAGTACATTCGAAATACCGTTCTCTGGAGACGTTTTTATATTACATAGTTTTTTTCAATCAACAATTTATATCGTTTTTTATAGTGAAACTTTAAACTTTATTTTCAAACGTGCACCATTTCGCGAAAAAAAAAAAAAAAATCGAAAAAATCCTACGTGCCTCTCTTGCTGTTGTTATATAGAAACTAAAAAAAATTTTTTTTATCCAGCACAAAAATTAAGGAGTTTAAATCTTCGGCCATGCGTCTTCGGGGAAATGCTGGACAGCGGCCATTTTGAAATTAATTCACACGAAAAATTTTGTGTTTGTACCATAGGTCTCATGGTACAAACTAGAGGGCTGCATGAGACCATTCAAACCATTCAATGAGACAATCGTGTTGAAACGAATGAAGTGAAGTCGGCGCGTTGGCAAATGATCGTGAATTTGTCTTCACTCGTTGCCCGACTTCATTTCATTCAATTCAAACGGCACACTCTGAAACGAATGAAGTGAATTCCGAGTAAAGTGAATGGGTGATTCGAATGTCTCGTTTGCGTATTACGCACTGCGTAATAGAGGGCTGCATGAGAGTATTACTGAGTATACTGAGCATACTGAGTAATAGTGTGTGAGTTTCAATAAAACGCAGTTATGCTATGCTGAATTTGTGTTTTTATATTATTATTTATTATTACGTAACTGATAATACATTATATTATTATCTTATAAATAGCCTTATTTTTAATTTTCAATGTTATTATGTAGAAACATAATTTTATTAATATTTTCTGAATTTAAAGAAATGGCAGAACGTTTGTCTGTTATTAAACACATGGACAATTTGACAAGATCGCTAAATAATTTACATATATATTCATTTTAGACAAATGCTACAATATTATTAAATAAGACGCAGACGCACATAATAATACACAAACCCATCGCAAACTTAGACTTACTTCCGCACTGTCCGAACTCATTTTACACAATGACAACACAAAGTATTCTGAATACTCAGAATACTCTGAATACCTACTCAAAATTTATCGGCTTCATTCCGACTTCGAACGAATTTTTTCAATTCATTTCGATCGGGTGCCTAAAAGTCCGAACACATACGAAGTGAATGCAAAGAGAACCCGACCAACAGAATACATGTATTCTGAATACATAGTAAAACGAATGGGTACTCTAAATGCAAACAAAAGTGAATGGTCTCATGCAGCCCTCTAGTACAAACACAAAATTATACTATTAGACCTATTTCACAGATTTTGGATTGATTCCTTTGTTGAGTCAAAATACATTCATAAAATATGCCAAATTTTTTTGCGTTCTAGACCATCTTCCCCCCTTAAAGCCTGAATTAATTAAATTAAAAGGTCAAATTGAATTAAAATCGTCAATCGAAGTTAAAACAGCCCTAGCTTCGCATAAGATCAATAAGATGGCTAGAATTCAAATTTTCAAACAATACTATGTTAAGCCCTACACCATCCTATTGTTTAAATTTTATTAATAATTCGATTAACTTTAGGGGTTATCCTAAATATCCTGGAGGATAATACATAGATCGAATACTCAAAAATACCTTGTTAACGAAATTCTTCCTGTTTCCACTCTATAAACACTTCAAAACACAACAAGTGAATTCTTTCTGCATAACACCGAGAATTCGAACTGCATAGGATTATACAGCCTGAAACTATTACAGTTGCATGGATATAGTAAAGTTCGCAGATGACGACCGAATGGAGGTGGATGCTTCAATCGACGTTAGTCCTTTCGATGAAAATGAATTCATTTATTTACGTTAGAAACCAACTAAATTAAATATTGAACATCTAAATGAAGGGGAAAGATCTGCCTTAGGAAACCTTTACATAAAATTCCCGAATTTGTTTCACCCGATGCCTAATATTAACGATATCTTAAACAAAATAGGGATAGTAAGTTAGATATTTCACCCTTTCATCTAGCTAGTGGATATAATCATCTGCCTTAAGAAACTTTTACATAAACTTCCCGAATTTGTTTCACACGATGCCTAATATTAACGATATCTTAAACAAAATAGGAAGAGTAAGTTAGATATTTCACCCTTTCACCTAGCCAGCGGATATCATCAAATCGAGTTGAACAGCATTTTCAGCGGTAAGCGGTCATGAGTACCAAAGAATGACCTTGGCCCTGTCAAATGCACCATCCACATTTTAAAGAGCGATGGACACTGTGTTATCTGGGGTAAACGGAAACTCTGCCTCGTTTACTTTTATTTTTTTTTCGCGCGGCTCCCACTGCATAACGCCCAACCGACCGAGGGGCGCTGCCGTTTATCGTACGGCTCGCGGGGATAGACCCGAGAGAATAAAGTTTAGAAAAGATTACGAGGAAAAAGTAGAGTTCGTTTGTTGCTCTGAAAGGTAGGTGAGAATTAAGGATTTGATAGAAGTGGAAGTGCAGAGTAAAGTAATAGAGTATAAGTCAATGTAATCGGAACATAAAACCCTGATAGGCTCATGCTGGGCATATGTAGATCTTCAACAACTTAGGAACAGGGGACTACAATTTCTAGTACGTCTATTTGGAATGTTAAATGTTAGTCGTGTTAGTAGATGCTGGCTGTCTACATTACCATTAATAAGGTTATGAAGGAAAACGACCCCCAACATTTTTCTACGATTGGATAGGGAAGGTAAATTAATTAGAAGGAGTCTGTTAGAATAAGATGGGAGGTGAAGATTTGCATCCCAGTTGAGTCCCCTAAGAGCAAACATCAAAAAGTTCTTTTCAACGGATTCTATGCGATCTTGATGAACCCCTTATTGAGGGCGCCAGACGCATGACCCGTACTTCAGTATTGGACGTACTAAAGATACGTATAATGTTTTGGTAATAAAAGGGTCATTGAATTCCTTAGACCATCTTTTAATGAAGCCATGCACACCCTCGGCTTTATTAACCATCGTAGAAATATGGTCGGAATATATAAGTTTAACATCTAATAGGACAGCAAGATTGTTAACCTAGGTTAATTTATATAAGGAAATCCCATAAAGAAGGTATGTGACCTGGTTAGGGAACGAACGATAAAAAGACAAAAGCTTACATTTTGACCCATTAAGTTTTAAGAGATTGGTAGAACACCATTTTTGAAAATTGTCCAAATCCGACTAAAGTTTATATTGGGCAGAAGGGGATTTGTATTAAAGACAAAGCTTAACGTCGCCTGCATACATAAGACTAAGAGAGTTATATCAGAGGGTAGGTCGTAAATAAAGATAGTGAAAAGTAGTGGCCCAAGATGGCTTCCTTGGGGGACTCCCGATGTAGCACTAACAAGGCGAGAGTGTACATCTTTGAAAAGAACACGTTGGGTTCTCCCAGCTAAGTAGTTAGAAATCCACGTGAGAAGGTCTGATGGAAACCCTAGGATACTAAGTTTACTCAAAAGGAGTGAGTGGTTGACAGAGTCAAATGCTTTACTAAAGTCTGTGTAGATGACATCTGTTTGAAAGCCTTTACGAAAGCCATCTATAATAAAGGAGGTCAGCTCCAAGAGGTTTGTGGTGGTGGAGAGACGCTTTATAAAACCATGCTGGCATGGAGAAATAATTGAACTGCAGAGATGTTGAAGATGTGGTGTTACCAATTTTTCAAAAAGCTTTGGAATTGCTGACAATTTAGAGATTCCTCTATAGTTTGTAGCATCCGATTTGTTTCCTTTTTTGTGTAGGGGAAGTATGAAGATTTCCTTCCACATTTGGGGAAAAATCGAAGTTTCCAGAGACAAAGAGAAAAGTTTTAGAAGAGGTCTGCACAATGGCTTAGCGCAGTTTTTACGCTTTGGATATTCTTTTAGAAGCTGTAGGCTGCTAAATTGGGCTAAATTGGAAACCAGCGTTTCTAGAGATTGCATCCGAAACTGAGGCGGTGAAACCGGCACATTTCGTATGTACTACGTATTCACAGAGCCAACAAGGGATGCTAGGCTGGGACTTTGCTTATTGCACGATTTTATTTTTTTTTATAGTAGAACCCTCTTCGTTACCCTACTTTCAATCTAAAGCACGTAATGGAGAGACGATCAACATTCTGATAGACACCGGAGCTAAGAAACCAATCAAAAACAACCAACCCTGTGGGCGGAAAAATTCTTATACCACACCCTACAATCGCCTATCCTCTCGACCTAAAGGTACTTTTATCAAATTTTTTTCTACTACCCTCCTTAAAGACCTTCGATGCCATTATCGGAAAGGATACACTGCGCGAAGTAGAAGCCCAAATTAATATGCAAAAGGGGTATATTTCAATACAGAATAAAAAAAAGAATTAAACTAGAAACAGAAAATCTCACGCGAAGTCAACAAATTAGATATTCAAGTAAAACACGCTACAGAAACTCAAAAGAGGCATTTAAAAACTATTTGCTCAAACTTTAAAAATCTTTTTGGAGACCCGGACGAAAAACTGACATACATGACAAGAGTAGAACCCACTATAAGAAGTACAAACGAGAGCCCAATATACTCAAGACATTACCCGTACCCAGAGCCTCTTAGACCAGAGGTAGAAAAATAATACAAGAGCTACTCGCAAACGACATAATTAGACCCTCACGATATCCATACAACTCCCTAATATGGATTATCCCAAAAAATATGGACGCATCAGGTCAGAGAAAGCGCAGAATGGTAATTGACTATAGGAAATTGAATATGGTTACCATTCCAGAAAAAGTATATTTTCCACAAATGAGGGCTAAAATTATAAATATAGCTACAAAGCACACCAACGCCACAATACCCAGTACAAATTATTCACGCCGACTTTTATCTCACATGTAAACAAGTAGCCCTCCCAGCAATTGATAAAATTTCTAAATTCGCCCAGGCAAAAATAGTCAATTCACGAGCAACCCAAGACATTAAACAACCCCTGAAAGAAACATTAATAAACTTTCAGAAGTAGTGATAATATTGGGTTGCCCAAAAAGTAATTGCGGATTTTTTAAAAGAAAGTAAATGCATTTTTAATAAAACTAAGAATGAACTTTAATCAAATATATAATTGCCATTTTGTTCGATAACCTTTTGCCATCTTCCTGGCAAATTTAGTATTCCACGCTCATAGAACTTCTGGCCTTTATCTGCAAAAAAACTGAACCAAGTGCGATTTTATAGCCTCATCATTGCCGAAAGTTTTACCATTTAAGGAGTTCTGCAAAGATCGAAATAAATGGTAGTCTGATGGTGCAAGGTCAGGTCTATATGGTGGATGCATCAAAAGTTCCCAGCCAAGCTCACTCAGTTTTTGGCGAGTGACCAAAGATGTGTGCGGTCTAGCGTTGTCCTGGTGGAATATGACACCTTTACGATTGACCAATTCTGGTCGCTTCTCCTTGATGGCTGTATTCAATTTGTCCAATTGTTGACAGTAAACATCCGAATTAATCGTTTGGTTCCTTGGAAACAGCTCAAAATATACGACAACCTTCCAATCCCACCAAACAGACAGCATAACCTTCTTTTGGTGGATATCAGCCTTTGAAGTGGTTTAAGCTGGTTCACCATGCTTGGACCATGAACGTTTTCGACTAACGTTGTTGGAAACAATCCATTTTTCATCTCCAGTTATGATTCGTTTTAAAAACGGATCGAATTCATTGAGTTTAAGGTGCATATCACAAGCGTTGATTCGGTGTGTTAAATGACTTTCTTTCAATACATGTGGTACCCAAATATCAAGCTTTTTCACCAGTCCAAGACTTTTTATGTGATAATGAACGGTTGATTTTGGTATATTTAACTTCTCTCCTATCTCACGCTCAGTTACATGACGATCCAATTCGATTAATGCTTTGATTTGGAAATCATTAACTTCATTTGGCCGACCTGAACGTGGCTCATCTTTAAGTGAAAAATCTGCAGAACGGAATTTGCGAAACCAATTTTGACACTGTCTTCCTTTTAAGGCTTCATCCGTAACTTTTTAGCAACCTGCTCCGCTTTTTTTCCTTTACGGAAATAATAAAGTAAAATATGACGAAAATGCTCCTTTTTGGGCTCCATATTAAAATTGACGCCAAACAAACAAATGTAAACAAAATTTCGCGCACTTTTTTTCTAAAGCAAGCTAAAAGTAACAGCTGATAACTGACAGAAGAAAGAATGCAATTACAGAGTCACAAGCCGTTGAAAAAATTTTTCAACGCCGACTATATGAAAAATCCGCAATTACTTTTTGGGCAACCCAATAGATAACATAAAGTCCCTTGGATTAGGTCCCATAATGCGGATGCTGCAAGACCAGTTTAATACAGGATGCGGAGCACAACTTCTGTTTTTAAAACCGTCCAAGAACCCTACAAGATTTGAAAACCAACATCCAAGAAGAAATTGACAACATAACACCTGCTATGCTCACAAGAGTCACGACAAACGCCAGAAATCGGTTTACGCAATGTATGGAGAATGGAGGACGTCACCTATCAGATTTCATCTTCAAAAAAATATAAATAAAAACTTTAGACATGTACCTACATTATAAAAATAAATGAATATTTTCTGATGCCTACAATAGTTTTCATTGACTTCTGAAAAAAAGGAAATTATGCTGCCGCACCCTGTATAAAGGTCTATAAAGCACCACCCTACTCAGCCAACGTTCAGATCGAACGCTTTCATTCCACTCTTTCAGAAATTATTAGATGCCAAAAAGCCGAAAAATTACACAGCTCATTAAACGACCTTATAGAGAGATCAGTTGTCATATTTTTTTTTTTTTTTTTTTTTTTTATTAATTTCCTTTAAATTACATTCTGTTTCTTAAAGAATAACAATGAGTAATGGTTGAAGAAATGGAAAAGAAAGGTAGCGGCCCTTCCCATTGCAAGGATACGCTAATACTTTAATAGTTAACTAATAATTACTAATAATTTAATTCTGTTGGAGTTTTTCGTTTTAATCTTCTCGGTTCCAGCTCTCTCATCGGTATTTGTCTCAGGTTTGGGTTTTGGTGGTTTAGTAGTTGATTTGTGTGTTTTTTGCTGCTTTTTTTAATAGTTTCGTTGACTGTCTCTATGTTTAGGTCTTTATGGATATCTTCATTTCTAATATACCATTCGGCATTTGTCATTGTTCTGAGCATTTTCGATTGTGTTCGTTGAATTTGCTGTAAGTGAGATTTACTTGCAGTTCCCCAGATTTCTATTCCATACGTCCATATTGGTTTTATTATCGCCTTGTATATTGCTATTTTGTAATGTAATTTTAGTTTTGAGTGTTTTCCTATTAGCCAGTTTAGTTGTCGAAATTTGTATTTTATTTCATTTCGTTTGTTTAGGATGTGCTGCTTCCATGTCAGTTTTGCGTCAATGGTTAGTCCAAGGTACTTGGCATATGGGCGTAGCAATATTTGATTGTCGTTGATTTTAATAGCGAGGTTTTTGGGTTGTCGTTTTGTGTATATTACTTGTTGAGTTTTGTCTTTATTTATCTCGATGCCCCATCTCTCGAACCAGGATACTGTTTGTGTCATGATTTGTTGTAAGGTACTTGCAGCTGTTTTTTCACACTCGCTTGACGACATTAATACAGTATCATCTGCGAACGTAGCAATCATTGATCCAGGGATAGTTGGCGCTGGAATATCGGAGGTGTAAATCAGGTATAAGATGGGTCCAAGCACACTACCTTGGGGTACACCCGCTGTCACTGGCATAACGTCTGAGCATTCATTGTCATATTTGATATAGAAATATCTGTCCGTTATGTAGCTTTGTAGGATGGTATATAAGTTGTTTGGTAGTATATTTCTTAGCTTATGCAGCAGTCCTTTGTGCCATACCTTGTCAAATGCTTTAGCAATGTCCAGGTACACAGCATAGCAAAACTTCTTTTTGTCAAAATCCTCTGTTATTTTATTAATCACTCGATGGACCTGTTGGACGGTCGAGTGCTGCTTCCGAAA
Organism: Drosophila ercepeae; assembly: GCA_018150545.1. Lineage (NCBI taxonomy): Eukaryota > Metazoa > Arthropoda > Insecta > Diptera > Drosophilidae > Drosophila > Drosophila ercepeae. The sequence continues at coordinate 554,811 of JAECWL010000097.1, read as the reverse complement.
GCTGAATTGGTGCGGAGGTATTATATTTTTTTGTGTCAGGGTTGGCTCGATTCTATTTAATAGGACTTTTTCAAATACTTTTGAGAGGACAGGTAATAAAGTGATTGGTCTGTACGAACTTACAGTATTGGCGTTTTTATTTGGTTTTGGAATTGCTTTAATTTGGCCTACCTTCCAAGTTATGGGGAAGTATTGTAGTCGAATGATTCCGTTAAACAGGTTTCTAATATAGGTGATTATGGCGTCTGGTAGTTCTTTCAGAATTTTTCCTCCGATTAAGTCATATCCGGGGGCTTTCTTGTTTTTAATTTGTTTTATGTGAGATTTAATTTCTGCCTTTGTTATAGTTTTAATTGCACAATTTGGGTTGGTGATTTGTGTTGGAAGCTCAGCGTTGCCGTTGTCCATGTCATTGGTAAATGATGTTTTAAAGTGTTCCGCAAGAGTGTCTGCTTTTTCTTTGTTTGATCTCGCCCATGTGTTGTTGTTTCTTTTTATAGGCGGCTTGTGTATAGTTGAGATTGTCAATTTTTTGGTCGCTTTCCACAGAGAATAATTAGTAGATAAGGAGGTTCCGAGGTTGCTAAGGTAGTATTGTAGCCGGTTATCTTTGTCTGCCCTGAGAATTCTCTTGAGCTCGTCTGTTGCTCTATTAAGTTTGTTTTTATCTTCTGGATGCCTAGTCGTTTGCCATATCTTCCTAAGGTTACGCTTTTTTCTGATTTTGTCTTTAATAAAGGCGGGAGTTTTCTTTAATGCAGTCATTTTTATAGATGGTGTCGCTTGCGTTGCTGCATATATGATGTTGTCATTTAAATATGCTATTGCGGAGTCCAGTTCGTTGTTAGTCTTTAGAGAGATATTTATTTCCATGTTCTGTTCCAAAATCTCGCGAAACATATTCCAGTTTGTTTTGTGGTTAAATAAAGGGGGGTCATTGTTGTTTTCTTCTACCCCACCATGTAACGTAATTAATATTGGGGAATGGTCGGAGGAGAGGTCTAGGCATGATTTTATTGTTAGGTTATCGCAAGTTATATTTTTTGTAATGCAGAAGTCAATTAAGTCCGGTAGTTTGTTTATGTCAGTTGGCCAGTAAGTCGGCTCGCCTGTGCTTAAGGCACGGCTATTATTGCTTCTTATTGCTTCATACAATTGTCTTCCCTTTGCAGTGGTAAGTCTGGACCCCCATGTTATGTGTTTGGCATTATAGTCACCTCCTGCCAAATACCGATTTCCCAGTGAGTTTAGAAAATCGAGGTATTGGTCTTTTGTATTGTTAAATTTGGGTGGGCAATAAACTGCAGATATATTTATTGGACCCGTTGTGTCTGAGGTCGATATAGTAGTAGCCTGTATGTAGTCCTTTTTGAATCCATCGAGCTCTATGCACTTTATGCTTTTTTTAATTATTACTGCAGTACCACCATGGGCCTTACCGTCCGGGTGATTAGTAGAGAATATATTATAGTCAGGTATGTTTATATAGGTTTTCTCAGTTGAGTGAGTTTCAGAAATAAGCATGACGTCAATTAGCTTTTCATTTAAGAATGTTTTCAGTTCAAGTAAATGGCGTGAAAGTCCGTTAGCATTCCAGATGGCGATTGTTAGGTGTTTATTTGTCAAGTTTAGATACTAGGAGCGTGACAATGTTCATCATAGTTGTCATTTGGGCTATTAATTGTTTCATCAATTGTTTTAGTTCGTCAAAATCATTTTGTGCGGTTTGGCTTAATTGAGTTGGAGCAGGCTGTATATCAGGTACACTAGCAGTTTGGATTGCTGAGTTGGTTTGATGGCTAGTTACTTGGTTTCTGTTTAAGACTTCGGCATAGGATATAGCTGGCGTCTTTAAGATTGCTGCGTTATTTGTTGTACTGTATTGTGTCGTTTGATTTGTTTCTGTTACCGGTATTTCTTTCTTCCGGAGAGGTGGGTATTTTTGGATTTGCAGTGCTTTGTACACCATACAACCTTTGTAGTTTGCAGTGTGGTTTTCACTGCATAATGCACATTTAATACTTGTTCGGTCCGATCTTGTATTTATAGTACACGATGAGGAGCTGTGTTTTCCAGCGCACTTTACACAAGTTGGGTCTTTGGTGCAGTAGTTTTTGGTATGTCCATATTTTTGGCAGTTTGTACATTGGGGAAGTGTTCGCTTTGGTCGCGGTGGCTCGAAAATTACTTTGCAGTGAAGAAGGTGTTCAATTTTATAGATGTCTTTATTATTTTCTTTCATTTTAAGTTCAATAGAGAATAGAGGCAATGGTTGTTTGGAGTCGTAGCGCTGGATATTGTGTAAATTTATAACTTCATGCCCTTGCTGAGCTAGTTCATTTATAATATCGTCTTTGTCTGTAGCGTGATGGACATTACGAAGGATTACCTTAAATCCTCTCTGGTCTTTTGGTCTGAAGGTGTAGTATTTGGTCGATTTATCTTTTAATAGTCCTAATATGTTGTGGTAGTGAGTAGTTTCTAGTGGCTGTATTTTTATTTCATTAGTTGACAGTGCTTTAAGTTCATATCGTGTTTCTTTTAATGAATTTAAAGCAGTAGTTAGAGCGTAAATGTTTTCAACATTTTGAACATATATGGGGGGGGGTTTTGCTTTTTTGTGCTCAATTTGCATTTGCGTATTTATCGTTGCATTTGTCCCATTGTCAGCTTGGTTTTCGTCTTCATCATCTTGTGCTAGTAACTCAAAGCGGTTGCTTGAGTTTGGCTCGGCTAGCCAGTACTCTTTGAGAGTTTTTTGAGTAGCGGTTTGAGTTTTATTCTTCTGTTTCTTGTTTCCATTTAAAAGATCTTTGGAACCGTTTGGAGACTGGTTTTCTCGGTGACGTTTTAAGTTTTGTTTGTTTGGGAGAGAGGATTGAGTTTTGTTTATTGTTGTTGGAGCGGGTATTGAGGTTGTGGGTGTTTTAGTATTCGCTGAGGAAGAGCGTATCGGCATTGAAGCATAGCAGACTGTGGTTGTTGTTGCTATAGTTGCTGTAGTTGTGGTATTTGTGTCTGAGGTTGTTGAGAGCGGAAGAGTTGAGAGTGGGAGAGTTGAGAGCGTACCTGCTGTGAGCGGCGGAGTTGAGTGTGTGTTCATTTGTATCGCGGAAGTTGTTGTTGGTATACGCGCGGGTAAATTTGGCGCGCATTCAGGTCTTCGTTGCTGAGAGTAATTGTTGGGTCTCTCCAATGCTGGAGAGCAAGATCGCGCTCTTTCATCACTCTGCGGGTGCAAGTTTTGATAATTGTTTGTGTGATTTGATATGTGGGTGAGTGAGATGTAGGAGTTGTTTTTGTTTTGTTTTGCTTGAAGCTCTCGCTTCTGATTTTGAGCGCCGGGTGCGCTCATTTTTTGTTTAGTTTATTGTTTTCACTTGTTTTTGTTTATTTTATTCACAGGAGTATATAGGGTTTTTTTGAAACACATATAAATATGTATTAGCGTCTTTTCGCTTTTATTTAATGGTTTCACTTGGGCTTGAATTTTGCACTTAGACTTCAATATTAACTGGAGCTTTGTTAAAAACACGTCCGTCGGGGTTGAAGATCAAAGATCAAGTTGTCATATATAATTATTCAATACACTCAACCACAAACAGGAAACCGGTCGATTTATTCTTTGGCTGAAAAGTATCACTTGACCCTAAACTACTCCAGAAAGAAAGACAGAAATCTAGCTCACGCAGGAAACAGATTTAGCTCACCATAATAAAAGTAGAAATCAGATAAAAAACTAGTATTCTGGACAAGGGATATTCGTACAAAACAATAAAAGATTAGGCACCAAGTTGTTAGCCAGATACAAAAAAGAAATTGTCAAGGAAAACAGAAACAATACAGTACTAGCAGAAAGCGGGAGAATCATTTACAAAAAACTAATTCGAAATGAAAACCTCATTTATAGAGCCCTTCTGACTGTGTGCGCTGCGGACGTACAAATAACGGACTACACTAATTCGGACATTGTGACACTGACTACAGGATTAGCCAAGGTTCAAACATGGATCTTTAGATTAATCCATATTATTGACATAGAGGAATATGAATATACCATTGATAAAATTAACCACACAGCCTTAATGAAATTAAAAACTTACGACCCAATTCTACCCTTCATAACAGAGGAAATCAGAATTTCTTAAAACATAATCAATAGCTTGAAAGTCATGAGTATAAGGAAAAGATATATAGATCTAATAGGTAATGCTTGGAAATGGCTGGCTGGATCCCCAGATAGCAGAGATTTTGAAATAATTTAAGAAAAATAGCTTTAACTAACAACAATAACCAGGTTATATGCTTATCATTGAAAAAATAAATAAAATCACTCTGGCCAATAGAAATTTAATAAACAGTCTAAAATATGAAGGAGACGCTCAAAGTTCCCTTTTACTAGCACTACATTAATGTTTCAAATCCAAATGCTTAAAGAAGAAATTCCTTATTTTAATCAGGCCATACAGTGGGCAAAAGCAGACATTAGCAACCCTCAAATACTGGGAGACCAGGAGATCAATGAAGTTAAAAGAATATTAGATCAGAATCAATTACCTTACACAAACTTTGAGGAAGCCATGCACATAGCAGAAGTAAACATAGTAAGTAACGGACCAATGTTAATCTATATTGTAAAAATCCCTATAACCGATACCAAGCTATGCGAAGAAATTCTAATTAAACCAATAAAAATTGGTCAGTATGTGAACAAAATAGAAACCGAAAATGTAATTAGATGTAAAGATAAAATATTCGCAAAAACTACAAAATGTAATAATTATAATGAAATAACGATTTGTAAACATAGAAATATGATAGACATTTGTAATTCATCTTGCCTACCAAATCTCCTAAAGAGTCGCACTGGCACCCACATTAGACTCAACAACCAACACATCCCCACAATTGATGAAACCGCACCCGGAGTTATCCTACTCAACAAATTCAGCGGCAAGATCTCAGTCAACGGAACAACATCAACGCTTAATGGGTCATTTGTCATTAACTTCAGCAATACCACCATAAAATTGATGAACAAGTCTTTACGAACAAGTACACCGTACACCATCAACATATGCTGGCAATCCTCCAAACCGAGATGACAATTAAAAACCTAGAGGAGAAACTATCACTAGAATTTGTCAAGGAACTTAATGCCAATAATACAAAAATCTTGAAATTTTAAACCTCCAAAACAGGCGATATACTGATGGGCTGCGTCCTAATCACCGGTATCGTCGTAATAAAGATTCGCATATTGATTAGAAAGGTTACAAAATTCCATATTAACCGAACCACCGATTAAAAACCGATCAACGACCGCAACGAGTGGGGACACGCGATTTTAAAGGCGGAGGAGTTAGCACCGAAAGAATTCGCAACAACAAACTGTGAAGGCTTACACTCGCAACCGGCCGTACACCTACAGTAGCCAATAAATGCAAGATCAGCGTCTGGAGCCAAGAAGAAACCAAACTCCTTGATGGTGAAGGTGGATGTTACAACTGTGGGACTATGAATACGATGTAATTTCTAAAAATGTTGTTTAAATGTCGTAGCTGATGCTCTGAGTAGAATAATTGATGAGACATAAATGACCGAAAATGCTTAGTGAAAAGACGCATGGAAGATGGACAACGAAAAAGATCATATGCGTCATATTATGTTATACGAATTCCGCAAAGGAAAAACAGTGGGCGCTGCAACTAAAGATATTCGCGAAGTTTATTTGGACCGTGCTCCAGCACTCCGCACAGTAAAGAAATGGTTCGCGAAATTTCGTTCTGGAGATTTTAACCTCGAAGATCAACCTCGCAGTGGACGGCCTTCTGAGCTTGATGACGATGTTCTAAGGACTTTAGTTGCGAATAACTCACGTATTTCGACGGAAGAGGTTGCCAGTGAATTGAACGTCAACAAATCAACTGCGTTTCGTCGTTTAAAAAAGGTTGTGTACACTTTGAAGCTCGATACATGGGTGCCACATCAGTTGAGTGAAAAAAACAAAGTGGACCGTATGTCAACAGCAATTTCTTTGCTTCGACGGATCAAAAACGAACCTTTTTTGGATCGGCTCGTGACTGGTGATGAAAAATGCATCCTGTACAACAATGTTCAATGCCCACTGTTTTTCCTTTGCGGAATTCGTATAACATAATATGACGCATATGATCTTTTTCGTTGTCCATCTTCTATGCGTCTTTTCACTAAGCAACTCAAATCAAAATGAAGTTATTTTATGCTTGATTTACAGTTCGGACTGTCACCTTTCCAACGATATATAGTATAATATGTATATATTTCTTTCACGAGCGCCACTCTCAAACGATTCGAACGGCATCCAGCGGAATCGGGCAAGAACTTATGCACTCATCCAATAAATAAATAAATACATATAAAAAAAAAAAAAAACCTTGAACTTGACTCCGGCAGATAAAGGTTTGTTATAGCATTTTTCATCCTTCAGTTAAAATAAACTCGGAATGAAATTGAAAAACTATGTATATGTGCTTAGATTCTTATAAAAGAGGCTCTGAGCGAATTTTATTTTATATCTACAAAAACATGAAAGTAATAATATTCCCGATCGTTAAGTTAGCTATAGGAACAGAATAGAGTCGGCCGATTTGTATTAAATTTTCTTGATGGGCTCAGATCCTCATAAAAAAAGTCTGGGCAGTTGTATATATAAAAACATGAAAGCTATATGGCATATATGGAAAGTTATTTCTAAATTGACCCAGATCCTAATAAAAGAGGCTCTAAGCTTTCTATCTGCAACAGCACGGAAAGTATTTCCGATCATTGAGTTAGCTTTAGGTGGAGTCGCCCGATCTGTATATTTTTTCTAAATTGACCCAAATTCTCATTTAAGAGGCTCTGAGCAAATTTCAACCTTCTATCTGTAAAAAATAAAAAAAATGAAAAATAAATAAAGTTATAGCATTTTCGATCCCCCGATCCATATGAAATGTTCTAGATAGGCTCAGAAATTCATAAAAGAGGCTCCAAGCAAAATTTCATCTGCAAAAACATGGAAGTAATAGGATTTTCGATTGTTGGATAGGATATAGTCGACCGATCGCGGCCGCTCTGAACGCTTTACCATTTTATGGATATTCCCCCCCCCAGAGCTTTGTTATTCCTTGTACTGATTTTCAACTCTTCTCTTCGACTGGGACACTTCCCAAGCGCCTGGAATAAGACTAATATCATTATGCTCCATAAAAGTGGGAAGCCAGCAGAGGAATTAGACTCCTATCGCCCAATAAGCCTGCTTCCAGCATTTGGCAAATTACTTGAGAGGTGCATCCTGAGAAGATTGCTCGAGTCCCGAAAGGTCCAGAAAGCTATTCCGAAGTTTCAGTTTGGTTTTAGACTCAGGCATGGCACACCTGAACAGCTACACCGCGTAGTGAACTTTGTACTGGAAGGTTTCCATGGAAAGGAGTACGTCGTTGGAGCTTTTCTGGACATCCAGCAGGCTTTCGACAGAGTGTGGCATGAAGGACTTCTGCACAAGCTTAAAAGGCTACTAAATCCTCAGCTCTTTTTGATAATAAAAAGCTTCCTCCACGAGCGATCCTTTAAAGTAGTACAGGACGGACTGTCCTCCCAAACAAAAAGAGTCAGAGCAGGTGTGGAAGTGTGTTAGGTCCAACACTATATAGCCTGTATACGCACGACATGCCCTCAGCTGACAACATGTCGCTTACAGATCCCAATGACCTGCTAGTTGCCACCTTTGCTGATGATACTGCAGTCCTGGCCAGATATACTTGCGTCTATACAGCTACTGATACGCTTCAGCTTTATCTCAAAAAATTTGAGAACTGGGCCCTACGCTGGAACATCGCAGTCAATCCGGAAAAGTGTGTTTCCGTGAAGTACACCCTGAGAAAAGACACATTACCAGGTGTGTTTCTGCATGGAGAGCTCCTCACACAATCGAACGCCTACAAATACCTCGGTGTCCCTCTGGATAAGCTAATTACATTTCAAAGGCATGTAACGGATATAATTCGGCGGCTCAAAACAAAGGCGAACAGCATGGCTTGGCTTCTTAGGCCTGGAAACAAACTTTCAATTTCTAACAAGGCCAAAAATTTATAAGGTTGTCTTGGCTCCCATTTGGAAATATGGCATCCAAGTGTATGGCATCGCCGCAAAGTCACACCTCAACCAAATTCGTGTGGCGCAGTCGCAAATCTTACGTAAACTATCTGGAGCGGCTTGGTACATCGGCAACAAAGACATTGAACAAGAGCTGAAGGTACCAAGGATTTTCGATGTCATAAATAAACAAGCAACCGCGTACGTAAATAAATTGGGAAACCACCCGAACCAGTTGGCTCGAAAACTCGACGAGGAGACGTGTAATGGGACTGAGGGCCAGAAGGAGGCTCCAGCGCATTCAACCTACAGATCTGCCAAGCAGATTCATGCCTCTAGACTCCCTAATTAGGTTTAAGTATGTACCTATGTAAATACTCGCTAGAAATTATGAATCTCTCTATCTCTGTAGTATAAGTTATTATAAATATTAACAGTGGATTGCAATATAAATAAATACAGTTAAAAAAAAAAAAAAAAAAATTGGTATTCCCGCATCCACTAAATAAAATAAAAACCGCATTGAACGCGGCCCTTAGACTAGTCCTTTGAGATTTTCGCACCACACCAGCACAAAACCTAATGTACGACACCAACACACTAACAATTAAACAGAAGCGCGACCATGTTACAGCTAAGCTCTTCAAAACCTTCAATAATTCGAAAGAAACATGGATACACAATTACGAAAAACCAATATAAAATAACATGAACATCAATAATGTAATGTAAAAAATGTTAACTAGCTTATATACCATACAAGTTACCACAAGCATTCATCAACAAAAACAAACATGCATAGATGGCATGATGATTGTGCAGAGTCGGCGTCGTCTGCGGATGTTGTGCAACTCCTAACTTCGGTCGGTAATAGCGGTTATTACTCCGCACCTGCGCCAAATGCCCCGCGACCTAGGTAAGTTTGATCGGACGCCACGGATGAAGCGTCGTGTCGACACCTATTCGGCAAAGGGCTAGTTTTCGTGGCAAGTAATTTTGTACTTATGTAGATTTTAGTGAAATTTTGGATATACATAAAACGCACCGGTCACAGCGGCAAGGTCAGCGTTCGCTGATCAGAAATAATAAGTACTTTTATTCGTTTGCTTATCTGCAATAGCAACGAAAATAATTTAGACACCAAGTAAGAGCTACAAAACCAAAAAACTTTGGCAACTACCTGAGAACCTAATAAACACTTCCTCACACATATACAAGAAATCCAGAAACCGAAACATTGCATTTTGGTAACTTCCCCCCTTATTTCTCGGTTCTCACAGCAGAAATCATCGGAATCCTCGAGGCCATAAAAAATTGCCATGAACAGAAGGAAAATTCACAATCTGGTTTGACTTACCGGTAACCATCGAAGGAATCCACAGCTCACTAAACAACGACAAATACCCTGCGCACATCAGATCACAGCTTACATTAAAAAAAACACAAAAATATATTACATATAATCTCTGGATATACTAAAATCAACGTAAACAAGTTATCAAAGAGAAAAGCAAACAAAAATGCCATTAAGAAATTAACCGAAAGCGCAAAAGAAATTAACTAACATCAGATTAAGCAAGATACCAACAGTTCATTAACTAAATGAAGTAAATGGTAAAAAAAAATTTTCAACAACACCCATTCGGCAACACTCCTGAATACAATGCAACACAAAATAAAAAGACTCGAAATTAAACGACAAAATTAAATTCTCTGCATCAGACACTAAAACCTCGCAAACAATCAATACCTCGACCCCAATAGTCCCTTATCAATATCCGGGACCTATAAAAAACAGTACAAAGCGTCAAGCAAAGTATCCTAATAAACTAAAAGGGTGCCGATTACCATAGAAACCCTTTTACATATAATATAAACACAACATAATCTAAAACCTAATTGTAATTACACACAACATAATCATAAAAAAAAGCGCCCTGGCAGACTCTTAGTTTAACTGTAATAGGCAAGAGTAATTTTTGTAAACACTTTCTTGACAGTGTCAAAAGTGTGAAAACTTAGTTTTTTTTATTTTTCTCGTTAACTGTTTATAATTATGTTATTATTTTTTTACATATTGATAAAAAATATATTAATAAATACATATATATAAAAAAAAAATCCTGCATTTTGATAAAAAGCCTTTAATTTTGCATTCAAAGTCAGAAAATACCATTTATTTTCGATGTTTAAACAGTTTCTTAACAAACTGTATGTGTTTATACCATTTATATGAAAGACTATGTATATGATGAATTTTTTTCCCCAACATAGATAATTACCCGGAAAACATTTCTAATTTATTTACTCAAAAATAGTGTTTTTCTACACGGGACAGTTTTCTAGTAAATAAAATATTTATTTTAATTATTTAAGTAGGTTTCCTTTTTTGAAATGCTTTTGGAAAATTCGGATTTTAACGAAAATATGTGAGTATGATGATAGTTCTAATTCCTAATGATAGTTCACTTCATCTCAATTATATTTGTAAATTATGTACATTTAACTTTTTGTTTTGTAGCAATACTTACACAACCATGCCGTAAGCTCCTTCACCTATATATGCTAATTTGGTATATCTAGGGCCCACTTCAAAAATTTGGCCTCTTATAACTTCAGCATTTGGATGTAAAACTTCCGTACCAGCAGCACCTTCAATGCCCGTACCAGTTGATTCCGCCATTTTTATGATTATGGTTTTGTCGCTATAAAATTCAAGAGGTTAAAAAAACTTTATTACATTTTTGGAAAAAAACTTGCATGAGTTGGAGGTCTATGAAAGAAAATAGGCCTAGGGACAACACCCTTTATAAATATGGCTAAGCAATTTTTTATTACTTAAATTTTATCCTGAATTGCAAACTTTTTGCAAAATCAATAAGATTTAGCTTAGACCTTTAGGTTTCTGATGGTAATTTAAATATATATGAATGAGATAAATTTAATGTTTATATATTAAATAGGTTTGTTATTTTCTCCAAGTAAAGTATATGTATTCTGATAGAATCGATAAATAAGTATAATATGGCAAGAAAGCGTCGAGATGCACTATATTTCTTAGAAACAAAAACATTTAATATTTCTTATCGAATATTTTCACGGTTGCAAGAGGGTGTTTTTTTTTCAAGAAAAGAATGACAGCTTTTCATATAAAAACTTAAATATAGTTTTTTTCTTATTAATTTTATTTATATTATCTATACTTAGCATAAAAATCAATACGATTTTAAATTTCTTCACACCGAGTTAATATGAATGAAACAGTTAGATTTAAAAATGTAGAACACAGATCACATTTACCATCACATAACAGCTTATATGAAGAGCTGTGATCGATTATTCTTATATTCAATTCTTCGGGCCTTAAAAAAATAAACTAAAGTTATTGACTTAAACATAAATTTCACTCTTTACATGCCGGCTGGAGCAAACAAAACATCTGTTTGCCCATAAGCTCTAATTATGCTTTATCCAAGGGCAAGTCTCGGCTAAGATCCTGGCAACCTGTCTCATGATTAGTGTTCGATGAAATCTGGATTAATCCGAAAAACGTACAAAGCGGACATAAATATAGTACATACAAGCGTACTACCCAGGATAGCGAAAGCATGGCGGCGGCAAGGGAATCTGGACGTGGCTCTGCACGAAGGGCCCTGGGCCCTTTAGACATGACAACTACCATCAACCTTACCACTGCGCCCACCTTGGAGTCTGCGCAGCGCTTCCAAAAGATCAAGCGTATGATGGATCAAGGTACCTCTGCTAAATTAGTAAGGAAAAAAGCGCATTTAGACGAAAACTCGGTAAATCAATATAGCTACAGTGGAAACAATAATAAATTCCATCTACTCGCCGAACTCACCATGGAAATGGCAAAGCTGCTCCTTAACCACCAGTCGTTATGGAAGGCAATATACTAATGCAAAGCATCAGGAAGATCACTGATGCAGATAAGGTTGAGTTTCTGGCCTCCATGGGTGGGGTTATGCGACTTTACGCGACCGACGCCAACACCTTCCGCTCTGTTGTCAAGTGACTTGATGACGAGCACTACGAATACCACTGCTACCAATTGAGGGAAGAACGGCCATTCAGGGTATGCATTAGAGGCCTTCACCATAGTCATTCATAGTCACATCAATGAAGAGCCGGCCAAGCTTGGCCATAAGATGTTAGGCGCACACACGCCCCAGCGCCGCAGCGAACCAGGCTGCCCCGAAGCGAGACCGATTAACATGTTCTTTGTTAACATTGCCACTGCGTCAAATAACAAGGACATATTAAATGTCAAGACACTGTGCCACATGAGGGTTGCAGTCGAACCTCTCCGGAAACGAACATCTGTTGTGCAGTGTCATCGATGCCAGCAATTTGGCCACTCGGCCAAATACTGCCGAAAAGCCCACGTTCGCGTAAAATGTGCAGAAGAAAACCCCGCAAGTAGCTGCATTCGGTCTCGTAATGAACTATGTACGTGCTACAACTGTGGAGAACAGCACCCTATTAACTACTCAAAATGTGCCAAGATCCAGGCATTCCTAGAACGCTCCAGGCCCAAGCGCGGCATGGGTGCTAGAAGATCAGTCAACGAGCGTTCGGTGCCGAAACTTGCCCCCATCGCCAAGGTGGCCATCACGAGGGGTAGTGTCTCTTACGCGGACATAACAAGAGGCAGAACCACGAAGCATAACCAGAATCAGGCATAACAGCGTAATGAAGCCGCACTTGATCAAGAAGTCGCCGCGATCCAGCTCTGCAGCCAATGGCAAGCTGCAACACAACCGATGAAATTTTGAAAACGCTCAACCATAGCATCAATGCTCTACGCTCTATCCAAGAGAAACAGATGGACCTATTGTTGATGTTGCTGAAGCAACAGCAGGAACAGACACAGCAGCTGGGTCAAATTCTAAAGTTGCTCTCTGCTCGTCAAGTGCAGCGCGCCTCAAAATAATGCCGCTGCGCATTTTAGTGTGGAACGCCAATGGTGTGTCCACGAAGCTGCCCGAACTTGAATGCTGCTTAGCGGGACTCACTGCCGAGGGACAGACGCGCCTAAGCTGTACGGCTTCGATGCCTATCCCGCAAACGACCCAAGAGATGGCAACGCAAAAGGAGGATCAGCTATCCAGGTTAAGTCCACCATAGTCCACTTCCCGCTAACCCCAATTACTGCCGACAAGGTGCAACTTGCGTCTGCAGCCATACAAACAGTACTCGGCACCATTAACTTTAGAGCAGTCTACTGCCCACCGAGATTTGCATGGACTGCGGAGGAGTTTACCGACATCCTGGACCATAATTTTCCGAGGTATATTGTGGCGGGTGACTGGAACGCGTCCCACTGGATCTGGGGTGCAGGAAGGTGTAACCAACGAGGTGGTGCGCTAGCGAATCTTGGCCTGAGCACTGATGTGAACTGTCTTGCCACAGGTGGCCCCACACGGTACCCGCCTGGTAGCCGGAGCTCTTCTGGCATCATCGACTTTGCATCCTGGGTATCCACGTTAATATACGGTCTGTCGCTGAGCTCAGCTCCGACCACCTAGCGCTAATAATCACGCTGGACGCAGCCTCTATGGCATACCCGACGTCGGAGAGGCTGATAACCAAGCGAAGCAACTTTGAACTCTTCAAAGGACACATGGAAGATATCTGCACCTCGATATTGAGATCAACTCTGGTGATTATTGGAAGACGCCGTTAAATTGTTCACCAGCAAAGGGAAGACAGTAGCAAAAATGGCAGCATACACTCCGCCCCGGAAGCTCGCAGCATCAAGTATCCCAATCACCAACGCGATCCAGCTTCTAATCCGTGAAAAGAGACGCCTACGTACAAGGTGGATAAGATCTCGACACCCCCAGGACAAAACAGCGTGGAATAGAGCATAGAGCGAACTTCAACTTGTACTGGCAGGACATAAAGCTGGATGGTTCAATGCGAGAATGTCGAACACTGGAACTGATAATGACGCGACGCACTCACTTTGGAAGGCCACACGCGCCGTCAAAAGGGGGTGCACCATGAAGGTACCGCTTCTAGACAGCAACGGGACATGGTGTCGGACGGACTTGCCGCAAGCCTAGGTAGTCGAGCTACATAACTTCGTTGCAAAGGCCCTCTTTAAGGCTTATGCCAAATTGAGTGCTATCTTATTTAGAGATGTAAGGAAATTCGAGACGATTGATGAGTTATTTATGACCAATTTGATAGTTGTATGAAAATTGATAACAAAAAAGGTTAACGTGTAAGCTTTCTACGCTTGGTATTTTGAGACGTTTGAGAGCGTTTTGTTAGCTCAAAACTTCCATATTAAGAATGATACAGCTGAATGGCACTTGTGCGTTTCCCTTGGGGGACAGTAGTCTCTGGGTTGTAGTGTGGTAGTGGGTCGTTGGCTTTCATTCTCACTCATCTACCCCGTTTATTGTATCCACGTACAAACGGAAACTCCACCGGTAACTTGAACTTGTTACTCGTATCGGAAAAATGGTCTGTCCCACAGGATAAATTTTTGTGTCAGCTACACCGAGGGTGATGGCCTTTAAGCTATCGCCTGACCCAGTCATCGTTGCTTGGATAGACTGGTTTATTTTCGTGATCCCGACGCCCTTTTTAATTTTTTATTGTTTTTTTTTTATTTTGTTCTAACGAGTTTCAGAGAAGGGAAGGTCTACATCCACTGAGTCCTCCAATTGTTTGCTGGGCTACATTGTGATACGGGCCCGCAGTCAAGTAGACTCTCGGTATGGGTTGAATGACACCCTAGCTCTACCCACTGTGCTGATAGGAAAGAGTGTACGCAATGTGTGAGAGCTGAGAAGTGTGTGAGGTATGATATGCCTTGCGGTCATTTTGCGGTCATATGTATCCCGAAATCAATTACAGTCAAAGCGAGAAGCGAAGCGATGCGATTATAAATTTTAATATTTGTTTTTAGTTGTGATTTTACAGAGATTGAAACTAACATTGGACAACAGATTTAAATCAATGATACTGAATTTCAAATTTTTAACAAATTTTTAAACCCATCTAAATAAAATAATTATTACCTCTCTAACGAATTTGGCGATTTTCGCGTGACAAAAACGTTTTAATTTAATGTCAAGTTGTTCTAATTAATTCTTCGTCAAAAACTTTTCTAAAAAAATTTTGATTCAACGGACTACATCGTTTATTTTAATTTTCGCTAGTTCTGCTGCCACAAAACAAAATAAAAATAAAAAAAATTACTCCAATCTACTCTTCAAAGAAATAAACATTTAGCAGCGCAACTCTTACCTCACATGTTGGTCACGTGACAATTCCTCTCATATGAAATGCGCTGCAGTTGGTCATTATGGCCAACTTGTTGATCTACTGGAAACAGCCGTTGGTTTGGCCTGGTTTTGTCATCCATGTCGAGAGAATGAAGGAGAAACGCGGACATTCAGGGAGAAACCTTGGTATCTCTAATACACGGAAAAGATGATAATGTAAAATTAACGTGGGTTATCCGCGTTTAAAACTCAGCGCCATGTCACCAGAGAGCATAAGGGCGCAATAATTGATCTCTCGGTTCTCATCAACGGGGCGATCGAGCTTCAAGAAGACATCGCTAAAAAGAACCGTTCCACGACCGTTTCTACCCAAACCGAGCCCCAAAAGCCTAGCAAGAAGGCTACACCCAAAGAGTAAGTGCCAAAGGTGCAGGTGCCCAAAGTTCAGGTCCCCAAAGCACAGCCACCCAAGCTGGGCAACTACTCGTCTGGTATAATAGAAGGAAACCCAGTGAAAATACGTCCAAGTCGAGCAGCTATGTACCTGTCGCCAAGAATGCTAGCACGGGTGGCGAGTGGAACAAGGTTAAGCCAAAGCGCTTGAGAAAAAAACAGAGGCACTTATACTGAAAAAGACGGGAGAGGTCTCTTATGCGGAAATGCTACGCAAACTAAAAACGGAACGGAACCTCTGCTAATTTGGCAAACATGTTCGCAAAATCGGCAGAACCCAGCAAGGGGAACTTTTGCTGGAAGCCTCTGACAGCGTCCCCAAGACCGAGCTGATCTAGACCGAGCTGAAAGCAACGCTTAAGGAGATGGCTTCGGTACGTACGGGTGCACCAAGAATGGCACTATCCTTCAGTGGATTGAAAGGATCATACCTGAAAGGCGTGCTCGGTGTTGCGGTCTATGGGCCTTACGCTCATTAGATGCTTCAGGACTGTATCCGAAGATGCAGCACTAACACTGACATGCTTGCCGCCAATTGACCTTGAGAGCAAGGCATTTGTCTGATTCGAAGGTGCTA
The DNA here is from genome assembly GCA_018150545.1 of Drosophila ercepeae. Classification (NCBI taxonomy): domain Eukaryota; kingdom Metazoa; phylum Arthropoda; class Insecta; order Diptera; family Drosophilidae; genus Drosophila; species Drosophila ercepeae. The sequence goes on along the minus strand of JAECWL010000097.1, from coordinate 538,404 downwards.
CCTGCGGTGGAGGCTCACGAGCGACTGATGGGAGAGTGGCAGAGCAAATGGCAAATATCGCAACGGGAAAGGTGGTCCAGCTTATCCCCGAATTAGCGATATGAGCAGGCTGCCTCATGGACCATAGTTGCTTTCGGGCCTACCTACTTCGGTTCAGCCACGTAGAGTCAGCTCAATGCCTCTACTGCCCCGAAGCGGAGGAAACAGCAGAGCATGTACTCATGCACTGCTCCAGGTTCACGGAGGAGAGGGTGCAGCGATTCTTGGGAGCTGGGATATGGGAACATCACAGACATAAAACAAGTCCGAGCCGACGAAATGGCCAACAGAGCTGAAAGCTAATGCAGACGACGTGTTCCTGTGTGGTGGCGGGAGAAGAATACTACCTCAGTGGTTGAATGACGTACGCCTCTTGGCCAATTAATGAGGAAGGGAGTGCGACTTGGCTTCACATCCTGCTCACCGAAGTCACACCTTGACTGGCAGTCCCGGTGAGCGCGCATAGGACTGAAGAGCATACGGAGGTTTTTGTTTTAGTAGGTAGGCATAACGCTACTTGGAGGGTTATGAATCGTGCATGCCTCCTACGGACGGTGTGTGGTATCTTTAGAAGATTTTAATTTTCCTACCGTAACGCGTTACAAAAAAAACGTTGATGCCGAGATAGAATCAGCAGCAAATACCCTGAAGAGTGCACGCTCATAGATCGCCAATCGTAAAGCAAAGATTTAAAAATGAAGAAGATAAAAATGCACAATTTCACTATATATATAGATGTAAAGTGGAGTAGGTGGACAGCGACGGTAGCACAACACAGGTTGGCAGACCTTTCAACGTTGATCAGCAGTCGTGGTTTGGTAGTCGTCGGTAAGCGGTCGTCGTGCAGGAGTCGTAGAGTTGCAGAGTTGTCGAGTTGTAAACCTTTGTGTTATATACTTTATTAGTAAACCGGAAGGTTAAACTTTCCTTACATTTGGGGGCTCGTCCTAACTAAGCAATCGTCTGTAGTTTCGATGCTGGAAAGGTGTTTAAAGTTGGCTGAATGCAAAAAAAGTTTTTATCAAGGTTAAAGTCGCCGGTACAAGCAGTGGTGGTGGAGCAGTGGTGCAAGCGAGACGGTTGTATAACACCCGAGCAGAATCGAAAAGCGGCAAAATGAGTATACGAGAAAGCCAAAAAGCAACAGCCAGAATGGACGAAGAGGAACAAAGTGTACGTGAGAGTACAGAAAATACTTCGCAAAATAATGAAATGTTGCAACAGCTAGTACAATTGTTGTCGTTGAAAATTCAAGCTGATGAAATAAAGCATAATTGCCCGAAATTTTTTTTTTTTTTTTTAATTTTATTTTATTTGCTGGATCTTCTCTTCTTAATAGAGACTAACAACAAGTTTTAAAATCTTAGACTAATATTATAACTAAAATCCATTTTTTAGCGATGGGTTTAGTTTTAAGCACGGCTCTAATTATATCGGATCTGAGCGAGTGGATAATCGGCACGTTGAAGTCTACTCCAACTGGAAGTTCTGGTTAGCGAGCGTGCAAGAGGATTTGGATGAGATGTTAATTTAGCTTGGTGTTTTGCTTTTTGATGAAGAATTTCGTCAGAAACGGTGTTGATATTTAAGTCTCGCTGAATGTTTTTGTTCTTTATATACCAAGGAGCACCAGTGATGATTCTAAGTGTCTTAGATTGAACTCTTTGAATTACTTCGATGTTACTACGACTGGCATTTCCCCAGAGTTTAGAGCCGTATTTCCATATTGGCTTGATCACGGTGTTATAGATGAGTATTTTGTATTCAAGGCAAAGAGGGGATTGAGAGAGCCAGTGGAGCTTGTTGGTCTTCAACTTTAGTTGAGTTTTTTTGGCTGCTATGTGTGAGCGCCAGGTGAGTCTCCTGTCAAGATGGATACCCAAGTATGTGACGGTGTTTGACTGGGGGATTCGTGCTCCGTTTAGAGTAAGCTGGGGACACGTACTCTGTTCAGTGTGAATGTTACGTGTTTACATTTACTTTCATTTACTTTAATTCTCCAGTTAGCTAACCATTTTTCAAGAGATTCCAAATGATTTTGTAGAATAACAGTTGCTCTAAGGGGACATTTACTCCGGCTAAGAATGGCAGTGTCATCTGCAAAAGTTGATGTGGTAAGTTGAATGTTTGTCGGAATGTCCGATGTGTATAGTGTATATAGAATGGGACCGAGAACGCTTCCTTGAGGGACTCCAGCTTTGATTTCACGCTCAGCAGATGTTGAGGCGCTGCATCTTACGGAGAATAATCTTTTATGTAGATAGGATTCGAGGAATTTGTTCATATTATTGGGGAGTAATGTTTTGATCTTGTACATGAGTCCATCGAGCCACACCCTGTCAAACGCTTGGGCAATATCAAGAAATAAAGCAGAGCAGTATTCTCGTTGTTCAAACGCAGAGCGTTTTTCCGTGGTGATCCGGTTTACCTGTTCTATTGTACCATGTTTTTCTCGGAACCCAAATTGATGCATTGGGATTTTGTTATTTATACTAAGATGGGGACTGATGTGCGATAAGATGAGTTTTTCGAATAGTTTTGATAAGCAGGACAGAAGACTTATTGGTCTATATGAAGATGCTTGTGTTTTGTCTTTACCAGGTTTTGGAATCATAACTATAGTTGACTTTTTCCATCTTTGAGGAAAATAACCATATTTAGTCATTGCGTTGAAAAGCGTGCATAAATGATTTACAGCACAGCTCGGTAGTTTTATGATCATTTTTGGAGTAATTCTAACGTGGCCCTTTGCTTTGTTCGGCTTTAATTGCTCTTTGATTATTTGAGTAATTTCGCTTGATCGGAATTTCAGGGGCGTAGTGTGTATTATGTCAGGGCTTGAGAATTCCGGAAGCTCAAATAAATTGGTCGCAGGATTTGGTTGGAAGACTTCTTGGAGGTGTGTTGCAAACACGTTCGCCTTTTCGGAGTCACTTCTAGCCCATCTTCCTGTAAGACTACGGATAGGGCTGTCTGTTTCAATAGGGGCACTGAGACTGCGCGCTTTCCAAAATGGGTTTTTGGCACATGTTGGAGAGAGTTGTTCGATGTATTGGTGTTGTGCAAGATTTTCTTCTTGTTTCAGTACTCTAGAGAGTTTTCGAGTTTCAGCTTTTAACTTCTCTTTGCTTGCTGGTGATCTGTTTTTTTGCCACTCTCGTCGTAAATGTCTTTTTTCTAAAATAAGCTGTTGAATTTGCCTATTTGTACGGTACTGATGTACTACTTTTGGTTTCATTTGAGGTGTAGATACGCGTGCAGCAGTGGTGAGAATAAATTCAAAGGCATTTACAGAATTATCAATGTCAGCCTCGTGGTACAGTGTTGGGCTTAGCTCAATGTGTGAGCTTATATATTTTTTGTAGCGGAGCCAGTTTGTTTGGTTGGATGTAATAATATCAGGCCGTTTCAACGTTGGTGGTTGTTCGAACAGTTGAAGAAGGATAGGAGAGTGGTCCGAGGACAAGTCGGCTATTGCTTCTATCCGCATTAGTTGTTTTGGTATGTTTCGGGTTATAGCAAAGTCTATAAGATCCGGTTTTTTGTTTGGATCAGCTGGCCAATATGTAGGCCTACCCGGAGATATGAAGTCAAGTTTATTCGATCTTGTGATTAAAGCTTTGTATAATTGCCTTCCTTTTGGGTTTGTAAGACGGGAGCCCCAGTGCGTGTGTTTGGCATTATAATCGCCTGCTGATATGAAATGGGCACCTAGTTGGTTGAAATATTCCATGAAGTCTTCTTCCGAAATAGAAAACCGTGGTGGGCAGTATATTGAGGCAATACTAAGACTGCCGAAAGACACATTAATACTTATTGACGTAGCTTGCAAGTAATTGGTTGCGAATGGTTGCAATTGATGGTGCTTGATGCGTCTCTTGATAAGGATGCCTGTTCCCCCATGAGCTTTGTCGTCTGGATGATTCGTTGATTAAAAAGTGTACTCACTAAGAAAGAAGTTATTTTTATTTGTGAGATGGATTTCGGAGATTAACATTATATCAATGTTGTGTTCCTTTAGAAATTGAATAAGTTCGTTTTTGTGCTGTGAAATGCCGTTAGCATTCCAGAAACATATCTTTAAAATAGCCATTTATGGTTTGGAGTGTTGGGATGCAAGCATTTCCATAGGTATGTTTTGATTTCGCATTAGGTCTTGCATTGTAGATTGCATAAACTGCATAAATTCCATCATGCTTCTATGAAGTGAACTAATTAGTGATTCAATTCCAGTTGATGGCTGTTCTAAGATGTGGTGTTTCTCTGATGTTGATTGGGCAGTTGGTGTTAGGGAGATTGCCGACTTAGAAGCTGGCTTTACTATGCCTGTCAAGGCATTTGCAAATGATACTCCTGGAATTGTGCATACAGGTTCAAAGGAGGACTTAGTTGCTTTTGTGAAAAAGACTCCCGGTGTTGATTGAGATGGAGTTACAGAGTTCTGTTTGGGGAATGGTTCTTTAGAAACGCGACTTTTGAGGTCTTTGTAGACTGGACACACTCTAAAGTTTGCTGTGTGGTTTCCACCACAGTTGCCGCATTTCCTTAGATTAGGGTCGTTTTTATTATTTGGACAGATGCCAGAGTCGTGCAAGTCTCCGCAACCTACGCACACTGGGCGTAGTGTACAGTAGGTTCTAGTGTGTCCATACTCCTGGCAATTCGTGCATTGTACAGGAGCATTAAGCTTATGTGGCTCCTCCACTGTTATTCTGTGGTGGAGTAGATACTGGAGTTTATAGATTGGATGGACGGAATTTTTGATTTTGGGTTTGTTTTCGTGGCTTAATTCCACCTTGAAAAGAGGCTGTGGTATCTTAGCTCTATTTATAATGTTGATAGCCGATTTCACCTCAAATCCTTTCTCTTGTGAAGCAGAGATGATTTCTGCAGTTGACACAGTTGGTTCGATGCCTTTGATTACCACTTGAAGACCCTTACTGCTCTTTAATTGGTAGGTATTGTAATTTTTCTTTGTTGCTCTTAGGTCATTCTTAACGGTGCAGTTATTTTCATTGTTAACTTGAAGCTTGACTTCGCGTATATTGCCCTTATTTATATGGGTCACATAAAAGTTGTTGGTGCCTATTACCTCCGTAAGTCGTTCGACGATCGAAAAACAATTTGAGTCTCTTATGTAGATGGGAGGGGGTTTTGGCTTTGCAGGTTCTGTGGCCACTTCTTCGGTTGCATCTTCAAGGTGTTCGCCTAAAATTTTGAATCTATTATCGTTTGAAATGTTTTCTTTATTAGATGATTTTGATTCGGAGGTTTTATTTAGCTTTGGATTATTGCCCAACTTTTTATTGTGTGGGTTTAATTGCGCTTGGTAACTTGTATGTAACGATCCATTCCGGTCTGTATAGTTGGACGTGAGTTTAAAGTTGAGGTAGGTTGTTTGGGTGATTGACTCGGAAACTGCTGACTTTGCAGTCTTGGCCGGTCGGGCATAGCAGCAGTGGTCATTGACGTTGCCGTTGATGTTGTTGTTGCAGTCACTGTGGACTGAGACAGGGAGAACGAAGGTTGCGTAGTTGTTGTTGATGTTGTTGGCAAAGAGAATGCCGCGCATTCTACACTCCAACTTTCTTTTGAGCCCAGGGGAGCGGGAGAGATAGATCGATCGCTTGCATTGTTTGTTGTTGCTGTTGGGGAAATTATTGATAGGTAGGCATTATTGCGAGCCACTGAGAGACGACGCTCGTCTTGCTCTCTTTTCCGTTGCATTCTGATTTCGTCTTGAATATTTTTGTTGTTGGCACTTTTACCGATTGCTTTTGCATTATTATACATTGGCATTGTTGATTTTATGTTTTTCTTAGATTACTTAATAGAAGTAACACAAGGTTTTGTGTGCTTGCACATAGCACACAGTAGCGTCTTTTCGCTTGGTGGTGGTACCACTTTATATGTTTTTATGTAGAGTTTTACACTGTTGAGATTGTTAAATTCACGGAGCACAATTGTGAGACGTCTGCACTCGCGTAATTTCCGAACAAATATGAACAGTGATTGAACAGTGATTGAACAGTGATTGAACAGTGATTGATGGGAATTCAAGATCATCAAGATTCGATAGAGAGAATTAACCTCTTCAGATCGAAGTCGGAGTCCACAGAGATTATGACTCTTCCTCCCCTTCGTAGTGGTCGGTCCCGTCTGTAAGTGGTGTACCTGTCTGGGAAAATTTCGGAGCTAAAAATCTCCGGCTTTAACCAGGTCTCTGTGAAGACTACAATTTGGGATGCAATAGATGAACTATCAGAATACAGTTTAGGGAGCTTTCTCTGAAGCCCCCTAGTATTTTGATAGGTAAGGGTGATAGATGTTGTTAGTTTTTTGAGGATGAAGGTTTGGGTACGGAAGACGAAGACGGTACAGGGTTTTTAGGCTTTGGTAGTTTAACCCCCACAGGCTTATTAACTTTTTTTTTAACTGTACACGGCTGATGTTCTTGTACGAATATGTTCTACGGCCAAAAGCTGGGCGAACAGATCGTATCGAACATCGGCAAAGGTACACGTATCTTAAAAGATGACGTAAGCCTTGAGTAAGTATATTTAAATATCCTAATGTCCTCCACTCTAACAACGTCCTCAGATTTGGCTTGGATATAAGCCGAGATATCAATTTGTGAGGTGTCAGGGGCCAGCCGTGAAATAAATATGTGTTTAGAGGGGAGAATCACCTCTTTGGTGTTACGGTTGGTAAGACCGCGACATCAGTCCGTACGGGGGGTCCGGACGGTGGTTTACCCTTAGCAGTGGATTTAAGGAGGGGCGACTCTACTCGTGCCCGAGGAATTACCTGAAGTGATACCCTGGATGGTAATTCAGACAAGTTATGCTCGATTATGAAGTCAAATTCAGAAACCGCATTTGTGTTTGCTCTTGGGGTGTTAAGAGTTATGAGCGGCTGCATGGTCGTCGGCTGATCAGGCTGAATAGCGATATCAGTGCATACGGAGTCCTTAATAGCGTTTTTTTTACGCTTTGGAGATTCGTTTAGTAGCTGTAGGCTGCTAAATTGGGAATCTAGCGCCGAGAGTTGGTCGTTGATTTTACGGAAACCACCGATCAACTCTTTGAAACCGTTTGTAGTTTGCCGCATGAACGTTCGCATTTCTTTTTGAACCGAACGACATCCACTGCAGAAAAAATGGAAACCAGCGTTTCTAGAGATTGCATCCGAAACTGAGGCGGTGAAACCGGCACATTTCGTATGTACTACGATTTCACACAGCCAACAGGGGATGGGACGCGGAAATCGGCTTATAGCACGATTTTATAGCGAAGATGCTATAAAATTCCATTATACAAATTTTTTTTTTTGATAAAAGCTAGAAATTTAAAATATATGAAAAATATATTGACAACAAATAATTAAGTTTAGACAAACTAGTAGCCTTAAACCACTGTACTTGCTTAATAAGAGTGCGATGAAAGGGAGAGGTAATGGAAAAGAAGAGCGCAAACTAGGAGAGAGACTTATTGCAAAAGTAGAAATTGCAGTTAATGTAAGAAAAGGGAATAGAAATAAATAGGGCACAGTACCTTACATGGGTAAATAATAAAATAATTTAAACACACCAAATACGGTACCGCGCAGACGCGAGTGTGAATGGAATCGTTTTAGGTATTAGATTTATATAATTAATTTCTTAACAAACGCTGGTTTGTCTTTTGCAAGAAAATAATAACAAAATCGAATGATCGCAAGAAAAAAAACACGTCCGTTCGCTATGAAAGTGAAGTGTTAATTGTAACATTACAATTACATGAAGTAACATTTTCATCGATACTTGTTGGGGAAGCCATTTAACTTAGTAACAGACTGTTCGGCATTCAAGCATACTTTAAGTAAGCAAGATGTATCCCGAGATGTGGCGCAGTGGATCACATATATGCAGTATTTTGACTTTGAAGCCGTGTATAGGCCAGGCGAACGTCTTAAACATGTAGATTGTCTGAGTCGATACCCATGTCAGGTGTTGCTCATATTGTCGGAAATTTCAACTAAGATGAAAAAGGCACAGGATAAAGATGACATGATAAGGGCTATTTCAAAAATACTTGCTAATCGCCCTTAAAACCATATAAAGTAAAAGGTGAAGTACTTTATAAAGAAGTCGAAGGCAATGAACTGTTGGTAGTTTCGAGGTACATGGAAAAGGAGATCATTCTAGAGGCACATAGCTCTGGACATTTCGCTGTCCAAAAAACGATGCACGCTGTACCGCAAAGGTTCTGGCTTCCTCGTTTGGAGAAGAAGATTATGCAGGTGATTGATGGCTGCGTGAAATGCATTATTTTCAATAAAAAGCTGGCCAAAAAGGAAGGTTACTTGCATGCAATTGAGAAAGGAGACCAACCACTTCAAACGCTGCGTGTGGATCACTTGGGGCCTATGGACGCGTTTTCAAAGCTGTACAAGTACATTTTGGCAATAGTGGAAGCATTTACAAGCGGTGTGCCAAGAGGAAACGGTCAGGTTGAAAGGGTCAATCGCACAATTCTTTCAATCATAGCCAAGTTGTCTGCAGGAGATTCCGCAAGGTGGTACATGCGTGCATCGAAAAAAGTGTAAAAAGGAAATTAATTCACACGTGCACACATCTACTAAAAAAACACCATTTGAACTTATGTTGGAGTTAAAATGAACGTCAACTAATAAGTTTATGTAATAAGATAACATAAAACAGCTGTTGGATTATGAGTTTTATACTGATTGTGGTGAGCGTCGCCAGCAGTTATGTGACAATGCTAAAGTAGAAATTCAGCGTACCCAGGATTCATACAAGAAGCAGTATGACAAGAAGCGTATAGGCGTACAAGGATATCAAATTGGTGAATTGGTAGCAATACATAGAACCCAATTTGTTGCGGAGAGAAAAATGGCAAGCGAGTTTTTGAGCCATACGAAGTTACAAAAGTCAAGCAAAATGGGCGATATGATGTACGAAAGACAACAGAAGCTGCCATGCACGAGTAATGACAATATGAAGCTCTGGTCATATGCAGTAGGTGATGAAGAAGAGGATTCATCTGGGACAGGATTCATCTGGGACAGATGAATAATCAGGATGACCGAATGTGGAGTAGGTGGACAGCGACGGTAGCACAACACAGGTTGGCAGACCTGGCGACGTCGATCAGCAGTCGTGGTTGGGCAGTCGTCATCGAGCGATCGACATGGAGGAGTCGTAGAGATGCAGAGGTGTCGAGTTGTAAATCTTTGTGTTATATATTTTATTAATAAACCGGAAGGTTAAACCTTCCTTACATAGATATATAGATATATGGATATATAGATATGTAGATATATAGATATATAGATATATAGATATATAGATATATAGATATATAGATATATAGATATATAGATATATAGATATATAGATATATAGATATATAGATATATAGATATATAGATATATAGATATATAGATATATAGATATATAGATATATAGATATATAGATATATAGATATATAGATATATAGATATATAGATATATAGATATATAGATATATAGATAGGTATATAGATATATAGATATATAGATATATAGATAGGTATATAGATAGATATATAGATATATAGATATATAGATATATAGATATATAGATATATAGATATATCATTACACAATCATTACATGATTCATTCCGAATGCTACATATTCGTTTTCAACATTTCAAAATACATTTCACGTATTACAATATTTAATTCAAATATTTCTCACTACTCCAAGCCATAAGATCCGGATTACCAATAACTCAAATTCAAAATACATTCTTAAAATCATAGTTTCATTAAAACAATAACACACAGTTAACTACTCGAGTAACCGGCCAATCTTCATTACTATAGCTCACAGTTGTGGTTAAACAAACCGGCCAATCATTCTCCAAATGTTAGCTCCCAGTTTACGTTAACCAACAAACCGGCCTAACAAATCAATATTAGCACACGGAATAAAACACCAAACCGGCCAAACAAATACAAACTTCCGATCCTTGTCCAATATTCCAACCTCAAGCATCAAATGCCGGGCCACATAACTCGGGCGCCCACTTGTGTAGGAAGTCGTAACATTTTGGACTGATCTCAAAGTTGTACGTGATTTATCAATTAGTCTTGGCATCGCAGCTTTCTATAGCTCGATCCATACTGACATCGCAGCTCAATAGCTCGATTCGTTCCGACATCGCCGCCCTCACTGGCTCGATTCGTAATAATATCGCAGCCCTCACTGGCTCGATCCTTTCCGATATCGCAGCTCTCACTAGCTCGATTCGTTCCGAAATCGCAGCTCTCACTAGCTTGATTCATGATAACATCGACATCGACATTCGACTTCAATGGCAATCGCCTTCTCAGGCATACTTCGCAAAAATTCGTGGGAGTATTTGAAAGTTCTTTTCTTATTCAATGCTTTGTGTATACCGATCTCCTGGCAATACTTCGGCACCAAATATGGACCTTTAAACTTATTTTCTAATTTGGTTTGATTTCTTTCTTCGTTCTTTATCAAAACATAGTCCCCGACCTTATGTCGTATAAAAGTAGCTTTACACTTTGAACTTTATGCAAGTCGGCCTATTATCGCTCCGTAATTTTGAACGTGTCCCGAACGAACTAGCAACCTATTATCAGCTCCAAACAGATTTAATCAACCTGCTGTATCGCGAAGTGGTCCACAAATTGAAAAACACCTTCAAAGTTTAATTTTAAACGCATATTCTTCGTTTTATTTTAAACGCGATAAGACTGTGTTTCGCAAACAACAACAACAAAGTAACCATTACCCGTTGCTTTGTTTCGTTATTACAAGCTGCTCACCGCTCTCTATCGCACTCCCCCTTTTGTGGAGCTTCTTCATCTCCGTCTGGATTGACGCTGCTCCTGTTGTTCGCAGAAATCGCTCTCACGCTATCGTCGCTGGATCACTCTCTTCATCATACATTCGCTTGACCAGTCTGTTTTTGAGCGCATTCTCTCTTTCATTACCCAAAATGTCTTTGGTTTGTACCTCAAAGAGATGCGAATTTGGAGGAGCTATTACTGGCGACTCCTATCTAACTTGCTGGCTATGCGACAATTGCTCGCACATGAAATGCGCTGGCGTTGGTCATTATGGCCGACTTGGCGATCTCCTGGGCAAAGGCATCGGTTTGACATGATCCTGTTTGGCCTGTCGAGAGATTGAAGGCGAGATGCGCACGTTTATGCGGCAAACTCGAAATGGTTCTCGGGAGGTTCGGAAACAATTTGCCTCATTAAATGAGCAGTTTCTAAACCTCGAATCTCTATTTCTGGGCCTTAAGCTATTAAGCGAATCACCACGCCGGAAAACACTAAATAGAATATGAATATGTGTACCACTCCAGCCACACATTTGCCAGTAAGCAATGTTGATGCTCCTGGCGCCCATCCTAGCTATTCAGAAACCCGGTCTTCCCCCTGCAAAAGTTGATACGAGATTTTTTCTTGTTGCTACCAAAACGTTCGCAGTATTCTTGGAAAACTGAACTTACTTTATACTAATAGTTCTTCCTTTGACTTCGACAGTCGAATCATCATTGAGAAAGGGATCAGTTTGATTTTATTTTCATTAAATATTTTCCGACAAAAAAAAAGAAAAAAAATAAGTTTTTGGCAAAATAATCAAATTATATTTCATCGAGGAATTTAAGAAAAAAAAGAGGTGCTTCAAGAGAAGTATGGTCGATTCGAATTCGAGATGTCGGAAGTCGTTTTAGGTGCTGATAGCTTCCAAGAAGTTCCACCTACAGGACACTCCTTTCAGAGCATGCCCCCGCCTAGCACAACTGACAGGGAGCTTCTTATGGTTAGCAGCCCAAGCCAATTAAACAATCTTAACCAGATAACAGTTGGAAATAGTCGCCTATTGCCGCAAATTGAAAAAAATAGTAATACGCTTACATTCCAGCCGGCTTCAGTCTCTTGGCAAAAAGTTCCTTCCAAGAAGAGGAGCCTACCAACCTCACCGAAAAGTTCAAAAAAAAGAGCGCATGTAATCGAACATAATCGAAACCATCTCGCTTTAAATAGATTTGCTGCTCTTGCAAACCATGATGACTGTCAAGAAGGCGAAAATAGCATGGACATTCTCCAGGTCGAAACCGTTGCAAAGGAAGAATCTCGACAAGCTCAAACTCCAGTGACAAAGAAGTCACCAAAACCTAGTCAAATAACAGTACTTGCTGTCAGTGACGTACCTGCCTTGGAAAGGCTTCTCGACTCAGCGGTATCATCTGAATCATATGAACTCAAGATCGCGCGTAATGGCAACTTGCGCATATACCCCCCGTGACTCTGATGCCCACAGAGCTATCACTAAAAAGCTATCATCAGTAAATCTCCAATACACTCACTTCTGCCTCCCGGAAGACAGAGCCTACAGGGTTGTGGATTGCATCTTGGCTGCTTCTACCCCAGTCGAACAAATTTTAAATGCGTTCACCTCCCAAGGTCACGCTGTACTTAACACCTATAATCCAAAGGTGAAGTCACGCAATGTTGACTCCTCTGATCCGGATCCAGGCAAGGCTTCTGGCCAGAACGTTTGGTTTATTGATATTAAAAGGGCTATTAATAACAGAGAAGCTCTAAAAATAAACAAAGTTGGCCGTCAAAGAGTCAGAGTAGAACTGCCGAGAAAAAGTGTAAATTTGCGTCAGTGTTACCGATGTTTTGGCTTTGATCACACCAAAAACTATTGCACCAAAGAGCCCAGATGTGGTAGATGCAGTTTGCCTCATTGGACTGGTTCCAGTCAATGCCAGGCAAAGACCTATGATGACCTGGAGTGCGTTAATTGCCAAGGAAAACATGAGGCAACTTACAAGGGCTGCAGAATTTACGTCCAGAGGCTCAAAAGCCGAAAAACTGGGATGAACATTACTCCCATGACCTGCGTAGAATACCCACAGCCCATGCGCAACATCAAGCAACAAGCTATTCCAACCTCAATCGTGCGGCAGGGCCTATCGTATGCAGATGCGACTAGAACTGGACAGCAGAGCACGCGACCTGACGGAAAATACTCCCAACAGCGAAATGCTTTCTCAAACGCAAGGCTCCAGACTTTTCCGAATGCTGCGTTTGCTCCTGCAACAAACGCAGGTGAACCTCAACATCCTAGCCAAACGGTAATTGATGGCTCCCTCGCTCAAGTCATCATATCAATGCAGCAGATCATTGCTGGTCTTCAAAAAACCATCGCTGAGCTATTTGAGGAGATCAAAGAACTCAGAGGTTCTAAGTCGTTGACGCAGCGCAATTAATGACTTGTGAACTGCGCCTCGGAGCCTGGAACGCTCGTAGCATTATCCCAAATGCTAATGAGCTTAAGGTGTTTCTCAGCAAGCACGAAATTGATGTTATGCTTATTTCAGAGACACTCCTACACATCGGATCCTACCTCAATATGATAGGTTACAGCTGCTATCGAGCAGATCACCCAGGAGGTCGCCCCAGAGGAGGAGCTTGTATCCTAATCCGGCAGGGATTAGTGCACTATCACCTGCATTCGATCACAACAAATCACGTACAAATGGCGACGGTAAAAATTTCCACTAATTTGGGCGAAATTACGGTGTCAGCTGTGTACCTTCCTCCAGGCCTGCCTTGGAATTCCTCTGAGTTTGATAATCTCCTTGGTCAACATGGTCAAAAGTTTATCATTGGAGGTGATTTTAACGCTAAACATCGCCTCTGGGGTAGTATAAGAGCGAATGCTCGAGGCTCAACACTTCACGATGTTATTTCCGGCAGCTCAACTCAAGTTCTGGCTACAGGCAGACCCACTCACTACCCGTATAACACGAGGAATGTACCTTCATGTATCGAATTCTTCTTGTACAAAGGTATAGCTAACAGTCTACTATCAGTACGCGAAGAGTATGACCTATCTTCTGATCACTTGCCGCTGATCGCTTCACTAACAACGTCACCTCATAGTACCGCCCCTATTAGGATGCTCGTTCCACCTGGTGCGAATATAAGGCTGTTTCAGTACGAACTTAACAATGCCTTTAACCTCAATACAGAGATAAATACAGCAGACGATATCGAGAAAGCGGTTGAAACTTTTATGAAGAAGATTAAAGATGCAGCTCAAATTGCAGCTCCTGGCGGCGCAGTTCACCTACGCAACGTGCGTAGCACCATCGCTCTCTCTCCGGAAGCAGTAGGACTTTTAACTCTCAAGAAACGTCTCCGGCGTGAGTTCATCAGGACCAATGATCCTATAATTGACAGACTGTACCGAAGGATATCAAATCGGGTGAGAAAAGTACTAGCCATACTGAAACGAGAAGCAACTGACGCGTTCCTGGGGAAAGTTACTGCCGATGAAAACTCAAAATTCGCGCTCTGGAAGCTCACGAAGAGATTCAAGAGACAAGTTGCTCCAAAGTTTCCAGTTCGTAACCCAGATGGCACTTGGGCAAAATCACCTCTGGACAGAGCTGAAGCGTTTGCCAGAAACCTGGAGGAAAGATTCCAGTCGTTCGAGACAGCATCGCCAAGACGAGTACAACTGGTTGCTGAATCCCTAGAAGCCCCATTGCAGATGGCTCTTCCTGTAAAGCCTATTCAACTCACGGAATTGGAAGATGATATAAAATCCCTTCGCAATAACAAGGCTCCTGGTGCGGATGACATCGACAACCGCTCCATTAAGCTGATGCCCCACAGAGCTTTGTTATTCCTTGTACTAATTTTCAACTCTGCTCTTCGACTGGGACACTTCCCAAGCGTCTGGAAGAAGGCGAATATCATTATGCTCCATAAAAGTGGGAAGCCAGCAGAGGAAGTAGACTCCTATCGCCCAATAAGCCTGCTTCCAGCATTTGGCAAATTACTTGAGAGGTGCATCCTGAGAAGATTGCTCGAGTCCCGAAAGGTCCAGAAAGCTATTCCGAAGTTTCAGTTTGGTTTTAGACTCAGGCATGGCACACCTGAACAGCTACACCGCGTAGTAAACTTTATACTGGAAGGTTTCCATGGAAAGGAGTACGTCGTTGGAGCTTTTCTGGACATCCAGCAGGCTTTCGACAGAGTGTGGCATGAAGGACTTCTGCACAAGCTTAAAAGGCTACTAAATCCTCAGCTCTTTTTGATAATAAAAAGCTTCCTCCATGAGCGATCCTTTAAAGTAGTACAGGACGGACTGTCCTCCCAAACAAAAAGAGTCAGAGCAGGTGTGGAAGTGTGTTAGGTCCAACACTATATAGCCTGTATACGCACGACATGCCCTCAGCTGACAACATGTCGCTTACAGATCCCAATGACCTGCTAGTTGCCACTTTTGCTGATGACACTGCAGTCCTGGCCAGAGATACTTGCGTCTATACAGCCACTGATACGCTTTATCTAAAAAAATTTGAGAACTGGGCCCTACGCTGGAACATTGCAGTCAATCCGGAAAAGTGTGTTTCCGTGACGTACACCCTGAGAAAAGACACATCACCTGGTGTGTTTCTGCATGGAGAGCTCCTCACACAATCGAACGCCCACAAATATCTCGGTGTCACTCTGGATAAGCGACTTACATTTCAACGCCATGTAACGGATGTAACTCGGCGACTCAAAACAAAGGCGAACAGCATGGCTTGGCTCCTTAGGCCTGGAAACAAACTTTCAGTTTCCAACAAGGCCAAAATTTATAAGGTTGTCTTGGCTTCCATTTGGAAATATGGCATCCAAGTCTATGGCATCGCCGCAAAGTCGCACCTCAACAAAATTCGTGTGGCTCAGTCGCAAATCTTGCGTAAACTATCTGGAGCGGCTTGGTACATCCGCAACAAAGACATTGAAAAAGAACTGAAGGTACCAAGGATTGGCGATGTCATAAATAAACATGCAACAGCGTACGTTAATAAATTGGGAATCCACCCAAACCAGTTGGCTCGAAAACTCTTGATGAGGAGACGTGTATTGGGACTGAGGGCGAGAAGGAGACTCCTGCGCATTCACCCAACAGATCTACCGAGAAGATACATAAGTTAATTGATAAAATAAAATGCCTCTAGACTCCCTAATTAGGTTGAAGTATGTAAATATGTAAATACTTTATTGAAATTATGATACTCTGCAGTATAAGTTACTACAAACAGTAACAGTAAACTGCTATGTAAATAAATACAATTTTTATTATAAAAAAAAAAAAAAAAAAATTTTACTTCGATGCTATTGTGCTAACAGAAACCTGGCTAAACTCCACTGTCATAGACAATGAAATTTGGTATCGAAGTACACTGTCTTTCGGGAAGATCGCCAAACCTTTGGAGGTGGCGTTCTGATTGCCGTAAACAACATCTACACAGTTCAACGTATTACTATTACTAATCCTTTCGGAATTGAATTTTTAGCCTTTAAAATTCATTCTGAGTCTTTTAACCTTTTTATTACTTGTTCCTACATTCCTCCTCTGAGTGATGCAATCATTTATATGCACCACGTAACTGCCATACAATCAGTTTTGTCCCTGCTAAATGATGCTGATCTTATTCTAGTTATGGGGGATTTCAATCTGTCCCTCATTTCATGGATCAACTCGGATGAGGATAACTCGCTTTTACCCACTACCCAAAATGACTTCCTTGATGGCTTAGCCGACTCTGCCGTTTTCCAACTTAACTCTATAAGGAACTCCCGTGGCAGGTCGCTTGACCTAATTTTCTCTAATACTACCTCCTCTGCCACAATAGCAAGGTTTCCTCCCTTATCTACTCCTGAGGACTCTCACCACCCAACACTCTTAGTCTCGCTAATTATTGACTCTCCTGAAGTCCCCCCCCAGTAATAGCGAGCAGCCTCGTCAAAAATGCTTTAAAAAAACAAACTATTGTGACCTAACAAATCACCTGACTAATATTGACTGGAGTTATCTTTCTAGTTTCAGCAATATCGAGGGAGCTACAGACTCTTTTTATGAAGTAATTCATAGCGCCATAAATAAATCTGTCCCTGAAACATTAACTCCATCAGCGTCAAAACCTTCATGGTTTAATAAGCACCTCTCTTTCCTTAAAAATATGAAAATCAAAAAGTCTTTAAGGCCTAGAAGCTTGTTACATCTTCCAAAGTACCTTCTAATCCGCAACCAGTTTGTTGACCTTAACAATCAACTATATAAATTATGGAATGAATCATACTTTATTCCAATTCATAAAAAAGGCTCTAAGGCTTCCATTGAGAACTACCGCGGCATTGCTAAGCTTTCTGCGATTCCCAAACTTCCTGAGAAACTCATCACATCGCAGCTGCAATATGCATACAAGAGCATAATCTCATCTGCACGGCATGTCTTTGTCAAGCTTCGCTCGACAACAACTAATCAACTTGAATTTTCGTCAATAATCAACCGAGGTTTTCAACATCGCTTGCAAACTGATGTAATTTATACTGACTTCAGCAAAGCATTTGATTCAGTTAATCATCAGCTCTTGCGGAAACTCTCGCTTATTGGTTTTCCACTAAATATCCTGATGTGGGTTGCTTCCTACCTTTCAGATCAAACCCAGCGTGTCCTATCTACCAAGTCGAAGATCATCCATGTCTCATCGGGTGTCCCGCAGGGTAGTCATCTAGGACCACTGTTGTTTATACTCTTTGTGAACGATCTTCCCAATGTGATTAGTTATGCTTCTACGCTTATGTAGGCTGATGATGTCAAGTTATGCTATTCCTTCTCGGAACATTTCCTGCATAGGCATCTGCAACTAGACCTTGACGAACTCTATTTGTGGTGCTCAATCAATTTTTCTGTTCCTAAACTGCTCTAAATGCAATCTTATGACATTACATCGCAGTGTGCCGCTTATTGTATCTTACTCTCTCGGAAATCGTGTTTCCACAATCAATGATCTTGGAGTTCTTTTTGATCATAAACTTAAGTTTAATGATCACATTTCTGTGACAGTGAATAAAGCCAGAGGAATGTTAGCCATTATTAAGCGATGGTCTAAAAAATTTAACGATCCTTTCACCACCAAATCCCTGTATATCATCCTAGTTCGTCCTATCCTTGAATATTGCCAGTGCGTTAAATTGTTAAGTTACCTCCATTGAAGGAGCGCCGAACCTGTGCTGGGGTCATGTTTTTACACATGCTAATCCATAGCATGGTTGATTCTAAACACCTGCTACGCCAACTATATTTTTCCATCCCTAATAGGAAAACTAGGTTCTTCCTACCCATGGTTACCTATCTGCAGATCCAACTACGCTGAACACGACCCCTTTCGCATTATTTGTAAGAACTATAACCTTTTATCACATACTTCAGGCGATAAACTCTCTCTTAATGTAAATAAACTTAAAATCATAGAATACCTCCTAGAATAGTTATATTGTAGTTATATTTATATTTTTATTCATATTTAGCAGATCTTTGTTAAATTGTTGCTTAAATAAATTAAATTAAATTAAGAGCTAGTTGAATTTCGCATTGGGCATCCTGCCAAGATCTTTGGCTTGTTTCAACTGCAGTTAGCATGTTCTTCAGAGTACTCATGACTCGCTCTACTTGGCCATTAGCTCGACTAGCTCCTGTGGCGATTAAGTGCAATTATATTTTCTGTGATAAGCAAAAATCACGGAAAGTTGTGCTAGCGAAACTACGACCTTGATAAGCGATCAGTCGAGAAGGAACATCAAACAATGAAATTAAGGATTTCACTGCCTTAATGCAACTCTCTGTGTCTAGCTTTAAGGTATGAGACAAATAAACAAATTTGGTAAATGCGTCTATCAGCACGATTATGTACTCCTTCTAGTCGCTCTTGCCACTAAGTTTCCCAGTAATATCGACGTGTACTGTATGCCACGGAATATCGACTTTTGGAATGGGATGCAATTCGGCTTGTATCTTACCAGAAGGAGGCTCGGACAACTTACAGGTTATATGGTTGTCTACAAATTTGCGAACATACTTAGACATTTTGTCAAACCAATAGAATTCGTACATTTTCTCAAGAGTTTTCTCCCAACCCCGATGCACATTGTTGACAGCAGACCATCTGAACGGCTTTGGAACTATAGGCAGGCAACATATCTTTCCATTTCTGTGTATTTTTCTATACAGTGTCCCAGAACGTATTTCGTTCGGATGAAGTTTCTTCATCTCTCTGCTGTTCGGCTAACAACCAGTTATCTAAAATTTCGGTCAGATTTATGCGTTTCTCGGCTACTCCTGACGAATTCTTAAAACTCTTTAGTATTGGGTTGCGAGACAGAAAGTCAACGTGGGCCATGCGTTCACCAGGTCTCTACTGAATGTCAAATTCGAATGATTGCATATACGACCACCACCCATAGGTGGTGGTGAAACCCTCGGGGTCAACTCAGCCTTCGTACGAGAAGCTTTCAATGAATTGCAATCTGTAAACACAACAAAGTGACGACCATGCAAATAATGACGAAAGTATTTAATAGAGTTGTAAACAGCGAGTGTCTCTAATTTGTATGAATGATAACGCGATTCCGCTGATGACGTCATCTTACTAAAATATTCGATCACTCGAGGCTTCTGTTCAATCCTGTGCATTAATATAGCACCATAGCCGTCAGCACTGGCATCTGTATGAAGCTCGATAAGAAATTGTGGGTCGAAAATAGTGAGAACAGGTTCATTAGTTAAAATAGAAATTACTCGTTGCCGTATTTGCTCAAGCTCCAAATCCCATGAAAATGATTTGCTCTTTGATGTAAGTGCGTAGAGAAGTTTCAACAACTGTGAAAACTTGGATACCAACTGACGGAAATATGAGACCAATCCGATAAATTGTCTCAATTAAGTTACAGATTGTGGAGGCGGCAAATCGGTAAGAGCTCGTATTTTTCTTGGATTCGGTCGAATTTCAGCTGCTCTGACTTCGAAGCCCAAATACTCAACACAAGTTTTAAGAAAAGAACATTTTGTAATGTTGGAAGAGAATCCTGTTTCCGTGAGTATGTTCAAGACTACTCGTAATCTATCAAACGTTTCTTACTTTGTGCGTGCGACTATCATTACATTATGAATGTAAGCAATTCAATCACGCGCCGCGTGAAGTCAGACGTGTTTTCATCGAGCTCCGTATAAAATCACTTGATTTTAGTGAAGTGAATAGCTAATAACATAAAATAAATACATAAATCGAAAGCGAAAGAGACGCTATTGGCAATGTTAAATTGCTATCTTACACAACTTTCTGTGTGTGGAATAATAAAGTAAAACTAAAAAACAAATAGACAACGAACAAATCGATCGTTCTAAAATGAGCCAACGCGAATTGCGCGCTCAGCTGCAAAAACAACAAGACGAGCGCCGACTCTCCTTGCAGCGGAACAATGCATACTTCACCGTCGTGTCTGTCGCCCGCGAGTGCCAAACCACCCACCCGGTCAATGACCGAGCACCTGCAGAATGCACACGATCGCGGTCTTGCTCACCAATGCTTCTGACTGCTCGAAGTGAACCCGAACGCACTGAGAGCGTCTCTCTCACGCTCTCCCCATTCCAAACGGTGTCAAGTTCTTTAACTACCAGTACAGTAATCACGATATCTACTAAAACTGCACCTTTAGCAACAACAACTGCAACATCATCAACATCAACTCTATGCTCAATACCGACAGCGGTGTACAATTCCGCTGAATCAACAACAACGAATGAAAAAGCACTCACACCGACTCTTGAAAGCGAAAGCGGACAAGAACCAAAACAAAACAAAAATCTTTGTCAAACAGGGCTGGATCGCTACATCCAAATAAAGCGAAAGCTAAGCCCACAACACAAGCAGGCTGGTAATAAGCCGAAAATAAATCGCGCCAACGCTGCCAATGACTCAAGTTCAAATAGGTTTGCACTACTGGATGACTGTGAAGTGCAGGAACAGGAGCAGAAGAAGATAAAGCCGCCACCAATATATATACGTGAGAAAACCTCAAATGCGCTGGTTAACAAACTAGTTGCAATTATTGGAGAGAACAAGTTCCATATTATACCTCTTACTAAGGGCAACATACAAGAAACGAAAGTGCAGACTCAGGATGAGTCTAGCCACTGATCAGTGACCAAGTACCTGGACGAAGCTGGGAAGAGTTACCAGCTGAAAAGTGCCAAAGGATTGCTGGTTGTCATCAAAGGAATAGAGTCATCCGTGACCTCATCCGAAATTTTCGCGGCACTAAAGGAGAAGAACTTCAACGCCAAAACGGTGATCAACATTCTCAACAGGAACAAAGAGCCGCAGCCACTCTTTAAAGTCGAACTGGAGCCATCGAGTCAGAAAAACAACAAAAATGAAGTACATCCTATATATAAGCTACAGTATTTACTGCACCGAAGAATAACCGTAGAAGAGCCACACAAGCGCAGGCAACCTGTGCAGTGCACCAACTGCCAAGAATATGGCGACACCAAAGCGTACTGCACCCTAAAATCCATCTGCGTCGTTTGCAGCGATGCCCACAGTACTGTAAACTGTCCTAAGAATAAAAACGACAGTTCAATTAAGTTATGCAGCAACTGTGGCGAAAAACACACAGCCAACTGGCGAGGATGCATTGTTTACAAGGAACTCAAGAGTCGCCTAAACAAACGAGTGGATTCAGCTCGTGATCGTATCACACCAACAATTCACAAAGTAATGGAACCGACTACAACTAACATCCCTTCGTCTGCCAGCCACCGAACAATGCCAAATTCTTCCTTTGCAAGTGTACTAAAATCAGGGATCCAAGTACCAACAGTAGTCACCTCCAGCGTCCAGCATAAAATTAACCAAATAAACACAAATAAAAACACAGAACATGCAACAGCAGCCAATTGGCTTTGAAGCGATTATGCTTTCGATGCAGCAAAGCATGAAAGACTTCATGACCTTCATGCAAGAAACTATGCAAGAGCTTATGAGGAACCAAAACATCCTTATTCAAATGCTCGTTTCTTCTAAAACAGGATAATGACTCCCTTAATAATCGCTACCTGGAACGCTAATGGCGTTTCGCGGAACAAGCTGGAACTTACTCAGTTCTTAGCCGACAGAAACATTAACGTTATGCTACTCTCAGAGACTCACCTTACCGAAAAGTACAACTTCCAAATACCAGGATATAAATTTTACTTTACGAATCACTGGCATACTAATACGATTGCGAATTAAGCACCACTTTCTTGGTAATTGGCAAGAAGACTGCTTACAATGTACCTCTATAAACCTCCAATGCCATAACGGTGCTCTCACTCTGGCTGCTGTCTATTGCCCACCTCGCTTCACAATCTCTGAGGAAAAATTCACAACACTTTTTGACTCGTTTGGTGAAAGGTTTGTTGCAGCTGGCGATTGGAATGCCAAGCACATGTACTGGGGATCTCGGATAGCGAACCCTAAAGGAAAACAGCTGTACAACGCAATCATCAAACCGCAACGCAAACTAAACTATGTTTCCCCGGGAGCGCCTACATACTGGCCAGCAGATCCCATGAAGCTTCCAGATTTGATCGACTTTGCCATCACAAAAAGGATATCCCAATCAACCTGGCGCAAAGAGTAGATTAAAAGCAGCTTCTCGCAGACTTACCAATGCGCTTAAGAAAGAAGAAGCGGACGCACAACTAAGGTACATCGAGAATCTCACGCCCACAGGCACAAAGAACTCGTTGTGGAAAAACCACAGGAACCTACAGGCACCAACAGAAACGGAAACTGGTCTCGCAGTGACACGGACAGAGCAAGAGTCTTCGCTGATCATCTTAAAAAAGTATTTCAACCAAATCCAGCCACTAACTCATTTACTCTCCCGCCTTTAACTGCATCTGACTTAGCACCACAAGATCCGGTAGAATTTCGGCCAAGCGAGATAACGCAAGTCATTAAAGAGCAACTGAAGTCTGGAAAATCGCCTGGCTACGACTTAATAACCCCGAAAATGATCATCGAGCTCCCAATGTGTGCAGTTCTACGAATCTGCTTGCTCTTCAACGCAATTACTAAAATTGGATACTTCCCTCAAAAGTGGAAGAAATCAGTTATAATTATGATCCCTAAGCCTGGGAAAGACAAAACACAGCCATCATCATACAGGCCAATAAGCTTACTTACTTGTCTCTCCAAGTTATTTGAAAAAGTGCTGCTACTACGCATCAGCCCCCACCTCAAAACACACAACACACTCCCATCGCACCAATTTGGTTTTCGGGTAAAACACGGAGCCATCGAACAGGTTAACCGCATCACAACAGAAATTCGCACTGCCTTTGAACATCGTGAATATTGCACAGCTCTATTCTTAGACGTTGCACAAGCATTCGATAGAGTATGGCTGGATGGACTTATGTTTAAAATAATCAAACTGCCTCAAAACATACATAAGCTTCTAAAGTCTTACCTATATAAAAGAGTGTTCGCGGTTAGATGCAGAAACGATTATACTATAGAAGCCGGAGTGCCTCAAGGAAGTGTTCTGGGCCCAATTCTATACACCCTATACACGGCGGACATCCCAACAAACTACCAGCTAACGATATCCACATTCGCTGATGACACTGCAATACTAAGTCGATCCAGATGCGCAGTAAAAGCTACGATGCAACTAGCACGCCATCTAACTTGTGTAGAACATTGGCTTGCAGATTGGCGCATACGAGTAAACGAAGAAAAGTGCAAACAGGTAACATTTACCCTAAACAAACAAAGCTGCCCGCCCTTGGTAATGAACCACACGCGCATCCCACAAGCCGATAACGTAACATACTTAGGTATTCATCTGGACAAGCGGCTCACCTGGCGGAAACACAGGCCAAGACGACGCACCTCAGACTAAAAGCAAAGGATCTACACTGGCTTATAAACGTTCGCTCTCCCCTAAGCTTGGAGTACAAAGTCCTCTTATATAACTCCGTTTTAAAACCCATATGGACCTATGGCTCCGAGCTATGGGGCAACGCATCGAGAAGCAACATCGACATAGTACAGCGAGCACAGTCTAGGATTCTGAGAATCATTACTGGAGCTACATGGTATCTTCGGAACGAGAATAATACACAGAGAATTACAAATAAAACTTGTCATTGAGACAATAGCAGAGAAAAAAGTTAAATACAATGAAAAACTAGCCTCACATCCAAATCCTCTTGCAAGAAAACTTATTCGAGTATGCAGCCAAAGCCGACTGCACCGGAATGACCAACCAGCCCAGCGTTAAATTTGTTAGGCCACACAGCACGAATCATTTCATAAAATGATATGTAGTCAGTTTAGAATAAGATTTGAAAACTTATTGTTAGTCTCTTAAGTAAAAGGGAAGATTCAATAAATAAGCAAAACATTGGAAAAAAAAATAAAAATCAATGTAAACAATGGCATACGAATGGGTAAGATCACCCAGGGCACTCGTTCAGGGTTGAATTTTGGCAGCACAACAGACATATCGTTTTTGGATTGATTATTTGAATTTTGCACTTGTCTTAAAAGTTCAGAAAAGTAGCGATTTTGCGACTCCATAATTGCAACAAAACTATTTTCACGTCTAGGTGTTGGCGATCCCACTTCTGATGTCGGAGATATTGGATTATATTCCGATCGGACTCTGAATCACTCCTCTGCACAGCTTTGGCGCCGCGTTTTCTGATCTTTGGTTGGGATGTAATGTCGCGGCATGTCTGTTCCCTTTTACTTTCCTTCATCAAGTGATGAAATCAACTCTGTGCATATACCTACCACGCATCATGACGGAATGCGATTCCTTTGCATACACACATACCATCACACAGTGTTATCTCACCATGCTCATGTACACAATATAATGCACGATCAACGGTACTTAATCGGTACCACCTTTGCGCACAGACGTCTCCGCCACATACGCTCCCTCTTCTTCGCCCATACTCGCGGTCAGACTATGTTAGGTAGCAACTAGGAATAGTTGTCTACCACGCTCAAGCATACAGAGAGAGAATACAAAGAGAAAGAACATTGCAAACGAGATAAGCGGACTTTCGCCACGCAACTCTGGCGGCAATGATCGTTACAATTTGAATTTGAAAATAATCTGTTACAATGTTCGTTATAATTTGAATTTGAAAATAGTCTGTGACATACATATGTCGCATTCAATTTCAAGCAGTAAAAACTCACTATGGGAAGCTCATCCCAGTTTAACCAAAACTGCAGACCACACCATTAAGGGAACTCACTGGTGGATGGGCCCGCAACGATAAAGACAGAGCTACCACATTTGCAACGCATCTTCAACGTGTATTCCAGCCGAATCCTGCTACAAGTTCGTTTGTATTACCAACGGTAACAGACGACGACCAAGCACCACATGAGCCAATCGAAATTAAAGCGAATGAAATAGCTAAAATCATAAAGGATCAACTAAAACCAAATAAGTCCCCAGGATGTGATCTAATAACTCCAAAGATGAATATCGAGCTTCCATACTGTGCTGTATGCACTATATCCTAGCGTTTTAACGCTATCACAAAACTCGGGTCCTTTCCAGAAAAATTGAAAAAAATCGATCATAATAATGATAACAAAGGCAGGTTAGGACCATTCAGTTCCCTTATCGTACAGGGTCATTAGCCTATTGTCTTGTCTATCGAAACTATTTGAAAAATGTCTGATAATTCGAATAACCCCTACCTGAGAACACACAATCTTATTCCAGCGCATCAGTTCGGTTTTCGAGAGAAACATGAAACCATTGAACAAGTCAATCGAATAACATCAGAAATACGATCGCTTTCGAAAAACACGAATAATGCACTGCAATATTTTTGTATGTGACTTTTGACAAGGTGTGGCTAGATGAATTAATGTTCAACATTAAAACAATGCTCCTTCAAAACACCCACAAGCTCCTGACGCCGTATCTCTACAATAAAACCTTTGCTGTGAGATGCAACTGTCCGATTGGTCATCGGACCATACACGATGGATTTCTTCAAGTTAGCGTACTTGGACCAACGCTGTACGTCCTTTATACGGCAGACAAGTTACGACAACTTACTCCACGCTACAAAGAAGAAAAAATTGAAGCAGACATTGGGACAAGTGTCTTAATAAAGGGGAGGGTAGTACATAAAGATAATTTACGTTAGGATTATTATTTTTATGTACTATCTACTACCAATTAGTGTTATTAATGGCCTTCTTCATCCTATTTTTATATCATAATAAAAAAAACAAATTTAATTAACGAGCGTTGTACCTTGTTATATATTATTACTATTATTAACTAAAAATGTATTTGCAGTTTATATTTTTTGTAGTCTATAATAATTTAAGCAAAGCGTTAAAGAAGCTTTTTGTTCTTACATTGAGCTCTCCGCCATCAATTACTCTATCCAACGTGCCCATTGTGATGAAACTACAGGACCACCAAGGCCAACGTCAACGAGGCACGGATCACCAGGATTCCCATATCAACCGTATAATTTGAAAGGACTGAGGACATCCTTCATCTTAGTAAGGGAGGAGTTAACTGGAGTTACATACTTATTGCGTATTCCCGCTTTAACGTAACAGTATCGGAGCTTTCGAGTTAAGATCTAAGCTTTGCTTAAGAACTTAGGGTAATCTTAAGAGATCGAATTAGTAATAGTCAGTCGAGATTTGGAGATCAGAAGCGTCGGTCATCGCCACACACAAACATACAAATTCGCCTATTATTCTATGATTACACAAATAAATATAATTATCAAAAACATTAACCTAAATTGGCGCCCAAATAAATCTAAAACCTACGATATCAAAAGGAGACAACTCAATATAAAACCCACCATATTAAAAGGAGAAACACAGAGCAGACCTACTCAACGGAGATTACAATAAAAAATAATAGAAATCACTGGATATTGCAAAACACCAAACAAATTTAAGTACAACGCCCCTTGATTAATTATTAAAAAATAAAATAAAAAATTGTTCATGCAAATTGTTCAAAAAATAAAATAAAAAATTTGTTCATGCACACGTGAAGGTTATTGAAGGTTATAAATAACACGTTGATGAGTGAAGGTGACAAAGAGATAGACGACTTAATATCAAGTTGGAATAGAATATTAAAAGGGACTAGACAATTAGAAACCGCAAGCAAAAAAGCGAAATCAGAAAACAGAACTAGTAAAATGGAGTTATCAGCAATCCAACTGAAAGCTATAGTAGAAAGTGCCGTTGCAGGGGCGCTTGCAAGTCAAAAACAATTATTTGACAAACAATTAGAAGCGATTAACGAGCGCATAGAAAAATGTACAGTGAACACCCCAGAAGTTGAAACTTACACAGATGCTGAAATTATACCAGGTGTAGAGTGTAATGAATCTCTAGACATAGTAAAGTCGCTGCCAGACTTCGAGGGCGAAAGCGAAACCTATGTGTCATGGAGAAAAGCGGCTCATGTCGCTTTTAAAGTTTATGAATTATACGAGGGGAGTTCAAAATATTATCAAGCCCTTGGTATTATCCGAAATAAAATTAAAAATTCAGCAAACAACGTGCTAGCTTCGTTCAGCACACCGTTGAATTTTAAGGCAATAATTAATCGCCTTGACTTTACATACGCTGACAAAAGGCCTGTCTACCTAATTGAGCAAGAGTTGTCGACGTTGAGACAGGGTGATATGACGCTCACCAAATTTTATGATGATGATGTTGAGAAAAAATTGACTCTGCTTACCAATAAAACTATAATGACATGCGATAAACCCTTGGCGATGTCACTCAATGAAAAGTATAGGGCTGACGCATTACGTGTATTTATAACAGGCACAAAGAAGTCATTGAGTGATATCCTGCTTGCCAAAGAAGCCAAGGACTTACCAACAGCCCTTGCTCTAGCACAGGAGGTTGAGTCAAATCACGAGCGTTATCAATTCGCTCTGAACTACTCAAGAAACTGTCGGGACAAAGTTCCGAAACTGGAAAAAATACTAATAGGGATAGAAGCACTAATATGCAAGAAAAAACCCATATTTCAGTAAGCGTCAGTTTGTGCCCAGTTTTGACAGGCAAGCAGCTCAAATACCAGTCCAGGCACCGACTCAGCTGTTTGATACTGACTGATCTATGCGAACCATTCGATCCAACCAATTTAGACAAGCACCTATTTTGAACCAAGCTAACTTACCCCAACATTAAAATGTTTGGCCAACCCAACAGCAACAACAACATAACCCAAGGCCTGTTCAGGCACAAATTGGCTTTGAACACATACCAAAAAGACCAAATAGTGGCACTGCCAGGTTTACAGGACCGAAACATTAACGAGTGAACCATTTAGCCCAAGAAGAAGATCTAGAGGAGTCCGATGAAAATGATTATGAACAAGGGGCAACAGCAGCTGTTGAGGATATTGACCACGAACTTACAAATTATGACAACGTGCATTTTTTAACCACAGGTCCTTGCTACCGTTCATAGAAAGAAAGATAGCAGGGAAAACCATAAAAATCTTAATCGACACCGGCTCTTCAAAATACTATATACAGCCCCTCACAGAACTTAAATACATAACACCGGTACAAAAAGAATTCTCAGTTAAGTCTTCATGGTTGCAACACGGTGAAATATAAATGCATTGTTTAACTTTTCAGCAAGACTATTCCCTTCTTCATTCTACCGGACCTCTCAAGCTTTGACGCTATATTAGGATTTGACACACTTACGCAGATGAATGCAACATTGGACTTGAAAAATAAAATTTTAAAAATCGAAAACTCAGTCGAACCAATTCAATTTGTAAAATGCAATAGCGTAAATTTTTCTGATATAAAGGACATCGTAGTACCAATCCAAATAGCCGACAAATTCCACACAATGTTAAAAGACCGATTGGGTGTCTTTGCAGACCCAGAAAAAGCACTGCCATTTAACACCAATATTATTGCTACCATACGGACGGAAGATGACCAACCGGTATACTCAAGACTTTATCCATACCCCATGGGCGTAGCAGATTTTGTAAATGAAGAGACGAAAGCGTTGTTAAAAGACGGAATTATTCGACCTTCGTGCTCACCCTACAACAATCCGGTTTGGGTAGTCGACAAAAAGGGTACAGATGAAAAGGGAAATAAGAAAAAAAGGATGGTTATAGACTTTCGGAAGCTAAACTCAAAGACAGTGGATGACAAATACCCGGTACAATATGTTGTATTCATCCTATCAAATTTGAGAAAAGCCAGATTTTTTACCACACTAGATCTGAAGTCAGGATTTCATCAAATATTACTTGCAGAAAATGATAGGCAGAAAACCGCATTCTCGGTTGCACATGGAAAATACGAGTTTTGTAGACTTCCCTTCGGTCTTAAAAATGCGCCCAGTATGTTTCAACGTGACGTACTCAGGCCCCAAATAGGAAAGTCTTGTTTTGTTTACGTTGATGACGTTATTATTTTTCCCGAACGACTTGAAGACCATCTGAATCATATTTGTTGGGTACTTGATAGACTACTTGAAGCCAACATGAGGGTGTCTAAGGAGAAATCGAACTTTAAGGAAAGTGTCGAATATTTGGGATTCATAGTATCCAAAGACGGCATCAAAACAAATCCTAAAAAAGTAGAGGCTATCCATAACTATGAAGAACCCACTAATTTGTTCAATGTTAGATCCTTTTTAGGGCTAGCAAGCTATTACCGCTGCTTTATAAAGGACTTTGCTTCAATAGCTCGACCTTTGAATGACATCCTCAAAGGGGAAAACGGAAAAGTTTCCGCCACTCGTTCTAAAAAGATACCCATTATTTTCGACGATAAGCAACGCTTTGCATTTCAGAAACTTAAAAATATCTTAGTGTCCGAAAATGTAATCCTACCCTACCCAGACTACACAAAGCCTTTTGATTTAACTACGGACGCTTCAGCTCTTGGCCTGGGCGCGGTTTTATCACAAAACGGAAAGCCTATTACAATGATATCTAGATCCTTAAACGGTGGAGAGCTTGGTTCCGCAACTAACGAACGAGACCTCCTAGCTATTGTATGGGCTTTAAAAACATTAAAGGACTATCTGTATGGTGCTAAAAATCTGAATATTTACACAGACAACCAACCCTTAACGTTTGCCGTGTCAGATAAAAACACAAATGCTAAAATCAAAAGGTGGAAGGCATTTATAGATGAGCACATCGCAAAAATTTTGTATAAGCCAGGGAGAGAGAACCATGTTGCAGATGCACTATCCAGGCAGGCCATCCACGCTTTAGAAAGCCACCTCCGGTCAGATATGGCAACCATACATAGTGAAATTTCGCTTTCATACACAATCGAAACAGTCGACAAGCCGGTCAACTGCTTTAGAAACCAAATAATAATAGAAGAAAGCACAGCGGATAATACTCGCACCTTTATTATATTTGGTAACAAGTCAAGGCACGTAATACAATTCGTAAATAGGGAATCGTTAGTGGGCAGAATTCGCGATGTAGTAAAACAAGATGTAGTGAATGCAATATACTGCGAATTGCCCATACTGGCATTCATCCAGAACAGACTTATAGAAGAGTTCCCAGCAACGACTTTCCGGCATACAAAAAAGCTGGTGACCGACATCTATAAAAAAGGGGAACAAAAAGAAATAGTAACCATTGAACACAACAGAGCGCACAGGGCAGCGCAAGAAAATGTTAAACATATTCTGGAAGATTATTTTTTCCCTAAAATGTCGCAACTGGCAGCCAGTATAGTAGGTAACTGCCTGGTTTGCCAAAAAGCCAAATATGTACGTCATCCGCAAAAACATGTCCTTGGGAGAACGCCTATACCTTCACAAATCGGCGAGACATTTCACATTGATATTTTTTCTACAGACAGGAGATATTTTTTAACCTGTGTAGATAAATTATCAAAATTTGCAGTCGTTCAACCCATAGGCTCCAGAACGATAGCCGACAGAGCCTGCAATAATGCAGCTAATGAACCTCTATCCAAACTCAAAGACAATATTTTGCGACAATGAGCCATCTATTAACTCTGAGTCAATTAGGTCACTCTTAGCAAATCAGTTCAATGTTCAAGTGGAAAATTCACCACCCTATCATAGTACCTCAAATGGACAGGTCGAAAGGTTTCACAGCACACTATTAGAAATAGCACGATGCCCAAAACTAGAAAAAGGCATAGTTGATACGGTAAATCTCATACTTCAAGCAACCGTGGAATACAACAAAACAGAACATTCAGTCACCAATAAAAAGCCGATCGACATAATTCATGCAATGCCCCCAGAATTTGCAGAGGAAATCTCAGAAAAAATTGACAGAGCACAAGAAATACAATTAAGAAGAATTAATAAATCAAGATGTGACAAAACTTTCCAGGTCGGGGACATTGTCTTTGTAAGGCAAAACAAACGGCTCGGAAATAAACTTACTCCACGCTACAAAGAAGAACAAATTGAAGCAGACATTGGGACAAGTGTCTTAATAAAGGGGAGGGTAGTACATAAAGATAAGTTACGTTAGGATTATTATTTTTATGTACTATCTACTACCAATTAGTGTTATTAATGGTCTTCTTCATCCTATTTTTATATCATAATAAAAAAAACAAATTTAATAAACGAGCGTTGTACCTTGTTATACATTATCACTATTATTAACTAAAAATGTATTTGCAGTTTATATTTTATGTAGTCTATAATAATTTAAGCAAAGCGTTAAAGAAGCATTTAGTTCTTACATTGAGCTCTCCGCCATCAACTACTCTATCCAACGTGCCCATTGTGATGAAACTACAGGACCACCAAGGCCAACGTCAACGAGGCACGGATCACCAGGATTCCCATATCAACCGTATAATTTGAAAGGACTGAGGACATCCTTCATTTTAGTAAGGGAGGAGTTAACTGGAGTTACATACTTATTGCGTATTCCCGCTTTAACGTAACAGTATCGGAGCTTTCGAGTTAAGATCTAAGCTTTGCTTAAGAACTTAGGGTAATCTTAAGAGATCGAATTAGTAATAGTCAGTCGAGATTTGGAGATCAGAAGCGTCGGTCATCGCCACGCCTCATCAAATGCAGACCGCATTTATTTTATGATTACACAAATAAATATAATTGTCAAAAACATTAACCTAAATTGGCGCCCAAATAAATCTAAAACCTACGATATCAAAAGGAGACAACTCAATATAAAACCCACCATATTAAAAGGAGAAACACAGAGCAGACCTACTCAACGGAGATTACAATAAAAAATAATAGAAATCACTGGATATTGCAAAACACCAAACAAATTTAAGTACAACGCCCCTTGATTAATTATTAAAAAATAAAATAAAAAATTGTTCATGCAAATTGTTCAAAAATAAAATAAAAAATTTGTTCATGCACACGTGAAGGTTATTGAAGGTTATAAATAACACGTTGATGAGTGAAGGTGACAAAGAGATAGACGACTTAATATCAAGTTGGAATAGAATATTAAAAGGGACTAGACAATTAGAAACCGCAAGCAAAAAAGCGAAATCAGAAAACAGAACTAGTAAAATGGAGTTATCAGCAATCCAACTGAAAGCTATAGTAGAAAGTGCCGTTGCAGGGGCGCTTGCAAGTCAAAAACAATTATTTGACAAACAATTAGAAGCGATTAACGAGCGCATAGAAAAATGTACAGTGAACACCCCAGAAGTTGAAACTTACACAGATGCTGAAATTATACCAGGTGTAGAGTGTAATGAATCTCTAGACATAGTAAAGTCGCTGCCAGACTTCGAGGGCGAAAGCGAAACCTATGTGTCATGGAGAAAAGCGGCTCATGTCGCTTTTAAAGTTTATGAATTATACGAGGGGAGTTCAAAATATTATCAAGCCCTTGGTATTATCCGAAATAAAATTAAAAATTCAGCAAACAACGTGCTAGCCTCGTTCAGCACACCGTTGAATTTTAAGGCAATAATTAATCGCCTTGACTTAACATACGCTGACAAAAGGCCTGTCTACCTAATTGAGCAAGAGTTGTCGACGTTGAGACAGGGTGATATGACGCTCACCAAATTTTATGATGATGATGTTGAGAAAAAATTGACTCTGCTTACCAATAAAACTATAATGACATGCGATAAACCCTTGGCGATGTCACTCAATGAAAAGTATAGGGCTGACGCATTACGTGTATTTATAACAGGCACAAAGAAGTCATTGAGTGATATCCTGTTTGCCAAAGAA
Source organism: Drosophila ercepeae (assembly GCA_018150545.1). Taxonomy (NCBI): domain Eukaryota; kingdom Metazoa; phylum Arthropoda; class Insecta; order Diptera; family Drosophilidae; genus Drosophila; species Drosophila ercepeae. The sequence goes on along the minus strand of JAECWL010000097.1, from coordinate 505,166 downwards.
GCCAAGGACTTACCAACAGCCCTTGCTCTAGCACAGGAGGTTGAGTCAAATCACGAGCGTTATCAATTCGCTCTGAACTACTCAAGAAACTGTCGGGACAAAGTTCCGAAACTGGAAAAAATACTAATAGGGATAGAAGCACTAATATGCAAGAAAAAAACCCATATTTCAGTAAGCGTCAGTTTGTGCCCAGTTTTGACAGGCAAGCAGCTCAAATACCAGTCCAGGCACCGACTCAGCTGTTTGATACTGACTGATCTATGCGAACCATTCGATCCAACCAATTTAGACAAGCACCTATTTTGAACCAAGCTAACTTACCCCAACATCAAAATGTTTGGCCAACCCAACAGCAACAACAACATAACCCAAGGCCTGTTCAGGCACAAATTGGCTTTGAACACATACCAAAAAGACCAAATAGTGGCACTGCCAGGTTTACAGGACCGAAACATTAACGAGTGAACCATTTAGCCCAAGAAGAAGATCTAGAGGAGTCCGATGAAAATGATTATGAACAAGGAGCAACAGCAGCTGTTGAGGATATTGACCACGAACTTACAAATTATGACAACGTGCATTTTTTAACCACAGGTCCTTGCTACCGTTCATAGAAAGAAAGATAGCAGGGAAAACCATAAAAATCTTAATCGACACCGGCTCTTCAAAATACTATATACAGCCCCTCACAGAACTTAAATACATAACACCGGTACAAAAAGAATTCTCAGTTAAGTCCCTTCATGGTTGCAACACGGTGAAATATAAATGCATTGTTTAACTTTTCAGCAAGACTATTCCCTTCTTCATTCTACCGGACCTCTCAAGCTTTGACGCTATATTAGGATTTGACACACTTACGCAGATGAATGCAACATTGGACTTGAAAAATAAAATTTTAAAAATCGAAAACTCAGTCGAACCAATTCAATTTGTAAAATGCAATAGCGTAAATTTTTCTGATATAAAGGACATCGTAGTACCAATCCAAATAGCCGACAAATTCCACACAATGTTAAAAGACCGATTGGGTGTCTTTGCAGACCCAGAAAAAGCACTGCCATTTAACACCAATATTATTGCTACCATACGGACGGAAGATGACCAACCGGTATACTCAAGACTTTATCCATACCCCATGGGCGTAGCAGATTTTGTAAATGAAGAGACGAAAGCGTTGTTAAAAGACGGAATTATTCGACCTTCGTGCTCACCCTACAACAATCCGGTTTGGGTAGTCGACAAAAAGGGTACAGATGAAAAGGGAAATAAGAAAAAAAGGATGGTTATAGACTTTCGGAAGCTAAACTCAAAGACAGTGGATGACAAATACCCGGTACCATATGTTGTATTCATCCTATCAAATTTGAGAAAAGCCAGATTTTTTACCACACTAGATCTGAAGTCAGGATTTCATCAAATATTACTTGCAGAAAATGATAGGCAGAAAACCGCATTCTCGGTTGCACATGGAAAATACGAGTTTTGTAGACTTCCCTTCGGTCTTAAAAATGCGCCCAGTATGTTTCAACGTGACGTACTCAGGCCCCAAATAGGAAAGTCTTGTTTTGTTTACGTTGATGACGTTATTATTTTTCCCGAACGACTTGAAGACCATCTGAATCATATTTGTTGGGTACTTGATAGACTACTTGAAGCCAACATGAGGGTGTCTAAGGAGAAATCGAACATCTTTAAGGAAAGTGTGGAATATTTGGGATTCATAGTATCCAAAGACGGCATCCAAACAAATCCTAAAAAAGTAGAGGCTATCCATAACTATGAAGAACCCACTAATTTGTTCAATGTTAGATCCTTTTTAGGGCTAGCAAGCTATTACCGCTGCTTTATAAAGGACTTTGCTTCAATAGCTCGACCTTTGAATGACATCCTCAAAGGGGAAAACGGAAAAGTTTCCGCCACTCGTTCTAAAAAGATACCCATTATTTTCGACGATAAGCAACGCTTTGCATTTCAGAAACTTAAAAATATCTTAGTGTCCGAAAATGTAATCCTACCCTACCCAGACTACACAAAGCCTTTTGATTTAACTACGGACGCTTCAGCCTTTGGCCTGGGCGCGGTTTTATCACAAAACGGAAAGCCTATTACAATGATATCTAGATCCTTAAACGGTGGAGAGCTTGGTTCCGCAACTAACGAACGAGACCTCCTAGCTATTGTATGGGCTTTAAAAACATTAAAGGACTATCTGTATGGTGCTAAAAATCTGAATATTTACACAGACCACCAACCCTTAACGTTTGCCGTGTCAGATAAAAACACAAATGCTAAAATCAAAAGGTGGAAGGCATTTATAGATGAGCACATCGCAAAAATTTTGTATAAGCCAGGGAGAGAGAACCATGTTGCACTATCCAGGCAGGCCATCCACGCTTTAGAAAGCCACCTCCGGTCAGATATGGCAACCATACATAGTGAAATTTCGCTTTCATACACAATCGAAACAGTCGACAAGCCGGTCAACTGCTTTAGAAACCAAATAATAATAGAAGAAAGCACAGCGGATAATACTCGCACCTTTATTATATTTGGTAACAAGTCAAGGCACGTAATACAATTCGTAAATAGGGAATCGTTAGTGGGCAGAATTCGCGATGTAGTAAAACAAGATGTAGTGAATGCAATATACTGCGAATTGCCCATACTGGCATTCATCCAGAACAGACTTATAGAAGAGTTCCCAGCAACGACTTTCCGGCATACAAAAAAGCTGGTGACCGACATCTATAAAAAAGAGGAACAAAAAGAAATAGTAACCATTGAACACAACAGAGCGCACAGGGCAGCGCAAGAAAATGTTAAACATATTCTGGAAGATTATTTTTTCCCTAAAATGTCGCAACTGGCAGCCAGTATAGTAGGTAACTGCCTGGTTTGCCAAAAAGTCAAATATGTACGTCATCCGCAAAAACATGTCCTTGGGAGAACGCCTATACCTTCACAAATCGGCGAGACATTTCACATTGATATTTTTTCTACAGACAGGAGATATTTTTTAACCTGTGTAGATAAATTATCAAAATTTGCAGTCGTTCAACCCATAGGCTCTAGAACGATAGCCGACAGAGCCTGCAATAATGCAGCTAATGAACCTCTATCCAAACTCAAAGACAATATTTTGCGACAATGAGCCATCTATTAACTCTGAGTCAATTAGGTCACTCTTAGCAAATCAGTTCAATGTTCAAGTGGAAAATTCACCACCCTATCATAGTACCTCAAATGGACAGGTCGAAAGGTTTCACAGCACACTATTAGAAATAGCACGATGCCCAAAACTAGAAAAAGGCATAGTTGATACGGTAAATCTCATACTTCAAGCAACCGTGGAATACAACAAAACAGAACATTCAGTCACCAATAAAAAGCCGATCGACATAATTCATGCAATGCCCCCAGAATTTGCAGAGGAAATCTCAGAAAAAATTGACAGAGCACAAGAAATACAATTAAGAAGAATTAATAAATCAAGATGTGACAAAACTTTCCAGGTCGGGGACACTGTCTTTGTAAAGCAAAACAAACGGCTCGGAAATAAACTTACTCCACGCTACAAAGAAGAAAAAATTGAAGCAGACATTGGGACAAGTGTCTTAATAAAGGGGAGGGTAGTACATAAAGATAATTTACGTTAGGATTATTATTTTTATGTACTATCTACTACCAATTAGTGTTATTAATGGTCTTCTTCATCCTATTTTTATATCATAATAAAAAAAACAAATTTAATAAACGAGCGTTGTACCTTGTTATATATTATCACTATTATTAACTAAAAATGTATTTGCAGTTTATATTTTATGTAGTCTATAATAATTTAAGCAAAGCGTTAAAGAAGCATTTAGTTCTTACATTGAGCTCTCCGCCATCAACTACTCTATCCAACGTGCCCATTGTGATGAAACTACAGGACCACCAAGGCGAAAGTCAACGAGGCACGGATCACCAGGATTCCCATATTAACCGTATAATTTGAAAGGACTGAGGACATCCTTCATCTTAGTAAGGGAGGAGTTAACTGGAGTTACATACTTATTGCGTATTCCCGCTTTAACGTAACAGTATCGGAGCTTTCGAGTCAAGATCTAAGCTTTGCTTAAGAACTTAGGGTAATCTTAAGAGATCGAATTAGTAATAGTCAGTCGAGATTTGGAGATCAGAAGCGTCGGTCATCGCCACGCCTCATCAAATGCAGACCGCATTTATTTTATGATTACACAAATAAATATAATTGTCAAAAACATTAACCTAAATTGGCGCCCAAATAAATCTAAAACCTACGATATCAAAAGGAGACAACTCAATATAAAACCCACCATATTAAAAGGAGAAACACAGAGCAGACCTACTCAACGGAGATTACAATAAAAAATAATAGAAATCACTGGATATTGCAAAACACCAAACAAATTTAAGTACAACGCCCCTTGATTAATTATTAAAAAATAAAATAAAAAATTGTTCATGCAAATTGTTCAAAAATAAAATAAAAAATTTGTTCATGCACACGTGAAGGTTATTGAAGGTTATAAATAACACGTTGATGAGTGAAGGTGACAAAGAGATAGACGACTTAATATCAAGTTGGAATAGAATATTAAAAGGGACTAGACAATTAGAAACCGCAAGCAAAAAAGCGAAATCAGAAAACAGAACTAGTAAAATGGAGTTATCAGCAATCCAACTGAAAGCTATAGTAGAAAGTGCCGTTGCAGGGGCGCTTGCAAGTCAAAAACAATTATTTGACAAACAATTAGAAGCGATTAACGAGCGCATAGAAAAATGTACAGTGAACACCCCAGAAGTTGAAACTTACACAGATGCTGAAATTATACCAGGTGTAGAGTGTAATGAATCTCTAGACATAGTAAAGTCGCTGCCAGACTTCGAGGGCGAAAGCGAAACCTATGTGTCATGGAGAAAAGCGGCTCATGTCGCTTTTAAAGTTTATGAATTATACGAGGGGAGTTCAAAATATTATCAAGCCCTTGGTATTATCCGAAATAAAATTAAAAATTCAGCAAACAACGTGCTAGCTTCGTTCAGCACACCGTTGAATTTTAAGGCAATAATTAATCGCCTTGACTTTACATACGCTGACAAAAGGCCTGTCTACCTAATTGAGCAAGAGTTGTCGACGTTGAGACAGGGTGATATGACGCTCACCAAATTTTATGATGATGATGTTGAGAAAAAATTGACTCTGCTTACCAATAAAACTATAATGACATGCGATAAACCCTTGGCGATGTCACTCAATGAAAAGTATAGGGCTGACGCATTACGTGTATTTATAACAGGCACAAAGAAGTCATTGAGTGATATCCTGTTTGCCAAAGAAGCCAAGGACTTACCAACAGCCCTTGCTCTAGCACAGGAGGTTGAGTCAAATCACGAGCGTTATCAATTCGCTCTGAACTACTCAAGAAACTGTCGGGACAAAGTTCCGAAACTGGAAAAAATACTAATAGGGATAGAAGCACTAATATGCAAGAAAAAAACCCATATTTCAGTAAGCGTCAGTTTGTGCCCAGTTTTGACAGGCAAGCAGCTCAAATACCAGTCCAGGCACCGACTCAGCTGTTTGATACTGACTGATCTATGCGAACCATTCGATCCAACCAATTTAGACAAGCACCTATTTTGAACCAAGCTAACTTACCCCAACATCAAAATGTTTGGCCAACCCAACAGCAACAACAACATAACCCAAGGCCTGTTCAGGCACAAATTGGCTTTGAACACATACCAAAAAGACCAAATAGTGGCACTGCCAGGTTTACAGGACCGAAACATTAACGAGTGAACCATTTAGCCCAAGAAGAAGATCTAGAGGAGTCCGATGAAAATGATTATGAACAAGGGGCAACAGCAGCTGTTGAGGATATTGACCACGAACTTACAAATTATGACAACGTGCATTTTTTAACCACAGGTCCTTGCTACCGTTCATAGAAAGAAAGATAGCAGGGAAAACCATAAAAATCTTAATCGACACCGGCTCTTCAAAATACTATATACAGCCCCTCACAGAACTTAAATACATAACACCGGTACAAAAAGAATTCTCAGTTAAGTCCCTTCATGGTTGCAACACGGTGAAATATAAATGCATTGTTTAACTTTTCAGCAAGACTATTCCCTTCTTCATTCTACCGGACCTCTCAAGCTTTGACGCTATATTAGGATTTGACACACTTACGCAGATGAATGCAACATTGGACTTGAAAAATAAAATTTTAAAAATCGAAAACTCAGTCGAACCAATTCAATTTGTAAAATGCAATAGCGTAAATTTTTCTGATATAAAGGACATCGTAGTACCAATCCAAATAGCCGACAAATTCCACACAATGTTAAAAGACCGATTGGGTGTCTTTGCAGACCCAGAAAAAGCACTGCCATTTAACACCAATATTATTGCTACCATACGGACGGAAGATGACCAACCGGTATACTCAAGACTTTATCCATACCCCATGGGCGTAGCAGATTTTGTAAATGAAGAGACTAAAGCGTTGTTAAAAGACGGAATTATTCGACCTTCGTGCTCACCCTACAACAATCCGGTTTGGGTAGTCGACAAAAAGGGTACAGATGAAAAGGGAAATAAGAAAAAAGGATGGTTATAGACTTTCGGAAGCTAAACTCAAAGACAGTGGATGAGAAATACCCGGTACCATATGTTGTATTCATCCTATCAAATTTGAGAAAAGCCAGATTTTTTACCACACTAGATCTGAAGTCAGGATTTCATCAAATATTACTTGCAGAAAATGATAGGCAGAAAACCGCATTCTCGGTTGCACATGGAAAATACGAGTTTTGTAGACTTCCCTTCGGTCTTAAAAATGCGCCCAGTATGTTTCAACGTGACGTACTCAGGCCCCAAATAGGAAAGTCTTGTTTTGTTTACGTTGATGACGTTATTATTTTTCCCGAACGACTTGAAGACCATCTGAATCATATTTGTTGGGTACTTGATAGACTACTTGAAGCCAACATGAGGGTGTCTAAGGAGAAATCGAACATCTTTAAGGAAAGTGTGGAATATTTGGGATTCATAGTATCCAAAGACGGCATCCAAACAAATCCTAAAAAAGTAGAGGCTATCCATAACTATGAAGAACCCACTAATTTGTTCAATGTTAGATCCTTTTTAGGGCTAGCAAGCTATTACCGCTGCTTTATAAAGGACTTTGCTTCAATAGCTCGACCTTTGAATGACATCCTCAAAGGGGAAAACGGAAAAGTTTCCGCCACTCGTTCTAAAAAGATACCCATTATTTTCGACGATAAGCAACGCTTTGCATTTCAGATGCTACCCTACCCAGATTACACAAAGCCTTTTGATTTAACTACGGACGCTTCAGCTCTTGGCCTGGGCGCGGTTTTATCACAAAACGGAAAGCCTATTACAATGATATCTAGATCCTTAAACGGTGGAGAGCTTGGTTCCGCAACTAACGAACGAGACCTCCTAGCTATTGTATGGGCTTTAAAAACATTAAAGGACTATCTGTATGGTGCTAAAAATCTGAATATTTACACAGACCACTAACCCTTAACGTTTGCCGTGTCAGATAAAAACACAAATGCTAAAATCAAAAGGTGGAAGGCATTTATAGATGAGCACAACGCAAAAATTTTGTATAAGCCAGGGAGAGAGAACCATGTTGCAGATGCACTATCCAGGCAGGCCATCCACGCTTTAGAAATCCACCCCCGGTCAGATATGGCAACCATACATAGTGAAATTTCGCTTTCATACACAATCGAAACAGTCGACAAGCCGGTCAACTGCTTTAGAAACCAAATAATAATAGAAGAAAGCACAGCGCGAAAAAAAAAATAAAATAAAATAAATAATATTCGCACCTTTATTATATTTGGCATTTTATTTATTTATATTTTATTTATAAGGCACGTAATACAATTCGTAAATAGGGAAGTAGGCAGAATTCGCGATGTAGTAAAACAAGATGTAGTGAATGCAATATACTGCGAATTGCCCATACTGGCATTCATCCAGAACAGACTTATAGAAGGGTTCCCAGCAACGACTTTGTCCTTGGGACATGTCCTTGGGAGAACGCCTATACCTTCACAAATCGGCGAGACATTTCACATTTAAATTTTTCTACAGACAGGAGATATTTTTTAACCTGTGTAGATAAATTATCAAAATTTGCAGTCGTTCAACCCATAGGCTCCAGAACGATAGCCGACATAGAGCCTGCAATAATGCAGCTAATGAACCTCTATCCAAACTCAAAGACAATATTTTGCGACAATGAGCCATCTATTAACTCTGAGTCAATTAGGTCACTCTTAGCAAATCAGTTCAATGTTCAAGTGGAAAATTCACCACCCTATCATAGTACCTCAAATGGACAGGTCGAAAGGTTTCACAGCACACTATTAGAAATAGCACGATGCCTAAAACTAGAAAAAGGAATAGTTGATACGGTAAATCTCATACTTCAAGCAACCGTGGAATACAACAAAACAGAACATTCAGTCACCAATAAAAAGCCGATCGACATAATTCATGCAATGCCCCCAGAATTTGCAGAGGAAATCTCAGAAAAAATTGACAGAGCACAAGAAATACAATTAAGAAGAATTAATAAATCAAGATGTGACAAAACTTTCCAGGTCGGGGACACTGTCTTTCTAAAGCAAAACAAACGGCTCGGAAATAAACTTACTCCACGCTACAAAGAAGAAAAAATTGAAGCAGACATTGGGACAAGTGTCTTAATAAAGGGGAGGGTAGTACATAAAGATAATTTACGTTAGGATTATTATTTTTATGTACTATCTACTACCAATTAGTGTTATTAATGGCCTTCTTCATCCTATTTTTATATCATAATAAAAAAAACAAATTTAATAAACGAGCGTTGTACCTTGTTATATATTATCACTATTATTAACTAAAAATGTATTTGCAGTTTATATTTTATGTAGTCTATAATAATTTAAGCAAAGCGTTAAAGAAGCATTTAGTTCTTACATTGAGCTCTCCGCCATCAACTACTCTATCCAACGTGCCCATTGTGATGAAACTACAGGACCACCAAGGCCAAAGTCAACGAGGCACGGATCACCAGGATTCCCATATCAACCGTATAATTTGAAAGGACTGAGGACATCCTTCATCTTAGTAAGGGAGGAGTTAACTGGAGTTACATACTTATTGCGTATTCCCGCTTTAACGTAACAGTATCGGAGCTTTCGAGTCAAGATCTAAGCTTTGCTTAAGAACTTAGGGTAATCTTAAGAGATCGAATTAGTAATAGTCAGTCGAGATTTGGAGATCAGAAGCGTCGGTCATCGCCAAGCACAAACATACAAATTCGCCTCATCAAATGCAGACCGCATTTATTCTATGATTACACAAATAAATATAATTGTCAAAAACATTAACCTAAATTGACATATCCACAAGCAGACTACTAACAATTTCTACGTTTGCCGACGACACAGCGATCTTAGGTCATTCCAAATGCCCTGTACAAGCAACATCTCAACTCTCTTCTCACTTGGTGGCCGTGGAGAAGTGGCTATCTGACTGGCGAATCACCTGATGGAGGCACATCGAAGCCAAAATAACACATCTTAAGCTTAAGATTAGTAGTCTCCACTGGCTTAAAAAAAATTGAAAACCGCCATGGTTTAATAAGTATGAAACGCATGAATAAATTAAAGCTGAATGGGCTTGAGGTGGAAGGCTTGATTGACACTGGAGCAGATATAACGATCCTCAAGAAGAGCAGTTTTGTCAAAATTCCTAATGTTGCACTGGAAAAATTTGACAAGCAGTTGCGGGGCTTAGGAAATAAGATAACTAGCCCAGTTGGTTGTTTCTACGCTGAATTGAGATAGATGGCCTTTGTACCTCTCATCAAGTGGTTGTTGTTGCTGACAAAGACATTGGGTACGATGCACTTTTTGCACTTAACATGAAAGTTTGTGTTCACGTCGTTGCTGAAAGGGTTTCAGTTTTCTTCCCCTCACGGGGCGAAAACTGAAAGCTTAAATAAGATAAGTATTTATCATGTAACACACACAGATACTGATATAGATGTTCCTTTGCAGTAAAAACATGAAGTAAAGGCGCTGATTGACGGTTACAAGCCCACTGCTGAAGGGTTGCAGAGTCCAATTGAACTCAAAATCGTACCAGATGGCGAAATAGTGGCATTCCAATAAACTCCGAGCCGAGTAGCTATTCCAGAGGAGGAGAAAGTTCACAAGCAAATAAACGAATGGCTACGTGATGGGATTGTCAGAGAATCATCATCGAATTTTGCAAGTCGCCTAGTGTTGGTAAACATTAAGGATGGCTAATGCCGCGTTTGTGTGGAAGTTAAATTTCATGGTTAGGAAGTTAAATTTCATGGTTTTGAAGGATTGTTTTCCAGTACCCCGCATGGATGATGTACTGGAGAAACTTCAAAAGTCGAACTATTTTACTGTCATGGATCTGGAGAATGTATTTTTTCACGAAGACATTGAGGACAAAAGGAAGAAGTATACTGCGTCTGTAACCAAGAAAGGCCTTTTTGAATTCAACAAGGCGCCGTTTGGTTTTCGAAATTCCCCAACAGTCATTGTTCGATATGTGAATTATGTGTTCAGAGAGTTATAAATAATGATGTGTTAGATCTATATATGGACGACATAATAATTCATTCGGAGACAGAAGATGAATGCCTGGAGAAGATGAAGTTGGTTTTTGATGCGGCTGCACTACATGGATTGAGGATTAAATGGAAAAAATGTCACTTTATGCAATCGTCGATAAGCTTTTTGGGTCATTTCATTGAAAATGGACGTATCTGGCCTGGGAAAGAAAAGACGGAGGCCGTTAACAGACTTGCTGTACCAAAAAATGTCAGAACAGTGCAGGCATTTTTATGGTTAACCGGACTCTTTCGAAAATATATAAAAGATTTTTCGTTGATGGCTCATCCGCTGACAAACTTGCAGCGCAAAGATGTAAAATTTCAAATGGGAGTGTTGGAGATCGAAGGTGAAGCTGTACAGCAGAGAAGCCAAAGACGGAAGTGCACACCGACGCGTCGAAAGATGGATTTAGAGCTTGCTCTTGCAGTGGTCGCAGTTGAGACTTCATCCAGTGTTATATTGGAGCAAGAATACCTCTGAATCTGAATGTCGTAAGCATAGCTATATATTAGAAGCTAAAGCAGCATATCTTGCAGTTAAACAATTTCGTCGATACTTGTGGGGAATCCATTTAACTTAGTAACGGACTGTTCGGCATTCAAGCATACTTTAAGTAAGCAAGATGTTCCCCGAGATGTGGCGTTGTGGATCACATATATGCAGTATTTTGACTTTGAAGCCGAGTATAGGCCAGGCGAACGTCTTAAACATGTAGATTGTCTGAGTCGATACCCATGTCAGGTGTTACTCATATCGGAAATCTCAACTAAGATGAAAAAGGCACAGGATAAAGATGACATGATAAGGGCTATTTCAAAAATACTTGCTAATCGCCCTTAAAACCATATAAAGTAAAAGGTGAAGTACTTTATAAATAAGTCGAAGGCAATGAACTGTTGGTAGTTCCGAGGCACATGGAAAAGGAGATCATTCTAGAGGCACATAGCTCTGGTCATTTCGCTGTCCAAAAAACGATGCACGCTGTACCGCAAAGGTTCTGGTTTCCTCGTTTGGAGAAGAAGATTATGCAAGTGATTGATGCCTGCGTGAAATGCATTATTTTCAATAAAAAGCTGGCCAAAAAGGAAAGGTTACTTGCATGCAATTGAGAAAGGAGACCAACCACTTCAAACGCTGCGTGTGGATCACTTGGGGCCTATGGACGCGTTTTCAAAGCTGTACAAGTACATTTTGGCAATAGTGGAAGCATTTACAAGCGGTGTGCCGAGAGGAAACGGTCAGGTTGAAAGGGTCAATCGCACAATTCTTTCAATCATAGCAAAGTTGTCTGCAGGAGATTCCGCAAGGTGGTACATGCGTGCATCGAAAAAAGTGTAAAAAGGAAATTAATTCACACGTGCACACATCTACTAAAAAAACACCATTTGAACTTATGTTGGAGTTAAAATGAACGTTAACTAATAAGTTTATGTAATAAGATAACATAAAACAGCTGTTGGATTATGAGTTTTATACTGATTGTGGTGAGCGTCGCCAGCAGTTATGTGACAATGCTAAAGTAGAAATTCAGCGTACCCAGGATTCATACAAGAAGCAGTATGACAAGAAGCGTATAGGCGTACAAGGATATCAAATTGGTGAATTGGTAGCAATACGTATAACCCAATTTGTTGCGGAGAGAAAAATGGCAAGCGAGTTTTTGAGCCATACGAAGTTACAAAAGTCAAGCAAAATGGGCGATATGATGTACGAAAGACAACAGAAGCTGCCATGCACGAGTAATGACAATATGAAGCTCTGGTCATATGCAGTAGGTGATGAAGAAGAGGATTCATCTGGGACAGATGAATAATCAGGATGACCGAATGTGGAGTAGGTGGACAGCGACGGTAGCACAACACAGGTTGGCAGACCTGGCGACGTCGATCAGCAGTCGTGGTTGGGCAGTCGTCATCGAGCGATCGTCATGGAGGAGTCGTAGAGATGCAGAGGTGTCGAGTTGTAAATCTTTGTGTTATATATTTTATTAATAAACCGGAAGGTTAAACCTTCCTTACATAGATATATAGATATATAGATATATAGATATTTTATATAGATTTTATTATTTTATAGATTTATAGATATTTATATAGTGACGTATTTGGGTGGTCCAAACCGGCCACTTCAATTATTTCATAGAACTATAAACAGTTATGCACTTAAGCGATTTCCATAATGTATCGCAGCTGCGCAGCATCCGTTTCCAATAAACAATTCTTTCGCAACCGCACTTAGCCATTCTTGTAAACATCCTAAATCCTGACCTAAGCAGATTTGACTGCTCTCTTTGAATCTTTTCCTAATCTTAAGAATCCAAGAGCAAGGCTCTCCAGAAATACAAATATTGTTAAAATACCGAGGCTTCTCCTCAACCCAATGTACATTTGATTTTCAGTCTTAAGCTGACATTTCTTAAATAAAGACATTCAACAAAATTGTTCGTGTTTTCAATTTAAAGTCGGTTCAGCGTTGATCTTTGTCTTCGGTATAGACGGATCATTTATTCGACTAAAAAAAAAATTAACAACTACGGAAGTATACAGGGTGCGTTATGAAAGTAATGCGCATTTTCTAAGAAAAATATATTTGTTGATCCAATCAGTACAAATTATTAAAATTCTACAAAATAGTCCCCTCCTACGTCAATACACTTGCGGAGACGTGTATGCCACGCCTGGAAAGCACCCTGAAACTCCTCGACAGAAATGCCTTTCAGGAACCTTGTTACGCGAGTTTGGATGTTCTCCACCGACTCCCAGTGTTTTCCCTTTAGCTCTCTCTTCAGTAGGGGGAACAAAAAAAAGTCGCACGGAGCTAAGTCAGGGCTGTAAGGAGGCTGGGGCACAACTGAGATCTTCTTCTGGGTCAAGAAGTTGGTGACGACGAAGGCCGTGTGGCTGGGGGCGTTATCGTGGTGGAGCATGAAAACGTCTTTGATGTCTGGCCTGACGCGTACGACTCGGCGTTTCAGTCTCTTGAGTACCTCTTGGTAAAAGGCTCCGTTGACAGTTTGTCCTTGCGGTACAAACTCAAAATGGACGATTCCTCGGACGTCAAAGAAGACAATCGTGGATCGTCGGTGACCTCCTCTCGACCCTCCTTGAAGGCCTTGTGCCACCTTCGACACTGAGATCTCGAAATGCACTCCTCCTTAAAGGCCTCTCGAAGCATTTGATAAGTTTCCGATGCATTTTTACCAAGTCGCACACAAAACTTTATGGCGTACCGCTGTTCCAGCGAACGCTCCATCGCACCGTGACACAACAGAAAAAATTACTTCGCTCTACGACACGTCCTACCACTTCTATTGCTCAGAGCGAACTGAGACCGAGAGCGTTGGAAAGGAGAGACTCCGCCCCAAATTTTCAGACAGGTCCGAGCGTGCTACGACAGGTAGTTACGTGACAATGAAACCATGCGCATTACTTTCATAACGCACCCTGTATATATAAAATTCTGCTGTCACGGTTCTAGTTGTAGTTCACGGAAACTACTTGACCGATTTGGATGAAATTTTGAGGGGATATTCTGTAGGCCTGAGAATCGGCTAACATCTATTTTTCGTACCCCTAACCGATAAGGGTTGTCCACCCCTAACATTTTTTTGTTTTGTCAAATTTTTTTGTTAAAATTTTTTTGTTTTCAATTTTTTTTTCAATGTGGCATTAGAAAATACGTTTAACCCTAAATTTTCACCCTGACATCAACAACCCCTATTTTTTACCGCGAGTGGGTAAACCCTCCAGTTTGTTTGTCCTAGCGAAAAATGGGCTAACCAAGAATATTGTGCACGCCATAGCATTGAGAGAATAAATATAAATGAATTTAACAAATTATTGTTCAGTGTTATGTTATTTGCACATTTCATTTTCGTGAACAGCGCTCCACGTCTCTCACTCATATACCACATCCTTACATACTTGCAATAATAGTTGTTTTCATCCTAGACAGAGATAAAAATGGTTTTTGTTTATACAGCATGAATTGTATCACGGATAGGTGATACGAAGTCCACCGGTCAGCTAGTATAGATATATAGATGTAGAATTATATTAGTTATTATATTTATTATAGGTTCGCCAAGAATAGATTACAAACAAAAGGTAATGGTAAGTTAATGGTTAATGTAAGTTTAATACAACTGAGATGATCGCCGAGTTGCTGCGACACTGCTTCTGCTTTACGACTTTGTTTCGACTTTACTCCCCGACGACTGCTCAACGACTGCCTTGTACGACGACTCCAATACGACTTATTGACTCTCTCTTTCCGACTTCTTATTACTCCCGATCCTCGACTTTTATATTAGTGTATATACTGCTGTACTGCTGACGTGTGCGCCTCTGCCAACCATACCGCCGTTAGCCTTCTTACATTCGGCCGTTCTGATTATTCGTCAGTCCCTGATGACCACTCGTATTCGTTGTTCACCACAAGCCTCCAAAGCTTCATATGATCTTGTGGATGTGTGGTTAGGGCCTTCAACACCTGCTGACTTTCGATCATCATATCGGCCGTTTCTCTTTATTTTTGTTACCTCGTACGGCCCCAAATACTCGCTGGCCAACTTCTTACCTGCCACAAATTGGGTTGCATCTTGTACCTCCTCCAAAGAGGCCTTCCGTGCGCGACGTTTCGACTTTGGCTCTATGGTTAAATGGTCATCGTCCTCGGTAGCCTTTCGCCCGCGACGACGTGGTACCACTACTGGCGAAGCATCTTGTGTTGTTTCCTTCTTCATTGGTATTTCCACGGTTTCTGCCGTTGCCTTGCGAAGATGTCGTCGCGTCTTGGGGTCTCTTTCCGCCAGCGGCATCAGCGGCTCTGGTTCAGTCTCTGATGCCGTATTCATCCTTTCTTCCAGAATGTATTAAGTCCTTCTTAGTTGACAAGTCCTCTACCTCTGCCGAGGCTTTGCGGCCACGATAACGTGGTTTGTGCTCCCCTTCTTCCGGTTTTATTTCCTCTTGTTCTGCCTCCGATTTAGTTTCCGCGGTTGTCATCTCCACTGTCTCGGCCGTTGCCTTGCGACCACGTCGGCGAGGCTTAGGGTGCTCTTCTTTTGGCACCGGTTTTGTAAGCTCATGCTTTGTCTCTAATGCAATATCAGGTTTATCCTCTACCTCGGTAGGGATCTCCACCGGCTCTGCAGTGGCTTTTCGACCACGTCGCCGCACAGTGGGCTTATTCTCTTTCTGCAACGGCAGCGGTTCTTCTTTCGGGTCTGGTGTTTGGCTCTCCTCCTCTTCAGGCAGCGTGGTCAATTCCTCATGCGGTTCCAAAACAATACGGATAGCAAAATTCGAAGTCGACTGCCGAATAATGCCTGTGTCAATCCATTCGTCGATCTGTTTCTTGACTGTTTCGGCTTCAACAAAGGAACGGCGACTGGGCGACTGGTTAAACGGTGCAATTTCTCCATCGGTAACAATGTGCAGCAACACTGGAACCTCTTCAACTGACTGGTTTGGTTTGTAGTCGTTGATCATCTTCCCCAGCAGGGAAGAAAACTTGTGGAAACCTGAATCAGATAAGCATTTATAATGTTGCAAATACAAATTCTGATATAGATGTGCCGTTACAGTTCGAGTTCTTCCCTGCTGGGGGAGAAAACTTGTATCCAGCTCCGGACAACGTGAAGTTAAATTGGCTGATAAAGTCATACCCCAGCAGTGCATCATATTGGAGATGTCCATCCGCAACCATGACAAGTTTGTGGGATATTTTTTCTTGATCGACAGCAAACCTCTGCTACAATGCAACCAACTGGATGAGTGATGTTGTTGCCTAGACCACGTAAATTCAACCTGTAACTCTGCAGCTGGACATTATGAATTCGGTCGTAAACACTTTTCTTGAGAAGTGTCACATCTGCTCCTGTGTCCACCAGACAATTCACCTCTACGTTGTTCACTCTTACTGTTTTGAATCGCTTTTTATTTTGTGCAACATTTATACCTGCTGTAGCTGCTGTTGTTGGACAGTTTCTCGATATGTGACCGCTTTGGCTGCAACGGAAACATTTTGTGGCTGCTTGGCAATTCTTCCTTAGATGGTCAACAGAACCGCAGTTGAAGCTGTGAAACTTTGTGTACTGTCGGGCGGTGATTTCCGGTTCGGCTGGAAAGACTTCTTTTCCACTTTGGATTTTTCAGCTGGATTTTTGCAGCTCACGAAAAGATTTGCAATTATGAAGGGTGTACTTAAAATCGCTCTGCAGCTGTAACCCATCCACAACGTAGCGTATTATCGACAGTGTGTCAATAGCTCCTAGCGACGCAATCTTTCTCATATGGAGCACATACTTGTGAGACGACTCTTGTTTGTGTTTACGGCGTTCACGCAACTCTGCATGTACATCGGCGCTACATTTATAGTCGCGATCAAACTCATCCTCCAACTGCATCTTTAGGTCAGCATAGCTGTAAACTTCTGTTGAATCTATAAACAACTTAGCCGTATGGGTTATTTTTGCGCGTGCCTGCACATACTTCTGCTTATCGGTGAGCCCATACGCCTCCGCATTCAACTCGAAGTTTCGGAACCATTGTTTAACCGGTATGCTTTGGCCGTTAAACTCTGGTAAAGCTCTCTGCGACAATTGTACAATCATTTTTGCTTTTTTCATCAATTTGCATTTTCAGCGTGAGCAATTGCCCTAGTTCTTGTAGCGTTCTATTGGTGTCTGCTATGCAACTTTTCTCGGCTTCCATCTCTAATTCGTTGATTCTTTTTTCTCGGTTGTCCTCTTGGTTTCGCGCTGCTGCTTTCGGTAGCGTAATCTGTGTAAGTTAACAACTAACAGAGCATAAGTTTACGTTAAAATTACCCTAGCAACTAAGTAGCTTCAGCCCCAACTGAGTTTAGCGCTCTGCGCTAAGAACGGTCAGCAATGGCAATTGGATATCCATCTTCCGGGATATCGAAATGCGCTGCATAAATGCTGAGTCGGCTTGCCGACCATGGGTTTATGGCGTGATGCATTAAAGCTAGGGTAGATTCATATTTTTCCATTCTTTTGTATTCAGTTCTAAGCGAGCACTTTATAAATAAAGAACAAGCTACTCCGGCTTCTGCCGTAAAACCAATTGCATTTGATATAATTTATCCACGCTGAGCCCGAAGGCCAGTGTCCAGCAAGGGGACAAAGTCACGCCCTCCACCATAATCTGCGTAAGAAGACATTCCGCCTGACTAACATCAGGACCAAGGGATCAGCTATCTACGTGGACACCTATCTGCCGGAGCCACCCATCGGAAGGACCTCTGGACAATAGGACTAACATAATTGGCGCCCGACGTTCATTAAGGACCTAGGAGTATCTTAACAGGATAGTTAAGAAGATAAACCATGTAAGCGAGTGGCAACCCTTGCGACGAGTTGCACTTTATTAACACCACAAGCGGGAAAAATATTAATTTCGACGCAATATATCAAGTAAAGCCCACAATAGTGGCAAAACTGTGAAGAGTGTTCCCTGGTCTCACTATCAGGTAAAAAAACACTCAAGCGTAGAGATATAACCTTGCTGCAAACAATCTACATTGTGGGCCCGCTGAACAGCGGCCACAACAAAAATTCAGCTGTTAAAAGCAGCTGTTCACAGCTGATCGAAGTTTGTTTAAAAACTTTTGGAAATTGCATTTATGGACCCAAATGCAAAAACTATGATGCCCGCTCCTACCGAGCGCTTACTCAGCCTCGGCGAGCTCTTTAATATTGCAGTGAACAAAGCCTCTGAGACGAAACGGACGTCCAAAGTGGCCAACACTATTAAGCCAGCGCCCCAGCGGATGCAAGTCATCAAGAGGAAGGCAAGTGGGTCTCCAATGAATGCCAACAAGAAGGCAATATTGGATAACAAAATTCCTGTGCCCACCTACAGCGGCAGCTCAAACCGCTTTGGGTTGCTAGCGCAAACCGAGGATCTGAGCGAGCAGCCCAGTACCAGCCATCAAGCAGCTATCGCTGCGCATTTTAGTATGGAACGCCAACGGCGTCTCCGCGAAACTGCCCGAAGTTGAATGCTTTGTGCGGCGCTACGAGATTGATGTTTTGCTTATTAGTGAAACACATTGCAAAGATGTAGTCAAGCCCAAGCTGTATGGTTACGAGGCCTATACTGCAAACGACCCGGGCACCTATAGAAACTGGGGACGGCATTATAAACTTCGGCGCGGTCTACTGCCCACCGAGGTTCGTTTGGACCACAGACAACTTCAAATCCATATTGGAGCAACAACAGCATAAATTCATTGTAGCAGGCGACTGGAATGGGTCCCACTGGCTTTTGGGGAGCAGGGAGGTGTAACCTAAGAGGTCATGCCCTGGCAAATCTAATCTTTAACTCTGATGTAAACTCGCTAGCAACAGGTGGCCCCACAAGGTTCCCTTTTGGCAGTAGAGGGTCTCCAGGCTACATCGATTTTGCGCTGACAAGAGGTATCCTGGATTTACCCTCAGATATCCGGTCGGTTGCCGAGCTCAGCTCTGACCACTTACCTCTCATCATCACTCTGGACACAACAGCTACAGCCTATCCCAAAGTCGAGCGTCTTATCAGCAGGCGCACTAACATGGAACGTTTTCAAGAGCACCTCGAGTCGTCACTGAACCTTGACATGGCGCTGAACTCCGAGCGGGACATTGAAGCTGCAATCGACTCTCTCACCCACAACATCCGCGTAGCAGCTAGATGGGCCACTCACACCCCAGGACTGAGACCCGCAGCAGCCAGAATACCGGTCCCCAGAGAGATTCTGATGCTCATTGCAGAGAAGAGGCGTTTACGCTCCAGATGGATGAGATCGCGCCACCCGCTGGACAAAGCTGATTTCTACAGGGCGAAGTCTATCCTCCATCGTGCACTGGTTAGCAAATACGGGTACCGAAGCCGACGCGACGCACTCGCTCTGGAAGGCCACACGTGCGATTAAAAGACGTTGCCTAAGGAAAGCACCATTGGTGAACAGCAACGGGGTATGGTGCCGAACTGATTTGGAGCAAGCAGAAGCGTTTGCCGCGCACCTGGCCAAGCGGTTAACCTCGCCAGTCCGCAGCAGGTTGAAGAGACTCACGATCAGCTGTCCCAAGCTCTCCAAATGGACATGCCGATCCAACCGTTCGATCCTGTTGAAATAGCTGATGTTATCGCCCAGCAAAATTCTAAAAAAGCACCAGGGCATGATGCAATATGTAACGCCACTCTAAAGGCCCTACCGAGCAGAGCGATCCGCTACGTAGCGATGCTTTTTAACGCTATTGTGAGGCTCCAGTACTTCCCTGCTCAGTGGAAACTGGGAATCATCTCTATGATACACAAAGCTGGCAAGCCGGAGAAGGACCCTGTATCCCACCGGCCGATTAGTCTCCTCCCATCGATCTCAAAGGTGTTTAAGAGGTTGATTGCCGCCCGGATGGTCAGGTTTATAGATGCCCAGGGAATAATGCCAGAACACCAGTTCGGATTCCGTGCTGGTCACTGCACGGTGGAGCAACTGCATCGAGTGGTCGAGCAAATTTTAACGGCCTTCGACTGCGACGAATACTGCAACGCTCTATTCCTCGATGTCCGGGAGACGTTTGACCGTGTGTGGCATCCTGGTCTGCTACTTAAAATCAAGAATACCCTGCCTGCGCCTTACTACTGTCTCCTGGCGTCGTATCTTAGGAATAGGAGATTTGCGGTCCGTTTCCACTCTGCGCTCTCAACCGAGTATAATGCGGCAGCTGGAGTACCCCAGGGAAGCGTCCTAGGCCCGCTACTATACTGCCTTTATAGCCTTGACATGCCGCGCCCGGCTGACAGTCTCTACGGAACGTCAATGCTGGCCACATTTGCCGACGACGTGTGCATAACGTACAGGTCCAGGTGCGAGCAGGAGGCCGCCAACGGTATCCAGAACTACGCAACTTGATTTGCCGACTGGGCTAGGAGATGGAATATTGGCATAAATGGCAACAAGTCCACGAATGTTTGCTACACTCTCAAACGGAGAACGCCACCAGCAGTGTTCATTGACGACACCCCTGTGGAACAGGTTGACTCAGCAAATACCTGGGAGTCATACTCGACCGCCGGCTCACTTTCTCAAAGCAAGTGAGCGAATTGAGAATACGCATACGGGCCGCGGCGTCAAAGCACTACTGGCTCATGGGCCCGCGTAGCAAACTGTGGCTAAGAAATAAGTTGACAATCTACAATCAAATCCTAACTCCTATTTGGAGGTATGCGTGCCAAATTTGGGGCCTGGCGTGTGACAGCCAGATCCGCAGAATCCAGAGCATCCAAAATAAGATGGCGAGGACGATCACTGGCTGCGAGTGGTATGTGAGGAACACCACCCTCCACAGTGACCTAAAGCTGCTCGCGGTCTTTGAGACCATAAATTTCCACTCCAGCCGCTACAACGACCGACTGGAGCGCCATCGCAACCGACTGGCTAAGGGTCTCACCAGACCTCGCCCACAAAGGAGGCTCAACAGGCGACTCCCTAGGGACCTAATCGACCGGCTGCCAACAAGACACACAGCAAGATGATGTTAAGCCAAATGATATACTCCCCATCGTCTTTCTACCTTTTATATTTTTTTTGTTTTTAAGTTTTGTAAATATTGTTAGTTTGTAAGTTTAAATTTAGTAATAATGGTAACGCTAAGCACACTTAGCCGGCGAGCCTCTTCGGGCAGTATTAATAGATGCCAAGGTCACAAAGGGGTTTTAAGATACCCTGTATGCCTTAATAAATAGTTTAATAAAAAATATTATACAAAAAAAAAAAAAAAAAAAAGTTTGATTAGTGAAGTCAATTGGCAACCTAGGAATTGTGTATTAAATAAATAAAAAAGCCAACAGCCTTTTTTGTATGCCAATATTATTTCCACTGCATCCTTTTACCAAGAAAAAATTTGTAGCATACCCCAAGTTATCTTGTTGTTTTTCATTGCATACCTAAAGAATAAATTCTATAACATACCCTACGGAGTGGTATTTTGCACTGCATACTTTTACCAAGAACGAATTCTGTAGCATACCTTGTTGTTTCACATGCGTGAATTAATAAGAAAAAATTATTTTTATGCACAGAACCTTCGTTTTTAGAAAAAAAATTTTTTTTTTATTTTGTGTCGCATTCTACTTCTCGCGCGTGTAATTATCGCACCTCGTATAGCAATCAACCGTGCTCGAAAAAATTTAACTGCGCGGTGCCAACCAATGGTAAATGAGTTGGGTATATAGAGACATCAAAGTCGAATACGAGAGTGACGACGGGTGGGAATTAGAATCAGAAGGCTTTCGGCCTAATACGACAGATAACACAACAGTCATGGAAGCTGCCCATTTAGAAGCAATTATAGCTGGAGCCGTTAGCCAGGCCTTACCCCAGCAAGAAGTTAGATTGAAACAGGCATTCCAGACACAGTTAGATGAGGTAAAACAACAGATGAAAAGCTTGTGCGTGGAAGCACCACAAGTGGAAGCTTACGAAAGAATAAAACCAAACCCAACTATTCGATGTGAAGGCAAGCTTGACATCGTAAAGACCATGCCGGATTTTATGGGAGAACAAGATGACTATGTGTCATGGCGGCAATCAGCCGTAGACGCATACGAGATTTTCAAACCGTATTATGGTAGCGAAGCGCATTATCAGGCCGTTTCGATTATCAGAAATAAAATCAGGGGGTCGGCAAGAGGGCTACTAGTTGCCCATAACACAGTCTTAAATTTCGATGCCATTATTGCTCGATTAGACTGCACTTACGCGGACAAAACGTCGCTGCGTGTCCTTAGGCAGGGACTTGAAACAGTTAGGCAAGGGGAACTTAGCCTAATGCAATATTACGACGACGTAGAGAAACGATTAACGTTAATAACAAACAAGATCGTTATGACACACGAACCGGACAGTGCTATTCTGTTTAATAATGAAGTTAGAGAGGATGCTCTCCATGCATTTATTGCTGGTCTTAAGAAACCATTGAGGGCCATAGTCTTGCCAGCGCAACCCAAGGATTTGCCCTCAGCTTTAGCTTTGGCTAGGGAATCCGAGGCTACCATAGAGCGCACTACCTTCGCTGCCACATATGCAAAGGCTTTGGAGGACAAGACACTCCTCTATGAGCACCGAAAAAATCAAAACCGCTCAAGGGAGCCACAGGGAAAACATAGCAGGGCCGAAAATGACCAAGGGAAAAACCCTCATTTCTACAGAAAGCAAAATAGACCCAACAAAATAGTTCTGCCCAGAACACGGGCAACTACCTTAATCAGTCGCCTGAGCCTATGGAGTTAGGTTCCACCATCACTCAATTTAGGCACCCGACTTCATTTGAAAGCGGTCAGCCTACAAATACCAAGGCCGAAAGTGCTCGGGGCCATAAAAGATTTGGCTCCGCACGCATGACCGGTCAAAGGCGTCAGAGATTGCAACACACCATGCAACAGGCTGACGATAAAAATAACAGCGAATATGAAGACGCGGCCGCAGCGGCCGTTACCGAGATAGACGAAGAGTCTGATGATCAGATCAATTTTTTAGGGAGCGCTCCCGACTGCCGTTCATTGAACGACAGCTACAAGGGAGGAAACTAAAAATTTTAATCGACACAGGGGCGGCAAAGAACTACATCCAGTCCGTAAAGGAGCTTAAAAATGTGGTGCCGGTCGATTCCCCTTTCACAGTTAGTTCCATTCATGGTTCTAACAAAGTTCACCAGAAATGTTTGATGAATATTTTTGGAAAAACATCTGCGTTCTTTCTTTTAGACGCGCTGACACCATTCGATGGTATTGTAGGATTTGACCTCCTAGCTCAATTGGGAGCAAAACTCGACGCAGAGAAAGGTACAATAAATTATGGTTCTGTTTCTGAAAAGCTTCAGCATCATAATTGCGACAATGTAAATTTTACTAACATCTTCCAAAGAGGAATCGACGACGTCTTACGGGAACAGATTGGCAAATCGTGCTATGTCTACGTAGATGACGTCATTATTTTTTCTGAAAATGAAGACGACCATGTTAGGCACATAGATTGGGTTTTAAAAAGCCTGTGGGATGCCAATATGAAGGTATCCAACGAAAAGACGCACTTTTTTAAGCAAAGCGTTGAATATCTGGGATTTATTGTCACCAATGGAGGTGCGAAAACCGACCCAGAAAAAGTAAAGGCCATAAAGGAATACCCAGAGCCTACAAATCTGTATGAGCTTAGATCATTTTGGGGTCTAGCCAGTTATTACCGATGTTTCGTTAAAGACTTCGCGGCGATCGCGAGGCCTTTGACAAGCTTGATGAAAGGAGAAAAAGGGTCTGTCCGCAAGCACATGTCTAAGAAGACTCCTATTGAGTTCGGTGACTTGCAGAGAGATGCATTTGAGAGGCTGAAAAATATCTTGGCTTCCGAGGATGTAATTCTCAGATACCCTGATTTCAGGAAGCCATTCGACCTGACAACGGATGCTTCCGCGAACGGTATCGGTGCGGTTCTATCGCAAGACAAAAGACCCATCACAATGATCTCTAGGAGCCTCAAAGAGAGCGAGTCACACTACGCCACGAATGAAAGAGAATTACTGGCCATAGTGTGGGCTTTAGGCAAGTTACAACACTACCTGTACGGCACTCGCGATATTAATATTTATACGGATCATCAACCGTTGACATTCGCGGTGTCCGATCGAAATCCAAATCCGAAAATAAAAAGATGGAAAGCGTATATTGATGATCATAACGCGAAAATCCACTACAAACCGGGTAAAGACAACCATGTGGCCGACGCTCTTTCCAGGCAGAACATTAATGCCTTACAAGATGAGCCTCAGACGCTGCGACTATTCACAGCGAACTGTCACTGACCTACACGGTCGAAGCGACAGACAAACCAGTAAACTGCTTCAGAAACCAAATTGTTATAGAAGAAGCACGTTTCCAACTAAAGCGAAGCTTGGTGTTGTTTCGTAGCAAAACTCGTCACTTAATTAATTTCGCCGACAAAAGCACCATTTTGGAAATGCTGAAGGAAGTCGTGAACCCCGAGGTCGTAAATGCAATACACTGCGACCTACCTACCCTGGCAAGTTTTCAACATGACTTAATTGCTCATTTCCCGGCTACGCAGTTTCGATATTGTAAAAATATTGTAATAGACGTTACCAATAGAAACGAGCAGTTAGAAATTGTCACGACAGAACACAATCGTGCACACAGGGCGGCTCAGGAGAATACCAAGCAAGTCCTCCGCGATTACTATTTCCCCAAAATGAGCGGCCTAGCAAAGGAGGTGGTTGCAAATTGCAAAATATGCACCAAAGCCAAATATGACAGGCACCCAAAAAAACAAGGGCTTGGGGAAACACCCATACCAAGCTGCTCCGGCGAAATGTTGCACATTGATATCTTCTCAACCGATAAGAAGCAATTCTTAACATGCGTTGACAAATTCTCCAAGCTTGCAATAGTGCAACCAGTGCTGTCCAGAACAATAATGGGCGTCACAGGGCCCTTGCTTCAACTCGTAAACTTGTTCCCCAAAATCAGAACAATATATTGCGACAATGGCCGCCTTCAATTCGGAAACGATCACCTCTTTACTTAAAAACAATTACCACATTGACATCGTGAACGCGGCCCCGCTTCATAGCTTGTCAAACGGTCAAGTGTAACGATTCCACAGCACCTTGACAGAAATCGCCAGATGTCTTAAGCTACGGTGGAGCTAATCTTGAGGGCAACGATAGAATATAATAAAACAATACATTCTGTCACTCAGGAGAAACCGGTCGAGATCCTTCATACGGGTTCCGATGATCGCTGCTTAGGCATTAAAGACAGGTTGATAAAGGCCCAGCAAATCAATATCGAAAGATGTAACCCAGCTAGGCGAAACCGTGTTTTTGAGGTAGGAGAAGAGGTTTTTGTTAAAAACAACAAAAGGTTAGGAAACAAGCTAACCCCATTGTGCACAGAACAAAAAGTGCAGGCAGACCTGGAAACGTCTGTTCTTATTAAGGGGAGGGTGGTCCATAAGGACAACCTCAAATAAATTCCCCCACTTTTAATTTACTTATACCATACCCTTTAATAGTAAGCTAGGTTTTAGTAAAAACGCCGTGGTCTCATTCTACGTTTGGATTGCAGGTTCGCCTTCATAACGCTCATCACCCTGGCAGTGGCAAATGCGCAGATTACCGACTTTTCTCACGCCAAATACATTCCCGTCGCAGATGGAGATGTACTGGTGTTTGAACAACGTGACTGCTTGAGGCACTCGAGCAACCTCTCGGAACTTATTAGTATGGTAGATGAGACAGAAAAATTGTCCGAGTCTTTTCCGCAGTCGCATATGCGCCAATTACTAGACGTTGATACAGATCATTCGAGAAACTTGTTGTCCGTTCTAAAAATACACCACCGAATTGCGAAGAGTTTAGACTTCTTAGGTACAGCTCTTAAGGTAGTTGCAGGAACTCCTGATGCCTCAGATTTCCTAAAAGTCAAGATGACAGAAGCTCAGCTAGTGGACTCAAACTCCAGGCAGATTAATATAAACACAGAAACTCAAAAACAGATAAACAAACTGACCGACACCATTAATAAAATTATTAAGGCCAGGAATAACAAATTGGTTGACACCCCGCACCTGTACGAAGCACTACTAGCGAGAAATAGAATGCTGACGACAGAGATACAAAATTTAATTCTAACCATAACATTGGCTAAGGCTGATATAATAAATCCCACTATCCTTAGTCATGCCGATCTGAAATCACTAATTAAATAGACACTCCAATAGTTAGTTTATTAGAAGCAGCTAAAATTAGAGTTCTCCAGTCCGATAATATTATCCATATACTAATAGCCTACCCTAGAGTTAAGGTCAGATGTAAAAAAGTCCTCATATACGCGGTATCACATAATCAAATAATCCTACGGCTCGACGAAAACATTTTGGCGGAATGTGAAGAAGACACCTTTGCGGTCACAGAGTTCACGGTCTCGACGCGAAACCTGCGCCCGCTCGCTCCATGCGGGAATCTCGGCCCACTACTACACTCAACCCAGCCACCTGGGAACTGTAATGCCTATAGATGACGGCATCGTTGTCATTAACGAAGCCACAGCCCGCGTCAGCACGGACGGCGGCCCAGAGGTTCTCATCAAAGGAACGCACTTAATAACCTTCGAGCGGTCAGCTACCGTCAACGGATCGGAATTCATAAATTTTCAAAAGACATTAGATAAGCAGCCTGGCGTAGCAAGATCACCACTACTGAACATCGTCGGCCATGACCCGGTATTGAGCAAGCCCTTGCTACACCGCATGAACAACGACAATCTGCGCTTTATCCAAGTGTTCAAGGACGAGGTTGACGCCGCGGGCTCCCCTAAACTTTGGTTCGCGGCTGGAGTGATCCTGAACGTTGCTCTGATTGGTTCACTCATCCTTTTTTTGGCATTAAGGAAAAGGCGAGCCTCCATCGAAATACAACAAACCATCGATAAACTCAATATAACTGAGGACGGTCATAATCTGAAGGGGGGAGCAGTTAACAACTAACAGAGCACAGGTTTACGTTAAAATTACCCTAGCAACTAAGTAGCTTCAGATAAATAATGCTGACGCGCCCCAACTGAGTTTAGCGCTCTGCGCTAAGAACGGTCAGCAGAGGCAATTGGATATCCATCTTCCGGGATATCGAAATGCGCTGCATAAATGCTGAGTCGGCTTGCCGACCATGGGTTTATGGCGTGATGCATTAAAGCTAGGGTAGATTCATATTTTTCCATTCTTTTGTATTCAGTTCTAAGCGAGCACTTTATAAATAAAGAACAAGCTACTCCGGCTTCTGCCGTAAAACCAATTGCATTTGATATAATTTATCCACGCTGAGCCCGAAGGTCAGTGTCCAGCAAAGGGGGCAAAGTCACGCCCTCCACCATAATCTGCGTAAGATTCCGCCTGACTAACATCAGGACCAACGGATCAGCTATCTACGTGGACACCTATCTGCCGGAGCCACCCATCGGAAGGACCGCTGGACAATAGGACAAAACCTAATTTGTATGCTTTTCGTTCTCGGTCCTTCCAACTTTTAGCGACGAGCGCAGAGCATATGGCTGTCTCAGTCTCAATTGCGACGTTGCCGACTGTTTCTTCTTTTCTTCGTCTCCACTCATAAAATTAACAGTAATTTTTCTCTAACTGCGCAAAATGATTTCAGCCTTTTCACTTGACTTTCGAATTTTATTTTTCAACTGTTTATTGAACTCGTATTATTATTACTGCTCAAGAACACCACGGCACTAACAGTTTTAATCACAATACAATTCTTGGCTACGGTTGAGCCCCCAAATGTAGAATTATATTAGTTATTATGTTTATTATAGGTTCGCCAAGAGTAGATTACAAACAAAAGGTTATGGTAAGTTAATGGTTAATGTAAGTTTAATACAACTGAGACGATCGCCACGTTGCTGCGACACTGCTTCTGCTTTACGACTTTGTGTCGACTTTACTCCCCGACGACTGCTCAACGACTGCCCTGTACGACGACTCCAATACGACTTGTTGACTCTCTCTTTCCGACTTCTTATTACTCCCGATCCCCGACTTTTATATTAGTGTATAAGTTAACACTGCTAATGGGTAAACTTAAGTCGATATAAGTCCGGGGTTGTTACCCTAACATTTTATATGCAGATTCAGCATGAACGTCTGTAGGGGCGTGTCTGGTTCCCATTGGTCTTCCCAGTGTGGGGAAATATGCTGTTTCTGCTAGTGTCAGCACTTTGCTGGACGAGCGGTCGGCTTGCCGGCCGCGATCAGCTTGTGTAAAATAGAATAAGTTCAGTTTGATTTCAATTATAATAAAGAGCACACGCTCAAGAATTCTACTCCAGCGAAAGCTGCATTTTTAATATTGGTTGGCTAGCCTTACGGGCAGTCAATAACGGAGAAGGTTCTCCCAACATATACTAAACTTATATCAGGCTGCGCAACGAAACGTTGCGCACCACGAGCAGAGAAGATCTCCGCTCCCCCCCCTGATCGAGTGGCCGACCAAGTCGGACCGACGTCATCACCCCTTCCCGTTGGACTGCGGCGTGGGACAACCCAGGAAATACACCTAAAACATAACTGGCACCCAACTGAATAAGAATTCACGACCCCCAGGAATGTAAGTGGACTGATCAAAATTAATACAGCTTCAATTAAATTAATTAAATTAAAATTAATTAAATTAAATTAATTAAATTAAATTAATTAAATTAAATTAATTAAATTAAATTATTCACCAAAAATTTTAACATATAGAGTTCAAATAAAGTGTGATTGTAAATGTGACTCGCAAATAAAGGCGAATTAATATCAGCCGTCGCTTTTTTTTTTTTTTTTTTTTATAACGTTCTTAATTTGTATTTAAAATCTGTCCAAGTGGACAATCATTAAATGGTTTGGGGGGGACCTTGACTTAAGGGAGGTACATGGAATGTAAATCTTATGAGGTTGACTTAGGTGTCTATTGGTTGGGGAGATCAAGCGGGTGTTTCCTTTTCAGGCGTCTTGGGGATTGCCTATTATCTAGGAGGTTGATGGCCAGGTGGTTGGGGTGGTTATCCAGTCTTTTTATGTATCTTCCGCTGAGACGGGTGATCTCCTCTGCTACACATCTAATTCCAAGCTCTTTATGGATTATTGAGTTTTCGTGGTACGGATGGGCGTTCGAAACTATTCTCAGGCATTTATTCTGAAATCGCTGTATTTTGATGCGGTTCGAACAGCTTGCCGTGCCCCACAACTGTATCCCATATGTCCATATTGGCTTAAGCACTACCTTATAAATAAGTAGCTTGAATTTTACTTTGAGTTTGGACCTCCTTTCCAGGAGCCAATGCAGTTGCTTAAGCCGTAGGTTGGCCTGGTTGCGCTTATTGATTAGGTGCGGACGCCATGTGAGCCTGCGGTCCAGTGTCAGCCCTAGATATTTGGGAGTGTTATTAGTTGGGATGGTTTCCCCGTTGAGTGTGACGGGGGGCATTCTCCCCTGCGTAGTGCGATGGTTGTTTGTGTAGATTTCTCGGCGTTGACCACGATGTTCCATCGTTTCATCCATGGACCGAGGGCATTCAGTTGCCTCTGGATGATGGCTGAAGCTTCCTGAGGATCTGTGGCGGAGGCTAGGAAGGCGGTGTCATCGGCATAAGTGGCTACTGTGAGGTTCCGGGAGGGGGTGATGGGGAGGTCCGCTGTGTAGAGTGTGTATAAGATGGGTCCAAGAACACTGCCTTGTGGTACTTCTGCTCTTATGGGCCTAGGGGTGTTGATTGATGATCCGCATCTCACTCTGAATTCTCTTCCCTCTGTGTATGACTTGAGGAAGGCGAAATGGGAACTTGGGAGGTGGGTTTTAATTTTGAAAAGTAGTCCTGGGTGCCAGACTCTGTCAAACGCCTGTTTGACATCAAGCATAACGGCGCAGCAGTACTTCTTCTTTTCGAAGGCCTCAAGTATAGTCTCAACAATCCGGTGGCATTGCTCAGGTGTTCCGTGAAGGCGTCTGAAGCCAAACTGGTGGTCAGGGATCAGACCGGCCTCCTCCAATACTGGCAGTACTCTATGTAAAAATACTCTTTCAAGTATTTTGGAAAGGATTGCTAGCAAGCTAATCGGTCGATACGATGCTAGGTTGTCTTCAGGTTTCCCAGGTTTGAGGAGGACAATTACTTCCGCTCGCTTCCACTCTTTAGGGAAGTACCCTAGACGGAGGCAGCTGTTGAATATGTTGGCCAGCCTTTGGGAACAGATTAGGGGCAACATTTTCAGTGCTGTTGCATCGATACGGTCAGGACCCGGTGACTTGCCATTATTTAGGGAGGCGATCTCCTGCGCAATCTCCTCTGGTTCGACGGGCTGTATTGGCAGGCCAGGAGCACTTGGGCTGTCTATGAACCTTATGGTTGCAGCTCTCTCTTCGCCAGTGCATCTGTCGAACGGTGCGAATGCACTATGTAGATGATCAGCAAAGGCTTCTGCTCTTTCGACCTCAGTCCGACACCAGGAACCGTCCACTTTTCGCACGGGTGATATCTTCTTTACAGGTCTTTTTATGTGCCTCGTGACATTCCACAGATTGTGTTGCGGGTCTCCAGGTTCCAGCTCCATAAGGAATCTATGAAACGAGTCCTGCCGTAGGATGCATAGCTTGTCCTTCAAATCTTTGGTGGCACGATTAAGTGCTGTCTTGTCCCTGGGGTTGCGCGAGGAAAACCAGACTCTTCTGAGGCGCCTTTTTTCGGCCACGAGGGCCGCGATTTCCGGAGACCACAAGTGCACGTCTCTTTTAGGTATTCTCGGGGTAGTCGGTGGAGGTGGATTCGCAAACTCAGCGGCATTGTGCATCTCTTTGGTTAGTTTTTCGATGGCCGCATCTATGTAGCTTGGTGTGGAAAGAGGGGGATCTGAGTACAGGGAGGAAAGCATCCAGAACGTAAACTTGGGGGCATCTGTGTGTTTCCCGGTGAGTCTTCTGGGCGGGGTTTTTCTGAGGACGGGATGTTTAGGAGCAAGAGTACTGCGCTGTGTCGGATAGCAGTTTATCATAGCTTGAGTGTGTTATCTTAGAGTGTCCTATGCCCTTGGAGACGGCGAAGTCCAGCAGATCCGGCTGCTTTGAATGGTCGGTAGGCCAGTGTGTGGGTTCTCCAGTGGAATGGCAGTCCAGACTCTTCCGCTGCAGGTACTTATAGAGCTTTATGCCTTTGGGGTTGTTTGTGCGGGACCCCCACCAGGAGTGTTTGGCGTTAAAGTCTCCGGCTGCTATAAACCGAGGACCGAGGGACTCGAAGAAGTCCTGAAGGTGGGTCTCGGTTATCGAGTGTCTGGGTGGGAAGTAAACCGCACCAATGGTGATATCTCCCTGTGGGCTAGAAATCCTGGTCACGGCGCACTGAGCCCATTCCTCCTGAAACGCGGGAAGTTCCGTGTACTGAATGCCACTCCTGATAAGCATAGCTGCTCCTCCGCGTGCTCTGCCAGATGGATGGTTGGCGTGTATCAGTTCGTACCCGCTGATGTGGAAGTAGGATCTGGGACAAAAGTGGGATTCCGAAACTAGAAGAACATCGATATTGTCTGTTTTGATGAGATGCTCTACTTCGGCTTTGCTCCTCTGCAGGCCGTTTGCGTTCCAAAAAACTATGTTGAGGCTTATTTGCATTATTTTTTGTTGAGGATGGGAGCTATAAACTACATCATATGTGAGAACATCTGCGATAACATCTGCGATATCAACTTTTCCATCATCCTCTCAATTGATCCTTCCATGCGGGCAAGCATCGTATCAAACTGGTTGGGTTGTGGGGCTTCGGGAGTGGTATGAGGGGTTTGTTGGGGATTCGTTGGCTGTGTCACTTGGTTTCCTAGGAGTACGTCCCTATAACTTGTACCATTAATGATAGTTGGTATCTGGATGAGAGGTGGTTTGTTGCTACTCTCAACGGGTCTGGCTTTAGGAGATTGCTGCGCTTTTGCCTTTTTGTAGGCAGGGCATCCTCTGAACGACGCAGGGTGATCAGCTTGGCAATGTAAACAGCATGCTTTCTCGTCTTTTTTTTGGTGCATGACCTAGAGTCATGAGAATCACCACATTTCACGCAGCGATGTTCCAGGAAGCAGTAGCGCTGGGTGTGTCCAAACCCTTGGCATCTGAAACATTGTGGAACGTCGTTGAATTTCAGAGGGGGCTCTACAATGACGACTGATCTGCAAATCCTCTTTATTTTAAAAACCTTTGTGTTGTTGCTTGCTGGTTCTAGATTGACAAAGAAGATCCCCAGTGGTTGTTTGGATTTCCTGCCAATGGGATTGTGCAGATCCCTCACAGTATGGCCGTATTTGTGGAGTTCTTCTTTAATTTCAGTGTGGTCCGTTGAGTGGTGAAGTCCCTTGATGACCGCCCTGTAAGCTCTCTCATCCTTTGGTTGGAAGGTGCGGTGTCTTTTGTTATGTGCCACGAGGTGCTGGCGTAGAGCTGTGTAGGACTCCTTGTCTGGCATCATTACGCGTACGTTATTATTTCTCTCTGTTTTATAGGAGAAATCCTTTTCGGATCCGACTAAATCCGATATCATCTTGACAACCGCTGTAATGTCGGTCACGTCTGGGATGTAGATCGGAGGAGGCTTGAGGGTCTTCGGGATCGGGATTGGTTTCTCTTCTGTTTTAGATGCGACTGCCTCTGAGGCAGTTTTGGGTTCGTCATGATCGTCGTCATCTTCTTTGCTTGAGAGGAGGGCAAAGGAGTTGTTTGCCAGCTTGCTATGCAGATCTGCGCTGGTGCTAGGCGTAACGTCTGGCTCCTCTCCTTGCCTTTTACGCGCGGTCTTACGCTTGATCTCCCCGGGCTCCGAGTAAGAAGAACTCGAGCTTGAGTCGCTGCTCGAGCTGCACTTCCTTGCTTTGAGAGCCTTCTTGCAGGGCGTTGTTTTTCCGCGCGGCCCGCGCGGGGCTTGCCAATCCATGCTCTAGGTTGTGGACGATTGAGCGAGGGGAGGGGGAACTGGGCACCGTTGGCCGGTATGCCAACCGCACTTTGCTTCTGCTTAGTTGTACACAGCTTCTACAGAGAGAATTTGGTAGGCAGCAGATGACACGCACTCTGGAATGTGCGTTAGAGTTTGTAGCAGACCGTTAGGTGCGCGGGTTAAACCAATCAGACACTATGTGACAGTTTCAGAATAGTGGGAGTGAAGGTACGAACTTGCTGTCGATCCGCAGCCACGTCTGCACTCTTTGAGTGTTAGATCGCAACTATCAGCCGTCGCTAAATAAATATTTCAGACGCCAAGCACGCGGTTATTAATATAAATATACCACAGTCAAATTAATTTCTGTCGAATTAAAATATTCGGCCACTCTATACTTGTGTTTAGTGTTAAACAATTAATGGCCTTATGAGTTTCCCAGGCCCATATAGGAAAACTAAACGCGAATTGGAAAGTGATAGTGAAGAGGAGTTCGTCGGAGAGACCCTCAGAAATCCAGTAGCACTGACAGAAAATAACACATACACCATGAACGCGGCCCAAATTGAAACGTTAATTCAGGCGGCTTTGTCTAATCAAGAACAAAGGCTTAAAGCCGATATTGCGGGGCAAATCAATGCAGTTAATCAACAATTAAAACATTTGCGTATAGAAGCGCCAGAGGTAGAAACCTACCAGAGGGTAGCTGTAAAACCGGGAGATTATCCAGACAGTAGCGGACATTACCAAGCCGTTACAATTATTAGAAACAAAATTAACGCAGCGCGCGCGCTGGGCTGTTGTGTTTCCAGCACAGCCCAAAAGACCTGCCAGCAGCTCTGGCATTAGCAAGAGAGGCAGAGGCCAGTATCGAACGAAGTATGTTCGCGGCTACATACGCCAAGGCGGTGGAGCAAAGAAATCAGAATACTGATTTCCACAAGAGCCAACACCGTGCTCCTGAAAAACAAGGCAAAAATTTTGCTGCCGACCGCGGCCCAGAAATAAACCCCCATTATTTCAAAAAGCCAAACAAGAATCAAAATACCGGTTCATGGCGCAAACATAATGACTGGGTCCCTGATCAACACAAACAAGATCAATCCCCAGAACCTATGGACATAGATCCATCATCCTCAAAATTTCGACATCCCACGAACTTTAGGCAGGGAAGTAATAAACATGCCCCTAAAAGATCAAACTCTTCTGAGAGAAATTCTGGCCAAAGGCGCCAGAGGGTTTTTAAGGTTAAACAAGCCGCCAAAGCGGAGGAAGAGGATGATTATGAAAACGCGGCTGCAGCCGTTCTTAATGCGATTGACGACGAAAGTGACTACATTATTAATTTTTTAGAGGAAGGTCCCGCTTGCCTTTCATTGAACGAAGGCTGGCGGGGAGAGTTTTAAAAATTCTCATAGATACCGGAGCGGCAAAAATTATATAAAGCCCCTAAAGGAGCTGAAAAAAATAACTCTAGTCGACTCTCCATTCATTGTGAGTTCCATTCATGGCTCCAGTAAAGTAAACAAAAAATGCTTAAAGCACATATTTGGCCTAACGGCCCCATTCTTTTTACTTGACACTATTAGTACATTTGATGCCATAATAGGTTTCGACTTAACGCAGGCCGGAGCGGCATTAGGTCTACCCAACAATCAGGTATGGAAATGTATCTGAAAAGTTAAAATACCACGAATGCGATACTGTGAACTTCACAAATATCGATGACGTGGAAGTCCCAAGTTCAGTAAAAGCTGAGTTTAAAAAAATGATCCTTAAGAGGAAACAAGTGTTTTCGCACTCTAACGAGGCGCTTCCATTTAACACCTCGATCATTGCCACAATTCGTACGGAGACTAACGAACCCATATACTCGAAGCTATATCCTTATCCTATGGGAGCAGCGAATTTTGTTAACACAGAAATCAAACAGCTGTTAAAGGATGGCATTATTCGGCCTTCTAGGTCGCCATACAACAGCCCCACATGGGTTGTTGACAAAAAAAGGGACCGATGCCGTCGGCTGGTGATCGATTTCAGGAAACTGAATGAACGAACCATTGCCGATCGGTACCCTATGCCAAGTATTCCTATGATTCTAGCGAACTTAGGAAAGGCAAAGTTTTTTACTACCTTAGACTTAAAATCGGTATACCACCAGATCTATCTGGCTGAGAAAGACCGCGAAAAAACAGCTTTCTCCATAAACGGAGGAAAGTACGAATTTTGCCGTCTACCCTTCGGACTAAAGAATGCCGGAAGCATCTTCCAAAGGGCAATTGACGACGTGCTTCGCGAACAAATCGGGAACATTTGTTACGTCTATGTAGACGATGTAATAATTTTCTCCGAAAATGCTGCGGACCACGTCACACACATTGATACAGTTCTTAAATGCCTGTGTCAGGCCAACATGAGAGTGGCACCAGAAAAAACCAAAGAAAAAACTTCAAAGAAAGTATTGAATTTTTAGGTTTTATTGTCACATCAAACGGAGCCAAAACAGATCCGGAAGAGGTAAAAACCATAAAAGAGTACACTGAACCAAAAACTTTGTTCAGCCTCAGGTCTTTTCTTGGATTGTCTAGTTAATACAGAAGTTTCGTCAAAGACTTTGCTTCTATAGCTAGACCACTTACTTCTATACTTAAGGGAGAGAATGGCACTGTTGACACATGTCAAAAAAGGTCGCTATTGAATTTGACGATACCCAACGCAGAGCGTTTGAGCGCCTGCGAGATATTCTGTCATCTGAAGATGTAATACTGACATACCCAGACTTTAAACTTCCTTTTGATTTGACTAACGATGCCTCAGCAAGCGGTATTGGTGCGTTACTATCCCAAAAGGGCAGACCAATCACAATGATATCTCGCACATTAAAAGACTGCGAGGTAAATTACGCAACAAACGAAAGGGAGTTACTGGCAATTGTATGGGCTATTGGGAAATTGCAAAACTACCTATATGGCACCATAGAAATCCGGATTTTTACGGACCACCAGCCGCTCACCTTCGCCGTGACCGAGGGGAATACAAACGCCAAAATAAAACGATGGAAAGCGTTCATCGAAGAACACAACGCCAAAGTGTTCTATAAACCTGGAATGGAAAATTTTGTGGCCGACGCCTTGTCCCGTCAAAAAATTAATGCCTTGGAAAATGAACCCCATTCCGACGCAGCCACTGTGCACAGTGAACTGTCGCTGACCTACACGGTCGAAACCACCGGTAAACATTTAAACTGCTACAGAAATCAAATAATCCTGGAGGAGGCAGGCCAGCCCTCAAGGCGACATCTTATTGTTTTTAGAAACAAAAACCGACACATTATCAACTTTGATAATAAAGACTCGCTGCTAGGATTGATTAAAGAAGTTGTAAACGTAAATGTTGTCAATGCTATTTACTGCAACCTCCCCACTCTTGCATGCATCCAGCATGCCTTGGTTACGGAATTCCCAGTAACCAAGTTTTGGCATTGCAAAAACTTCGTGAATGATATCACTGATGCTAATGAACAGAGGGAAATTATCACATGCGAGCACAACCGCGCCCATAGGGCAGCCCAGGAAAATGTTAAGCAAGTCCTTCAGGACTACTATTTTCCAAAAATGGCAAAACTCGCCAGCGAGGTGGTTATAAATTGCAAGACATGCACCAAGGCTAAGTACAACAGGCACCCCAAGAAGCAAGAACTGGGTGTCACCCCAATTACCTCATATGCTGGCGAAATGCTGCATATGGACATCCACTCCACGGATAAAAAGGTATTCTTAACCTGTGTGGATAAGTTCTCAAAGTTCGCCATAGTACAGCCATTAACCTCTAGGGCCATTATTGACATACGCAGCCCCATACTACAATTGGTAAATTTTTTTCCAAACACCAAATCAATATACTGCGAAAACGAGGCGTCCTTTAATTCGGAGACCATAATTTCGTTATTGAAAATCCTGTATGACATTATCATCGTTAATGCACCCCCTTTACACAGCAGCTCCAATGGGCAAGTGGAACGATTCCACAGCACACTTACGGAGATAGCTAGGTGCATTAAAATTGACAAAAAAGTTAACGACACAGTCGAACTCATCATGAGAGCCACGGTAGAGTATAACAAAACGTTACACTCAGTCACAAACTTACAACCCAAATATGCGTTACATTCTGCCAACGACGCTCAAAGACTGGCAATAAATACCAGTATCATAAAAGCGCAGCAGGCTAACCTAGATAGGTGTAACCCTACTAGGCAAAACCGAATTTTTGAGGTAGGTGAAAAGGTCTACCTCAAAAACAACAAAAGGTTAGGGAATAAGCTAACCGCACTCTACACAGAAGAACGTGTAGAAGCAGACATGGGAACGTCTGTCCTTATTGAAAGGAGGGTGGTCCATTAGGACAACCTTAGATAAAAATCCCTCTCAAATCTACATCTCCCACAATTTTTATACCATTATTCATGCACTTTGTATTTTTAGCATATCCTTATAAGATTCACATTTGATTTAATCTTCCGCTTTCTTACAGGATTGCCGGAATTATATTAATTACGTTAGCTATAGTTAACGCTAGAGTTACGAATTACTCTCAGGCTAACTATATCCCCATAACAGATGGTGTTGCACTGGTGTGGGAGCAGAGAAACTGGCTTAGGCACTCTAGTAACTTGAGTTTGAAACTATCATAGAAGAGACTAGTAGGTTGTCCGAGCTTTTCCCAGAGTCGCATATGCGAAAATTGTTAGACGTCGATACCGAATATCTTAGAAGTTTATTGTCCGTATTGAAAGTGCATCATAGGATTGCCAGAAGTCTAAACTTCCTAGGCACAGCACTGAAAGTAATAGCGGGCACCCCAGATGCCGGCGATTTTGAAATGTTAAAAATGTCCGAATCTACACTAATAGAGTCAAATAATAGACAGGTGGTCATAAATACACAGACCCAGCAAAAAATTAACGAATTAACAGAAGCAGTCAATAAAATCATTTTAGCGAAACAAGATAATATGGTTAACACTCCTCACTTGTACGAGGTACTCTTGGCAAGGAAAAGAATATTAGTTACCAAAATCCAAAATCTAATGCTTACTGTCACACTGGCTAAAGCCAATATTATAAACCCGGCCATTCTTAACCATAATGATTTGTAGTCTGTATTAATTGATCACCTCACAGATGTCACCGTAATAAGCCTAATAGAGGCATCTAACATTAAAGTCCTTCAGTCCGATAGTATTATCCATGTGATAATTTCATACCCTAACATTAAAACCACTTGTAAAAAGGTCACAATTTTCCCTGTATCCCACCAACACATCATTCTGCAACTAACGGACAACATAGTAGCGGATTGAAACAACGACGTCCTGGCAGTCACCGATTGCGTACCAACAACTCACGCATCGTGCTGTAAGCTGGCTAACGACGATACCTGCACTCGAGGCCTGCATGCGGGGAGCACTGCACTATGCAAAACGCAGCCCATCCATTTAAGCCCAATCACACTGGTAGACGACGGCGTAATAATAATCAACGAGTGCCAAGCTAAGGTCAGCACTGACGATGGCCCCAAATAGAAACCAACGGCTCACATCTAATTACGTTCGAGCGAGTGGATTTCATCAACGGCACCAAATACGTCAACTAACGTGAAGCCATAAAGAAAACACCGGGAATGGCTGCATCCCCGATGCTTAACATCATCGGCCACGATCCCAAGCTGAGCATACCACTTCTCCAAAGGATTAACAACGAAAACTTGGAGGTTATCCAAGTGAAACCGGCCGGAACTACTGACATTTGGTTTGCGGTCGAAATACAACAGGTCGTCGACAAGTTCCAGATGACCGAGGACGGTCATATTCCTTGTCTCGAAACTATTTGAAAAATGTCTGATAATTCGAATAACAGATAACAGATATTCACAGATAAGGGTGACTGCATATTTATTGCCGTTATCAGACTTTAGTAGAGGACCTATAGTATCTACTACCCCTCTGTCGAAAGCATGTTCAGGGGTATCAGTAATAGCCATGGGAGTCTTTGTATGCTTGGTTACTTTAGATTTTTAGCATTTTTGACATTTTTTATGTAGTGTTAAATTGTTAAAGTTACCTCCATTGAAGGAGCGCCGAACCTGTGCTGGGGTCATGTTTCTACACATGCTGATCCATGGCATGGTTGACTCTAAACACCTGCTAAGCCAACTATATTTTTCCATCCCTAATAGGAAAACTAGGTCCTACCGACCATTATGGTAACCTATCTGCAAATCTAACTTCGCTGAACACGACCCCTTTCGCACTATTTGTAAGAACTATAACCTTTTATCACATACTCTATCCCCTCAACTCTCTCTTAATGTAAATAAACTTAAAATCATAGAATACCTCCTAGAATAGTTATAGTGTAGTTATATTTATAATTTTTATTCATATTTAGCAGATCTTTGTTAAATTGTTGTTCAAATAAATAACTAGTGTGTTATTTGTTTATACATACCTTGCCAATAATAATGTCTTTTGACCTTGGTCAAGGTTTTTGAAATGCCTGTATGTCCTCCTTGTAATGGATCGTCATGTAGTGTAGACAAAATTGCTTCTTTTTCTTTTTCATTATTTATTAAGGTCACCGCATTGAGTAGCGACTCTTAACTTTTTCAATATTTTATTGCCCATATTTTTAAAATTATCAATTGAAATGTATTCAAAGATATTTTTCCACGGTGCCTGATATATTGCCTAATTGCCAAAGTTGCCTGCTTGTCAATCCTTTAAACAAATTGATCTAACTCCATTTGTGTATAAAGCAATATTTTTGTCAACTTTGAAATCTTGTAGTGACTTTCATTATGTTACCAGTTATTTCTTTTAGTTTTTTGATAGTTATTCCAGATAACGCATCAGCAACGTAATTTTCTCTACCTCTCAGATACTCAACTGTAAAATTATATTTCTCCAATTCAAGTACGAGTTAATTTTGAGCCAGGATTAGTCATTGAAAACAAGAAGGTGAGTCAAACAGATCATCGTTTTGACTTTAAAATGTTCACCGTATATATAGGGTCTAAAGTGTGTTATTGCCCAATGTTCTTTTATTACTCTCACCCTTTGTAAATGATCTTGATGCGTATGCAACTGGAAGTTGGTGACCATTATAGTTTCGAGATAAAACTGCGCCACACACCATGTTGCTTGCATCTGTTGTAATACAAAATTCTATACTAAAATCAGGGTATTGCAAGAGAGTTGTTTCCATCATTTCCGTTTTTAAACGCAAAAATGCTTTTTGACAGTCTTCTGTCCATTCAAAGGGAACATTCTTTTTACATAATCTCGTTATGTGCCGTGAAAAGTCGGCGAAGTTTTTAATAAATCTCCTGTAAGGGTTACAAAATGCAACAAAACGGCTTGCACTGTCCGCTTCATGGGGTACAGGATAATTTTTGATGACATCAAAATTCTTGTCATCCGGCAATATTCCTTTATCCGTGCATTTATTTCCCAAAAAGGTAACTTCACGCATAAAAAATGAACATTTCCGAGGGTGTAATTTAAGATTGCATTTCCTGCATTTGCCAAAAACATCTGATAAGTTCTTAATCATATGCTTTTCGGAACAACCCATGACTATCAGATCATCCATGTAGAGAAATGCTTGTGTAGGCTCAATCCAGGAAAATGAAATAGTCATCATTCTTTGAAAGGAATAAGGCGCTATAATCAAACAAAACGGTAATCGTGTGAATCGATATGAACCGTTTGTTGTTGAAAATGAAGTTATATTTCTTGAACTCTTTCTAGTTTAATTTGGTGAAAACCTGACATCAAGTCGAGGCATAAAAATATTTAGCTCGACACAGTTGATCCAAAATGTCATCAATTTCAGGAAGTGGAAATTAATCAGACAACTGTTTTTTTTTTGTTAATTTGATGATAGTCAACTAATAACCGCTATTTTTTTTTATTTTTTTATGTACAACCTGTAAAGCTGAAAATTTGTTGACAATTGGGATATTACAGCTTGTTCTCTTGTTTCTTCATTAGTTTGAACTACATTGGAACATTGCAGTCAATCCGGAAAAGTGTGTTTCCGTGACGTACACCCTGAGAAAAGACACATCACCTGGTGTGTTTCTGCATGGAGAGCTCCTCACACAATCGAACGCCCACAAATATCTCGGTGTCACTCTGGATAAGCGACTTACATTTCAACGCCATGTAACGGATGTAACTCGGCGTCTCAAAACAAAGGCGAACAGCATGGCTTGGCTCCTTAGGCCTGGAAACAAACTTTCAGTTTCCAACAAGGCCAAAATTTATAAGGTTGTCTTGGCTTCCATTTGGAAATATGGCATCCAAGTCTATGGCATCGCCGCAAAGTCGCACCTCAACAAAATTCGTGTGGCTCAGTCGCAAATCTTGCGTAAACTATCTGGAGCGGCTTGGTACATCCGCAACAAAGACATTGAAAAAGAACTGAAGGTACCAAGGATTGGCGATGTCATAAATAAACATGCAACAGCGTACGTTAATAAATTGGGAATCCACCCAAACCAGTTGGCTCGAAAACTCTTGATGAGGAGACGTGTATTGGGACTGAGGGCCAGAAGGAGACTCCTGCGCATTCACCCAACAGATCTACCGAGAAGATACATAAGTTAATTGATAAAATAAAATGCCTCTAGACTCCCTAATTAGGTTGAAGTATGTAAATATGTAAATACTCTATTGAAATTATGATACTCTGCAGTATAAGTTACTACAAACAGTAACAGTAAACTGCTATGTAAATAAATACAATTTTTATTATAAAAAAAAAAAAAAAAAAAAAAGTCGAGGCATAAAAATCTTTAGCTCGACCTAGTTGATCCAAAATGTCATCAATTCTATGGAGTGGGAAATTTATCAAACAATAGTTTTTTATTGATTTGACGTCAATTACTAATCGCCATTTCTTTTTTTTCGAGACTGGAAAAAATTTTTTTGGTACTAATAAAAGTGGATTATTATATTCTGATACAGATGGTTCTAGTATCTTATTATGGATCAATATTTGTACTTGAGCTTGAATCTCATCTATCTGACTATGGGGATTTCTATAATTTTTGATATAGTCTGGTTCGTCATCTTTTAATCTCAGTTTCTGCTTATAAAAAATGTTTGCCGTTACTGGTTCTGTTATCAGACCAAATATATCTGTATGTTTACTGCATAGTTTTTTTAATTATGCTTCGAATTGTGGAAAGAAAAATTTGGACAACTGGGACGTGACAGCTTTTTCTCTTGTTTCTTTATTAGATTGAACTACGTCATAGTTTGAAATTGGTTCATATTCTAAATTATTAAAATCTATTAATTGATCAGTATTTATTGGAACAAAAATATTCTGTGATGTTGAAATGGTATTAGCTATATAAATGACTGTTTGTATTTCTTGATTTGGGATCAATATATTTATATTTTCAATTGAAGTTACAATGATCTTTCGGATAACTTGCGATCTTGCTGGTAATAATATTCTCTTATTACCAGAGTTATATGTTATGGGAGCATATATCGGACAATTTAAATTAATAGGTCTATTAATAACCCAATCTTCTGTCAGTTTGAAATCTAGATGGCAATTTAAGATCTAGATTGCAATTATTTATAAAATCAATGCCTATTATTCCATCACATGGTATTGGGAATTGCTGATCTACCATATGCAAATTGTGTGGAATTATATATTTATCTGTCTGTATCTCAATTGACTTTAAACCTTTGGATTCAATAATCTCTTGGCTAATGCCTTGGATATTAATTCTATTGTCATCTTGAATGTGATTGGAGTAATCGGCTTCTTCTTTTAAAATGGAAAATGCACCTGTGTCAACTAAGAAAATTAATCTTTTTCCTGTTTCCCCGTGATTAAATTAAATTAAAATATTCATACTGAGATTGATTGAATAAATCTTTGCTTTGTCTATTCCTGTGTAACTGAGGGCTGGGGAGAGTTTCCCGAACTATTTTGGGCTACTCTCACATTTCCATAGTTGTTATTATTATTTTCATTCTGGTTAATTCGGCTACCTCTATTCGAGTTGCCGCGACCTCTATAATTATTACCATTATTTTGGTTATAATTATTGCCTTTATAACCATTATTGTTATAATTATTGTTATAGTTTCTATTATTGTAACGGCCATTGCCTCTGCCGCGACCGTTACCTTTATAACTATGACCTCTATTAGAATTACCTCTATTGGAATACAATATTGAATTCACATTTCCGGTAACTCTTGTCTTATGTACGCACCTATGGCAGCGTCCATAGTTGTGCATGTACCGGCCTCCAGCACGGTTTTAACACTTTTGTGGTACTTATTCTGGTGGTATGATTTGCCGGTAAACCTTCATCGATATACGAGGCGTCTAGTAGCTTACGTAAATTATCGACTTCGGTAGTAAACTGTGTGACTGTTTTGCCTTCTGTTGTACGGTAGATAATTTAGCTTTGATGTTTTGGGACGTATCACCAACAATTGAAGTTTGCAATTTTTTAATTATTGATAGAATTGTTGTTTCATCCTGTACCAACTTCAAAGTTGTGCCAATCAATTTTGTTGTTATTAATTGGACTGCAATGTCCTTATATGTACCTTTTGCAAGGTCCACTAATTTGATTGCCATTATGAACCTTTGATGATGGATTTTTTTTCATCGAATTCTGGTACTAAACTGGACACTTTCTTTATATACGCCCTTATGGCGGCTAAATTGTCTGTTATTGTGGCTGTTTTTTGGTCTTCCAAAAATTCGAATTCCTCCGGTAATTTCTATACCTCCGGGATACTCCTAGCATCAAGGGGGAATTTAAAATTGTTCTTTATCACACTTTCCTCTTTGGTTATGAATGAGAGTTCTTGCTTGATTAAAGCAATCTACTAAAACTGCTGTATGTTTATTTGCAGTTGCCTTCTGAATTGGCCTATTCTGAGACAAACATTTGTATAAT
Organism: Drosophila ercepeae; assembly: GCA_018150545.1. Lineage (NCBI taxonomy): Eukaryota > Metazoa > Arthropoda > Insecta > Diptera > Drosophilidae > Drosophila > Drosophila ercepeae. Next base: position 460,909 of record JAECWL010000097.1, on the reverse strand, counting down.
TTTTTTAAATTTTGCTTTAATTTCATTTATGGTGGCTTCTACATTTTGCCAATCCATATTTAATTAAAAACATTTTTAATGTACATATTTAAAAATATTATTATTAGAACAATTTTTTCTTCTTCATATTGTATATCATTAATTAATCCACTGCTTTAAAGGTATCTACTGTCTTCTTTTTATGGTACTGTGTTCTTTTTGGGTATCTACTGTCTTAGTTTATTAGCTTTACTTATTTTATACTTATACTGATACTGTCTTAAGCCCATATTGGGGAAAGTATGTAAAAAAAACATTTTTTTTTACTTTTATTTTGAGACTATCTGTTTCTTCTTTTTAATCTACTTTACATATTTACTTATTTTTCCAAAAATGTCCTTTTCATATCCTTAGTTTTCACCGGGCAGAAGTGATTCCGCTCAATGTTAAAAGGTTTCCTTAGTTATTAATGTTATTTATTAATTTTAAAGACGGTCGTACAAAAGAATAATCCTTTTTATTTATATAACTATTTATTGAGGCATACATGGTATCTTAAAACCCCATGGTGACCTTGGCATCTATTAATACTGCCCGAGAGGCTCCCCGGCTAGTGTGCTTAGCGTTACCATTATTACTAAATTTGAACTTACAAACTAACAATATTTACAAAACTTAAAAACAAAAAATATAAAAGAAAGAAAGACGATGGGGAGTATATCGTTTGGCTTATCATCATCTTGCTGTGCGTCTTGTTGGCAGCCGGTCAATTAGGTCCCTAGGGAGTCGCCTGTTGAGCCTCCCTTATGCCAATATTCCATCTCCTAGCCCAGTCGGAAAATCTTGTTGCGTAGTTCTGGATACCGTTGGCGGCCTCCTGCTCGCACCTGGACCTGTACGTTATGCACACGTCGTCGGCAAATGTGGCCAGCATTGACGTTCCGTAGAGACTGTCAGCCGGGCGCGGCATGTCATGGCTATAAAGGCAGTATAGTAGCGGGACTAGGATGCTTCCCTGGGGTACTCCAGCTGCCGCATTATACTCGGTTGAGAGCGCAGAGTGGAACCAGACCGCAAATCTCCTATTCCTAAGGTACGACGCCAGGAGACAGTACTAAGGCGCAGGCAGGGTATTCTTGATTTTCAGTAGCAGACCAGGATGCCACACACGGTCAAACGTCTCCCGGACATCGAGGAATAGAGCGTTGCAGTATTCGTCGCAGTCGAAGGCCGTTAAATTAATTAATTAGCTCGACCACTCGATGCAGTTGCTCCACCGTGGGAATAATATTAGATGCCCAGGGAATAATGTCATGCTGGTCACAGCACGGAATCCGAACTGGTGATCTGACATTATTCCCTGGGCATCTATAGACCCGAAAATCCGGGCGGCAATCAGTCTCTCAAACACCTTTGAGATCGATGGGAGTACACTGATCGGCCGGTAGGATCCAGGGTCCTTCTCCGGCTTGCCAGCTTGATGTATCATAGAGATGATTCCCAGCTTCCACTGAGGAGGGAAGTACTGCAGCCTCACAATATCCTTAAAAAGCATCGCTACGTAGCGGATCGCTCTGCTCGGTAGGGCCTTTAGAATGGCGTTACATATTGCATCATGGCCTGGTGCTTTTTTAGAGTTTTGCTGGGCGATAACATCAGCTATTTCAGCAGGATCGAACGGTTGGATCGGCATGTCCATTTGGAGAGCTTGAGACAGCTGATCGTGAGTCTCTTCAACCTGCTGCGGACTGGCGAGGTTAAAAGGTTGGAACAGCTTGGCCAGGTGCGCGGCAAACGTTTCTGCCTACTCCAAATCAGTTCGGCACCATGCCCCGTTGCTGTTCACCAATGGTGCTTTCCTTAGGCAACGTCTTTTAATCGCACGTGTGGCCTTCCAGAGCGAGTGCGTCGCGTCGGCTTCGGTACCCGTATTGGCTAACCTGTCGTCGAACCATGCTGCTTTGTGTTCCACCAGTGCACGATGGAGAATAGACTTCGCCCTGTAAAAATCAGCTTTTTCCAGCGGGTGGCGCGATCTCATCCATCTGGAGCGTAAACGCCTCTTCTCTGCAATGAGCATCCGAATCTCTTTGGGAACCGGTATTCTGGCTGCTGCGGGTCTCAGTCCTGGGGTGTGAGTGGCCAATCTAGCTGCTTCTTGGATGTTGTGGGTGAGAGAGTCGATTGCAGCTTCAATGTCCCGCTCAGAGTTCAGCGCCATGTCAAGGTTCAGTGACGACTCGAGGTGCTCTTGAAAACGATCCATGTTAGTGCGCCTGCTGATAAGCTGCTCGACTTTGGGATAGGCTGTAGCTGTTGTGTCCAAAGTGATGATGAGAGCTAAGTGGTCAGAGCTTAGCTCGGCAAACGAACGGATATCTGAGTGTAAGCCCAGGATACCTCTTGTCAGCGCAAAATCGATGTAGCCTGGAGACCCTCTACTGCCATAAGGGAACCTTGTGGGGCCACCTGTTGCTAGCGAGTTTACATCTGAATTGAAGATTAGATTTGCCAGGGCATGACCTCTTTGGTTACAACTCCTGCTCCCCAAAGCCAGTGGGACGCATTCCAGTCGCTTGCTTCAATGAATTTACGCTGATGTTGCTCCAATATGGATTTGAAGTTGTCTGTGGTCCAAACGAACCTCGGTGGGCAGTAGACCGCGCCGAAGTTTATAATGCCGTCCCCAGTTTCTATAGGTGCCCGGGTCGTTTGCAGTATAGGCCTCGTAACCATACAGCTTGGGCTTGACTACATCTTTGCAATGTGTTTCACTAATAAGCAAAACATCAATCTCGTAGCGCCGCACAAAGCATTCAACTTCGGGCAGTTTCGCGGAGACGCCGTTGGCGTTCCATACTAAAATGCGCAGCGGCTTCATTTTGTCGCTGTGTGCGCGTGTATAGCAGTGAGCAGATGGATCATTTGCCCTTGCTGTAGTAGCATCATCCTCGTTTGTTCAATCTGCTGTTCCTGAAGGGAGCGCAGAGCGTTCATGCTTTCGTTTAGCGTCTGCAGGATGCTAAAAGTGTTATTGTCCAAAGGGGGCTGATGTCCGCCTCTAGACCGACTCCTTTGCCGGCTGTGCTTCCTGGTCTCAGGTTGCTGCTGGAAGGGCTGTGGCACCTGTTGCTGATCCTGCTTGGGTCCCATCCAGGCTTGAGCTACATCTGCGTAGGAGACTCCGCTTCGGAGAGGTGCAATCGGCATGCATCCAGTAGGAACATGGGACATAGGTCGATTGTTGACTTCGCTTCTTCCGCCCACACCTCTTTTTGGCCTAGAGCGCTGAAGGAATGCCTGGAGTTTGGAGCATCCGGAATATTTCGCTGGATGCTGTTCACCACAGTTATAGCAAGTGCATGGCTCGGTTCGTGGTCGCGTACAGTCTTTGGCAGGATGTTCACCGGCGCATTTGAGGCAGATGTGCGCCTTACGGCAGTATTTGGCCGTGTGATCAAATTGCTGGCATCGATGGCATTGGGTTGTCGTATTTCGCTTGCGAAGGGGCTCGATGACAACTCTCATGTGGCATAAACCCTTAAGAGCCAGGATCTCCTTGTTGTTCGTCGCAGCAGCGATGTTCAAAAAGAACATGTTTATGGAATTGGCAGCAGGAGCACCTGGCTCGTTTCACCTTTTCGGTGTATATAACGTCTAGCACCTTGTGACCGAGACTTTTCAGTTCATCAATGATTTGATGATGGAGCGTACTGTGGTGGAGTCCTTTAACGCAGACTCGGTATGGCCTGTCCTCCTTGAGCTGGTAGCAGTGAAACTCAAACATTTCGGTCTCGAGCCAGCTGACTATGCTGCGGAATGTGCTAGCGTCTGCCGCGTAGAGCCTCAGAACTCCGCCCATCGATGCCTTGGCAGAGACCTTGTTACGATCAGTGATTTTTGAGATTTTGTCCATCAGCAGGGGTGCGCTTTCAACACCTAGCAAATCTATTGGAGGGGTTTAGGTTGCGCCTTGGAAGTTGCACTAATAATGCCAGATGAGGCTGCATCACGTTTGGCAGCAGCAATAGCTGCTTGATGGCTGGTACTGGGCTTCTTAATCAGATCCTCGGTTTGCGCAAGCAACCCAAAGCGGTTTGAGCTGCCGCTGTAGGTGGGAGCAGGAATCTTGGTATCAAGTATTGCCTTCTCCTTGGCATTCAGTGGAGACCCACATGCCTTTCGTTTAATGAATTGCATCCGCTGAGGCGCTGGCTTGATAGTGTCGGCGTCTATGGATTCCGGCATTGGCACAGAGTCTTGGTTCAGTGCTATGTTGAAGAGCTCACCGAGGCTAAGTGAGCGCTCGGTAGAAGCGGGCATCGTGGTTTTTGCATTTGTATCCATCGTGGCCGTTGTTCAGCGGACCACTATTAAATTTGTTTGCAGTAAGCTTATATTACAGAATAATTCTGACCCGGGAAAAGACAGTCTATTTAATCAGGGAGCAGGGAAGGTCCCGCTCCAAAATCTATTCTTCGATTGTTCTTCGAGTGTTCTTACTATCTGCTTATAAAGCTTCGCTTTGCCTAAGACCGCGAAGCTGCGCTGCCGGTGACGCCAGTAGCGGAGCGGCTTTTGTATAAATTTTTTATTTAAGCTTATAGAGAAAGTGTTCTATGAGCGCAAGTGATTATCTACTTTTGTTCAGCTGAAGTCAGTGATCTTCTTACACTTTCCCTTGGGCTGAACCGTTGACTTTGACATTATGTTTTAACAAAATATTCGGCTCTAATTGTATACAGTAGATACCAAATACGTACAAATACCACAGTAGATTTTTTGACAAGCTTAAAACCAGCGTCCAAAACACCTTTTGAGAGGAATTCCGTCACATGGAGGCATATCGCCTATCTCAGATATAAATTGCGGTGAGACATCACTAGGCACAGTTTACAGCACTCCGCGATGTGCTGTCACTGAAATTCAATTTACGCACGAAAAAGCAGTAGCTTCGATATGCAAGTTTTTAGCGAGGCAAGATCAATCGCCTAAGAAACTTATATTCGAACAAAATCATTCATTCTAAAAAAATCCAGTGATTCACCGTTGTGAAACGAAAATAGCCACATGGGTGGACTAAGATCCATCGAAGGTGCACCGCTCACACAGCTGCGCGAGTCAATAAGTTAACTCTCATAGGTTAAACTCTCTGATTAGTTTACGCGGGCTGTAGCAAGTTTGGGAATCGCACAGAAAATCGCATGTTGCATCATCGTGCTAGTGCTTCTGATGAAGCTGAACTCTTCCACTTAATCAAAATGGTAGAAGATGCAGGTGGATCCCGAGAAGGTGGACAGCATCCTGACATGGGAAAAAATGGCTAGTTTTTTGAAGTAGTGATAATCAGAATGGATCATAGGCAGGCTCGACAGACAGACAGACACGACAGACAGACTCGACAGGCAGGCTCGACAGACAGACAGACAGACAGACAGACAGACAGACAGACACGACAGATTGACGCGACAGAAAGACACCACAGAAAGACACGACAGACAGACACGGCAGACAGACATGACAGACAGACAGACGCGACAGAAAGACACGACAGACAGACACGACAAACAGACATGACAGACAGCCATGACAAACAGATACCAACGGTGCCTAGTTCCCCATCGACCACAACCTAGAGCATGGATTGGCAAGCCCTGCGGGGGCCACCAAGCTTGGAAAAACAACGCCCTGCAGGAAGGCTCTCAAAGCAAGGAAGTTCAGCTCGAGCAGAGACTCAAGCTCGAGTTCATCTTACTCGGAGTCCGGGGAGATCAAGCGTAAGCCCGCGCGTAAAAGGCAAGGAGAGGAGCCTGATGTCACGCCTAGCTCCAGCGCAGCTCTACATAGCAAGCTCACAAACAACTCCTTTGCCCTCCTCTCAAGTAAAGAAGATGACGACGAACATGACGAACCCAAACCTGCTGCAGAGGCAGTGGCAACCAAAACAGCAGAGAAACCCGTCCCCGAAGACACAAGTCTCCCCCGATCTGCATCCCAGACGTGTCCGACATTACCGCGTTGGTCTAGTCGGTAACGACTCCAGTCGGAACCAAAAAGGATTTCTTGTACAAAACGGAGCCAGACAAGGAGTCCTACACAGCCCTACGCCAGCATCTCGTGGCACATAACATAAGCCACCGCACCTTCCAACCAAAGGACGAGAGAGCGTACAGGGCGATAATCAAGGAAATTCACCACTCAACGTACCAGACTGAAATCAAAGAAGAACTCCACAAATACGGCCATACTGTGAGGGATCTGCACAATCCCATTGGCAGGAAATCCAAACAACCACTGGGGATCTTTTTTGTTAATCTCGAACCAGCGAGCAACAACATATAGATTTTCAAAATAAACAGGATTTGCAGGTAAGTCGTCACCGTAAAGCCCCCACTGAAATTCAACGACTTCCCAAAATGTTTCAGATGCCAAGGGTTCGGACACACCCTGCGCTACTGCTTCCTGAAACATCGCTGCGTGAAATGTGGTGGTCCTCACGACTCCAGGTCATGCACCAAAAAAGATGACGAAAGAGCATGTTGTGTACATTGCCAAGTTGATCACCCTGCGTCGTTCAGAGGATGCCGTTGTGAGTAGCAACAAACCATTTTCCATCCAGATACCAACCATCACCAATGGTATAAGTTACAGGGACGCACTTCAAGGAAACCAAGTGCCACAGCCAACGAATCCCCAACAAACCCCTCAAACCACTCCCGAAGCCCCAGAACCCAACCAGCTTGGAACGATGCTTGCCCGCATGGAAGGAACGGTTGAGAGGATGGAAAAGTTTGTCTCGCAGTTTCTGGAGTTAATAGCTCCCCTCCTCAACAGGAAATAATGCAAATAAGTCTCAACATAGATTTTTGGAATGCAAACGGCCTGCAGAGGAGCAAAGCCGAAGTAGAGCACCTCATCAAAACAGACAATATCGATGTTCTTCAAGTTTCGGAATCCCACTTTTGTCCCAGATCCTACTTCCACATCAGCGGGTACGAACTGATACACGCCAACCATCCATCTGCAGAGCACGCAGAAGAGCAGCTATGCTCATCAGGAGTGGCATTCAGTAAACGGAACTTCCCGCGTTTCAGGAGGAATGGGCACAGTGCGCCGCGACGAGGATTACCAGCCCTCAGGAAGATATCACCCTTGGTGCGGTTTATTTCCCACCCAGACACTCGATAACCGAGACCCACCTTCAGGACTTCTTCGAATCCCTTGGACCTTTTAGCAGCCGGAGACTTTAACGCCAAACATTCCTGGTGGGGGTCCCGCACAAAAAACCCCAAAAGGCATAAAGCTCTATAAGTACCTGCAGCGGAAAAGTCTGGGCTGCCATTCCACTGGAGAGCCCACACACTGGCCTACCGACCCTTCAAAGCAGACGGATCTACTGGACTTCGCCGTCTCCAAGGGCATAGGACGCTCTAAGATAACATGCTCAAGCTATGATAAACTGCTATCCGACCACAGCGCAGTAAACTTGCTCCTAAACATCCCCGTCCTCTGAAAAAACCCGCCCAGAAGACTCACCGGGAAAAACACAAATGCTTTCCTCCCTGTACCCAGATCTCACTCTTTCCACACCATGAAACATAACTAAAGGGATGCACAATGCTGCTGAGTTTGCGATTCCACCTCCTCCGACTACCACGAGAACACCTGAAAGAGACGTGCACTCGTGGTCTCCGGAAATCGCGGCCCTCGTGGCCGAAAAAAGGCGCCTCAGAAGAGTCTGGTTTTCCTCGCGCAACCCCAGGGACAAGTCAGCACTTAATCGTGCCACCAAGGAACTGAAGGACAAGCTATCCATCCTATGGCAAGACTCCTTTCATAGATTTCTTAAGGAGTGGGAACCTGGAGACCCGCAGCACAATCTGTGGAATGTCACGAGGCACATAAAAAGACCTGCGGAGAAGATATCACCCGTGCGCAAAGTGGACGGTTCCTGGTGTCGGACTAAGGTCGAAAGAGCAGAAGCCTTTGCTGACCATCTACATAGTGCATTCTCACCTTTCGACAGATGCACTAGTGAAGAACGTGCTGCCACTAAAAGGTTCGTAGACAGCTCAAGTGCTGCTAGTCCGCCAATACAGACCGTCGCACCAGAGGAGATTGCGCAGGAGATCGCCTCCCAGGTGTGACCAGGTCCTGACCGAATCGATGCATTAGCCCTGAAAATGTTGCCCCTACTCTGTTCCCAAAGGCTGGCCAACATTTTCAACAGCTGCCTCCGTATAGGGTACTTCCCGAAAGCATGGAGGCGTGCTGAAGTAATTGTCCTCCTCAAGCCTGGAAAACCTGAAGCCAATCTAGCCTCGTATCGTCCGATTAGTTTGATGGCAATCCTCTGCAAAATACTTGAAAGAGTATTTTTGCGTAGAGTATTGCCAGTACTGGACGAGGCCGGACTGATCCCTGAACACCAGTTTGGCTTCAGACGTTTTCATGGAACTCCTGAGCAATGCCACCGGCTTGTTGAGAGCATACTTGAGGCCTTCGAATAGAAGAAGTACTGCTGCGCCGTTATGCTGATGTCAAACAGGTATTTGAGAGTCTGGCTCCTGGACTTCTTTTCAAAATTAAATGCCACCTCCCAAGTTCCCATTTCGCCTTCCTAAAGTCATACACAGAGGGAAGAGAATTCCGTGTGAACAAAAAACCCCAACCCCACCATGCGGTTCATCAATCAGCACGCCTAGGCCCATAAGAGCAGGAGTACCTCAAGGCAGTGTTCTTGGACCCATCTTGTACACACTCTACATAGCGGACCTCCCCATCACCCCCTCCCGGAACCACGATCCATGGCTGAAACGATGGAACATCGTGGTCAACGCGGAGAAATCCTCACATACAACATTCGCACTACGCATAGGGGAATACCCCCCGTCACACTCAACGGGGAAACCATCCCAACGAAAAACACTCCCAAATATCAAGGGCTGGCCCTGGACCGCAGGCTCACATGGCGTCCACACCTAATCAACAAGCGCAACCAGGCCGACCTACGACTCAGGGAACTGCACTGGCTCCTGGGGAGAAGGTCCAAGCTCAAAGAAAAACTCAAACTACTCACATACAAAGTAGTGCTGAAGCAAATCTGGTCCTATGGGATACAGTTGTGGGGCACGGCAAGCTGTTCTAACCGCACCAGAATCCAGCGGTATCAGAATAAATGCCTGAGAACAGTTTCTAACGCTACAGATTTGGAACCTTGAGAACATATATAAAATTGAAAAAAATCATTACAGTCAAGCCACCCAGCATATAGGAAGACAATAGTGAGCTTATTCGTTTAACAGGAAAAAAACAGATTTTTTTAAAAACGTGAATACAGAGGATGCCATTTACAAATACAAATAAAGGTTAAATCGCCATATTTGCAGTTGGGGTGTGCTGTACTCCACATATGGTCGGTAAGGCCATTGGCCAGGAAAAAAATATATTGTTTTAAAAACGTGAATACAGAGGATGGCATTTACAAATACTTAATCGCCATATTTTCAGTTGGGATGTGCTGTACTCCACATATGGTCGGTAAGGCCATTGCCACACTTCCCTAGCTTAATGACAACAATAAATAAGTGCACGCTTCTTAAGCATTTCGAAAAAAAACTATAACTAACGTGAAGCATTAATTGGGTAAAGGAAGATGGTAATAAAAACCAGCAGATAACTGCTTGGAAACGGAAGAGATAAATTAATCTAATGGAAAGTACCAGGCAACGAATTCCATAATAATCAATTTGAGATAACAAACAACACTTTTTTTTTAATATTACAAGTTTTGCGACTCAATCTAGAACTACACAAAAGAAGAGCGTATCTTAATTTCCAAAAAGTGAAAAGCTAAACCACCAATGAAGTGGATTCATTAGTGTGGAAATAGCAGGAATAAAGTTATTGCCAAACTGAAGGAACCGTTGGCTCTTTTGCAATAACTCGAGCACAGAAATGAGCGGAGATTCTGTTGTAAGTTGTGAACGGGAGCACATATTCTAACCTAAATGACAAAAATTTGATTGGTGTTTCAAGCTAAAATAAACACCTGAGTTATCGAAAGTGAAAAAGGTTATTTTTCTGAGACTGTATTTTTATTTAATTCTCGGAAATCCACTCAAAGTGCTGTGTTGAAGCATTGAACATAGGTATAACATATATATAAAAATATACAAATGTAATTTAAAAGGGATCGGACCATCAACCAATATAATTTTTTTTTAAACTTTGCTCTATTTATTGAATCTGTATTTAAGCTCAGGAAGTATGAGCCTAACAATAAATTTTAAAATCTTAATTTTAAACGATTTTCAACGGTCTTTTTAACTGTGGTCTGGAAAAAAGGACCTAATGATCAGCGCTGGGTCGGAAGGTCGTTGCGTCGAAGTCGGGATCGGTTGCAAACCAGAGTTAAGCTTTTAGCAAGGTGGTTAGGGTATGACGTTAACTTGCTGATGTACTTTTATTTTTGATCGGTTAATTCATCTCTGACGGATCTGATGATAAGGTATCTTTGTATATTTTCGTTTCAGATATAGCAGGGTGCTCCAGTGATTGTTCTCAGTATCGTTGATTGGGCCCTTTGCATGTTATCGATGTTACTACTCCTGGCACTTCCCCAAAGTTAGGAGCCGTACATCCAAATTGGTTTTAGTACGGAGTTGTAGAGTAGGACCCTGCAGTCCAGACAGAGTGGTGACCGAGAGTTGATAAGCCAGTGGAGACTACTAGCCTTCAGCTTAAGGTGTGTTCTTTTGGCTTCGATGTACTTGCGCCAGGTGAGACGTCGGTCGAGGTGCACTACGAGATACGTCACTTCATTTGCTTTCGGTATTATGGTGGTGTTTAAAGTGATTGAAGGACAGTCTTGCCGATTGAGTGTAAATGTTATATATTTACATTTTTGTTCGTTTATTTTGATTCGCCAGTCAAATAGTTGATTTGATGGAGATACAGATAGAGAGTTAATTTGTTGCTTGTACCGGCCATTTTGATCGACTTAAAATCGCTGTGTCGTCATCAAACGTAGAAGTTGTTAGTAGGCGGTTATCCGGGTCATCATTGAATTTAGTTTATTTTTTTTTTCTTCGCGCGGCTCCCACTGCATAACGTACAGGGTGCGTTATGAAAGTAATGCGCATGGTTTCATTGTCACGTAACTACCTGTCGTAGCACGCTCGGACCTGTCTGAAAATTTGGGGCGGAGTCTCTCCTTTCCAACGCGCTCGGTCTCAGTTCGCTCTGAGCAATAGAAGTGGTAGGACGTGTCGTAGAGCGAAGTCATTTTTTCTGTTGTGTCACGGTGCGACGGAGGAGCAGAAAAACGTTCGAGTTTTGCGCTATGAAGAATTGTATGGAATCGATTAGAAATGATCCAGGTTTTTTAAATTTTACTGTAACTGGGGATGAATCCTGGATGTTCGAGTACGATCCAGAATCCAAACGACAGAGCTCCGAGTGGCACACACAATTTTCTCCCAGACCCAAGAAGGCGCGCATAAGCAAATCTCGTATCAAAACAATGCTGATTGTCTTCTTTGACGTCCGAGGAATCGTCCATTTTGAGTTTGTACCGCAAGGACAAACTGTCAACGGAGCCTTTTACCAAGAAGTACTCAAGAGACTGAAACGCCGAGTCGTACGCGTCAGGCCAGACATCAAAGACGTTTTCATGCTTCACCACGATAACGCCCCCAGCCACACGGCCTTCGTCGTCACCAACTTCTTGACCCAGAAGAAGATCTCAGTTGTGCCCCAGCCTCCTTACAGCCCTGACTTAGCTCCGTGCGACTTTTTTTTGTTCCCCCTACTGAAGAGAGAGCTAAAGGGAAAACACTGGGAGTCGGTGGAGAACATCCAAGCTCGCGTAACAAGGTTCCTGAAAGGCATTTCTGTCGAGAAGTTTCAGGGTGCTTTCCAGGCGTGGCATACACGTCTCCGCAAGTGTATTGACGCAGGAGGGGACTATTTTATAGAATTTTAATAATTTGTGCTGATTGGATCAACAAATATATTTTTCTTATAAAATGCGCATTACTTTCATAACGCACCCTGTATAACCCACCTCCCGCCCAACCGACCGAGGGGCGTTGCCGTTTATCGTACGGCTCGGATCGCGGGGATAGACCCGAGAGAGTAAACTATAGAAAAGATTACGAGGAAGAAGTGGAGTTCGTTTGTTTCTCTGAAAGGTAGGTGAGAATTTAGGATTTGATAGAAGTGGACGTGCAGAGTGAAGTAATAGAGTATAAGTCATTGTAATCAGAATATAAAACACTGAAAGGCTCATGCTGGGCATATGTAGGACTATAACAACTTAGGAACAGGGGACTACAATTTCTAGTACGTCTATTTGGAATGTTAAATGTTAGTCGTGTTAGTAGATGCTGGCTGTCAATGTAGACATTAATAAGGTTATGAAGGAAATCGACCCGCAGCATCTTTCTACGATTGGATAGGGAAGGTAAATTGATTAGAAGAAGTCTATTGAAATAAGAAGGAAGGTGAAGATTTGCATCCCAGTTGCATCCCAGTCAATGCGATCTTGATGAACCCCTTACTGAGGGCTCCAGACGCATGACCCGTACTCCAGTATTGGACGTACTAAAGATACATATAATGTTTTGGTAATATAAGGGTCATTGAATTCCTTAGACCATCTTTTAATGAAGCCGAGCACGCCCTCGGCTTTATTAACCATCCTAAAAATATGGTCGGAATATATAAGTTTAACATCTAATAGGACACCAAGATTGTTAACCTAGATTAATCTATATAAGGAAATCCCATAAAGAAGGTATGTGGCCTGGTTAGGGAACGAACGATAAAAAGACATAAGCTTACATTCTGACCCATTATGTTTTAAGAGATTGGTAGAACACCATTTGTGAAAATTGTCCAAATCCGACTGAAGTTTATATTAGGCAGAAGGGGATTTGTATTGAAGACAAAGCTTAACGTCGTCTGCATACATAAGACTAAGAAAGTTATAGCAGAGAGTAGGTCGTCAATAAAGATATAGTGAAAAGTAGTGGCCCAAGATGGCTTCCTTGGGTGGCTGCCGATGTAGCACTAACAAGGCGAGAGTGTACATCTTTAAAAAGAACACGTTGGGGTTTCCCAGCTAAGTAGCTAGAAACCCACGTGAGAAGATCTAAGGGAAATCCTAGGATACTAAGTTTACTCAAAAGGAGTGAGTGGTTGACAGAGAAAGTTGGTCTGAAAATAAGAATGGCTGATTGAATGTTGTATGAATAAGGCTGATCCATAATTGTAGAAAATGAGTACGTTGTTTGAAAGAAAGCTGCGAATAGATCTGCAATACCCTTATTGGTAGTCGCAGAAACATTTTTAAACGAAAATAGGGGGGAGAAGATAAACCAGGGAAGGTCACTCGAGGCGGATGGATATTCCATGGCACGCAAGAGTCGAAGAAAGCGTTGAGCGTTTTGTAGAATGTTTCTGAAGCGATATTAATATCGGTGCATTCCCAGAGATCGGACCAATCAAATGTAGAAATAAAATTGCTTGGTCTCTGAAAATCAGACTTCCGAAAGCAGCGAGTTTTATGAACTCCATGGCGGGACTGAAGGTTGCTAGCAGTAAGGGTTTCAATCGACACCTCAAGCGTTGGGTGGTAAGGATCATCTGGGGACGAAAGCGGCATGGCTCTGGAAACGGTTATTTCATCTGGATCAAAAACGAAACATAGATCTAGAAGCCGACCTAAAGAATTCCTTACGTGGTTTATTTGACCAAGGGATATGTCGAACATGCCCTCAGTAAAATCATGGTGTGTTGAGAGTGATAACGATGATGAATTCTCGATGTTTGACTAGGTAAGTTCAGGTATATTGAAGTCTCCTAGAGTCAATAGAAGGTCACTGTCAGACATGCAATTAGAAACCAGCTGAATGGAAGATAAGTGGTGCGCTATAAGTATGTAGGCGCTTCAGACGAAGGTGGAAAGTATGACCATGTGATGAACAATGATTGAACAATGATTGATGGGAATTCAAGATCACCAAGATTCGATAGAGAGAATTAACCTCTTCAGATCGAAGTCGGAGTCCACAGAGATTATGACTCTTCCTCCCCTTCGTAGTGGTCGGTCCCGTCTGTAAGTGGTGTACCTGTCTGGGAAAATTTCGGAGCTAAAAATCTCCGGTTTTAACCAGTTCTCTGTGAAGACTACAATTTGGGATGAAATAGATGAACTATCAGAATACAGTTTAGGGAGCTTTCTCTGAATTAACTTTTTTTTAACTGTACACGGCTGATGTTCTTGTACGAATATGTTCTACGGTCAAAAGCTGGGCGAACAGATCGTATCGAACATCGGCAAAGGTACACGTATCTTAAAAGATGACGTAAGCCTTGAATAAGTATATTTAAATTTCCTAATGTCCTCCACTCTAACAACGGCCTCAGATTTGGCTTGGATATAAGCCGAGATATCAATTTGTGAGGCCAGCCGTGAAATAAATATGTGTTTAGAGGGGAGAATCACCTCTTTGGTGTTACGGTTGGTAAGACCGCGACATTAGTCCGTACGGGGGGTCCGGACGGTTGTTTACCCTTAGCAGTGGATTTAAGGAGGGGCGACTCTACTCGTGCCCGAGGAATTACCTGAAGTGATACCCTGGATGGTAATTCAGACAAGTTATGCTCGATTATGAAGTCAAATTCAGAAACCGCATTTGTGTTTGCAACTCATGCTCTTGGGGTGGTAAGAGTTATGAGCGGCTGCATGGTCGTCGGCTGATCAGGCTGAATAGCGATATCAGTGCATACGGAGTCCCTAATAGCGGTTTTTTTACGCTTTTGAGATTCATTTAGAGAGTTGGTCGTTGATTTTTTGCGGAAACCACCGATCAACTCTTGGAAACCTAGGCGGGGACGCGGAAATCGGCTTATTGCACCATTTTATAGCGCAGAGGCTATAAAATTCCATTTTAAGAGATTTAAGATTAAAAAAAAAAAATTTAAGTTATATAAAAATATATTGACACAAAAAATTTATTTTCACAAAAACTAGTAGCCTTAAACCACTGTACTTACTAGTAAGAGCGGGATACAAGGGAGAGGAAATGGAAAAAAGAGCGCAAACTAGGAGAGAGTGAGTTTTTGCAATAATAGAAATTGCAGTAAATTTAAGAAGTATGGAATAGAAGTAGAGCACAGAACCTTACTTGGATAAATAATATAACATTTTAATCTCACCAAATACGGTACCGCGCAGACGCGAGTGCGAAGGGAATTGTTTTAAGTATATGATTTAAAATTTATTATCTTTACAAACACCGGTTTGTTTTTAGCAAGGCAATATTAAATAAATCGATAAGCGCAAGAAAAAAAACACGTCCGTTCGCTATGAAAGTGAATATTTCAGGATTGTAGATATTTCATTCGCCTGAAATTCGATTGGCTCATGTGGAGTTTTGTCGTCGTCTGTTACCGTGGGTAAACCAAACGAACTTGTAGCAGGGTTCGGGTGGAACACACGTTGAAGATGCGTTGCAAATGTGGTAGCTCTATCCTTATCGCTGCGGGCCCATCCACCAGTGATATTCCTTAATGGTGATATAGTTTCTGCTGGTGTGGGATGAGCTTTCCATAGTGATATTCCTTAATGGTGATATAGTTTCTGCTGGTGTGGGATGAGCTTTCCATAGTGAGTTATTAATGCCTGAAATTGAAAGTTGCTCTATAGTTGGGCGTTTTATCTTTTCCCTTCAGCGCATTGGAGAGTTTTCGTGAGGGATTTTTGAATCTTTGCTTTGGGATTGACGATCTATGAGCTTGCCACTCCCGTCGCAAACGTCGTTTGGCAAAAACGAGCAGCGCGATGTCTGCGTTTGTCATCCTGAGCCTGTTAGGTGCGCTCTATACTTGAGGTGTTGAGACTCTAGCGGCTGTAACTAAGGCACTTTCCAGGGTATTTGCTGCGGATTCTATCTCGGCGCCAAAGTTTAGCCTTGGGTTCAGCTCAGTGTGTGAACATATGTATTTTTTTGTATTTGACCCAGTTTGGAGGAGGTTGAGATTTGAAAGGACTGGCGAGTGGTCAGATGATAGATCTGGTAGAGATTCGGCCCTGCTGACGTTTTGGGAAATATTTTTAGTTATTGCGAAGTCAATCAAGTCAGGAATTTTGTTCGGGTTGGTAGGCCAGTATGATGGTCTGCCTGAAGAGACGTAGTCAAGCTTTCTGTTTGACTTTATGATAGTGTTATACAACTGTTTTCCTTTGGGGGAGACGAGGCGTGATCACCAGTGGTAGTGTTTGGCGTTGTAGTTACCTGCAGCAATGCAGGTCCCCTAGGTAACCAAGGGTGTTGAAGAAGTCCAGAAATTGTTGTTCGGAAACATTGAAACGAGGGAGACCATATACCGCTGCAAGGGTAAGATTTCCCCTTCTAGTTGGACGTTTATAGAAATGGCCCGCCATTAGTTGTTTGCAAACTCTCTATGGTAAGGGTGATCCGGTTCAGCCATATGATTTTCCATCTGGATGATTTGTTCCGTAGAACAAAAAGCCACTTATTTGAAAGTTGTACTTAGAGGTGAGATGTGTTTCTGACAGTAGCAGGACGTCAATATAATTGACCACTGGAGACCACGTGCACGAGAAAACTAAAATAACAGTCTAATTTAATAAAAAGCTTATCTATTTTTCTGCTGTGCAAAACAGTACGCATTCTAAACTTTGGACTCTGCCTTGCAGAGTCGGCATTTGGACAACAACAAACAATTGTGGGAGAGATGTGATAAGCTTGCATTCACTGCCCATTGGGCCCCTCATCCCGCGCGCAGCCGCTAATAGGGGCAATAAGCACTGGACTGGACTGGATTAATAACTGTAAAATGGATACGAACAACAAAACTTCTAACTCTCAGCTTAGTAATAAGCCGATTAATTATGAAGAAATGTGGCAAGTAGCTGGTAAATCTCCACTGGAGCTCAGGACGGACTTATTAAATAATCAACGCTTTTTATGCACTGAATCTGTTAACCAAAGCACAATAACTACGACGTCAACATTTACAAGTCCTTGCAATACCACTGCAGCAATCCGTGGGCCGAGCTCTAGAGAAAGAGCTGCTACTAAATTGTGTGATGCGCAAAAAATTCTGACGAGTGAGAGGAAGAGGAAGACAAATTTATTACCCAACCTTAGCTCCAAAAGAGCGATCAAAGGCGCGAAGCTGGAGCCATATTCAGCAACAATTAGGAAGGCAAACTCAAACAATAGGTTTGCCATGCTAGACATGGAATTGGACGAAACCAGTGATGGTATAGAAATTCCACAAGTTTGTAATGACGCCGCTGCCACCTTGTGTGTATCGGTCGCTCCGAATATTCCCAATGATGACTGTGTACCAAATGAGACATCCAACGGCCCACAACAGAATACTGATAAGCAGAATTTTTACAAACAATCAAAACCACCGCAAATAGTTCTGAGCCAACTTTAATGATCTCTTTGAGCTTCTTGCGGAGGTCACTAGTCTAGATAATTTAACAGTTAAAGTCAATCAAGGGGAAACAGTGAGAATATTTCCCAAAGACTCTGATACTTATAGAGCCATTGTTAATATTTTGGATAGTTCGGGAATTGAATTCCATACGTACCAAATGAAGGAAGAGAAGCCTTACAGAATAGTAGATAAGGGCCTCCACCCTTAAACCACGAAATTATTGCCAACTTTAAAACATATGGCTTTGATGTTCTACAAGTACATAACCAAAGATCCAGGAGTAATAGAGAAGAAAAACTTAATATATTCTTCATTAATATAAAGCCATGTGCAAAAATTAATGACATATATGATATTAACACACTATGCCGACAGAAAGTGCGGATAGAAAGAATGCGTAAATCATCGGAAATTGCTCAATGCATTCGTTGTCAGGGATACGGACACACAGCTAAATACTGTCGTCGTCATCCCAATTGTGCTCGCTGTGGCGAAAATCACTTAACCTAATTATGCACGCTTCCCAATGATCAACAGCCTACCTGTGTACACTGTGGAGGAAATCACACGGCAAGTTACAAAGGTTGCCAGTGATACCAGGAGTATCTTCGACGATCAACGGGCACTGTAAAGAAGCAACAACCTAAGCAATCCAGATTAGATAAAAGAGCAGCAAACCAGCAACAACCCCAGCAAAAACAGCAGCATGCAACTAAGCAGCATGCAATAGCTAGCACTTCCAAAGCCCATACTAGGAGCTTGTCCTACGCAGATATTGCAAGAAATAGCAATACAACACCCCAGCCTCGTTTACATAATGTACAATTAAAGGGATTTAATATTGAACAGCCACACCAACTTGACGTTCAGTCAATATTGGCACAGCAGCAGGAACAATTTATGAAGTGGCAGCAACAGGTTGAACAACAACAACAGCAGCAATTCCTATCGTGGCTACAGCAGCTGCAACAGGAGCAACAACAACAAAGCAAGCTGAATAGTCAACGACTTGTACGGCTGGAAAAAATGGTTTTTGAAATGGCCAATATATTGACACAACGGACTGGGGATACATCGGCTTTCCAACTCCGTAGTAACGCTTTACCATCGCAATGAACCCTCTGAAGATTCTTATCTGGAATGTAAATGGCAATTCAGGTAAAGCCAGAGAAGTTGAACTCTTCTCTCACAACAACTGCGTTGACATTCTTCTCCTAAACGAGATCAGACTCAACAGAGGGAACACAGTTAAGATACATGGGTATAGCTTTTATCCCGCATACAAACCTTCAAGACATAATCACGGAATGGGAGGAGCAGCAGTACTGGTGAGGAGCTCTCTTCGTCATTTCCCGCAAAGAGTTATTGAAACGAGAACTATTCAGATGTCTTCAGTTAAGGTCTCCACCGGGCTGGGAGATATGGAATTTAGCGCGATATACTGTCCACCAACAAATAGAATTGAAGAAAGGCACTTCAGTGAAATACTTGTCTCTTGTGGCCAAAGGTATTACGTTGGTGGGGACTGGAACGCCCGACATTGGCTGTGGGGTGATACGTACAATTCACCCAGGGGGCGAGAACTAGCAGAAGCCATTTCCGCCAGAAGCGCTTATATCCTTGCAACAGGTTCGCCAACTAGATACCCACATGTGCCCAATCACACACCTACTGGCATTGATTTTGCTGTGTACCATGGGATAAACCCGAGAAACCCACTGTTTTGACTGCTGTTTGGTCTCCGGTGTGTTGTGGTGGATCCACGTTTCGTCCACGGTTACGAAACGGCGCAAAAACTCGTTCGTATTGCGATTGAACAACGCAACAACGGTTGCATTTGTGGTCGATTGTGAGCAACCGCGGCACCCATCTTGCGGAAAGCTTTCTCATACCCAAATGATCATTCAAAATTGAAACCACTGACCCATGTGAAATGCCTACGGCTTCCACAATCTCTCTCACTTTTAATCGCCGATCGGCTAAAACCATATCGTGGATTTTTTCAATTGTTTCGGATGTGGAAACCTCAATTGGGCGTCCAGAACGTTCGGCATCTTCCGTGCTTGTACGGCCACATCGGAATTCGGTAAACCACTTTTTTACCATGGAAATGGATGGTGCAGAGTCTCCATAATATTTATCAAGCTTGGCCTTGGTTTGCGTAATGGATTTTTTCCTCAAAAAATAATGCTTAATGAGCACACGAAATTCACTTTTTTCTTTTCAGTCAACGCGGTAGTCTGATATTACGGGTGTCAAAAACAAACTAAATGTCGCAGCTTGTTCAATTTTTGACAAGAGTCAACTGACAGATGACTGTTGACGGGAGCAGTGTTACCATTTCAATTAAGAGGCGGGAAATTCAAAAAGTCACGGACTTATTGACCCGCCCTCGTACTATTTTTGTAAACTTTAACTTATGGTGAATTTTTCAACAATTTTCCGCCAATTAGCATATAGATACCCACATGTGTGCCATGGGATAAACTTAGACAGAACAAGTATTTGCGAAAACTGGGATCTAGACTCCGATCATGTAGCCCTTGTTGCTACTCTACAAACAGAAGGTGCCTATGTTAGGCCATGCTCTCGGTTAATAAACAGCCGAACTGATCTTATGGTTTTCAGACATCATCTGGAAAACTCTTTTCAGTTAAATACGGTTCTAAGCTCTAAGGAAGACATCGAGAAAGCAGTAGACATTCTAACGCAAAATATACATAGAGCTGCTTCTATGCCGTCTGAGCCTGAGAAATGCCCCACAAGTTATGGTATTGTACTAACAAGAGAGGCCAGAGAACTAATCAGAACTAAAAGACGTCTTCGAAGAAGAGCAATTGGAACTCAGGATCCATGGGACAGAATTTTGTGGAACCGAGCAGCAAAGCAACTCAAAATCATATTTAAGGAACTCAGAAATGATTTCTTTGAGCAAAAATTATCTTCCATGGACTACACCGTTGATGCAAACTATTCGCTGTGGAAGTGCACAAAAGCGCTTAAACGACAACCACTTTGATGGGTACCCGTACGTTGTCCAGCTGGGGAAACTGCAAAAACTGAAGTGGAACAGGCTAATGCATTCGGCTACCACCTAGAGGATCTCTTCACCCCTTATGACTTCGCCACGATAGAGCAAATAAGAGAGACTCACCAGTACCTACAAATGCCATTGCAGATGTCTTGGCCTATTAAGATAATAAGGATAGAAGAATTATCCGAAATAATCAAAATACTACCGAATCATAAAGCTCCAGGAATTGACAGGATTTGCCATGCCACGCTAAACGGTTTACCTATAAAAGCGATAATCTATATAGCACTAATCTTCAATGCTATTTTAAGTGTTCCCAAGACAGTGGAAACTGGCTGTTATTTTGATGATCCACAAGCCTGGGAAACCAGAAACTGATCCTGAGTCGTACCGGCCTATAAGCCTCTTACCCTCCCTTTCTAAATTATGGGAGAGACTTATTGCCAATCGGATCAACGACATTATAAGACAAGGTAATATCTTGCCGGATCATCAATTCGGATTTCGAAAGGGACACGGCACTATAGAACAGGTCAACAGACTGGTGAAACACATATTACAGGCTTTTGAAGACTGCGAGTACTCCAACGCTGTCTTTATAGATATGCAACAAGCCTTCGACAAAGTATGGCATGTTGGATTGTTATGCAAGATAAAGACCCTACTACCTGCGCCCTACTTCTTCATTTTAAAGTCATATCTGGAAGGACGAGAATTTAAAATCAAGGTGAGAAATAAATACTCCTCTATATATCCAATGAGAGCTGGAGTCCCACAGGGCAGTGTTCTCGGACCGCTACTATACTCCTTGTACACTGCTGATATTCCTTGCCCGAGTTTCGAACACATGGAAGCACCGAACAAGGCTCTTATGGCAACCTATGAAGATGACATCGCAGTTGTATATAACTCTAGGGACAGCAGAGAGGCAGCTAACGGACTACAAGAATATATTAATGCTCTGGCAGCCTGGTGTAAAAAGTGGAACCTAAAAATAAACCCACTGAAAACATCAAATCCATGCTTCACACTGAAACCGCTCATCCAGAGCACCCCTCCAATCCGACTAGAATGAGTTACCCTGAATCAGCCGCGGCAAGCAACATATCTAGGTATCACCCTGGATAAACGTCTCACCTTTGGGCCGCATCTCAAAAACACAGTAAAAAAATGTGGTCACAGATCACAACAGCTGAGATGGCTCATGAATAGAAGGAGCACTCTTTCGCTGAGGTGCAAAAGAGCTGTGTATGCGCACTGTATCGTACCGATATGGTTATACGGGATCCAGATTTGGGGAATCGCAGCCAAATCTAATTATAAACGTATCCAGGTAATGCAAAATCGCGCACTACGACAAATAACCAACTCTCCCTGGTATGTACGTAACTCCACACTTCATAAAGATCTCAATCTTCACACAGTTGAGGAAAAAATTGGATGACACACAAGTCGATATAGTGACAGATTACTGAGTCAGCAGTCTCGTTGCAAGACGTCTTATCCCCGCTCGACCTTTGAGACGACTTAAACGGCAAGACTTCGCCAAAACAATTGGACAACAGTAAAAACTTTTCACTTATGTTCCTACTTCACTTATGTTGATATAGTGTTTGGCAATTCTTAAGAATATTTCTGTACCCTGTGAATGTTAAGGTACTATATTTTGATGTACGGATTCTTCACTTAAATATATATATATAATTATATAACTTGGTTAATTCGTAAGTAAAAAAAATAAGTTTTTATTTTACCGAATTTTATTTATACAAGTTATTTGTATTTTTGAAGAACACCGACCCGAATAGTTTTAGGTCTCAAACTGAACTTAACTTATTGATCTGGATTGGTTTACGATCAAGCCTCGGTCTCGAGCTTTTTGGATGTGGACTTTGGACTTAGGGTCCTAAGAGAATTTCGGAGAAAGCTTTGGAGTTCTTGATTTTAATTTACTCTTGGATTCAAGTGCGTTTGCTCTTGGATACAAGTGATCTTTGATTTTGGTCTTCCGATCTTGTAATCTAACACTTTTGTTTTCGAGTTTTACGAGTCCGAGCTTTGAACGTGGGAACGTGACAATTGGGGTGAAGACTTAGGCAATAAAAATTTGTTTAGTCTACCAGTGGGTGAAATGTTTACATCCTGTTTTGAAGTTTTGGGGTTTTTCCATTTGGAGGATTCAAATGACAGTTTAATTCTTTTTGGGAATTTTCCATTTGGACTTATCTTGAGGATTCGAATAACAGTCTGGTTTTTATAGCAAAGGGTGACATAGGATGTATTGGTTTAATAGTGTAGGGTAGTGTGAGGTTACATTTTATGTGTGTGCTTATATAGTTGGCGTGTGGTTTGTGTAGGCATATACTAAGGGTACAGTGGATATGTCACTCCCCCAACCATTGAATTTGGCTCTCCTCAGGCAGTTAAATTTGGATACATCATAATGTTATTTTCTGGTTGAATTTGATCTTGTATAATGATTTTAGGATTCGTATGTTCTTCGTTTCGGGTATTAGAGTATTTTACAATGAGTTTCTTAGGTATATTCTTAAATTTATACGCTAAATACAGAGTTAAGCTTATGATTGTAATGACAAATGTTGTGATACTTATAATTTGAAATACATTGTAGTATTTTACATGGGAGTTTACTATCTCTTTAGTGTGAAAATATTCCATAGGCTCTAATTTTGTTACATTATTAGTGATATAAACGGTTTGTGTAAAATCTGCTAAATTGTTTGAAATTATAAATTCATTAATTTGAGCTGTACAATTTTTAATTTTTATGATATTGTTGCCTGATACTATAATTTTGTTATTGGTGCAATCATGATTTATTATTGTTTCTGGCAAATTCCAGGTAATTAAAATATTTGGCTCTATGTGATTTACTTGAAAGTTTTTATGAGTTTTTGTATATTTACACTCGGTTGGCTCCTGTTTTATAATTCCAACTATACATTTGTCAAATACAATTTTTTCTGTATCTTTGTGATATACTTGATTATTATAAATGTAGAATTTATCGGACGTATGCTCAGTTAGAATGTAACCCTGCTCGTCTGGATAAGGTACTACTTGTAAAATCGGAATTTTTTCAATCTTACTAGGGATATGGGAAATAATTAAAATTTCTTTTGTATCTGTTTTTAACCATGTTGATGTTTTTATTTTCAAAATCTTTTCTGAATTTATTTGTTTTAAATAATCATGTTTTAATAATTTTGGGTTGAAGATTCCCAGCCTGGTTAGTTGCATACCTAGTTCAATATCTTCTATATATTCTGTGAACTGTTGCAAGTTGAAAATCAAAATTGCTATTTGTTGATCTTTGTCGTTCTTTGCTCTGAGCTTATTAATAACGTCGATTCCACTATTGATCACGTCTATTACTGTGTCTAAATCGTGTTTCTGTACTGTGTTTTCCGACAAATTACTAATTCTTTCTTGTAGCTCATCTTTATCGTTTTGGTCTAGAGTGCCGAATAAGTACTTGTATGCTGTTCCTACCATATTTAAAAGACCTCTTTTATGTCTCTTAATAATTCGTAAACCGTTAATTTCTCGCTTTAATTTTTCAACTAAATATTGCACCTGTGGTACTCTAGAGAAATTCCTTGCTTCTTCTACTAGGTTTTCGAACGTTGATATTGTCTTCGTTATGTTTATACTTAAAGAATGGTAGTCGTAGTTTATGGGGATTTCCACTGTTCCTGTTTGGAATATTAGGTATCCATTTTTAGCACTAAGTGGGTTTACTTCAATATTGCTGCTTTGGACCGTGTTGATAAAGGAGATCAAACAAATAAGCATTATGGGAATGTTTAGTCCTTTACTCTTCTTCGACTGCCCTGGAATTATCGTATTTACTCTTATTAATCTTCTTTTGATTTTTAAACTTAGATTTATAATGTACGATCTTCCTGCCTCGATTTGTTTCTTCAAAATGTTTACTATCCACTTGTTCAATCCTTCCTGTTTTCTTAAATGGATTGGTAACTTTACTTTTTACAAGTGGAGCTTGCCTATATTTTGTATCAACCTCAAAATCGGGTCTATTTTTGTTGAGTTGCTCGATTTTGTCGATTTTATTATGTTGTACGTTAAAGTCTGGGCTTCCTGCATATACAAAAATATCTGCTGGAGATAGTTTAGTAGTGCTATGTACTGTTTTATGATTATAGATGTATAAGATTGTTTCAAATCTGGTGCATGTATCTTCAATATTTTGTTCACTACCTATGATTCTCAATTTTTCGTTTATAGTCTTATGAAATCTTTCAATGTCAGATACGCCATTTTTACTTGTTGTTACAGAGATATTTACACCTTCTGATTTTAACCAGTTGTGTAAAGCTACACACATGAATGCTGAATCTTTATCTGCCTTTATCTCTTGGGGTTTTCCCATGTCATTGAATATCTTCATAATGGCTTTTTTCGCTTCTAGCCAATCTCTACTTTTTACGTCAATTAATGATGCAAATTTTGAATAGATATCAATGCAAGATAAGAAGATTTGGTTTCCAGTGAGATAGAAATCTATTACATACTTTTCTCTAGCATTCATTATTTCCGGTGTGGTCTCGTAACTTAATTTTGTATCTCTATGTTCTGTTTTTGCTATGTTACAAATTTCACATTCATTGATAATATTTTGAATTAGCTTCTGACTATCCGGGTAATAGTATTTTTCTTTAAACCAATTAATAGTTTTTTCTATCCCTGGATGTAGAACTTCTTATGCCTTTTTAATATTAAATCTTTAAATTCGGCATAAGTGAGTATGTCAATTAGTTTCTTTGTACATCTCAATAGTTTTGTGAAATGGTTAGGACTTATGATTTCGGTAAAAGCCCTTTGGAAAATCAGGAAGTCATTATCATTAGAGAAGAATATAGCGCTTTTCTTTGTGCACACATACTCTTTAATGATATTTTTGGCGAGTTCAAGTGTCATTTCTTTATAAGTTATTTTGATTTTTTGTTTCTGGAAGAAATGATTAACACTTGTTGAATAGCTATCACCTCTTTCTATCTCTATTTGTCGAGAGAAGAAGTTAATTGGTCGTTCTGTTATTGATATGTAATTTAAATTATCTTCAGTTGCACTATGTATAGTGGCATTTGCACTATCGGCAACTTCACCTAGCATGGCTTCTTCGATTTTTGTGCGGGAAAGAGCATCCGCTACATAATTCTCTTTGCCAGGAAGATATTTGATTTTATAATCGAATTCGTTTAGTTTTATTTTCCATCTTTGTAATTTCATATTTGGCTCTTTAATATTATTAAGCCATACCAAAGGTTTGTGATCACTTAAGATTTCAAATGGCCTTCCGAATAGGTATGACCTGAAATATTTCGTTGCCCAAAATATAGCTAATAATTCTTTTTCGATAGTAGCATAATTTATTTCATGTTCGTTCAGCGTTCTGCTGGCATAACAAACGGGCTTATGATTTTGTGATAAAACAGCACCAATGGCTACATTACTCGCATCAGTTGTCAGAGAAAAGGGTTTTGAAAAATCAGGGTAGATAAGAATCGGATCTGATGTTATCAAAACTTTTAATCTTTCAAATGATTCGATGTAATCTTTAGATTTAGTATCTATTACTGCACCTTTCTTTAATTTGAGGGTCATGGGTTTAACTATTTTCGCAAAATTAGGTATGAATTTGCGATAGAACCCACATAGGCCCAAAAATGATTTAATTTGCTTAGGTGTCTTTGGTAGTGGAAAATTTGTAACTGCGTTTGTTTTATTTGGATTAGGTTTAATGCCGTTAGTAATTACAATGTGTCCCAAGAATTCTGTTTCCTTTTTCATGAACTCGCATTTGTCTAACTGCAACTTTAAATTAGCGTCCCTGAGCTTTCCAAAGACTTTACCTAAAGACAAAATGTGTTCCTCCAATGAAGTAAATTATAATGTCGTCTAAGTATACTAAACAATCTTTATAAATTAAATCTTCTAAAAGATTGTTCATACATCTTTGAAATGTTGCGGGAGCATTTTTAAGGCCAAAGGGCATACGTGTATATTCATAATGCCCATGTTTAGTAGAAAATGCAGTTTTCGTAATGGAGCTTTCTTCCATTTGAATGTGATGGAATCCCTTGGCTAGATCAATTGTAGTAAAATATTGACATCTACCAAGTTTGTCCAAAATCTCATCCATTCGGGGAATGGGGAATTTATCATTGACGGTTACTTCATTGAGACTTCTGTAATCTACAACTAACCTAATTTTTTTCTTCCCAGAGGCATCTGCCTTCTTGGGGACCACCCAAATGGGAGAACAATACGGGGATTTTGACTTGCGAATGATCCCTTGTTCTATCATTTCTTTAATTTGTTTGTTGACTTCTTCGTCAACACTTTGGGGGTATTTATAAGGTTTACGATAGACTGGATCTTCATGTTGAGTCTGGATGACATGTTTGATGGTACTAGTGAAAGTCAAATTTTCGCCTTCTTTGTACTGAATGTCTCTATAATCATATAGAACTTTTTTTAAACATTCAACTTCTTCAGCATTTAGATGCTCAAGTCTGTATTCGTTACACTCGCGTAATTCATTATTTATCGCGTAGCTAATTATATCGTCCTTAATAGACGAGGGATCAAGATGTGTTTCATCATTGTCCACTGTATTAATAACAACTTTTGGAGCGAGGCATTTAGTTGATGCGGTCTTCTCCTTTTGTTGTTTTTGTTTAAGCTGTGGTTTAAGGCACTTGGGTGCGGTCTTAACCTTTTGCTTTTTTGTGTTAATTCGCTCTACTGTAGCAGAATCAACTTTTACTTCTGGGTCAAGGCATTTTTTGGATGCGGTCTCGCCCTTCTTTTCTTCGTATATGAACTTGTAAGTTCTCGAACCTAAGGTTACTGTATCGTTTTCATAATTAATTTTAGCTTTTGTATCTTCTAGATACTTTCGACCTAACAGGAAATCATAATTATCGGAAAAATTATGGACATAGAATTTTTGTTCGGACAGACATATTGGATTGGGCTTCATCATAATACTTTTTGTTAATTTTATCGGCCCATTTATAGTGTATACTGTCAGATTTTCTTGGTTTTCTTCTAGCCTAGCATAATTTTCCTTTATGATGTTGATGGAAGAACCTGTGTCGATCATTCCTTCGTAAACTTTATTATGATAACTTATTCGGACATAGGGACTAACTCTTCGTCCCCCGTGTCCTGAGTGTCCGAGGCAGTCTGATGAAAATTTACGTCCATCCTGCTCTGATCACTCTGACTTTCTCGCTGTCGCTTTACGGGTCTATTATTATTCGCGTTATTTGAGGTTGACGGCTGATAATTTAGAGGATTATTCTGCCTACCTTGATTTAAATTATTTCTGAAATCGTAATAATTTCCCCTCTGATTAGGAGGAATGGGGCGAGGCGAGTTTTGGACTTGATTAATATTGGGATTTGGATTCTGAATTAGAGTATTCGGATTTTGGTTTGGTGAAGGATAATTTGTACTATAGTTATGGTGTCTGTTGTAATATCTTTGATTATTTCTTTGATTACCATGATCCCTATTCTTTTTCTTATGCCATTCTGATCTACTGAAATATTGGTCTTCAGGGTTAGCATCATAGAGTCCGAGCTCCATTGTGGCTTGTTATACCCTTGAAAAAGGGTATTATAATTCTGTCCAGAAATGTGTAACGCATTAAAGGAAGCATCTCCGACCCCACAAAGTATATATATTCTTGATCAGCATCAACAGCCGAGTCGATATAGCCATGTCCGTCTGTCCGTCTGTCCGTCTGTTTCTATGCAAAAAATAGACAGTAGTTTTAAAGCTAGCGTTTTGAAATTTTTACCAGATCATTATTTTTGTTGCACGCAGATCAAGTTTAAGAATCGGTCGGATCGGACCACTATATCATATAGCTGCCATACAAACGACCGATATGAAAATAAGTCTTTGTATAGAAAACTTTTTTGTTTTCCAAGCTATTGCAACCGAATTCAACATTTATTCATTTGACATAGCCATACACGATTTGTAAAAGTTTGGTCCGGATCGGATCACTATATCATATAGCTGCCATACAAAGGACCGATATGAAAACAAGTCTTTGTATGGAAAACTTTTTTGTTTTCCAATCTATTGCAACCGAATAATTTTTGAAAGTTTGATTCGGATCGGATTACTATATCATATAGCTGCCATACAAACGAGCGATATGAAAACAAGTCTTTGTATGGAAAACTTTTTTGTTTTCAAGGGTATACCATCTTCGGCAAGCCGAAGATAACTTTTCTCACTTGTTTTAATTTTGGGATAGTATCGATATCTTTACGAGCTAATGACATATACATTCTATCTGGTAGCTTTCTATCGATTGTTGATTTAATTGTTCTCCTTAACATTTCTGTATAGTTTGATTTACTAACAGGGTCAATTTCTAACTCGAGTTTATCGTAAATATTTCTGTATTGCACCTCAAGAATATTAATGAACTTACTTATGCTACCCGGATATGTTGTTTCCTCCAGTTGTTTCACCAATGTTACGTAGGGCCTGTGATCCTTGAATGATATGGATAAAGCTGCTCTCATGTCCATCCAGGTGGTTGCGTTGGCCTGGATGACGGCTTCTAGTGCTGAGTCCACGAGTACGCGCCTTACTGCTCCATAGATTACATGAGCCTGTCGGGTGTCCTGGGTGGGGTACAAGCTGAGCAGTTGCTCAACTTGGCTGCTGAATCCGGATCATTTTCCTGGTGTTCCATCGTAGTAGTGCAATTCTTTTATTTGAGCCAACAATTGGTTCAAATGGATTTCGGAGAGTTGTGGTGGATTTGCCATTGTGTTTTGGTTTTTAGATTTTGTTGAGTTTACGGAATTAAAAAATTTTATTTAATTTTTGTTTCCGACCGCACGGGATTTTATGATTTAGAATACTACTTGTACGTAGATTCTTTTGCAGAATTAAAAAATTTTATTTAATTTTTATTTCCGACCGCACGGGATTTTATGATTTAGAATACTACTTGCACGTAGATTCTTTTGCGGATCACGATTTTTGAATCACTATTTTTAATTCGTTGGTTTAGGATAGCTAGTCGTATAGCTTATCCTTTATTTAACCAATACCGTATTAAAAGGACTCTTTAAATGTGTGATCCTACCGACTGCGCCAATTATATAACTTGGTTAATTCGTAAGTAAAAAAAATAAGTTTTTATTTTACCGAATTTTATTTATACAAGTTATTTGTATTTTTGAAGAACACCGACCCGAATAGTTTTAGGTCTCAAACTGAACTTAACTTATTGATCTGGATTGGTTTACGATCAAGCCTCGGTCTCGAGCTTTTTGGATGTGGACTTTGGACTTAGGGTCCTAAGAGAATTTCGAAAAAGCTTTGGAGTTCTTGATTTTAATTTACTCTTGGATTCAAGTGCGTTTGCTCTTGGATACAAGTGATCTTTGATTTTGGTCTTCCGATCTTGTAATCTAACACTTTTGTTTTCGAGTTTTACGAGTCCGAGCTTTGAACGTGGGAACGTGACAATTGGGGTGAAGACTTAGGCAATAAAAATTTGTTTAGTCTACCAGTGGGTGAAATGTTTACATCCTGTTTTGAAGTTTTGGGGTTTTTCCATTTGGAGGATTCAAATGACAGTTTAATTCTTTTTGGGAATTTTCCA
The DNA here is from genome assembly GCA_018150545.1 of Drosophila ercepeae. Classification (NCBI taxonomy): domain Eukaryota; kingdom Metazoa; phylum Arthropoda; class Insecta; order Diptera; family Drosophilidae; genus Drosophila; species Drosophila ercepeae. Next base: position 430,721 of record JAECWL010000097.1, on the reverse strand, counting down.
TTTGGACTTATCTTGAGGATTCGAATAACAGTCTGGTTTTTATAGCAAAGGGTGACATAGGATGTATTGGTTTAATAGTGTAGGGTAGTGTGAGGTTACATTTTATGTGTGTGCTTATATAGTAGGCGTGTGGTTTGTGTAGGCATATACTAAGGGTACTGTGGATATGTCACTATATATATAAAAAAAAAATAAAAAAATATAATTGTTATGCAGGAATTGAGTTATCTCAAGTTTATGCCGTAAAAAGGCCGTTGGCATTCATTATTTGGAGTTTTGGGATACAAGCAGCTCCATGAGTATATTTTGGTTCCGCATAAGGTCTTGCATGGTAAAAGGGCTTGGTTCCGTAAGTCAATATTTTAAGACTTTTGCAAAGGTCACATTTTGGAAAGTGATGGCAGAACCAAAAAAGGACCAGTATGCTCTTGTTTGGCCATATTCGTGGCAATTAGTGCATTGTACGGGGCCTTTGCGCTTATGTTGTTCTTCTACAGTTTTTCTACGATGCAATAGAAACTGTAGCTTGTAAATAGGATGCACCTTATTTTTCCTGATACCTATATTGTCAGGTTCCAGCTCGACTTTAAAGTGTGGTTGCGGTTTCCTGTCTTTGTTCAGGATGTTAAAGATAGTTTTCGCCTTGAAACCCACATCGTTTAATGCCTGCTATCCCTGAGGTTGTTACGTCAGGCTCTATACCCTTGATAACGACTTGGAGACCCTTACTACTTTTTAGTTGGTACGTGTAGTAGTTTTTGTTATTTTTGCTTTAATAGTGTAAGTTAGTGTAAGAGTCCTAAAGTTCTCTTCAGTTTTTACATGGAGCTTGGTTTCGTGGATGCTGCCCTTTTTTTGGGGTATTACGTGGAAATTGTCTTTTCCAAGAAGTTGAATTATGTTGTTAACTAGATTGTTCGAGCTTTTCTCTCGGATGTATATAGGTGGGGGCTTTGGCTTCTTATTGTCCCTTTCGTCAGTGCTGGGTCCTGGGTCTCAGTTCGCTGGCTTAGAGTGTGCCGATTGATTTTTATTTTATTTCCTGCCGCAGAATTTTTTTGCATGCTCACTTTTCTTTTAATTTGGATATAGCGATCCAACCCAGTTTGCATTGTTTTTGGCATTGTTGCTGATTCAGCAGAAGCGAGAGTTGCAGTAGCCACCGTGCGTACGGTTGATACCGTTGCCGTATTTGTTATTGTTGCGCGTGCAGTGGTTAATGAGGTCGGAATTTCGGTTGCCGTGGGGGAGGTCAGTTTTCTTTGGCACATCCTTGGGATTGCCGGTGAGCAAGAACGAACTCTCTCGTTCGTTGTTGGCATAAGCTCATGTGACGGGTTGGGCGTGATTGACCGTGGTCGATCGACGTTTGCATTTATTTCGTGCACTTTCGCGGGTTGCGAAGACACATGAAAAATACGCATTGTTTCGTATATATAAGAGACGACGTTTGTCTTGCTCTTGTTGACGTTGAGCGCGAATGTCGCTTTGACTCATTGTGATAGTTCGTGGCTTAGTTTTTGCTTGTTAATTTTCTGTGAAATATAATAGTTGTTCAAAAGACGGGAGGTTCCACAACTATTTTAATGAGCGATTATACATCGCAATGAGCGACTTTTCTGTACATTTTTGTGGTAAATTGATGGTAGTTATTCAATTTTCACTTGGAGTGTTTTGTTTATTTTCGGAGCACAGAAAATAAACACGTCCGCACTGTTCGAGTATCGAATGCGAAGCGTTGTTGTTTTTTCTTTGATAAGTTAGCGACTTTTCGCTCGAGATTTAAATTTAACGGCGGCTACATCAGCGGCAGCAGCGGCGGAAAGTTTAATTTTTTCATTCTCCCTAGATTCTAAAGATCCTAAAGATTCTCCCTACCAAACTTTCTGGTGCATCCAAAGATTAAGACCATTTTTTCGAGTTCTTTAAGGAGCTAGTGCACTTAAGGGTAGATCTAAGCTTATCCTTGAAGCCAAGCTTCAAGCTACAGAAATAGAGAGAGATATTAGGAAGAGGAAGAAATCAATGTAGACAATAAATTCAAAGCAATAAGTCCCCAGGAAAGAGTGGACAAAGCTAGAAAATTGTGTTTGCGTTTTAAGGGTTTTGAAACGGTATTATCCCCAAAAAAGGAACTAGTGAGTTATTATGCTACTATTAAAATGGAAATCACCATTGCATGTTACACAATAGAAAATAACATTTATATGCATGTATTATTTCTAATCAAGCGTTATTGGGCACAGCCTATGTTCAAATTAAAGGTAAAGATGGGTAGTTTCAAAGCACATAAATCTTTAATTGATAATGCACAAATTGAAGGTAAAGATGGAAAGTTTCAAAGTATACAAAGCTTAATGGTTCATTGACCATAATAATATCTGAAAAAGCGGTACAAAAGTTAAAATTGCCGAAAATAATGTCTCATAGAGATATAAGTGGTATATCATTCACAAATAAGTTTATATCAAAACACATCTTAAAGTTTAAGTAAAGTAAAGTATTTAACGTTGATGCAAATATTTTACCGAAATTAATACAAAATCTTCCCGAAAATAAGATAAGTTTTGGGAAGAATTTTCGTTAGCCAATTCCGATTTAGATAGACCACGTGGTATCGATTTAATGATAGGGTCTGATTTATATGCACAAATAGTAATGCCGGAAATAGTTTAAAAGGGATCACTTTTCGGGCAAAAAAAAGATCTTTGGATGAATCGTTTCAGGACGAACAAAGTCCACAATAAAAAATTTTATTAGTTCAACCAACTTTGTGAACTTGCAAATAAGGAAACAAAATTTTAATAAATTTCTTCACAACAAAGATAAAAATGGGAAAAAGATTCTTCAAATATTGAGAAAGATAGATTCGTAGTAAAGTAGTTAAGAATTACCAAACACTATATCAAAATAAGTGAAGTAGGAACATAAGTGAAAAGTTTTTACTGTTGTCCAATTATCTTGGCGAAGCCTTGCCGTTTAAGTCGTCTCAAAGGTCGAGCGGGGATAAGACGTCTTGCAAGGAGACTGCTGACTCAGTAATCTGTCACTATATCGACTTGTGTGTCATCCAATTTTTTCCTCAACTGTGTGAAGATTGAGATCTTTATGAAGTGTGGAGTTACGTACATACCAGGGAGAGTTGGTTATTTGTCGTAGTGCGCGATTTTGCATTACCTGGATACGTTTATAATTAGATTTGGCTGCGATTCCCCAAATCTGGATCCCGTATAACCATATCGGTTCGATACAGTGCGCATACACAGCTCTTTTGCACCTCAGCGAAAGAGTGCTCCTTCTATTCATGAGCCATCTCAGCTGTTGTGATCTGTGACCACATTTTTTTACTGTGTTTTTGAGATGCGGCCCAAAGGTGAGACGTTTATCCAGGGTGATACCTAGATATGTTGCTTGCCGCGGCTGATTCAGGGTAACTCATTCTAGTCGGATTGGAGGGGTGCTCTGGATGAGCGGTTTTAGTGTGAAGCATGGAGTGATGTTTTCAGTGGGTTTATTTTTAGGTTCCACTTTTTACGCCAGGCTGCCAGAGCATTAATATATTCTTGTAGTCCGTTAGCTGCCTCTCTGCTGTCCCTAGAGTTATATACAACTGCGATGTCATCTGCATAGGTTGCCATAAGAGCCTTGTTCGGTGCTTCCATGTGTTCGAAACTCGGGCAAGGAATATCAGCAGTGTACAAGGAGTATAGTAGCGGTCCGAGAACACTGCCCTGTGGGACTCCAGCTCTCATTGGATATATAGAGGAGTATTTATTTCTCACCTTGATTTTAAATTCTCGTCCTTCCAGATATGACTTTAAAATGAAGAAGTAGGGCGCAGGTAGTAGGGTCTTTATCTTGCATAACAATCCAACATGCCATACTTTGTCGAAGGCTTGTTGCATATCTATAAAGACAGCGTTGGAGTACTCGCAGTCTTCAAAAGCCTGTAATATGTGTTTCACCAGTCTGTTGACCTGTTCTATAGTGCCGTGTCCCTTTCGAAATCCGAATTGATGATTCGGCAAGATATTACCTTGTCTTATAATGTCGTTGATCCGATTGGCAATAAGTCTCTCCCATAATTTAGAAAGGGAGGGTAAGAGGCTTATAGGCCGGTACGACTCAGGATCAGTTTCTGGTTTCCCAGGCTTGTGGATCATCAAAATAACAGCCAGTTTCCACTGTCTTGGGAACACTTGGACCCTTAAAATAGCATTGAAGATTAGTGCTATATAGATTATCGCTTTTATAGGTAAACCCTTTAGCGTGGCATGGCAAATCCTGTCAATTCCTGGAGCTTTATGATTCGGTAGTATTTTGATTATTTCGGATAATTCTTCTATCCTTATTATCTTAATAGGCCAAGACATCTGCAATGGCATTTGTAGGTACTGGTGAGTCTCTCTTATTTGCTCTATCGTGGCGAAGTCATAAGGGGTGAAGAGATCCTCTAGGTGGTAGCCGAATGCATTAGCCTGTTCCACTTCAGTTTTTACAGTTTCCCCAGCTGGACAACGTACGGGTACCCATCAAAGTGGTTGTCGTTTAAGCGCTTTTGTGCACTTCCACAGCGAATAGTTTGCATCAACGGTGTAGTCCATGGAAGATAATTTTTGCTCAAAGAAATCATTTCTGAGTTCCTTTAATATGATTTTGAGTTGCTTTGCTGCTCGGTTCCACAAAATTCTGTCCCATGGATCCTGAGTTCCAATTGCTCTTCTTCGAAGACGTCTTTTAGTTCTGATTAGTTCTGATCTCTGGCCTCTCTTGTTAGTACAATACCATAACTTCTGGGGCATTTCTCAGGCTCAGACGGCGTAGAAGCAGCTCTATGTATATTTTGCGTTAGAATGTCTACTGCTTACAGCAACTGGTACACAGCAAAATCAATGCAAGTAGGTGTGTGACTGGGCACATGTGGGTATCTAGTTGGCGAACCTGTTGCAAGGATATAAGCGCTTCTGGCGGAAATGGCTTCTGCTAGTTCTCGCCCCCTGGGTGAATTGTACGTATCACCCCACAGCCAATGTCGGGCGTTCCAGTCCCCACCAACGTAATACCTTTGGCCACAAGAGACAAGTATTTCACTGAAGTGCCTTTCTTCAATTCTATTTGTTGGTGGACAGTATATCGCGCTAAATTCCATATCTCCCAGCCCGGTGGAGACCTTAACTGAAGACATCTGAATAGTTCTCGTTTCAATAACTCTTTGCGGGAAATGACGAAGAGAGCTCCTCACCAGTACTGCTGCTCCTCCCATTCCGTGATTATGTCTTGAAGGTTTGTATGCGGGATAAAAGCTATACCCATGTATCTTAACTGTGTTCCCTCTGTTGAGTCTGATCTCGTTTAGGAGAAGAATGTCAACGCAGTTTTTGTGAGAGAAGAGTTCAACTTCTCTGGCTTTACCTGAAATGCCATTTACATTCCAGATAAGAATCTTCAGAGGGTTCATTGCGATGGTAAAGCGTTACTACGGAGTTGGAAAGCCGATGTATCCCCAGTCCGTTGTGTCAATATATTGGCCATTTCAAAAACCATTTTTTCCAGCCGTACAAGTCGTTGACTATTCAGCTTGTTTTGTTGTTGTTGCTCCTGTTGCAGCTGCTGTAGCCACGATAGGAATTGCTGCTGTTGTTGTTGTTCAACCTGTTGCTGCCACTTCATAAATTGTTCCTGCTGCTGTGCCAATATTGACTGAACGTCAAGTTGGTGTGGCTGTTCAATATTAAATTTCTTTAATTGTACATTATGTAAACGAGGCTGGGCTGTTGTATTGCTATTTCTTGCAATATCTGCGTAGGACAAGCTCCCAGTATGGGCTTTGGAAGTGCTAACTATTGCATGCTGCTTAGTTGCATGCTGCTGTTTTTGCTGGGGTTGTTGCTGGTTTGCTGCTCTTTTATCTAATCTGGATTGCTTAGGTTGTTGCTTCTTTACAGTGCCCGTTGATCGTCGAAGATACTCCTGGTACCACTGGCAACCTTTGTAACTTGCCGTGTGATTTCCTCCACAGTGTACACAGGTAGGCTGTTGATCATTGGGAAGCGTGCATAATTTGGTTAAGTGATTTTCGCCACAGCGAGCACAATTGGGATGACGACGACAGTATTTAGCTGTGTGTCCGTATCCCTGACAACGAATGCATTGAGCAATTTCCGATGATTTACGCATTCTTTCTATCCGCACTTTCTGTCGGCATAGTGTGTTAATATCATATATGTCATTAATTTTTGCACATGGCTTTATATTAATGAAGAATATATTAAGTTTTTCTTCTCTATTACTCCTGGATCTTTGGTTATGTACTTGTAGAACATCAAAGCCATATGTTTTAAAGTTGGCAATAATTTCGTGGTTTAAGGGTGGAGGCCCTTATCTACTATTCTGTAAGGCTTCTCTTCCTTCATTTGGTACGTATGGAATTCAATTCCCGAACTATCCAAAATATTAACAATGGCTCTATAAGTATCAGCGTCTTTGGGAAATATTCTCACTGTTTCCCCTTGATTGACTTTAACTAGACTAGTGACCTCCGTAAGAAGCTCAAAGAGATCATTAAGGTTGGTAAGGCTCAGAACTATTTGCGGTGGTTTTGATTGTTTGTAAAAATTCTGCTTATCACTATTCTGTTGTGGGCTGTTGGATGTCTCATTTGGTACACAGTCATCATTGGGAATATTCGGAGCGACCGATACACACAAAGTGGCAGCGGCGTCATTACAAACTTGTGGAATTTCTATACCATCACTGGTTTCGTCCAATTCCATGTCTAGCATGGCAAACATATTGTTTGAGTTTGCCTTCCTAATTGTTGCTGAATATGGCTCCAGCTTCGCGCCTTTGATCGCTCTTTTGGAGCTAAGGTTGGGTAATAAATTTGTCTTCCACACAATTTAGTAGCAGCTCTTTCTCTAGAGCTCGGCCCACGGATTGCTGCAGTGGTATTGCAAGAAGGACTTGTAAATGTTGACGTCGTAGTTATTGTGCTTTGGTTAACAGATTCAGTGCATAAAAAGCGTTGATTATTTAATAAGTCCGTCCTGAGGTCCAGTGGAGATTTACCAGCTACTTGCCACATTTCTTCATAATTAATCGGCTTATTACTAAGCTGAGAGTTAGAAGTTTTGTTGTTCGTATCCATTTTACAGTTATTAATCCAGTCCAGTCCAGTGCTTATTGCCCCTATTAGCGGCTGCGCGCGGGGTGAGGGGCCCAATGGGCAGAGAATGCAAGCTTATCACACCTCTCCCACTATTGTTTGTTGTTGTCCAAATGCCGACTCTGCAAGGCAGAGTCCAAAGTTTAGAATGCGTACTGCTTTGCACAGCAACAAAATAGATAAGCTTTTTATTATATTAGACTATTATTTTAGTTTTCTCGTGCACGTGGTCTCCAGTGTGGCTGTGCTTTTTATGGCATTTTGGCATATGTAGTAAAAATATCTTTCAATAACAGCTGTTGTAAATCAGTTGTAAATAAACTGTAGCATATTGAACTAACCTACCCTAACAATACAATAAATGATTGGGTATAACTTAGCGTCAATACATTGTGTCATAATAAATATAAATATATAAATATACAAAAAGACCACCAAAACTACGTAAGCAATCCAGCGCCCCAGTAATACGATCTAACGCTTATACATAAGCCGATCGCGGAGCGTGGGAATGCTGAGCATGCACTTTGCAGCTCAAGTGGTCAATGCCTTCTGCATACATATGTAAATGTATAAATATAAGAAACAATAAATAGATATAAGCAATGTATGTGCGGGTTAGCTGAACCCAACTTCAGCACACTTTAATTATTCAATAAATGAACCTCGAAAGAACAAGAGGGCCCCAGAACATGGCGACCGTGACAGGACTTCTTTTTCTGATGTTATTTAATCTTGTGTTTAGGGATTTTATAACCCTTAAACATTTGTTATTATGTTCAGATGTGAGCCTATTTGCATATTTATTTACTAATGTAACTATATTATTATATTCACCTACTAATATCTCTATATGATTTTTCAGAGTTTCGGATTTTATTATTGCGTCTCTATTGATACATTTATAAGACTTATCGAACCTGAAACGAAATTCGTCTATTCGTATCGCTATTTCGCTCCATTCCATTCTTTTCGTAAGAAAAAAGTTTTTATTAAGCTTTCTTCTAATCCATATTATTATTTTTTTTTTTAATCTGGTCTATACGATTTGCCCTATTTATGTAACGTCTTTTAATGATTTTGTTATGCTTAACATAAATTGTAAGCAGAAATTGTAGAAGTAGTACTATTGTAATAATCAGCAATAAAATCCACAACGCATTTATATCGTCTGTGTGATCTATAATTTTTACGTTAGTAACTACGTTGGCAGTGTTGGCCTTTGCCACACTAGAATCGCTAAACCATCCCATTTTTTTTATTTTCAATGAAACGTTTTGTTTGAAGAACAATCAAAAAAAAATGAGATTTTCTATTTATGAGTTTTTTCTCATTATTGTGATATTTCTTTATTCTTCTAGAAAATCAAAAATAAAAAATGTTTACGTTTAATGAAGATAAAAATTCTTCTGTCATTAAAAAAAAATTTGCAGCTGAATATATATATATACTCAGTAGCGGAGACGTGGAAATATTAGTTGTTAATAAATGTGGTTGGCTCACATATTTGTTTACAATATAAAAAAAAAATTGTCCAACCGCATTGTTAGTAAAAAGCCTAACAGATATTAGTGTTTTTCAAGCAGCGGTTTCCCGCATCGGCTTGGGTTTAGAAATTAAAATTAAGGCAAATTGGGGCATTGGCATTTATTTATGCAGCCCGTTTGCGTTGTTTCGCACCTTGCGAAATCTGGCTTTCGATGTCCTCAAGACGCTCTTTGTAGCGTTGTCGGGATGCCTCGTCTCTGGCCAACTGGGTCATTTCCTTGACCAGTCGGCGTTGCCTAAGTAGCTTTACCCTTTGTCCGGAGCGTTTGTGCTTCTTCGGTTCCTTCCTTTCCTGCCTTGCCCGGTACTCAGCTATTGTGAGTGGGCGTGGTCCATCTGCAGGATTTTGCTGCAGAGCTTCTTCCAACGTTGGCAAGTCCCTTTGCGTCGTGGGCTGTGCGGTTGAGAATTGTGGCTCTTCCGCCATCAATTATTATGTTTTTAGTTAATAATAATAACTTCTTGTAGCATAGAATTCTTCCTGCTACGGAATTACCGGAATCTTCGTATGGGTACAGACCGATGCGGTGTCCAGGATGATCCAGGCTGGATCGATGTGGTGTCCAGGATGATGCAGTATCCAATGGAGTGGGAAACAATGGAGCAGCTATCCGTGTGGCGCAGTTGACATTCGTGACAGCCGCATTGATGGCGTCCCAATCTCAGAGCTTGTCCTTGTGTTAAAGATGCCGTCCAAGGGATGTCCTGGTAGAGTCCTAGTAGGGTCCTAGTGATGTCCTAGTAGGGTCCTAGTAGGGTCCTTCGTGTCCTGTCACGGTCGCCATGTTCTGGGGCCCTCTTGTTCTTTCGAGGTTCATTTATTGAATAATTAAAGTGTGCTGAAGTTGGGTTCAGCTAACCCGCACATACATTGCTTATATCTATTTATTGTTTCTTATATTTATACATTTACATATGTATGCAGAAGGCATTGACCACTTGAGCTGCAAAGTGCATGCTCAGCATTCCCACGCTCCGCGATCGGCTTATGTATAAGCGTTAGATCGTATTACTGGGGCGCTGGATTGCTTACGTAGTTTTGGTGGTCTTTTTGTATATTTATATATTTATATTTATTATGACACAATGTATTGACGCTAAGTTATACCCAATCATTTATTGTATTGTTAGGGTAGGTTAGTTCAATATGCTACAAAACTAAATAACTCAAATACTAAAAATAACTCCAAGTCAATTTATGTAGATCCGCATATCCCAAAGTTATTAAACGTGTATCGCTATTTTCAAAATTGAGTAGAAACCAAAATGTATGGAATAGTCAAAACATGTAGAAAAACAAAAAATAGAAGAAATGCCGAAAATTGTTTGGAAACCCTTAAAGCTTTCATTTATTAATCACACGGCAGAAATAGTTCAACAGGCAAGAAAATTAAATATTTAAAAATACTTCAAATCTAAATTTTTATCATGTTTCGGCCCATAGCTCACTAATTTTAGGGATGATAATCACAATCATTCTAATTATAAATTTTGTAAGGCAAATAAAAACAAAGAATAAACTGTAGCTATATAGAACTTGTGAAATAGCGTTAAAAACTATATATATTTTTATGTATTAATAAATAAAATCTATACACAAAAAATAAATATGTTAAATAAAATTATAAAAATTATATCACCTACCTGGCCCTTGCAGGATATTCAAGCACACACATGAACATGGGAAATTTATTTTCCCAAATGTATAAAATAAGAATAAGTTACGGTCCACTTAATATGAAAAAGTAGGAAATAACAATGTAGAAAAGAACAATTTTTGTGCCCCTTGAGAGAATAATTAAATGTTAAATTGAACACGTAAAAAATTGAACAATTAAAAAACTCTTTACAAAATTGAAAAGCTATCGAAAGAAAAATTTAATTAAAATGTATGGCATTCCATATTTCTGTGATCCTTGGCAGAATGTTCAAACGCTGAACATGGGCACATATAAAAGTATAAAAATGATATAAAAGGGATCGAACGAACAACCAATAGAATAAACAATGAATTTTATGACCGATCCCTTCAAAAGAAACGCACACCTTCATGAAAATGAAATGTTCACAAAACTCTTAGGCCGCCAGCGCACATACATACAATGTATTCAATTGGTTGGGGACATAAATATATAAATAGATTATAAGAACTATTTTGTGTACAGAATATCAGAATAATAAGATTTTTGTATGTTTCTTTAGATTTTGAATCATATGAATAAAACCGGCCTATTTATTGGGGCTCCTCTTAATCAGGATGTAAAAGATAGTTGTGTTTATATCTTGTATCTTTTTTTTATTTCGCGATTTAATTTTGCCACTTATGGTATACAAAAACAAAGCTGTCCAAGCAAATCTTTATTTTACTTGGTGATATATGTACATACATATGTGGTATATATTTGTGATATACATATATACATGCACTCAAAATTCTGCATTATAATTTTTACCGCTGGACCATTTGTTTTAAATTCATATTTTAACTTAAAATTACTTTAATCTGCTATTCAAAGAAATGGGTCTTTGGAGTCGCTATAACTGTGACCTTTAACTTACCTTTCGCTAGGTTCTGAAACAATTTACATCACTACATTAAAAATTTGTAAATCTTAAATCGATTTTTCTTGGTCTAAAATTTTTTTATCAAATCTCCACGAAGTAAACTTACAAACACCAACCAATTTCTGTTGATTTTATGCACATCCCCAGCTTGACATTTTCTATTGAACCATGTGGTGGATAATACACAACCGCCGCTGAATCTGGTATTTACTAGTCGTATTTTAAACGTTGATCCGCCGGAATTAGCAGATAGCTTCAAACCTGCTCCTATACAGAACAACTAACTTACCCTTTCGTCGACCAGCCTGCCTGCGGTTCCGTCAACCCGTCTGTATGCGGTGATATCAACAAAGCTATTTACGGGTGTGCCGCCGGAAGCGTAATTTTTCGGCTTCAGCAGATTATTGCCTTGCGAAAGCACTTGATTCTGTGGCATGGGCCAAGATTCTCAAGGTAACAGTCTCTTTCAAAAAACGGAGTAACCATATATTTTCTTGTTGCTATCAAAACTTTCGCAGTATTTTTGGTAAATTGATCCCATTTGTCACTAAGTTCTATTGCACTAACCAAAACCTGGGTAAATTCCTTTGTCTCTGATAATGCAATTTTTGTCTCCTTTGTCTTTTGTGAAGATCGTCCATATTTTTCAGGTCGCTTTATCATTGCTGATAACAATTAGTAACGTGCAGAACACATTCATGTCACAAACATTGCCGCAATCGTTTTTAAAATTCGTTTTAAAAACGACCTAAAACGAATTTTAATCCCTTCATTATAAGTCTTTATATTCTTTCTTTGGGTGATAAAACCTATTCGCGTCCCATTAAATCTGTCCCATTAAATCTGTCGAATTTGCCCGTCCTTTCATTAATCCACAGTTAGGATGATAACTCGCTGTTAGCCACTAGGTAAAAAAGGCTTCCTTGATGGCTCAACTGATTCCGCCCTATTCCAGTTGACCCTAATTAAGGTCCCGTGGTAGGTCCCTCGACCTCAAAAATGCTCTGAGCTCGTTTTGCAACTCGTTGCGTTTCTTGACAGTACCTCCAAAAATGTACCAAATGCTCCAAGTGAAAAATGAATAACTACCAACAATTTACCACAAAAATTTTGCGAAAAGTCACTCATTGCGATGTATAATCGCTCATTAAAATAGTTGTGGAACCTCCCGTCTTTTGAACAACTATTATATTTCAAAGAAAATTAAGAAGCAAAAACTAAGCCACGAACTATCACAATGAGTCAAAACGACATTCGCGCTCAACGTCAACAAGAGCAAGACTAACGTCGTCTCTTATATATACGAAACAATGCGTATTTTTCATGTGTCTTCGCAACCCGCGAAAGTGCACGAAATAAATGCAAACGTCGATCGACCACGGTCAATCACGTTGTGTCGTCTGTGGAGAGCTTTATGACTCGGCTCATTGCACGACCAACAAAAGTGATCCCAGGTCCAAAAAGTGCGGAAATTGTGGGGGTAACCGTAACCACAAAGCAAACTATAGAGGCTGTCCAATATACAAAGACCTCAAAAGCCGGATTAATCACCGAGTAACGTCTGCCCTCCTCCATAACGCACAGATTACACCTATTACCTCAAAAATATACCCAGTCTTTTTCGCAACGGCAAAAAGGTCCTCATTTGGTCCTGCGACCACCTTCCAAAATGTGACCTTCGCAAACGTCCTAAAATCGGGACTAACAGCAACAAGCTCTACGACAACAACTCTGCATGCTGCCCAAACTGATCCGACACCGAATCCCCATCATCGACTCAACCACAAAGTAGCTTTGAAACTTTGCATACTCTGCAGCAGCAGATGATCGAATTCATGTCCTTCATCCTTCATCCTATCATGCAAGACCTTATGCGGAATCAAAATATCCTCATGAAGATGCTTGTATCCCAGAACTCCAAATAATCAATGGCTGCTCTACGAATATCATTGTGGAATGGCAACGGAGTTTCACGGCATAAACTTGCGATACGTCAATTCCTGCATGACAATCATATTGTCGTCCTGCTACTATCATAGACACATCTTACTTCTAAATACATCATTCAAATAAGTGGCTTTATGTTCTACAACAAATCATCCAGATGGAAAAGCACATGACGGAACCGGTATCCTGATTAGGAACCGCATCAAACACCACTACCATAGCGAGTTTGGAAAAAACTACTTGCAGGCCACATCCATAAATGTACATCTAGGAAGCGGCAATCTTACGCTTGCAGCGGTATATTGTCCCCCCCGTTTCAATGTTTCCGAACAACCATTTATGGACTCCTTCAACACCCTAGGGGACCACTTCATTGCAGGTGACACTTGCTGCAGGTGACTACAACGCCAAACACACCCACTGGGGATCACGCCTCGTCACCCCTAAAGGAAAACAGTTGTATAACGCCATCATAAAGGTAAACAGAAAGTTTCACTACGTCGCTTCAGGCAGACCATCATACTGGCCTACCGACCCGAACAAAATTCCTGACTTGATCGACTTCGCTATAACAAAAAATATCCCTCGAAACCTCATCAGTGCCGAATCTCTACCGGATCTATCATTTGACCACTCGCCACTTCTCTCAAATCTCAACCGTCGCCAACGCCCTGAGACTACAATGCACGCTAACAGATTAACATCAAAGAGAACAAACTGGGTCAAATGCAGAAAATACAAAGGTTCACACATTGAGCTGAACCCAAGGCTAAACTTTGTTGCCGATATAGAATCAGCAGCAAACCCCTGGAGAGTGTCGCACGGCTCGTTCTTGACAAACGACGTATGCGACGGGAGTGGCAAGCTCATAGATCGCCAATCGTAAAGCAAAGATTCAAAAATGCCTCACACCGATAGAATCGATATCACCATTAAGGAATATCAATGGTGGTTGGGCCCGCAGCGATAAAGAAAGAGCTACCACATTTTCAACGCATCTTCAACGTGTGTTCCACCTGCAGCCTGCTACAAGCTCGTTTTTATTACCCACGGTAACAGCCGACAACCAAGCCCCACATGAGCCAATCGACTTTCAAGCGATTGAAATATCTAAAATCATCAAGGATAAACTAAATCCAAAAAAAAATTCCCAGGATGTGATCTAATAACTCCAAAGATGATTATCGAGCTTCCATACTGTGCTGTATTTCCTTGCTTTTTAACGCTATCACAAAACTCGGGTAATATCCAGAGAGATAGAAAAAATCGGTCATAGTAAGGATACCAAAGGCAGGCAAGGACCACTCAGTTACCTATAAGCCTGTTGTCTTGTCTCTCAAAACTATTTGAAAAATGTCTGATGACCCGAATAACGCCCTACTTGAGGACACACAATCTTATTTCAACGCATCAGTTCGGTTTTCGAGAGAAACATGAAACCATTGAACAAGTCACTCGAATTACATCAGGAATACGATCGCTTTCGAAAAACGGGAATATTGCACTGCAATATTTCTGGATGTCTTTCAGGCTTTTGACAAGGTCTGGCTAGATGAATTAATGTTCAAAATTAAAACAATGCTTTCTCAAAATACCCACAAACTCCTGAAGTCGTATCTCTACAACAGAACCTTTGCTGTAAGATGCAACTCTGACATGCCCGACGGTCACGCTTTAAACGCTGGAGTTCCCCAAGGTAGCTTACTTCCTTTCCAATGCTGTACGTCCTTTATACAGAAGACATACCCACAAGCAGACTACTAACAACTTCTACGTTTGCCGATGACAGCTATCTTAAGTCAATCCAAATGTCCTTTACAAGCAACATCTCAACTCTCTTCTCACTTAGTGGCCCTGGAGAAGTGGCTATCTGACTGGCGAATCAAAATAAACGAACAAAAATGTAAGCATATAACATTTACACTCAACCGGCAAGACTGCCCTTCGATCACCTTAAACAACACCGTACCACTGATAGCAAATTAAGTAACGTATCTTGGAGTGCACCTCGACCAACCGCTCACCTGATGGAGGCACATCGAAGCCAGAAGAACACGTCTTAAACTTAAGGAAAATAGTCTCCACTACTGGACTACTTTTGGGGAAGTGCCAGCAGAAATAACATTGATATCATACGAGGGCGGGTCAATAAGTCCGTGACTATTTGAATGAAACACAGGTTTTTAGATAAAAAGTTATTTTATTTTTCATTGTGGTCTCCTTTGAGCTCTATACACTTAGCCCAACGTTTCTCCAATTTTTTTATCCCTTCCAAAAAATATGCTTTGTCGAGGTCTTCAAAATAGGCATTTGTTTGTGAGATGACTTCGTCATTGGAGGCAAATCTCTTTTCGCCGAGCCATTTCTTCAAGTTTAGGAACAAGAAATAGTCACACGGGGCTAGATCGGGTGAATAGGCCGGATGAGGGAGCAATCCGTAGCCCATTTCATGGAATTTTGCCTTGGAAACTGCACATGTGTGCACCCGTGCATTGTCCTGGAGGAAAAGAACTTTTTTCTTGGCCAAGTGCGGTCGCTTTTTTTTCAATGCCTCATCGAATCGACCCAATAAGTGGCTGTAATATTCACCATTGATTGTTTTTCCTTTTTGAAGGTAGTCAATGTGGATAATACCGCGTGCATCCCAAAAAACAGTCGCCATGACTTTATTGGCTGAAAAACCCACCTTTTCCTTCTTTGGCGCCGATTCACCCCGAGAAACCCACTGCTTTGACTTCTGTTTGGTCTCCGTTGTGTTGTGGTGGATCCACGTTTCGTCCACGGTTACAAAACGGCGCAAAAACTCGTTCGTATTGCGATTGAACAACGCTAAACATTCCTGCGAAATTGTCACACGGTTGCATTTGTGGTCGATTGTGGGCAAACGCGGCACCCATCTTGCGGAAAGCTTTCTCATACCCAAATGATCATTCAACATTGAAACCACTGACCCATGTGAAATGCCTACGGCTTCCACAATCTCTCTCACTTTTAATCGCCGATCGGCTAAAACCATATCGTGGATTTTTTCAATTGTTTCGGATGTGGAAACCTCAACTGGGCGTCCAGAACGTTCCGCAACTTTCGTGCTTGTACGGCCACATCGGAATTCAGTAAACCACTTTGTTACCATGGAAATGGATGGTGCAGAGTCTCCATAATATTTATCAAGCTTAGCCTTGGTTTGCGTAATGGATTTTTTCCTCAAAAAATAATGCTTAATGATGATGATATAAAAAAAAAAATTTTTTGTTATGGTTGCTGTGTTGAAAATGTTTCAATTGTTTCTGTTAATGGCCGGTATGATATGCCATATATTCTGAATTTCTGTAATACTCTGTCAGTTGTGCTAGGGTATCAGAGAATCCTCTTTAGAGCCTGTTTAGCTAGTTTACAAGTAAACAAATCCATCTTGGGTTCTGGGATTACTGTTGGTTTCACAAAGATGATTGTTTAAGAGAGTGGTAAAGAACTCTCCGATAGTATCTCTGATACTAGAGGGGTTTTTCAAATGTTGAGCCGAGGTTCAGGTGTTTTCTAATAAGTGGAAATTTGGAGATCAGTGTTGACTGATTAGTGTTGTGATGTTAGAACTGTAGTTGTGGGATGAGATATGCTTACGGATCCCTCGTGGTTTTGCTAGGTCTAGCTTAAGCTAAGAAATGTGGGAGTTCCAGCGGTATCATTTCATTATTAGGCCTAATATTTTGAGGATTATTGTATAGCCTGTGAGTATTGTAAAGTTGCAGTAGTGCCTTCGATAAATGTGTAGAGGTATTATTGGTGGAGAGTTATTATTTTGGTAAGTGAGTTGTAGGCCATTAAAAATAAGATAATTGAGGGGGGATTCTTGCGGAATTCCATTTATGAGAGGAAATGTGTTGGAGAGAGTTCTATCAGCTTTTAAAATTATTTTTCTATTCCACATGAAGAATACGTCAATTGCACCCGATCTGCAACAAATATGTTTTGAAACAGTCTACACATCTACAAAAATAAATTAAGATTATTTGTGACGAAGCGATAGAAAATGGCGGAGATATTTGACGTTATACAAACTACCTTTGCGATATCTTCAAGCTTGCATTTGCTGCGAGTTAAAAAACTCTACGCATAAACACAAAACAAATAAGACATTACTCGTGACTGAGCGATAGATAATGATATATGGTGGTCTACGTAAAGAAGATTGTCCATGACCGATTGACCTCATGACCCCGAATATAAATAACTAAAATAGTTATTTATAACAAGTCACAACAATCTTTTCGCAGCAGTTTTATGTATGGCTAAGAAAGAGCTTGTCGATACTGGTAGATAAGGAGTTTTTGCGGTTTTGAGAGAGGTAAACTAGTCTTAGTTTAGAAGGTTGTGGGATGTGGTAGTTGTGAATGTTTTTGGAATGTTTTATAATCCTGTAGTTAAGGGCGTTGGGCAGCTATTTATCATTGGAAACGACGTCTGGCCGAGACCAAGAGTAATTTCTTTTAGGGAGTTGAGAATTGAAAGGAGCTCTGAAATTTTGTATGCCCCCTCCCCCCTTTTACAACATCATTCAAAATCATGTACATTGTATCTAACTAAAAATAAATTTTTTCGGGTGATAAATTCCTCACCCGCTCAGATTTCGCATGAGGAGTGTTCCTCACCCAACATACACCTTCCGCCGGCCCTGGTAACAAACAAATAATTATGCAAATAAATGTACTCTTGTACTCGTCAATAAAAAAAATTAGTTTTCTTTTCATGGGAAAATGATGTGGCTAGCGTAAACAGAATATTAGGAAAATTTTCCCTTTGCTTTTTTAACGATTTACGATTTACAAATTATCGCTTTACAATCGATTTACAAAATGTAAACTACGAAAGTGGATTAGAAAAACAGACTCAGTAATGTTTTTTTGCAGAATATGACATGAAACGTGTAATTATCTAATTGCCTTTTTAAAAGTGAACCACGTATTATTTATATAAACTTACGCAGTACTGATTTTGTGAATAAAATTTATAAAACTGAAACAAATTAGAAACATTGCCAGACCATGGCCGATTTGGAAGCTGTTTTGGCTGATGTCAGCTACTTAATGGCGATGGAGAAATCTAAATGCACTCCCGCTGCAAGAGCCAGCAAAAAATTAACTTTACCCGATCCCAGGTATCCAATTTAAAAAGCAGTGCATGTCAAATGAACGTCTTCATACATATTTGTATGTGTTATGTACATACGTTGTGTCCTTTGTTTACATGCATGTATGTCAAAACACGGACACATTTTAAAATAGTTTAGCAAAACTTCCATACCATATTAATGGAATAATTCATTTTCAATAACATATATTTTTTGTATACTTTATTTATTGTTTAAACTTTTTTAACGATTTAGACGTATATGCTAATTAAATTAAATGTTAATAAACTACAATTTTGAAAATGTATTCAGTGTTAAATTTATTTAGTAGAATGTAAGCCTCTTGATTTTCTGCATTTCTAATATTTTGAGAAAAATTAAATTTCTTGTTTTCATACTTTATGGAACTAACTAACCAGCAGTTCTGAAAGTTTCGTGGGGGGGTGGGGGGGGTTATTGTTTCTTTTCAAAAGGCAAAAATAAATCGAGCGACTGTCGAAACAAAGCAGGCGAAAGAACTTTGCCGCCCCTCCGTTTCTGATGAAATTCGAAGCTACATACATTTAATATATGTAAATTCGATTTTCGGTATTACATTCCTAACTTCTTTATTCTAATTATTAACAGTAGATTACCCTCGTTCATTGGTCAAAATATATGTTGTATAATTATATTCTTAATGTCGAAAATTCGCCGCAGAAAAGGTTTGCCCAAAACCACGGCGAAATTTTTCACCACGCAGCCGGGTACTCCATCGGGACCACGCAAATAGACAGTTTTGACCTTCATATGTTCCGATTACTAACTGCTTTCGGAAAAAGTTTGAAAATAAGATTGCCTGCTTGAATATTTTACATAAACTTGTGGGTGGTGAATACTCGTACATTAAAATTATTGGTATTTCACTGCAATGATCAGTGTTCGCAAATGAGAGTCTAAAAAAATGTAGGGAGGAAAAAAAACATGTTTACGCTTAGTAATTAAAATCCGACAAGGGTGAATAAAGAGCATCTCGAAAAAGTAATACTGCATCTTTATACCCTGAATTAAACTTTTATTTTATTATATATGGACTATAATGGGCTCTATAGTATTTGTTTAATTTTCACATCCTTTTCTATAAAATCATCTATTCTTACTTATTAGAAAAACATTCGTACTCTTCTTTCATATTTGAAGAGAAAATCAAAAGGAACTAAAGTCTCAAAAATAACACGGCGTATACAATATCACCAAAAGAATCATAAAAACCTTCGTTAAGATTAGTGAATACATTTCCAACCCATTCCGTTCCAGTCAAAAACTAGGACATGCGACCAAGCACTTAAATGCCAGTACCAGAGGTTCCACATACAACTACCCCCTAGCCGTCCCCGACCGCTGGTCTAGGGTCGAATGCGCCACCTCTAAAGGCCCTCACCCTCTTAATCGCCCTAATATCCATCTTATCTGCTTCAAATAGGAGTGTTGCCAATGAAAACAACAAAAAGCTGCTTGCGAAATGCCATGATAATATTCCGACAACCAAAAAATCAACACTCACCATCGATCATCAATTACTTTCGAGGCCGTCGCAGCGACCAAATCAACAGCACCGAAGACCGCTTCGGGAACAGCAAGAACTTCAGCGACATAACATTACAAGAACAAGCTGGAAAGCAATCAAGCATTGACATATAGAGCTGAAAGCATAAATATTGTAAGTGTGCAGGTCACCTTGTCACCTCTCCCAAAACTATGGCGAAACATTTTTCCCACACTATTTCAAATTACACGGTCGACATTAACTGCAATTTCTTAATGGAAACCAAACTCTATGTCCACCCATCGAGTTGGCAATCCAATGTCCAACAAGCCAAAGCATATGAAACCCGATGGTTGAACATGCGCCTCCCGACGTAAAAAAAATTTACCTGGAAATATTTTATCTTTTTCTCTATCCAATACCCAAGCCCCACTCAAACTAAGAAGGTTTCGCCTAATTTTCTTTCGACCTTGTCTAAGGAAAAACGTAATCGCAAAGTATGGTGGTTTATAACACACAAAGAAACAAATTTCAAGTAACCAGGTTTCCTTTGAAAAGAAACACAGCACCATGGAATCACTATTGCTTTTCCAACACTTCGTGTCTGATGCCCTTTCCACCAAAAATCAGATCTCCATTCTGGCGACAAAGAAGGCATTTCATTCCGTGGGGTCGAGCGTTGAGGTCTTGGTCCGAAGACGTAAAAGCCTTTGTGACCAATCGTACCTTTAAGGTCAGAGCTAATAACAGCACTTCACAAAAGTTATTCAACGCAATACAACAAAACTCCCCAGTATAAGTAATGATTAAACAAGGTGCGTTACAAAGTAAATAGGACTTTT
Source organism: Drosophila ercepeae (assembly GCA_018150545.1). Lineage (NCBI taxonomy): Eukaryota > Metazoa > Arthropoda > Insecta > Diptera > Drosophilidae > Drosophila > Drosophila ercepeae. The sequence goes on along the minus strand of JAECWL010000097.1, from coordinate 410,001 downwards.
TTAATCTATCGCACTCTAGCTCTATATGTCGACTAGTGCGTAAGAATCTTGTATCCTTTATCGACATCCCGTAAAAATTTCATGACATTTCATCTATTGGATGTGAAGATATTGCGTTTTAAGTGTCAGTATGTTTTTGTCATCGGTTCGAAAATGAGCTTCGAACATACAGCCAAAAATAAATTTTGTTTTGTTAAAATTGGTAAAACTTTTACCGAATCGTTTCAATTGATGAAACAAGTTTATGGCGATAATTGCCTATCGTGTAGCAGAGTGCATGAGTGGTTTCAACGTTTTCGAAGTGGTTGTGAAGACATAAATGACCATGAACATGTGGGCCAACCAAAATCCGTGATCACCGAAAATTCCATCAAAACTGTGCGTGAATTCATAAAAAATCAGCCAAAATCATCATTGAAATTAATGGAAATGGAATTGAACATCTTCAAAACATCGATTTATCGCATTTTGACTGAACATTTGGGCTTACAAAAAGTGTGTGCACGGTTTGTTCCGCACAAATTGACTGCCGACCAAAAATTGCTCAGAATTCAACAATCGAAGGACATCATTATTTGACCAAAAATCACATTTTAACAATCAACCACCCCGTAATCACCTGATATGGCACCGTGCGTATTCTACCTTTTCGGAAAAATGCATTTGCCGATGAAAGGAAAGCGTTATGCAGACGTGGAGGCCATTCAAAAGGCTTGCACCGGCCATACCGGGCAACGAGCTAAAACACTCGTTCGACATGCTTTTGAAACGTGCAAAAAGCTGTATTAAACGGAAGGAGACTATTTTCAATTAAATTAATTGATAAAACCATTTGTTCTGTTTTTTTTTTTAAGTCCTATTTACTTTGAAACGCACATTGTAGGACGTAGCCGACAGATTCTCGGCTTTCCGACAAATAGAACAGGAAAAAAAGTGTGTGCATTTTTGCGAGAATTGCGAGGAAAAGAGAGGCGTTTTTGAAGTCCAGTCAGTCTTGTACGTGGCCCAGTTACGAGTAAATCTGACTGCTTAGCACGATCGTTGAAACGATGAGCCACTTCGACATATGCTTTTTACGGTCTCCTTCACTTCCTTGCTCACTTGTGACCAAAATTATGAAACTTTGCAACAACTTACAAATTATTGGCATGATGTAAAAGGCTAAAAGGTTTAAAAACTAAAAAAGGTTTGTGTTTCCATGATACTTTTGTTTTTTATTCATAAATTGAAAGCAAAACATTCTATTAAATTTGCTGAATGTAAAGTGGTGTACTTTACGAATTTACTTTTCTTTTCCTCTTTTCGGGGCACCCATTAATGCAGGTGTATTTGTTTAATTTACACTGAGATAAGCGATGTGAATTTTTTGAGACTTTTTTTTGCAAGCTATATATAAGCTATAAAATATTCGGTGCACGATTTGAGGAGTTTATAAACCTTGTGGCCATTGTATCTGAAACATATTAAAATATAGTGAGGGGGTCTATTGCCTCTCACATCTGTCATTCGGGTACAAGTTGCGTAATACGACGAAGTGTGTTTCGGTCCCGGAGGCCATGGATGGTCGGCTGTGCCCTATACCATGTTAAATGCAAACTATCTTAAATTAAAAATTAAAATCAACTTTTACATTATAGCCGCTTGACATCATACAGGTAATGTATATGTATACCTATGTCTGTGTTTAAGCTACTATTTTAAAAATTATTTCTAAAAATTGGATGAAATAAGGAAAAATTGCGGCTTCTATTGGTAGACAATATATTTTTCCTTTTCTTTTTTAAGCATCATATTAAATAAAATAAAATCAACAGAGGAATAGAATATTATATATCTTTTCTAGTTTTTTTTTTATATGTAAAAACTTAAAACATAATTTGATAGATGTCGAATTGCAGCCCTATACTTTTGAAACCGCAAAATGGATAACCCGTTAAATCGTTTTGCTTGAAATTGAAGTCTTTAATTACTCTAGTTAGACTGATCCGATTAAGGACAAATATGCGCCGTTTTTCTCGATAACTTGTTGCCATTTTAAAGGTAATTTCATTATTACTTATCAGAAGGAAAATGTAAAAAACAGTTTTTTTCTCTTTGTCTTGTCTCGTCCAAATAAACATTAATAACGTCAACTATTGGAAAATAATGCATTTCATTTTAGTACAACTATATGATGCAAATTGCTGCTGGCACAAGTCCCGACATTAAAAAATTTGTTGCCCAAGAAATGATTTAAACACCCATATAATGCACCCATATAATTATATTCCCATATTATTATATTTATTGTCCGCAGATGACAAATTTTTTGTTAAATCCTTGCGAAGCACTATACCACCACTTTTTCTTCTTTACTTTATATTAAAACAAGTGAGAAAAGGTTTCTTCGGCTTGCCGAAGATGGTATACCCTTGAAAACAAAAAAAGTTTTCCATACAAAGACTTGTTTTCATATCGGTCGTTTGTATGGCAGCTATATGATACAGTGATCTGATCCGAATCAAACTTTCAAAAATTATGTATGGCTATGTCAATAGAATAAATGTTGAATTCGGTTGCAATAGGTTGGAAAACAAAATAGTTTTCCATACAAAGACTTGTTTTCATATCGGTCCTTTGTATGGCAGCTATATGATATAGTGGTCCGATCCGGACCAAACTTTCACAAATCATGTGTGGCTATGTCAAATGAATAATTGTTGAATTCAGTTGCAATAGCTTGGAAAACAAGAAAGTTTCCTATACAACGACTTGCTTTCATATCGGTCGTTTGTATGGCAGCTATATGATATAGTGGTCCGATCCGATCGATTCTTAAACTTGATCTGCGTGCAACAAAAATAATGATCTGGTAAAAATTTCAAAACGCTAGCTTTAAAACTACTGTCTATTTTTTGCATAGAAACAGACGGACAGACGGACAGACGGACATGGCTATATCGACTCGGCTGTTGATGCTGATCAAGAATATATATACTTTGTGGGGTCGGGGATGCTTCCTTTAATGCGTTACACATTTCTGGACAAAATTATAATACCCTTTTTCAAGGGTATAATAAGACTAACTGTTCACTGTTCACTACTAGTACAACATCCGATGCACAGACAGAAATATTGTTCCTATGCTAAAAATTGAAAATCATTTTACAGCATGACCATTTACGACCGTTTTAAGTAAATGTTTGATTAAATTTGTCTAAAAAACTACGGGGTTTTTTATTTAAAAAAATTTCCTATATTTAAACTTCGGTTTCTATTGTATCTTATGTATTCTATGCTAAATCTTTTTAACTTTTTTTTTTCAAGTAAACCTCATTTGCGATAATTTGACTATTTTTCTGTAATAAGAATCCCACATCAATCTTTTCTAAAAAAAAATTCGACTTGGGGGGTATTCAGAAGGATATGAAACATATCTCATCATTGTACGAGTACATTAAGAAAAAAAATTGAACAATAAAATCGAGAATTTTTTTCTTTTCATCAATTCAGAAATCATTTTCAAACTTTTTTTAATTTGGGCAAAGGAACTCCTTTAACAAAAAAAAAAATTAAGTAATTCTAAACGTATTTATAGTTTTTTGTTTGTCGTAAGTTTAGTATATTAAAACAAGTGAGAAAAGTTATCTTCGGCTTGCCGAAGATGGTATACCCTTGAAAACAAAAAAGTTTTCCATACAAAGCCTTGTTTTCATATCGGTCGTTTGTATGGCAGCTATATGATATAGTGGTCCGATCCGGACCAAACTTTTACAAATCATGTATGGCTATGTCAAATAAATAAATGTTGAATTCAATTGCAATAGCTTGGAAAACAAAAAAGTTTCCCATACAAAGACTTGTTTTCATATCGGTCGTTTGTATGGCAGCTATACGATATAGTGGTCCGATCCAGACAAAACTTTTACAAATCGTGTATGGCTATGGCAAATGAATAAGTGTTGAATTCAGTTGCAATAGCTCGGAAAACAAAAAAGTTTCCCATACAAAGACTTGTTTTCATATCGGTCGTTTGTATGGCAGCTATATGATATAGTGGTCCGATCCGACCGATTCTTAAACTTGATCTGCGTGCAACAAAAATAATGATCTGGTAAAAATTTCAAAACGCTAGCTTTAAAACTACTGTCTATTTTTTGCATAGAAACAGACGGATAGACGGACAGACGGACAGACGGACATGGCTATATCGACTCGGCTGTTGATGCTGATCAAGAATATATATACTTTGTGGGGTCGGAGATGCTTCCTTTAATGCGTTACACATTTCTGGACAAAATTATAATACCCTTTTTCAAGGGTATAAAAAATGGTAGAATGAAGTTGCTTACCTTAACTAAATGTCGGGTCTTACAGCCGAAATAATTTATGCTATGTATTGATATTAACGTCACATTGCACTGCTGTCCCGCTCGTTCATTCGTTCGTCCACCTGTGTTTGCCATCTTGTAAAATACTTAGGTCCGCTGAAATTGTAATAATCCAATAAACATTGAAGTTATCTAAATTCTGTGTCTTGTTATTCACACTTCAATTATTGTTTAAACTTCATTGTTGCGTTACTCAAATAAAAAAAGAAAAAAAAGTTCACTATATATATGGCTGGATTGTTTTGTTTTGAAAAAATTAACCTGTACATGCAGAATTATTTTGGTTGTACCAATATAAAGTCGGTGGAAATTTCAGATGCCACGATAAACGTGCAGTTTGGCGATTTGAAATGGTTGATGGCCGGTTTAAAGTCCACGCATGTGAACGCTCGATATTGGCAAGCTCAAGAGCGAGTTTCGCTTGAACTTAAATGATCTGCCTTTTAATGAACGGCCCAACCCGAAACTAGTGTAGAGTGTTCTTTACGTCGTGGTTAAAGCAACGGCGTTTTCATCACGTGGTCGAGCCTTGGACAAGCGTCCATATTAGAAAGGTTCTCGGGCTTTCACAAGAAAAGCCTTTCTTTTCCTTCCCGCTCGTATCGAAAAAGTAGCCATTTTTGATAAAAGGAATCTAGGGGAGCACCTGGTCTCGCGGCATATGCAAGCTTAATTTTCAATCGCTTCGTCACAAATAATGTCTTATTTTATTTCTGTTGATGCGTAGAGTGTTTTAAAACTTATTATTATTTTTAAGCGAACGGTTAGTAAACTGAGTACCGTTGTCGCTAACGAACATTTTAGAGATACCGAATCGGCTGAGTCTTCCCTCCTTGAAGGATTATTTGAGGTGAGTTCCGAAAGCTTGGCCGAAAGGAGAAAACTTCACCCACTTAATAGAATAGTGTTCGCCTGTTTTGAAAACAGTAGCGGTCCGATAAATTATTGCAGAGAACCTTAAAGGGCTCTTTGATCTGGCGAGCTACATTAATGTAAGCGGGTTAACCTTGCTCGCCTAATATCGTTCGCAACAAGAGAGCGGCGAAAGTAGTGAGCGACCTCGCGGAACATACCTGGAAATTATTGTTCGGCCCTGTGGGTTTTACGGACGGCCAGGAGTCCTGAGGTGGCAGACCCCACGGACTCAGCATTTGCAGTAAATGGCCGCTATACACAATGGCCGTGGAAACTACTTCTACTTTTCAACGCGCAGCCCTCTATGTCCACTTGTTTACCTTTAGTCCGAAAACATAGGGTGCTCGCCGCTCCTCTCATGAATTTTCTCAATCCAACTGCAAAGCGAGTGCTATTGTCTGTTGTACGATTGGCCATCAATACTGCCCCAATTCCTCACTCGCCTCTGTCTGGACGGCGAATTCCTTCTCGACAAGGCAGGACAGGATGGATGCCTTGGTCAGCAATGTTTTTCTGTTTCTTGACTGCGTGTTGCGTCCTCGGTGTCTACCACCTCAGGCGACCCTTTTTAGCGAAGATAACGCAAACATTTACACTACGCTACTGCAAATTGTCACGAAACGACAATGCCAGGAGGCGATTCCGCAACATCGGCGGAGCTCCTTTAGGTTCGTTAGAGGATTTAGCCCGCGGATCGCGGCGGCCTTAATAATTAATTGTAATACTGTTTAATACGCGTTTTGTTTGAAAGCATTCCTTTGACCCATGCATTAGCCATGCGGAGCTCCTTAAGGTTCATTAGAGGATTTAGCCCGCGGATCGCGGCGGCCTTAATAATTAATTGTAATACTGTTTAATACGCGTTTTGTTTGAAAGCATTCCTTTGACCCATGCATTAGCCTATCTAGCGAACCATCAAACTCTGTCGAATGCTTGGCGTGTTGGAAAACGAATGTTGGCTTATGGTGAATTTATTCTTTTAAAAAACAAAAGTCTATGACTGGTACAAAGCTTTTAACGATGGTGAAGAAATCGTCGAAGACATGCCTCGTTCCGGTCGTCCTTCGACGTCTAACACTGACGATAACATAAAAAAAGTAAAAGAAATCGTGCTCAAAAATTGTCATGCGAGTGTTAAAAAGATAGCACGTAAGCATCAGCCGTGAAACAACTTGTGTGATTTTGACTGATAATTTGGGCATGAAACGCGTCAATGCTCGGCTTGTTCCAAAAGAGCTGACGCGCCATCGCACCGAACTGTACTTGTGAACGATTTTAAGACCAAAAACTCGTTCAATACTATCAATCAACCACCGTATTCATCGAATTTGGCCCCATATGATTTTTTTTTTTGTTTCCAAACGATTCCACACGATAGAGGACGTAAAAGAAAATTCGCAGAGGGAACTAAAGGCGATCCCGGACAGCGCCTACAAAGCATGTTTTGATGATTCAAAAGAGGTGGCATATGTGTATCGCTAAAGAAGGAGCATATTTTGAAGGCGAAAAAAAAATTTTTGGATTTTATTCAAACTTTTACGTAAACTTAATTATCTTAGGGTAGGGATATATGAACTATGTAATCTTTGCGTGGCATTGGTGTAAATATTATAGTAGACTTCTTCAATATTCCTTTTTCATTCTTTGTTTTCGTGATTTCTTGCGGTTTAGTTTTTGATAATAAAGGGTGATTTTATAAGAGCTATAGAAAAGTTTAAAATAAAAACACATAAAATTCAGAAAAATACATTAAATGTTTATTTGAATCGATAGTACGGTCCTTAAAATTTAATGTTTAAAGATTATTTCATGAAAATTTTGACCGTGACTGCGTCTCAAATGGTCCAATAAGCATTCCAATTTTGGCATACTCTTTCCAACACTTCGGCAGGTATCTCACAGATAAATGCTTTAATGTTGTCCTCGAATGCGTCAATTGAAGCGGGCCTGTCTGTATAGACATTATATTTAGCATAAACCAACAATGGCCTTTATTGGGATTGGAATATTGGAATTTATTGCATTGGGATAACATAGCTGTCGATGTCTACTACGGCCTGATGGGACGAAAATAGCTGAATATTTAAACTTATTGTATGTATTTTTTGCCAATTGATGAAAAGTTAGCCCGGTTGGGAGGTTCCCGGCACACGAATAGGGTTGGGAGGCGTCGGAAGAGAGGATTCATCCTTCTCGCATCGTCTCGCATAATCCATATTCATTGGCTTAAGTTTCAGAACTTTAGAAGCTATTATAAATGCTAAAATGTAGTCCACACAAACACTTGCAGTAATACTATATAGGACAATCGAACATATAAATTTAAATTAGGTGCATATTTTGCATATTCTATTTAAAAGAGTGAACTTTCTATGGTAATCAATGCCTCTGTTTGCTTGAAGTAAAGACTGTATAAAATATGGCTGATTGTGACACTTCAGTTTGGACATTGCATTTGTTTAGGTATGAGCTTAAAACTAGATAGTGCGGCATTGCTAGTTTATCTTTCAGTTGATGAAACATTAATGCCATTGATATGCTGAAAGTACAGCAGTGAGGTTAGGAAATGGGTCTTCGCATGTGATTTTACGAATCTGCGTGTGGTGAAAACTTTTCCCAATAGCGAAGCTCAGAACATTGCATTAGCATTAAAGTTCTCTCCAGCGGTTTATTTAGCTTCCATGTGTCATTTGCTCATACATAGGCTTAGGTCTGAGCAATGATACTATTGCTGCCTGCACGTATTAAAGTTGGACAATGTGCGGAGCCTTCTTTTAGTGCTACTGGAATGATAAGATCCCAAACTAGGATTTTTAAACATGAGCGTTCTTTAAAGTTGGTCTGTGATTTAAAAACATCAATAGGTACATCGATGGTCTTTATTCTAATGTAGTGTTCAACTTTTTCTCTACTTCCACAAAAACCATTTACGTTTCAGATATTCTTACATTTATTAATTAATTGATAATCAGTGTTGCAAAAAAAAAAATTGGATAAATTGAGCATTTTTTTGGTAACGGTGTTTGCCATGGGATGTCTTGAGCCGTTGTTAAGGGTCCAGAAAGGTCCGTAAAGCGAACGAATAAGATTTAAATAAAACTGCGACGAGTAATTATATGCAATTACTGAAATTTGTATAAGGATCGGCTAACTGTATACGGTATTAGATACATCTCCTACGAGTAGAAAGGGCCATTAAAATGCAAGGGCATATAAACTTTGGTTCCGCACAAAGTTATCTTTCTTTTCTTGTTCTTAATAATTTTTCTAATGACTTAAATTTAACTTAAATCGGACGAATGTACACAAAGTTATCATATTTTGAAAAATCAATAAAATACCGAACGAACTTTTTACTTGACCTAATATATTTAACAGTTGTGGCCTGCAATGATATGGCGAAAGATATAAATTTATAGCACAAATAAAAGTAACTGCTTTTACATAGATTCAATATCAACGATAACATCTTTCTAACAATATCCACTGATTCAAAATGGACTCATAGACTTTATTGACGATTCAAGACGTTTCCATGAGTGTAAGAAATCGTTTAAAGGTTGAATTGTTAGCAGTTCAGATAGAGGAGATTGTTGCAAAGCCATGAATACAATTCCTCAAAGTCCAATTATAAGGGCCTGCGCAGGAAATGATTGGAGAAACAAAAAAAGCATTTGTGACATCATTACACACACAACTGGCACAAAATATTAAGTAGGATCATTTTTGTCACTCGGTAGATTATTTACAAAAAAAAACAAGCACAGGTCCTACGAGACTGCCCTTCTAGATTAAAGCCAATCCACTTAAGGGGGGTTAGGGTTTTGAAGGCAGAAAACAACAGGTTTTTACAGATTTTTTTTGGGCGTACGGTGAAATTAAATTTATTTCTGATTATTGTACATTAAAGAGTAGTAATTGAACTATATTCTGTGAAATATTGGTTGAAAAATATTGAAAATTGACCGAAAGCAATTCTTCGCAGGCCCTTCCGAAAAAATAAATTTTGCGGTGCACGTCATACCTCAGCACTGGATCATCACTGGATATGAAATGAAATAACCACAGCTTTTCCATACATTTTTATGTCCCTCTAGGTATCCCTGTTTTTTTCCATTTTTTTAAATATTTGAATTTTTTACAAGACTTTGAAAGTAAAAATACCGATTTTTGGCCAAAATTCATGACTATTGTTGTTAATAATAAAAAAATTAAAATCAAAAACGAAAAAATCTCGGCAGCGTTACCTCATAAATTATGTAAGGAAATACTGTAAACAATTTTAAGACGATCGGTTGAATAGATTTTGAGATACAGAGTGCACCGACTCAAAAAACATCGATTTGAGAAAAACGCGTTTAAAGTTTTTCGTAGCGAAGAGACCCTGATAAAACAGCTCAGGTAGTCGTTCGAGACCCGCCTACTTCCAAAGCTATATCTTTGTGAGTTTTGCTCCGATAGACTTCCTAATTACAGACAACATTCTTGAGTTACTATACTTTCATATTATGTAATAAAAAAAAATCACTTTTTGAACCCTCAAAACCCTAAATTACTAAATATAAAATTAAAATGGTTATGGATAGTAATATAATCAGAAAAAACAATTCAGCAACAAATTTATTCAGAGCTTCATAAATGATTAAAACAATGCTAAAGGAAGCGGTAAATGCTAAGGAAGCGGTAATAAAAAAAAAAACTTATTTACAGTAACTGAGAAAGGTATGGTCACAAGGGATTAATTTGAAATATGACCAAAGTGAATCCATCAATGAAATCATTGTGCCCATAGACAACAATGTTTTTTTTTTTTTTATGGTAAAATCTGTTTTATTATTTCAAGTAGTTTTGTTTTTATTTTTAATTCTTACATTTAAAAAAAAATTTCAATTATTTTCACATTTTTCACAGAGGGTGAATCTGTGCTTATTAGCAACCCATAGTACGCTCGCATATCTGGGTTTGTGACATTTTGCTCCTCTTCTCCTAGTTTTGGAAGCCATCTTGGTTTGTCATTGCCACAATAATATTTTCGATATTTTCAATGAATGTTAGAAATGTCTGCAACACGACATTGATCGAACGGCCGTGTTTTTTTCTTGCGCTTCTCGCCTTTAAATATTGGCCTTATTATAACAAACTGGTGTTTCTTAAAAACATATAATAATTATTATTCAATTCAATTATTTAATAATATTATTCAAATACTTAGCTCGATTCTTTTCGCATTGCGTCTGCACTGTACCATATTTGGGAAGAATTCTATTTTATTTTATTTATACAAGTAAGGTACTGTGCTCTGCTTCTATTCCATATTCTTTCATTTTCTGCAATTCTTATTATTGCAAAACCTCTTTTAGCTTGCGCTTGTTTTTTCATTTCCTCTCCGTTATACCCCGCTCTTATCAACCCAAGTAAAGTTGTTTAAGGCTATTAGTTTTGCTTTACATTTTTAGTTTCAATATATTCTTATACACTTAAAATTTCTTGTTTATATTTTAAAATAATTAATGTTAGGGAATTTTATAGCATCTGCGCTATAAAATCGAGCAATAAGCCGATTTCCGCATTCCAGCCCCGTTGGCTGTGTGAAAACGTTTTACATACTAAATGTGCCGGTTTGACTCTCCCCTAAGCATATTTTTATATAACGGCTGGCACCACTTATCTGCCATGCAGCTGCTTTCTAATCGCAGGTCCGACAGGTACCTGCGAGTGACTCTAAGAGACTTCAAGTTTCCTGAACTTATCTGGTCAAATATCAAGAATTCACCATCTTTATTACTTTCAACACTCCATGATTTTACTGAGATTATGTTCGACATATCCCTCGGTCAAATAAACTATGTAAGGAATTCTTTAGGTCGGCTTCTGGATCTATGTTACGTTTCTGATCCATATAAAATAACAATTTCCAATGCCATGCCACTTTCAACCCCAGAAGATCCTTACCACCCAACGCTTGAGGTGTCCATTGAAACCCTTACCCTTAGCAATCTTCAGTCTTTCCATGTAGTTTATAAAACTCGCTGCTTTCGTAAAGCTGACTTTCAGAGATTAAGCATTATATATATCTATACATTATTTGTGAATCCATCTGAATAGTTTGATTTCCGTTACGTTCCGTTTGGAATATCAAATTCACCAGATTCATCATGCCAGTTCTAAGGGAGCTCATCGCCACCAATGTTGTCCAAGTGTACATGGTCAACGAAAGAGTACTTACTGCCCAGCATGTGCTATTTAGGATTTTATGTTCGGACTACAACGACCTATATTCTATCACTCTGCACTTCCTCTTCTATTAAATCCTCAATTCTCACCTACCTTTCAGAGCAACAGATACAATCTTCTTCTACCTCGTAACCTTTTCTATACTTTATTCTCTCTGGGCGGGAGGTGGTCTGTACGTTATGCGGGAGCCGCGCGAAAGAAAAAAAACATCTAGCTGTGTGTCAAATTGAGACAAAGGACAGATTTATTACATTTCGTGTTGCCACGCCTCAAGAATCGTAGATACAAAATTCTTCTTAATTTATAACTTCTGTCAAAATTCGTCCAGTGAGCCAAATTTTTATTAAAATATTTTGTGCAACTAATGAACGAAAAATCGACTTAAATATGAAAAATGTGTCGCAAAGGACGGATACGTGTTAAACAAAGGCAAATTTCGACTTACAAATTTATTTCATTTTATGGTTTATAGATTTAAAAATGATCTGTGAAATGTCGTTTAAATTATTCAAACTTCTCAATTGGTTTAAAAGTTAGGAATTTGGCGACGGTATCTCGGTATTTCGACATGTAAGTATATTTTCTATTTTTTAATGTTGTGATTTTATGGTATAAAATAGCGTGAGACTCAAAACTTTAACGATTTCAACTGTAACTACAAAAAATTTTTAAATTATAATGATTTCAGTGTCAGAAGTGTAATGTATAAATACTTGGAAAAGGAAAACGAAATGAACTTTCATAAAATTTTTAACGAAGTTTTGGGTATGTATGTGAAATCATAAATAATTTAAATATAATATTTCTTTTTAGGTTATTTGCTGTTTAAGGATTTTTGTGAAAACGACTCTGAAGAACCTATTCAACAACTCAAATTCTACGAACAGGTACGCATCAGGCACTGTTTAAGCTAAAAAATAAAAAATATATAAATAAAAAATTAAAAATATAATATATTCTAGATCAAAACATTTGAAAAAACTGAATGTTATGACGAACGAAAAAAAATTGCTAGAGAAATTTACGATAATTTTATAATGGAGGAAATGCTTTCTCATACATATGCAAGTATTTATGTTATTTTATAATACGATCCTAGGATCTGAGCCCATATATTTTATAGGAATACTCCAAGGATGCTGTTGCAAGTGTTCAGAAATATTTGTTAAAAAATGAAGTTCCGGTAGATTTGTTTGAAGTAAGTATGAAAATGTGAAAACAAAAACATATTCGTCTGTTGGTTGGTAAACTATACACGCTGCAGCTAAGAATAATATACAATAATTGTTGCGGTACCAGCTGTTTTTGGTAGTGGCAGGATTCCATGCAAAAAAATTTCGGTTTTCGTTTATTCCAATTTCAATGAGAAGACAAGGTGTAAATAACTATGAAGCTGCTTGAATTAAGGAACAAAAAAGTTAACTATCGGCAACTCTGGAGAACGAGTCTGTATGGCACGGTGAAGATCTGTCCCATGCATAACCCAATACAATGAAACCCGACCGATAAAAGTACTCTTGAACGTTTTACTCATTTTTGATAGTGACGCTTTCAGCAAATCGTTTTTTTTAGGGCCTGCGGCCTTGCCCACTTCTACAGTCAATGCAGCCTGGAGCACTTGTATGGTTTGCTTCCTTGGCCAATTATGCTGGCAGCAAAGTAGTTAGGAATATGGGCCTATTGACGTCGGGTAGATTTCCATTCGAGTGGTTGCCGGGAGTAATTTCGTTTGTTTTACATTCAAATTTTAGTCGCATTTTATAACTACTGCTAGGTTTACGGTTCATACCTAAAACAGGTGTGATAATTTGTAGGCCACTAAATATAAATATATAAGATGGATTTGTTTAATAAGTCAAGTGCCATGATTGTGCCACCTGATTTCTTTTTCATCACACTTTTCTTTAATACGCTTTTAGCATTGCTTTGGTCTTAGAATACAGGTTCTTCAGATTACAAAAGCCTTAAATTCAAACGATTTAATTTTTTCTTCGGACTTGGGGAAAACTACAGCGCTGCTGAACCCCGCCATTCGTATGCTGACGCGTGAAGACGTCTTTTCATCGAGCTCCGTATAAAATCAATTGATTTTGGTGAAGTGAATGGTTATTATTAAAAACCATATAAATAAATCGAAAGCTAAAGAAACGCTCCGTCCGATGCACCATCGCTCGAATACATATTCTGCGTTTGAAAAAGTGTAAACAATAGTTTCAAACAAATAAATAAAAAAAGCACTATGAGCCAGAACGACACTCGGGCTCAGCGACAACGAGAGCAAGACGATCGCCGGCTCTCATTGCAACGAAACAAAGCGTACTTCTCTTACATCTCCGCGACACCTGCAGAACGCCAATGCGTTCGCCGATCACCTGCAGATGGTATTCCAACCCAACCCAATCCAACTCATTTGTCCTACCTGCAGTCACAAAAAACTTACCTCCTGTAAATCCAATTACATTCAGCCAAAGTGAGATAGCATCCACGATAAAAGATCTTAAGCCCAAAAAATCACCTGGACATGACTTGGTGACACCAAAAATGATTATAGAACTCCCACCGGTTCCCAGCGGTTCTGACCTTATGGCATCTCTTTAACGATATTACGAAACTTGAATACTATCCGCAAAGGTGGAAAAAGCCGATCATAGTAATGATTCCCAAGCCAGGCAAACACAAAACCCAACCCTCATCCTACATACCAATTAGTCTTTTAACGTGTGCCTCGAAACTGTTTGAAAATGCATTTTTAAAGCAACTAACTTCCTTCCTAAAAAGACAGACTACAATTTCTGTACACGCTATACTCAGCAGACATGCCTACAAACCATCAGCTCACAACCTCTACATTTGCTAACGACACCGGAATACTTAGCCGATCTAGATGCCCAGCAAAGGCAACAGAACCCATAATCAGACGTAGTAAAGTATCTCGACGTTCACCTAGATAGGTGCCTCACTTGGCGGCGACATATAGAATCCAAGAGGACTCATATGAAGGTTAAAGCAGCCAATCTCCACTGGCTTATAAACTGCAACTCTCCCCTTAGTCTGGAATACAAAGTACTCCCCTACAAAACCGTACTGAAACCCATATGGACATACGACTGTGAACTATAGGGAAACGCTTAAAAAACCAACATTGAAATTATACAACGACCTCAGTCAACGATTCTGCGAACTATCAAAGGGGCACCTTGATACCTACGCAGCGAAAGCATCCACAGAGACCTCCACATAAATCGTGTCAACCAGGAAATCCAAAACTAAACACCAAGCAAAGCTTGCGGGACACGAAAATCCTCTCGCGGTGTCGCTTACGCGAGTCTGCAGTCAGAGCCGACTGAAGCGCAAAGATTCTCCAGCCCAGCAGCAGCAAAGAAATCCTAGGGCCGTCTCTAACTAATACAATTGTACATTGTTAATAATCTAAGTTATATAATAAGATTTGAATAATTATTGTTAGTCTCACAATAAGAGAAGATACAATAAATAACACAATAAGTAAAAAAAAAATAAACCGCGCAATAAATACCTCTAAAACAATAACCGCCAGGCAACCGTATACGCAACTTATGAAATATTGGAAAATTACCCCAAACAAAGCAGTCGATGGCAGCGCTTCTAGTCACTATCCGCCACGCCTAAGAATAACCAAGTAAGAAACTCTATAGATCGGCTTCTAGACTACCATCCAACACTTCATACCATTCCATAAGTCGCCTAGATTTCACCTACATCGAGCAAGAGTTAA
This sequence comes from Drosophila ercepeae, assembly GCA_018150545.1. Lineage (NCBI taxonomy): Eukaryota > Metazoa > Arthropoda > Insecta > Diptera > Drosophilidae > Drosophila > Drosophila ercepeae. Next base: position 394,728 of record JAECWL010000097.1, on the reverse strand, counting down.
GCACTCTAAGACAGCCTCACGCTGTCTCAGTACTACGATGAGGCTGAAAAAGTATACCCTACTTGCCAAGAAGGTCAACATATCATATGACAGAGTTTTTGCACAGGGATTTTGCGAAAAATTCATAGAAGACGCCCTTCAAGTATTCATTTCGGGATTGAGGCGTAATCTCACCAACATGCTGTTGGCTTGTTTGGCCTTGGCTACAAAGCTAGTGTCCAACCATGATAGATATGCCTTCGAGGCAAATTTATCAAAAAGCCAAAAAGTAAGTCAGCTCCAAAACCATTCCGACAAGACGAACCGATGGAATACAGAAGCGACATTTTTCATATTACCAGATTTTTAACCATTTGACGATTAGCCCGTCAAATCGGCCTCGACCTATTCAGACAAGCAGCTAAGGTAGATCTACTCTGCGGCTCCGACCATCTCCAAGTGTGGCACGGAAATCGATAAAATCCTACTCCATCCTGCCATTGATGTAAACTTCATACACGCGAATGGGAAAGACCCTCCACCCACAGTAAGAGTCGCCTTCCATAAAGTCCTCCCCAACCGAAAAAAGGCGTTTGCCAGTCCCAATCAAGGGCAGCCATACAACACGACAGTTGTCGCCACAATAAGGACCACAAACGAGGAACCAATATACGCCAAACTGTACCCGACCCAATATGAGCAGCGAATTTCGTCAGTAAAGAAATCTCGGAAAAATCAGTCTCGCCCTACATATCGTCTAGTATATATCACCAAATTTTACTGGGGGAACGAGAACGCGAGAAGACCTCATTTTCAGTAAATAGAGAAAAGTATGAGTTTCGAAGGTTACCCTTTGGCCTGACAGCATTTTTCAAACGATCATTGATGACGTCTTAAGAGAAAATATTGCAAATTCTGCTATTTATATGTCGAAAACACAATTTTCTCGGAAGACGAGCAGGCACATATCAAGCACGTAGATGGGTACTAAAAACCATCTGCCAAACAAACATGAAAATTTCCACAGAAAAGTCGCACTTCTTAAAAAAAAAGCGTCAACTTCTTAGGATTCATCGTCACAAATGGTGGGATTCGCACGCATATTTGCAAAATTCGTGGAATAATTAAAATTCACATAGTAGTGAGCAAGGACAAAGTGCAAAAAGACTAAAGACTATTGACTTAAAAATAAATTTCACTTTTGCAATTTGTCTTACCGGGCATTCACATGCCGGCTGGTGCAAACAAAATATCTGTTTGCCTATAAGCTCTTATTAAGCTTTATCCAAGGTCAAGTCTCGGCTAGGATCTTAGCAACCTGTCTCCTGATTTCCATTGCATACTTTCAAGTGTTCGATGAAATCTGGATTAATCCGAAAAACATACAAAGCGGACTTCGCTAGGACCGAAGAAGCCGGAGAAGTTAGGCCAACCGTAAATGTAGGACATATAAGCGACATTACCCAGGATAGCGAAAGCATGGCGGCGGCAAGGGAATCTGGACGTGGCTCTGCACAAAGGTCCCTGGGCCCTTTAGACATGACAACTGCCAGCAACCAAACCACTGCGCCCACCTTGGAGTCTGCGCAGCGCTTCCAAAAGATCAAGCGTATGATGGATCAAGGTACCTCTGCTAAATTAGTAAGGAAAAAAGCGCATTTAGACGAAAACTCGGTAAATCAATATAGCTACAGTGGAAACAATAATAAATTTCATCTACTCGCCGAACTCACCATGGAAATGGCAAAGCTGCTCCTTAACCACCCGTCGTTATGGAAGGCAATATACTAATGCAAAGCATCAGGAAGATCACTGATGCAGATAAGGTTGAGTTTCTGGCCTCCATGGGTGGGGTTATGCGACTTTACGCGACCGACGCCAACACCTTCCGCTCTGTTGTCAAGTGACTTGATGACGAGCACTACGAATACCACTGCTACCAATTGAGGGAAGAACGGCCATTCAGGGTATGCATTAGAGGCCTTCACCATAGTCATTCATAGTCACATCAATGAAGAGCCGGCCAAGCTTGGCCATAAGATGTTAGGCGCACACACGCCCCAGCGCCGCAGCGAACCAGGCTGCCCCGAAGCGAGACCGATTAACATGTTCTTTGTTAACATTGCCACTGCGTCAAATAACAAGGACATATTAAATGTCAAGACACTGTGCCACATGAGGGTTGCAGTCGAACCTCTCCGGAAACGAACATCTGTTGTGCAGTGTCATCGATGCCAGCAATTTGGCCACTCGGCCAAATACTGCCGAAAAGCCCACGTTCGCGTAAAATGTGCAGAAGAAAACCCCGCAAGTAGCTGCATTCGGTCTCGTAATGAACTATGTACGTGCTACAACTGTGGAGAACAGCACCCTATTAACTACTCAAAATGTGCCAAGATCCAGGCATTCCTAGAACGCTCCAGGCCCAAGCGCGGCATGGGTGCTAGAAGATCAGTCAACGAGCGTTCGGTGCCGAAACTTGCCCCCATCGCCAAGGTGGCCATCACGAGGGGTAGTGTCTCTTACGCGGACATAACAAGAGGCAGAACCACGAAGCATAACCAGAATCAGGCATAACAGCGTAATGAAGCCGCACTTGATCAAGAAGTCGCCGCGATCCAGCTCTGCAGCCAATGGCAAGCTGCAACACAACCGATGAAATTCTGAAAACGCTCAACCATAGCATCAATGCTCTACGCTCTATCCAAGAGAAACAGATGGACCTATTGTTGATGTTGCTGAAGCAACAGCAGGAACAGACACAGCAGCTGGGTCAAATTCTAAAGTTGCTCTCTGCTCGTCAAGTGCAGCGCGCCTCAAAATAATGCCGCTGCGCATTTTAGTGTGGAACGCCAATGGTGTGTCCACGAAGCTGCCCGAACTTGAATGCTGCTTAGCGGGACTCACTGCCGAGGGACAGACGCGCCTAAGCTGTACGGCTTCGATGCCTATCCCGCAAACGACCCAAGAGATGGCAACGCAAAAGGAGGATCAGCTATCCAGGTTAAGTCCACCATAGTCCACTTCCCGCTAACCCCAATTACTGCCGACAAGGTGCAACTTGCGTCTGCAGCCATACAAACAGTACTCGGCACCATTAACTTTAGAGCAGTCTACTGCCCACCGAGATTTGCATGGACTGCGGAGGAGTTTACCGACATCCTGGACCATAATTTTCCGAGGTATATTGTGGCGGGTGACTGGAACGCGTCCCACTGGATCTGGGGTGCAGGAAGGTGTAACCAACGAGGTGGTGCGCTAGCGAATCTTGGCCTGAGCACTGATGTGAACTGTCTTGCCACAGGTGGCCCCACACGGTACCCGCCTGGTAGCCGGAGCTCTTCTGGCATCATCGACTTTGCATCCTGGGTATCCACGTTAATATACGGTCTGTCGCTGAGCTCAGCTCCGACCACCTAGCGCTAATAATCACGCTGGACGCAGCCTCTATGGCATACCCGACGTCGGAGAGGCTGATAACCAAGCGAAGCAACTTTGAACTCTTCAAAGGACACATGGAAGATATCTGCACCTCGATATTGAGATCAACTCTGGTGATTATTGGAAGACGCCGTTAAATTGTTCACCAGCAAAGGGAAGACAGTAGCAAAAATGGCAGCATACACTCCGCCCCGGAAGCTCGCAGCATCAAGTATCCCAATCACCAACGCGATCCAGCTTCTAATCCGTGAAAAGAGACGCCTACGTACAAGGTGGATAAGATCTCGACACCCCCAGGACAAAACAGCGTGGAATAGAGCATAGAGCGAACTTCAACTTGTACTGGCAGGACATAAAGCTGGATGGTTCAATGCGAGAATGTCGAACACTGGAACTGATAATGACGCGACGCACTCACTTTGGAAGGCCACACGCGCCGTCAAAGGGGGTGCACCATGAAGGTACCGCTTCTAGACAGCAACGGGACATGGTGTCGGACGGACTTGCCGCAAGCCTAGGTAGTCGAGCTACATAACTTCGTTGCAAAGGCCCTCTTTAAGGCTTATGCCAAATTGAGTGCTATCTTATTTAGAGATGTAAGGAAATTCGAGACGATTGATGAGTTATTTATGACCAATTTGATAGTTGTATGAAAATTGATAACAAAAAAGGTTAACGTGTAAGCTTTCTACGCTTGGTATTTTGAGACGTTTGAGAGCGTTTTGTTAGCTCAAAACTTCCATATTAAGAATGATACAGCTGAATGGCACTTGTGCGTTTCCCTTGGGGGACAGTAGTCTCTGGGTTGTAGTGTGGTAGTGGGTCGTTGGCTTTCATTCTCACTCATCTACCCCGTTTATTGTATCCACGTACAAACGGAAACTCCACCGGTAACTTGAACTTGTTACTCGTATCGGAAAAATGGTCTGTCCCACAGGATAAATTTTTGTGTCAGCTACACCGAGGGTGATGGCCTTTAAGCTATCGCCTGACCCAGTCATCGTTGCTTGGATAGACTGGTTTATTTTCGTGATCCCGACGCCCTTTTTAATTTTTTATTGTTTTTTTTTTATTTTGTTCTAACGAGTTTCAGAGAAGGGAAGGTCTGCCCGGGTGGACATCCCTGCCGCCCGGTAAGACTTAATAGAAAAAGGGTCACTACATCCACTGAGTCCTCCAATTGTTTGCTGGGCTACATTGTGATACGGGCCCGCAGTCAAGTAGACTCTCGGTATGGGTTGAATGACACCCTAGCTCTACCCACTGTGCTGATAGGAAAGAGTGTACGCAATGTGTGAGAGCTGAGAAGTGTGTGAGGTATGATATGCCTTGCGGTCATTTTGCGGTCATATGTATCCCGAAATCAATTACAGTCATAGCGAGAAGCGAAGCGATGCGATTATAAATTTTAATATTTGTTTTTAGTTGTGATTTTACAGAGATTGAAACTAACATTGGACAACAGATTTAAATCAATGATACTGAATTTCAAATTTTTAACAAATTTTTAAACCCATCTAAATAAAATAATTATTACCTCTCTAACGAATTTGGCGATTTTCGCGTGACAAAAACGTTTTAATTTAATGTCAAGTTGTTCTAATTAATTCTTCGTCAAAAACTTTTCTAAAAAATTTTGATTCAACGGACTACATCGTTTATTTTAATTTTCGCTAGTTCTGCTGCCACAAAACAAAATAAAAATAAAAAAAAATTACTCCAATCTACTCTTCAAAGAAATAAACATTTAGCAGCGCAACTCTTACCTCACATGTTGGTCACGTGACAATTCCTCTCATATGAAATGCGCTGCAGTTGGTCATTATGGCCAACTTGTTGATCTACTGGAAACAGCCGTTGGTTTGGCCTGGTTTTGTCATCCATGTCGAGAGAATGAAGGAGAAACGCGGACATTCAGGGAGAAACCTTGGTATCTCTAATACACGGAAAAGATGATAATGTAAAATTAACGTGGGTTATCCGCGTTTAAAACTCAGCGCCATGTCACCAGAGAGCATAAGGGCGCAATAATTGATCTCTCGGTTCTCATCAACGGGGCGATCGAGCTTCAAGAAGACATCGCTAAAAAGAACCGTTCCACGACCGTTTCTACCCAAACCGAGCCCCAAAAGCCTAGCAAGAAGGCTACACCCAAAGAGTAAGTGCCAAAGGTGCAGGTGCCCAAAGTTCAGGTCCCCAAAGCACAGCCACCCAAGCTGGGCAACTACTCGTCTGGTATAATAGAAGGAAACCCAGTGAAAATACGTCCAAGTCGAGCAGCTATGTACCTGTCGCCAAGAATGCTAGCACGGGTGGCGAGTGGAACAAGGTTAAGCCAAAGCGCTTGAGAAAAAAAACAGAGGCACTTATACTGAAAAAGACGGGAGAGGTCTCTTATGCGGAAATGCTACGCAAACTAAAAACGGAACGGAACCTCTGCTAATTTGGCAAACATGTTCGCAAAATCGGCAGAACCCAGCAAGGGGAACTTTTGCTGGAAGCCTCTGACAGCGTCCCCAAGACCGAGCTGATCTAGACCGAGCTGAAAGCAACGCTTAAGGAGATGGCTTCGGTACGTACGGGTGCACCAAGAATGGCACTATCCTTCAGTGGATTGAAAGGATCATACCTGAAAGGCGTGCTCGGTGTTGCGGTCTATGGGCCTTACGCTCATTAGATGCTTCAGGACTGTATCCGAAGATGCAGCACTAACACTGACATGCTTGCCGCCAATTGACCTTGAGAGCAAGGCATTTGTCTGATTCGAAGGTGCTACCTGCGGTGGAGGCTCACGAGCGACTGATGGGAGAGTGGCAGAGCAAATGGCAAATATCGCAACGGGAAAGGTGGTCCAGCTCATCCCCGAATTAGCGATATGAGCAGGCTGCCTCATGGACCATAGTTGCTTTCGGGCCTACCTACTTCGGTTCAGCCACGTAGAGTCAGCTCAATGCCTCTACTGCCCCGAAGCGGAGGAAACAGCAGAGCATGTACTCATGCACTGCTCCAGGTTCACGGAGGAGAGGGTGCAGCGATTCTTGGGAGCTGGGATATGGGAACATCACAGACATAAAACAAGTCCGAGCCGACGAAATGGCCAACAGAGCTGAAAGCTAATGCAGACGACGTGTTCCTGTGTGGTGGCGGGAGAAGAATACTACCTCAGTGGTTGAATGACGTACGCCTCTTGGCCAATTAATGAGGAAGGGAGTGCGACTTGGCTTCACATCCTGCTCACCGAAGTCACAACTTGACTGGCAGTCCCGGTGAGCGCGCATAGGACTGAAGAGCATACGGAGGTTTTTGTTTTAGTAGGTAGGCATAACTCTACTTGGAGGGTTATGAATCGTGCATGCCTCCTACGGACGGTTTGTGGTATCTTTAGAAGATTTTAATTTTCCTACCGTAACGCGTTACAAAAAAAACGTTGATGCCGAGATAGAATCAGCAGCAAATACCCTGAAGAGTGCACGCTCATAGATCGCTAATCGTAAAGCAAAGATTTAAAAATGAAGAAGATAAAAATGCACAATTTCACTATATATATAGATGTAAAGTGGAGTAGGTGGACAGCGACGGTAGCACAACACAGGTTGGCAGACCTTTCAACGTTGATCAGCAGTCGTGGTTTGGTAGTCGTCGTTAAGCGGTCGTCGTGGAGGAGTCGTAGAGTTGCAGAGTTGTCGAGTTGTAAACCTTTGTGTTATATACTTTATTAGTAAACCGGAAGGTTAAACTTTCCTTACATTTGGGGGCTCGTCCTAACTAAGCAATCGTCTGTAGTTTCGATGCTGGAAAGGTGTTTAAAGTTGGCTGAATGCAAAAAAAGTTTTTATCAAGGTTAAAGTCGCCGGTACAAGCAGTGGTGGTGGAGCAGTGGTGCAAGCGAGACGGTTGTATAACACCCGAGCAGAATCGAAAAGCGGCAAAATGAGTATACGAGAAAGCCAAAAAGCAACAGCCAGAATGGACGAAGAGGAACAAAGTGTACGTGAGAGTACAGAAAATACTTCGCAAAATAATGAAATGTTGTCGTTGAAAATTCAAGCTGATGAAATAAAGCATAATTGCCCGAAATTTTTTTTTTTTTTTTTTAATTTTATTTTATTTGCTGGATCTTCTCTTCTTAATAGAGACTAACAACAAGTTTTAAAATCTTAGACTAATATTATAACTAAAATCCATTTTTTAGCGATGGGTTTAGTTTTAAGCACGGCTCTAATTATATCGGATCTGAGCGAGTGGATGATCGGCACGTTGAAGTCTACTCCAACTGGAAGTTCTGGTTAGCGAGCGTGCAAGAGGATTTGGATGAGATGTTAATTTAGCTTGGTGTTTTGCTTTTTGATGAAGAATTTCGTCAGAAACGGTGTTGATATTTAAGTCTCGCTGAATGTTTTTGTTCTTTATATACCAAGGAGCACCAGTGATGATTCTAAGTGTCTTAGATTGAACTCTTTGAATTACTTCGATGTTACTACGACTGGCATTTCCCCAGAGTTCAGAGCCGTATTTCCATATTGGCTTGATCACGGTGTTATAGATGAGTATTTTGTATTCAAGGCAAAGAGGGGATTGAGAGTTGATTAGCCAGTGGAGCTTGTTGGTCTTCAACTTTAGTTGAGTTTTTTTGGCTGCTATGTGTGAGCGCCAGGTGAGTCTCCTGTCAAGATGGATACCCAAGTATGTGACGGTGTTTGACTGGGGGATTCGTGCTCCGTTTAGAGTAAGCTGGGGACACGTACTCTGTTCAGTGTGAATGTTACGTGTTTACATTTACTTTCATTTACTTTAATTCTCCAGTTAGCTAACCATTTTTCAAGAGATTCCAAATGATTTTGTAGAATAACAGTTGCTCTAAGGGGACATTTACTCCGGCTAAGAATGGCAGTGTCATCTGCAAAAGTTGATGTGGTAAGTTGAATGTTTGTCGGAATGTCCGATGTGTATAGTGTATATAGAATGGGACCGAGAACGCTTCCTTGAGGGACTCCAGCTTTGATTTCACGCTCAGCAGATGTTGAGGCGCTGCATCTTACGGAGAATAATCTTTTATGTAGATAGGATTCGAGGAATTTGTTCATATTATTGGGGAGTAATGTTTTGATCTTGTACATGAGTCCATCGAGCCACACCCTGTCAAACGCTTGGGCAATATCAAGAAATAAAGCAGAGCAGTATTCTCGTTGTTCAAACGCAGAGCGTATTTCCGTGGTGATACGGTTTACCTGTTCTATTGTACCATGTTTTTCTCGGAACCCAAATTGATGCATTGGGATTATGTTATTTATACTAAGATGGGGACTGATGTGCGATAAGATGAGTTTTTCGAATAGTTTTGATAAGCAGGACAGAAGACTTATTGGTCTATATGAAGATGCTTGTGTTTTGTCTTTACCAGGTTTTGGAATCATAACTATAGTTGACTTTTTCCATCTTTGAGGAAAATAACCAAGTGGTCCGAGGACAAGTCGGCTATTGCTTCTATCCGCATTAGTTGTTTTGGTATGTTTCGGGTTATAGCAAAGTCTATAAGATCCGGTTTTTTGTTTGGATCAGCTGGCCAATATGTAGGCCTACCCGGAGATATGAAGTCAAGTTTATTCGATCTTGTGATTAAAGCTTTGTATAATTGCCTTCCTTTTGGGTTTGTAAGACGGGAGCCCCAGTGCGTGTGTTTGGCATTATAATCGCCTGCTGATATGAATTGGGCACCTAGTTGGTTGAAATATTCCATGAAGTCTTCTTCCGAAATAGAAAACCGTGGTGGGCAGTATATTGAGGCAATACTAAGACTGCCGAAAGACACATTAATACTTATTGACGTAGCTTGCAAGTAATTGGTTGCGAATGGTTGCAATTGATGGTGCTTGATGCGTCTCTTGATAAGGATGCCTGTTCCCCCATGAGCTTTGTCGTCTGGATGATTCGTTGATTAAAAAGTGTAGTCACTAAGAAAGAAGTTATTTTTATTTGTGAGATGGATTTCGGAGATTAACATTATATCAATGTTGTGTTCCTTTAGAAATTGAATAAGTTCGTTTTTGTGCTGTGAAATGCCGTTAGCATTCCAGAAACATATCTTTAAAATAGCCATTTATGGTTTGGAGTGTTGGGATGCAAGCATTTCCATAGGTATGTTTTGATTTCGCATTAGGTCTTGCATTGTAGATTGCATAAACTGCATAAATTCCATCATGCTTCTATGAAGTGAACTAATTAGTGATTCAATTCCAGTTGATGGCTGTTCTAAGATGTGGTGTTTCTCTGATGTTGATTGGGCAGTTGGTGTTAGGGAGATTGCCGACTTAGAAGCTGGCTTTACTATGCCTGTCAAGGCATTTGCAAATGATACTCCTGGAATTGTGCATACAGGTTCAAAGGAGGACTTAGTTGCTTTTGTGAAAAAGACTCCCGGTGTTGATTGAGATGGAGTTACAGAGTTCTGTTTGGGGAATGGTTCTTTAGAAACGCGACTTTTGAGGTCTTTGTAGACTGGACACACTCTAAAGTTTGCTGTGTGGTTTCCACCACAGTTGCCGCATTTCCTTAGATTAGGGTCGTTTTTATTATTTGGACAGATGCCAGAGTCGTGCAAGTCTCCGCAACCTACGCACACTGGGCGTAGTGTACAGTAGGTTCTAGAGTGTCCATACTCCTGGCAATTCGTGCATTGTACAGGAGCATTAAGCTTATGTGGCTCCTCCACTGTTATTCTGTGGTGGAGTAGATACTGGAGTTTATAGATTGGATGGACGGAATTTTTGATTTTGGGTTTGTTTTCGTGGCTTAATTCCACCTTGAAAAGAGGCTGTGGTATCTTAGCTCTATTTATAATGTTGATAGCCGATTTCACCTCAAATCCTTTCTCTTGTAAAGCAGAGATGATTTCTGCAGTTGACACAGTTGGTTCGATGCCTTTGATTACCACTTGAAGACCCTTACTGCTCTTTAATTGGTAGGTATTGTAATTTTTCTTTGTTGCTCTTAGGTCATTCTTAACGGTGCAGTTATTTTCATTGTTAACTTGAAGCTTGACTTCGCGTATATTGCCCTTATTTATATGGGTCACATAAAAGTTGTTGGTGCCTATTACCTCCGTAAGTCGTTCGACGATCGAAAAACAATTTGAGTCTCTTATGTAGATGGGAGGGGGTTTTGGCTTTGCAGGTTCTGTGGCCACTTCTTCGGTTTCATCTTCAAGGTGTTCGCCTAAAATTTTGAATCTATTATCGTTTGAAATGTTTTCTTTATTAGATGATTTTGATTCGGAGGTTTTATTTAGCTTTGGATTATTGCCCAACTTTTTATTGTGTGGGTTTAATTGCGCTTGGTAACTTGTATGTAACGATCCATTCCGGTCTGTATAGTTGGACGTGAGTTTAAAGTTGAGGTAGGTTGTTTGGGTGATTGACTCGGAAACTGCTGACTTTGCAGTCTTGGCCGGTCGGGCATAGCAGCAGTGGTCATTGACGTTGCCGTTGATGTTGTTGTTGCAGTCACTGTGGACTGAGACAGGGAGAACGAAGGTTGCGTAGTTGTTTTTGATGTTGTTGGCAAAGAGAATGCCGCGCATTCTACACTCCAACTTTCTTTTGAGCCCAGGGGAGCGGGAGAGATAGATTGATCGCTTGCATTGTTTGTTGTTGCTGTTGGGGAAATTATTGATAGGTAGGCATTATTGCGAGCCACTGAGAGACGACGCTCGTCTTGCTCTCTTTTCCGTTGCATTCTGATTTCGTCTTGAATATTTTTGTTGTTGGCACTTTTACCGATTGCTTTTGCATTATTATACATTGGCATTGTTGATTTTATGTTTTTCTTAGATTACTTAATAGAAGTAACACAAGGTTTTGTGTGCTTGCACATAGCACACAGTAGCGTCTTTTCGCTTGGTGGTGGTACCACTTTATATGTTTTTATGTAGAGTTTTACACTGTTGAGATTGTTAAATTCACGGAGCACAATTGTGAGACGTCTGCACTCGCGTAATTTCCGAACAAATATGAACAGTGATTGAACAGTGATTGATGGGAATTCAAGATCATCAAGATTCGATAGAGAGAATTAACCTCTTCAGATCGAAGTCGGAGTCCATAGAGATTATGACTCTTCCTCCCCTTCGTAGTGGTCGGTCCCGTCTGTAAGTGGTGTACCTGTCTGGGAAAATTTCGGAGCTAAAAATCTCCGGCTTTAACCAGGTCTCTGTGAAGACTACAATTTGGGATGCAATAGATGAACTATCAGAATACAGTTTAGGGAGCTTTCTCTGAAGCCCCCTAGTAATTTGATAGGTAAGGGTGATAGATGTTGTTAGTTTTTTGAGGATGAAGGTTTGGGTACGGAAGACGAAGACGGTACAGGGTTTTTAGGCTTTGGTAGTTTAACCCCCACAGGCTTATTAACTTTTTTTTTAACTGTACACGGCTGATGTTCTTGTACGAATATGTTCTACGGCCAAAAGCTGGGCGAACAGATCGTATCGAACATCGGCAAAGGTACACGTATCTTAAAAGATGACGTAAGCCTCGAGTAAGTATATTTAAATATCCTAATGTCCTCCACTCTAACAACGTCCTCAGATTTGGCTTGGATATAAGCCGAGATATCAATTTGTGAGGTGTCAGGGGCCAGCCGTGAAATAAATATGTGTTTAGAGGGGAGAATCACCTCTTTGGTGTTACGGTTGGTAAGACCGCGACATCAGTCCGTACGGGGGGTCCGGACAGTGGTTTACCCTTAGCAGTGGATTTAAGGAGGGGCGACTCTACTCGTGCCCGAGGAATTACCTGAAGTGATACCCTGGATGGTAATTCAGACAAGTTATGCTCGATTATGAAGTCAAATTCAGAAACCGCATTTGTGTTTGCAACTCATGCTCTTGGGGTGTTAAGAGTTATGAGCGGCTGCATGGTCGTCGGCTGATGAGGCTGAATAGCGATATCAGTGCATACGGAGTCCCTAATAGCGGTTTTTTAACGCTTTGGAGATTCGTTTAGTAGCTGTAGGCTGCTAAATTGGGAATCTAGCGCCGAGAGTTGGTCGTTGATTTTACGGAAACCACCGATCAACTCTTTGAAACCGTTTGTAGTTTGCCGCATGAACGTTCGCATTTCTTTTTGAACCGAACGACATCCACTGCAGAAAAAATGGAAACCAGCGTTTCTAGAGATTGCATCCGAAACTGAGGCGGTGAAACCGGCACATTTCGTATGTACTACGATTTCACACAGCCAACAGGGGATGGGACGCGGAAATCGGCTTATAGCACGATTTTATAGCGAAGATGCTATAAAATTCCATTATACAAATTTTTTTTTTTGATAAAAGCTAGAAATTTAAAATATATGAAAAATATATTGACAACAAATAATTAAGTTTAGACAAACTAGTAGCCTTAAACCACTGTACTTGCTTAATAAGAGTGCGATGAAAGGGAGAGGTAATGGAAAAGAAGAGCGCAAACTAGGAGAGAGACTTATTGCAAAAGTAGAAATTGCAGTTAATGTAAGAAAAGGGAATAGAAATAAATAGGGCACAGTACCTTACATGGGTAAATAATAAAATAATTTAAACACACCAAATACGGTACCGCGCAGACGCGAGTGCGAATGGAATCGTTTTAAGTATTAGATTTATATAATTAATTTCTTAACAAACGCTGGTTTGTCTTTTGCAAGAAAATAATAACAAAATCGAATGATCGCAAGAAAAAAAACACGTCCGTTCGCTATTTCTTTTGAACTAAGAGATATCCTCTTCTGGAATACTCTTTTAATTATTAAGCAAAAAGCTCGTTTATATTTGTATCACTGAGGATTCTTATTGTCAGTTTATAAACATAAATTTCAGTCTAAAGAGCTACAGTCTAAAGCTACACATGAATTAACGTAGACACACCAAAATATAAAAAAAAAATGGTTATAAACTAAAACTATAACCATCCATAAAAATTTGAGGAGCTATAAATTTTTTGTGATAAATAAAATTACATAAATTTTATTCTACATCTCGAAGATTTCGTAATTCTGACCTTCAAAAACTTAATAGCTTAAAACTTTATTTTTTTTTATTTTTTTTTTAACTTTGCTGTATTTATTGGATCTTCTCAGGAATTATGAGACTAAAAATAAGTTTTCAAATCTTAATTTCAAGCGATTTTCAAGTCTTTTTAACTGCGGTCTGAAAAAAAAGACCTAATGATCAGGTTTTTGATGGGTTATTTCATCTTTGACGTTTTTGATAAGGTATCTTTGTATATTTTCGTTTCGGATATACCAGGGTGCTCCAGTGATTGTTCTCAGTATCATTGATTGGGCCCTTTGCATGATATCGATGTTACTACTGCTGGCACATCCCCAAAGTTGGGAGCCGTACGTCCAAATTGGTTTTAGTACGGAGTTGCAGAGTAGGACCCCGTAGTCCAGACAGAGGGGTGACCGAGAGTTGATAAGCCAGTGGAGACTGCTAGCATAAAGCTTAAGGTGTGTTCTTTTGGCTTCGATGTGCTTGCGCCAAGTGAGACGTCGGACGAGGTGCACTCCGAGATACGTCACTTCATTTGCGTTCGGCATTATGGTGGTGTTTAAAGTAATTAAAGGACAGTCTTGCCGATTGAGTGTAAATGTTACATGCTCACTTTTTTGTTCGTTTATTTTGATTCGCCAGTCAGATAGCCACTTCTCCACGGCCACTAAGAGAGAAGAGAGTTGGATTGTGTCTTGTACCGGGCATTTTGATCGACTTAAAATTGCTGTCATCGGCAAACGTAGAAGTTGTTAGTAGTCTGCTTGTGGGTATGTCTTCTGTATAAAGGACGTACAGCATTGGAAAGGAAGTAAGCTACCGTGGGGAACTCCAGCGTTTAAAGCGTGACCGTCGGGCATGTCAGAGTTGCATCTTACAGCAAAGGTTCTGTTGTAGAGCTATGACTTCAGGAGTTTGTGATCATCAGACATTTTTCAAATAGTTTTGAGAGACAAGACAACAGGCTTATAGGCCTGTACGGTGAGGTAACTGAGTGGTCCTTGCCTGCCCTTGGTACCCTTACTATGACCGATTTTTTCTATCTCTCTGGATAGTACCCGAGTTTTGTGATAGCGTTAAAAAGCAAGGAAATACAGCACAGTATGGAAGCTCGATAATCATCTTTGGAGTTATTAGATCACATCCTGGGAATTTTTTTGGATTTAATTTATCCTTGATGATTTTAGATATTTCAATCGCTTGAAAGTCGATTGGCTCATGTGGGGCTTGGTTGTCGCCTGTTACCGTGGGTAATAAAAACGAGCTTGTAGCAGGCTGCAGGTGGAACACACGTTGAAGATGCGTTGAAAATGTGGTAGCTCTTTCTTTATCGCTGCGGGCCCAACCACCAGTGATATTCCTTAATGGTGATATCGATTCTATCGGTGTGAGGCATTTTTGAATCTTTGCTTTACGATTGGCGATCTATGAGCTTGCCACTCCCGTCGCATACGTCGTTTGTCAAGAACGAGCCGTGCGACACTCTCCAGGGGTTTGCTGCTGATTCTATATCGGCAACAAAGTTTAGCCTTTGGTTCAGCTCAATGTGTGAACCTTTGTATTTTCTGCAATTGACCCAGTTTGTTCTCTTTGATGTTAATCTGTTAGCGTGCATTGTAGTCTCAGGGCGTTGGCGACGGTTGAGATTTGAGAGAAGTGGCGAGTGGTCAGATGATAGATCCGGTAGAGATTCGGCACTGATGAGGTTTCGAGGGATATTTTTAGTTATAGCGAAGTCGATCAAGTCAGGAATTTGGTTCGGGTCGGTAGGCCAGTATGATGGTCTGCCTGAAGCGACGTAGTGAAACTTTCTGTTTACCTTTATGATGGCGTTATACAACTGTTTTCCTTTAGGGGTGACGAGGCGTGATCCCCAGTGGGTGTGTTTGGCATTGTAGTCACCTGCAGCAATGAAGTGGTCCCCTAGGGTATTGAAGGAAATGGTCCAGAAATGGTTGTTCGGAAACATTGAAACGGGGGGGACAATATACCGCTGCAAGCGTAAGATTGCCGCTTCCTAGATGTACATTTATGGATGTGGCCTGCTAGTAGTTTTTTCCAAACTAAAGACAGTTTTCGCTTTGTAGTAGTAGTTTTTTTTTTGGTTAAGTATTGTGTAAGTCTTAAATTACTCTTCAGTTTTTTACTGGACCTTGGTTTCGTGGATGCCGCCCTTTTTTGGGGTATTATGTGGAAATCGTCTTTTCCAGCAAGTTTAATTATGTTTTTAACTAGATTGTTCGAGCTTTTCTCTCGGATATATATACACGGTGTGTCCCAAAAATAACCGAACATTATATTTAAATCATACAACATACAGCGCCATCTATTGAAAATTTGCAACATTAAAAAGATACATTCATCATTTTTCAAACGCACCTTCAACTTCATGTAAGTTGGATGACAGATGTAAAAGTGACAGCCATTTCAATAAAACCAAAAGTGTGCTAATGGTTCAAAAATAAAATGGAACAAAGAGCAAATATAAAATTTTGTGTCAAACTTTAAAAAATTTGCTGAGACATACGAATTAATAAAAAAAGTTTATTGTGATTATTGTATGAGTCATACGCAAGTTTATATGTGGTTTACACGATTTAAAATGGTCGTGAGGATTTAAATGACGACCCCAGAGCAGGACGACCAGAAACTAGTAAGTAATCGTGATGAACTGGTGGAAAAAGTCTGTGAAATCATTCGTATCGATGCAAATTTTACTATGAGAATGTTAGCTGAGGAATTGAAAACGAGTAAAAACACTATTTGGAAAATTTTAACTGAAGATTTCGGGAAAAGAAAGGTCTGTGCGCGATTTGTTCCACATGAATTAAATGACGACCAAAAAATCGCTGGCGTGGATCATTGCAAAGACATTATTGAAACCGCTGAAAACGATCCAGACTTCCTTGATTCCATCATAACTGGTGATGAGACATGGTGCTTTAAATATGACCCTGAAACTAAGCGTCAATCTGCTGAATGGAAGTCCAAAGGCTAGCCAAAACCAAAAAAATTGCGTTTTCAGAAGTCTCGAATCAAGACAATGTTGATTACTTTTTATGATTCGAAGGGTATTGTCCACAAGGAATTTATTCCAGAAGGTCAAACTGTTAATGAAGAATACTATTTAGACGTTTTACATCGTTTGTGGAAAAGAATCGGTCGTGTTAGACCAGAATATCGAGCAGGAAAACAGCTGTTTTTATTGCACGATAATGCACCACCTCACAAGACCAAAAAAGTGAACGAATTTTTAATGAAAAAAGGGATTTCTTTTATCGACCATCCTCCGTATTCCCCTGATTTATTACCATGTGACTATTTTTTATTTCCAAAACTGAAAACCAAGATGAAGGGAGCATTTTATGATGATATTCCAGCCATTCAAGCAGCCGTAACCGAGGTACTGAAGAACATTTCTATAAATGACATAAAAAAATCTTTGCATGCGCATAGACTTAACTTTAATTAAGCAAGTCCTTCTTTGATGTCCTGAATGAGTCGACCATGAAATGCCACGATGAATCTGGTGAATTTGATATTCCAAACGGAACGTTACGGAAATCAAACTATTCAGATGGTGTCACAAATAATGTATAGATATATGTATAGATATATATAATGCTTAACGTGCTCTCTGAAAGTCAGCTTTACGAAAGAAGCCAGTTTTATGGCCTCCATGGCAAGACTGAAGATTGCTAAGGGTAAGGGTTTCAATGGACACCTCAAGCGTTGGGTGGTAAGGATCTTCTGGGGTTAAAAGTGGCATGGCTCTGGAAAGGGTTATTATATAATGCTTAACGTGCTCTCTGAAAGTCAGCTTTACGAAAGAAGCCAGTTTTATGGCCTCCATGGCAAGACTGAAGATTGCTAAGGGTAAGGGTTTCAATGGACACCTCAAGCGTTGGGTGGTAAGGATCTTCTGGCGTTAAAAGTGGCATGGCTCTGGAAAGGGTTATTCCATCTGGATCAGAAACGAAACATAGATCTAGAAGCCGACCTAAAGAATTCCTTACGTGGTTTATTTCACTGAGGGATATGCCAAACATACCCTCAGTAAAATCATGGAGTGTTGAAAGTGATAAAGATGGGTAATTCTTGAGGTTTGACCAGATAAGTTCAGGAAACTTGAAGTCTCTTAGAGTCACTCGCAGGTACCTGTCGGACATGCGATTGAATGGCAGATAAATGGTGCCAGTATGGAGGCGGTTCTGAAAAAGGTGATAAGTATGATCGTGTGATGAACAGTGATTGAAGTGACATAGTAGGTGAGGGCTTTGGCTTCTTTTTGTCCCCTTCGTCAGTGCTGACGGGTAGATCCATATCAATATCTGCCAGTATTCCAAATCTGTTGGACTCCTGGGTCTCAGTTCGCTGACTTAGAGTGTGCCGATTGATTTTTATTTTAATTCCTGCCGCAGAATTTTTTTGTGGGCTCTATTTTCTTTTAATTTGGATGTAGCGATCCAACCCAGTTTGCATTTTTTTTGGGCATTGTTGCTGATTCAGCAGAAGCGAGCGTTGCAGTACTTGCAGTATTTGTTGTTGTTGCGAGTGCAGTGGTTAATGAGGTCGAAGTTTAGGTTTCTGTGGGGGAGGTCAGGTTACTAGGTTGGCACATCGTTGGGATTGCCGGTGAGCAAGAACGAGCTCTCTCGTTCGTTGTTGGCTTAAGTTCATATGTCGGGTTGGGGTGACAGTGTCGATCGACGTTTACATTTATTTCGTGCACTTCCGCGGGTTGCTAAGCTGGTCGAATGTTGTCCTTCAAAACTTA
Source organism: Drosophila ercepeae (assembly GCA_018150545.1). Taxonomy (NCBI): domain Eukaryota; kingdom Metazoa; phylum Arthropoda; class Insecta; order Diptera; family Drosophilidae; genus Drosophila; species Drosophila ercepeae. Next base: position 376,505 of record JAECWL010000097.1, on the reverse strand, counting down.
AACTGTCCCTGGTTTGTCTGCATATTATCTATATTTGACAGCTCCTCACAAATAATTGTCTAACGTCGTTAAGTCGCAGCTCCGAGGCGTCCAAACGACCTTAGAATTTCGTCTGATAATGCGATCTCCAAATAAAGTGCGCAAAAGATCGAATGCTGTGTGACACGGAGCGCCGTCTTGTTTGAACCCAATGTTGTCCAAGTCTTCCTTTAAAGTTTCGGAAACAACCAATCAGAATTCATGGCGCGATAGCGGTCGGTATTAACCGCAGCGGCGGCTCTTGCCGTTAGTCTTTAAGGATGCATTGGCTTCATTAGAACGTGTATGTTTTTCGTCCCCTCGATTCGGCAATTTTGTTTTTTTAAATACGAGGGCGGGTCAATAAGTCCGTGACTTTTTGAATTTCCCGCCTCTTAATTGAAATGGTAACACTGCTCCCGTCAACAGTCATCTGTCAGTTGACTCTTGTCAAAAATTGAACAAGCTGCGACATTTAGTTTGTTTTTGACAGCCGTTAATATCAGACTACCGCGTTGACTGAGAAGAAAATGGAAAAAAGTGAATTTCGTTTATTTTTTATTATTATTTTTTGAGGAAAAAATCCATTACGCAAACCAAGGCCAAGCTTGATAAATGTTATGGAGACTCTGCACCATTCATTTCCATGGTAAAAAAGTGGTTTACTGAATTCCGATGTGGCCGTACAAGCACGGAAGATGCCGAACGTTCTGGACGCCCAGTTGAGGTTTCCACATCCGAAACAATTGAAAAAATTCACGATATGGTTTTAGCCGATCGGCGATTAAAAGTGAGAGAGATTGTGGAAGCCGTAGGCATTTCACATGGCTCAGTGGTTTCAATTTTGAATGATCATTTGGGTATGAGAAAGCTTTCCGCAAGATGGGTGCCGCGTTTGCTCACAATCGACCACAAATGCAACCGTGTGACAATTTCGCAGGAATGTTTAGCGTTGTTTAATCGCAATACGAACGAGTTTTTACGCCGTTTCGTAACCGTGGACGAAACGTGGATCCACCACAACACACCGGAGACCAAACAGCAGTCAAAACAGTGGGTTTCTCGGGGTGAATCGGCGCCAAAGAAGGCAAAGGTGGGTTTGTCAGCCAATAAAGTCATGGCGACTGTTTTTTGGGATGCACGCGGTATTATCCACATTGACTACCTTCAAAAAGGAAAAACAATCAATGGTGAATATTACAGCAACTTATTGGGTCGATTCGATGAGGCATTGAAAAAAAAGCGACCGCACTTGGCCAAGAAAAAAGTTCTTTTCCACCAAGAGAATGCACGGGTGCACACATGTGCAGTTTCCATGGCAAAATTCCATGAAATGGGCTACGGATTGCTCCCTCATCCGGCCTATTCATCCGATCTAGCCCCGTGTGACTATTTCTTGTTCCCAAACTTGAAGAAATGCCTCGGCGGAAAGAGATTTGCCTCCAATCACGAAGTCATCTCACAAACAAATGCCTATTTTGAAGACCTCGACAAATCATATTTTTTGGAAGGGATAAAAAAATTGGAGATACGTTGGGCTAAGTGCATAGAGCTCAAAGGAGACTACGTTGAAAAATAAAATAACTTTTTATCTAAAAACCTGTGTTTCATTCAAATAGTCACGGACTTTTTGACCCGCCCACGTATATTCGCCACACATTCTGCAACATTTCCAAGGTTTTCAAAATTAAGCTTCACTATTTTCACGCATTCCTTAAGCGTTTACAAAACCATTTTCGTTCAGCGGAAGGATAAAATTAACTTTCTGACATTAAAGTGTTGGAATAACCGCTAATTAAAAAAAGTTAGATTGCGGGCCCTGTACGTATATATGCCACGTTAAGGTTTTGCCTTTCAAATAAATCCTCTTTTGCCAGAAGTAAATTTTAGTCCACTTTGGAAAAACTTTTTCAAATTCCTACTTGGTTACCTAGTAGATTTGCAACTACATTTTCCGCCCATATTTTCACTATTGAAATCTGCCAATATGCCAAGAATTTTATGATGTGTTATCTATGTGTTTGTGTGGATGTGTATGTTTGACAGCCTAAATTTGTTAAGTACCTTTTTTTTTTTTTTTTTTATACCCTTGAAAAAGGGTATTATAATTTTGTCCAGAAATGTGTAACGCATTAAAGGAAGCATCTCCGACCCCACAAAGTATATATATTCTTGATCAGCATCAACAGCCGAGTCGATATAGCCATGTCCGTCTGTCCGTCTGTCCGTCTGTTTCTATGCAAAAAATAGACAGTAGTTTTAAAGCTAGCGTTTTGAAATTTTTACCAGATCATTATTTTTGTTGCACGCAGATCAAGTTTAAGAATCGGTCGGATCAGACCACTATATCATATAGCTGCCATACAAACGACCGATATGAAAACAAGTCTTTGTATGGGAAATTTTTTTGTTTTCCAAGCTATTGCAACTGAATTCAACATTTATTTATTTGTTATAGACATACATGATTTTTGAAAGTTTGTTCCGGATCGGATCACTATATCATATAGCTGCCATACAAACGACCGACATGAAAACAAGTCTTTGTATGGAAAACTTTTTTGTTTTCCAACCTATTGCAACCGAATTCAACATTTATTCATTTGATATAGCCATACACGATTTGTGAAAGTCCGGATCGGATCACTATATCATATAGCTGCCATACAAACGACCGATATGAAAACAAGTCTTTGTATGGAAAACTTTTTTGTTTTCAAGGGTATACCATCTTCGGCAAGCCGAAGATAACTTTTCTCACTTGTTTTTATATGATTCCCGTCGGAATTAGTTCAGAGCCTCCTGAATGCAACCAGACGAGGGAAATGGAGGATTATAATTTTGCTACATTAACACTTAACTAACTTACACTTAACTTACATTTAAGATTTTGGCGGGATTTAGAATCTTACTATATTATACGGGTAGGGAGATCAGAGGGTTGGATCTTCAGACGACGGATGCTGAGAGCATTTGCGAGATCACTTGCCAGAGAGTTTGGGTGTGATGCCAATTTCTCCGCGTATCGGCTGCTGTGGAGGTTGATCTGATCACCAATCAGAGTAATCCGGAGATCCCTTAGGATAGCGTGGTTGGAGACGTCCGGGAGCCCGGATGCAAGCCGAGCAGCACGTGTCTGGACAGTTTTCAGCCTGTCAAGCTGGTGCTTGGAGGCTGTATTCCACTTGGCTGCCCAGGCTTCAATGTCGTGCAGCCATTTTTGTACTGCATTCGAGGCCGTTTGCAGAGACATGTGAGACGCAAGCATGGCTGTGTCGTCGGCGTATGTAGCCAGTAGTAACTCAGCCGAGGGATCATTGGGGGACGGAACTGGCATATCTGCTGTGTATAGGGTGTACAAAAAGGGTCCGAGTACACTTCCTTGAGGAACTCCTGCGTTCATGGCCAGCATTCTCGATCGAGAGTCTCTCACTGCCACCTCGAAAGTCCGATCGGTGATGAAGGATCTCAGGATATTATAGTGGGGTCCTGGAAGAAGAGCCTTGAGTTTGTATTGTAGTCCCTCGTGCCATACCTTATCAAAAGCTTGCTTGACACCGAGGAGGACTGCCACCATGTAGAGCTTGGACTCAAGGGCGTGCGTTACGCGATTGACATCAGAATGCGTTCAAAGACCTTAGAAAAGGTTGGAAGTAGACTTATTGGGCGGTAGGAGTCTATCTGCGTTGGAGGTTTGCCGGGTTTGGGTATCATAACGATCCTCGCACGCTTCCATTGCTTAGGGAAGTGCCCTAATCTTAGCATAGCATTATAAATTTTTACTAATGCCATAACTCCTTTGTGAGTAAGGTATTTGGCTGCCCGGTTGTCAATACCATCGGGTCCAGGTGTCTTCTTCAGTTGGAGGCCCCCTAACTGCAGAGTGACTTCTTGCGGCGTGGTATGTTTTTTGGGAAGGGTTGGTTGAGTAGGCACATCCAAAAAGCTTGCGACTTCTTCTCGGTGGGAGTTGTCCGTCAAACAGAAGGGGGTGAAAGTGGAAAACAAATGCTCTGCAAATGCGTTCGCTTTGTCACAATCTGTTTTCAGCCACAGGCCACAGTGTCCCAAGACGGGCGATTGGCAGAGCGGCTGCCTCTTTATTCCTCTCGTTAGCTTCCATACTGAGATGTCGCTGCTATTGTCAGGGCCGGCTCTCCCAAGTAGGCTGTTGAAGTTTTCCTGGCGGTTTTTGGCAAGCATCCGACGGAGTCTGTTTGTGACACTTGAGAGGGACTGCTTAGTTGCAGGATCTCCTGTTGCTATTAAACGCCTTCTGAGGTGTCTTTTAAGGTTCAGAAGAGCTCTTGCCTCCGGATTTAGTATTGATCTACTAAAAGTTTTCGGGCTTACTTGGCGTGGTGAAGGAGTAGCCTGTCGTCCTGCCTCAATGACAGTAGCAGTGAAGCAGTCGACATATGCATCCAGCTCGTCGCTAGTGTTGATGGGCGAATTGAGCGCGACATTATCCTCGATGTGTGCTTTAAAAAGACCAAGGTTCGCATGCGGGGGCAGTGTTCTAGGGGTTCCCTGACAGTATTGGGCCTCCTCATCCAGTTCAAAGAGAAGCTTGAGATGGTCAGATGAAAGCTCAGTGAGGGCTCTCACCTGGATTTGTTGCTGTCTGAAGCCTTTTGATATGCCAAAGTCAATGGCGCTGGGAGAGGCGCTCACCCGGAAGGGGTAGCAGGTAGCTTCGCCTGTAGCTACTATGTCGATGCCCTCGTCTGCTAAAGCAGAGGACAAAACCCTGCCTCTGGCACACATTCTGTGGTTGCCCCACCACCTATGTTTGGCGTTCCAGTCCCCTGCAGCAAGGTATTTCCTGCCGAGTTGCGAAAAAAGTGCCAGAAAGTCTGTCTCCTCCCACCTGTAGGCAGGGGGGCAATAGACCGAGGCAACATCGAAGGATCCTCTGCTTGCTTGTAAGCTGGTGGTATACTGGGCTGTCCGATTTGGGCGACCGTATTATTAATACTCGCTACGCTCGCGTAGGTTTGCTTGCCAAAGGTAGGGGTAGTACTTGGTAGAGGTGATGGAATAATCTTCTGCTGCTGCTTATTTTTATAATTAATTTGTAGATATTTTTTGCAACCCTTAAAGATGGCTGCGTGAGAGTTGCCACAGTGAAAGCAGCATTTAGGATCGTCCGGTCCGAGATTGCATTCAGCAGTTGGATGGTTCCTTCCGCACTGCCTGCATATGTGGTGTCGGGTGCAGTATGCCTTGGTGTGCCCGTATTCCTGGCACCTAAGGCATTGGACAGGCTCGGTTTGTTTACGCGGCTTCTTCCAGCTAATTTTGTGTCTGCAGACAGCAGAGATGTTTTTTACGAGGTTGTTACTCTCGTCTTTTTTGAGGTCGATGAACCTCATGTTCAGTGGGCGTTTCGTAATCTTGTTAAGAGGGGTGTAGATGCGGAGGACGTGGTGACCTTCTTTCAGCAGGCATTCGGTAATGTCTTCCGACGGAACACCGTGATGAATGTTGCGCATGACAATGCGGAAGGGTAGCTGGTGGTGGTAAAAGAGTGTACCCTTTTCGCGGAAGTGACGGGCCACAATTCTGTAGTCGTCAGATGAGTTGCACTGTATAGCACAGTCACCTGAGTTGAACGATTTTATTGTGAATGTGGGTCCAATGAGGGCGTCGAGTTCTTTGGTAAATTCCGGAATGTTAACCACGCCGGGGACCGTGATTCTTGGTATTTTAGCTTTACGGCTAGGGAGTGAGGGGGCGACGGGAACAGGTATATTAGTATTTGCGGGCATCAGGGTGGTTCTACGCTTCTCTTCGGCACGACTGACCGCTGCTTGCGAGGTAGAGGGTTCCATGTCTTCGTTGTCTGTTAGATCCTGGAAACGATTTTTGTGGACATTGTCCTCCTTATGAGGGACTGCCTTTTTACGGGTTATTTTGGGGGAAAGAGCTGAGCCGGCTCTTTTGTAGGATACATCTTGCCATCCACTAAGGTGAACAGGGGAGATCGGTGAGGTGCTTACAGCCACGTTGATTTGGCTCTTGCTAATTGTAGTAGAGCACACACTACCATTTAGTGTCGGTGTAGAGTTGTACTGCTTTGACATTGTGGAGATGCTTTAAGTCGTCGTACTAGTTGTAATACAAGTTGTGAGATCCCATGGGGCGGAGATGGGTATTCGCATGATCCGCCATTACGTATGTGAGTTTCCGTGCACAGAAGGCGTTGAATTTCTGGTCGGTACTCAGCCCTAATATCCGAAGGTAATTTGCCAGCTGTTAGGAGCATCTTCTCATAAACACTCTGCTTTTTTCTAAGCTCAGAGTCAGGATAAATGCTCTCCTCCATTTGGATAGTTATGGTTTTTGTTCAATCACTGATTTACTTTACTTTTACTGCAAGGTTTTTTTTTACTGCCCCTCTTGGTGGCTGCGCGCGGGGAGAGGGGCCCAATGGGCAGAGAATGCAAGCTTATCACACCTTTCCCACTATTGTTTGTTGTTGTCCAAATGCCGACTCTGCAAGGCAGGGTCCAAAGTTTACAATGCGTACTGTTTTGCACAGCAACGAATGCAACGGTACAAGCAAAATAGATAAGCTTTTAATTATATTTGACTATTATATTAATTTCCGCGTGCACGTGTGGTCCCCAGTGTTATATACCTAAAAAGCATATTTTAACTTTGATACACTAGTGCAACGCAGTGAAGGAGACTTCTTCGACCATAAAAGGAATAGATATTATTGGTCAGGATCACATCCTGAGTTATAAGCATATCCATCTGTCTGTTTCTTTGCATACTAGTGTTTCAGTTTTGAAGCTCAAACTTTGTAGAAACACAGAATATAAATCGGAGCGACCGGAATCGGTCGACTATATTCTATAGCTGCCATATAATTGAACGATCAAAAATGCTTAAGCTTCCATGTTTTTACAGATAAAAAGTTGAAGTTCGCTAAGAGCTTTTTTTATACCCTTGCAGAGGGTATTACAATTTTGTCCAGAAATGTGTAACGCATTAAAGGAAGCATCTCTGACCCCACAAAGTATATATATTCTTGATCAGCATCAACAGCCGAGTCGATATAGCCATGTCCGTATGTTTCTATGCAATAAATAAACAGCAGTTTTAAAGCTAGAGTTGAAATTTTTACCAGATCATTATTTTTGTTGCACGCAGATCAAGTTTAAGAATCGGTCGGATCGGACCACTATATCATATATCTGCCATACAAACGACCGATATGAAAACAAGTCTTTGTATGGGAAAGTTTTTTGTTTTCCAAGCTATTACAACTGAATTCAACATTTATTCTTTTGACGTAGCCATACATGATTTTTGAAAGTTTAATCCGGATCGATTCACTATATCATATAGCTGCCATACAAACGACCGATATGAAAACAAGTCTTTGTATGGAAAACTTTTTTGTTATCCAAGCTATTGCAACCGAATTTATGACAACATTTATTCATTTGATATAGCCATACACGATTTGTAAAAGTTTGGTCCGGATCGGACCACTATATCATATAGCTGCCATACAAACGGCCGATATGAAAACAAGTCTTTGTAGGGAAAACTTTTTTGTTTTCAAGGGTATACCATCTTCGGCAAGCCGAAGATAACTTTTCTCACTTGTTTTTTTTTTGGATTTTAAAATATCTGAAAGCAAGAAAGTAAGAAACTATACGGGCAAAGGTACTGCTCATCAAAACGCTGTATGTTGCCGTAATATCTGGTGTCAAGTAAGCAATTCTTTCCCGGCACTAAAGCGGGTCTTTGCCTATTTTAACCAGTTTTGTCACCGCCAGTGAAATTAATGCTGGAACGAAAATGTTATTTCGATTGGTTTAGCGTGCGCAGCTGTGGGATGTCACAAGGTGAGTTTACTTATTTCGATGGGTTTAGCGTGCGCAGCTGTGGGATGACATAACCTCAGATTACTCGCCTCATCTTCTTTCATTGACAAGTTTGGTCAAATAACGAATTCAGATTTTGATAGCCGTCATTTTTTTCTTAAGCTTTGGAGTAATTTTGTCATTTTTTCAATAAGAATTGATTTCTATGAGCGAAATTTTCACAATGCCAACAACAACTGCCAACAAGTCGACTGGGGGGAGGACACAGATGACGAAGGGCTTACAAAAGTGAATCCGATATTTCGGTCCTAGTTGCTAAAACACATTATGGCCGATCTCACGGAGGAAAAAATCAACGACTGTCACGGTTTAGAAATTTGTGGGGCTGAGAGCAGTTGTTTTAAAACTTATTTGAGAGAAAAACGCCATTGATAACTCCACATAAAAGATGTTATATGTCAAAAAAAGCTCTAAATATACAACAATTAATGCAATTGGTAAGAAAAATAGACCTAGAATAAGATAATATATTTTAAAAAGGGTAAAAAACCACCTGTTCATAAAGTGTAGCGAGCCAAGTGCACTATTCTAATACATGTAAGATGTGTCAAGTGTGATGCCACTTTACATACATGCCAATTTAATAAGCCCAAATCGCAAGTTTGTTGCAATTATATATATATATCAAGGGGCCACATAAACATTAAAGGCCAGAACTTCAAAGAAAACAGGCCTATGATATCAGATAGCTCGACGATGAATAATACACACTATCCGCGGCCGAAATTTATATATACACAATAAAAATTAAATTGCCTGTACTTTATTCGGTGCTCACTCAAGTAAAAGTATGAAGCTGTCAAGCTAAATCAACGTCGTTTTCATTTGTTTATAGAAACGTTCTAACATAACAACGTCCACGGCGATATAACAGCTACAGCTTACATATTATATGGCCACCGCTGATAAAAGCCACAGCCCTTACAAACATGAAGAAATATATAATATTATAAATGTGAAGACAAATACGCAAGTGAAAAAAATGTATAGAAATCTATACAATACTACCTCTTAATCTACCTCTTCCTTAGAAAACTTTCCTACATCAAAATTTGAATTATACCAAACAGTATTTCTTTTTTTAATAAACAACTGATTAAAAAAAATTATCAAGAAAGGCAAGCCAATTTCGTGTGGAGTCGAAGTTTATATACCCTTGCACTTAAAAGGCAAATGTCGCATATAGTTTGTCGTTCGAAGAACTTAAAAATCAGTATCAGTTCCATATTAAATATATTTACAAAAAAGTCCCAAGTTTCTATTTCAAACAAGTGAGAAAAATTATCTTCAGCTTGCCGAAGATGGTATACCCTTGAAAACAAAAAACTTTCCCATACAAAGACTTGTTTTCATATCGGTCGTTTGTATGGCAGATATATGATATAGTGGTCCGATCCGACCGATTCTTAAACTTGATCTGCGTGCAACAAAAATAATGATCTGGTAAAAATTTCAACTCTAGCTTTAAAACTGCTGTTTATTTATTGCATAGAAACATACGGACATGGCTATATCGACTCGGCTGTTGATGCTGATCAAGAATATATATACTTTGTGGGGTCGGAGATGCTTCCTTTAATGCGTTACACATTTCTGGACAAAATTATAATACCCTTTTTCAAGGGTATAATAAGTTTTTGGCAAAATAATCAAATTATGTTTCATCGAGGAATTAAAAAAAAGAGGTGCTTCAAGAGAAGTATGGTCGATTCGAATCCGATATGTCGGAAGTCGTTATAGGTGCTGATAAGTTAAAAAAAAAGAGCGCATGTAATCAAACATAATCGAAACCATTTCGCTTTAAATAGATTTGCTGCTCTTGCAAACCATGATGACTGTCAAGAAGGCGAAAATAGCATGGACATTCTCCAGGTCGAAACCGTTGCAGAGGAAGAATCTCGACAAGCTCAAACTCCAGTGACAAAGAAGTCACCAAAACCTAGTCAAATAACAGTACTTGCTGTCAGCGACGTACCTGCCTTGGAAAGGCTTCTCGACTCGGCGGTATCATCTGAATCATATGAACTCAAGATCGCGCGTAATGTCAACTTGCGCATATGCCCCCGTGACTCTGATGCCCACAGAGCTATCACTAAAAAGCTATCATCAGTAAATCTCCAATACACTCACTTCTGCCTCCCGGAAGACAGAGCCTACAGGGTTGTGGTGTGCATCTTGGCTGCTTCTACCCCAGTCGAACAAATTTTAAATGCGTTCACCTCCCAAGGTCACGCTGTACTTAACACCTATAATCCAAAGGTGAAGTCACAGAATGTTGACTCCTCTGAACCGGATCCAGGCAAGGCTTCTGGCCAGAACGTTTGGTTTATTGATATTAAAAGGGCTATTAATAACAGAGAAGCTCTAAAAATAAATAAAGTTGGCCGTCAAAGAGTCAGAGTGGAACTGCCGAGAAAAAATGTAAATATGCGTCAGTGTTACCGATGTTTTGGCTTTGATCACACCAAAAACTATTGCACCAAAGACCCCAGATGTGGTAGATGCAGTTTGCCTCATTGGACTGGTTCCAGTCAATGCCAGGCAAAAACCTATGATGACCTGGAGTGCGTTAATTGCCAAGGAAAACATGAGGCAACTTACAAGGGCTGCACAATTTACGTCCAGAGGCTCAACAGCCGAAAAACTGGGATCAACATTACTCCCATGACCCGCGTAGAACACCCACAGCCCATGCGCAACATCAAGCAACAAGTTATTCCAACTTCAATCGTGCGGCAGTGCCTATCGTATGCAGATGCGACTAGAACTGGACAACAGAGCACACGACCTGACGGAAAATACTCCCAACAGCGAAATGCTTTCTCAAACGCAAGGTTCCAGACTTTTCCGAATGCTGCGTTTACTCCTGCAACAAACACAGGCGAACCTCAACATCCTCGCCAAACGGTAATTGATGGCTGCCTCGCACAAGTCATCATCTCAATGCAGCAGACCATTGCTGGTCTTCAAAAAACCATCGCTGAGCTATTTGAGGAGATCAAAGAACTCAGAGGTTCTAAGTCGTTGACGCAGCGCAATTAATGGCTTGTGAACTGCGCCTCGGAGCCTGGAACGCTCGTAGCATTATCTCAAATGCTAATGAGCTTAAGGTATTTCTCAGCAAGCACGAAATCGGATCCTACCTCAATATGATAGGTTACAGCTGCTATCGAGCAGATCACCCAGAAGGTCGCCCCAGAGGAGGAGCTTGTATCCTAATCCGGCAGGGATTAGTGCACTATCACCTGCATTCGATCACAACGAATCACCTACAAATGGCGACGGTAAAAATTTTCACTAATTTGGGCGAAATTACGGTGTCAGCTGTGTACCTTCCTCCAGGCCTGCCTTGGAATTCCTCTGAGTTTGATAATCTCCTTGGTCAACATGGTCAAAAGTTTATCATTGGAGGTGATTTTAACGCTAAGCATCGCCTCTGGGGTACTATAAGAGCGAATGCTCGAGGCTCAGCACTTCACGGTGTTATTTCCGGCAGCTCAACTCAAGTTCTGGCTACAGGCAGACCCACTCACTACCCGTATAACATGAGGAATGTACCTTCATGTATCGACTTCTTCTTGTACAAAGGTATAGCTAACAGTCTACTATCAGTACGCGAAGAGTATGACCTATCTTCTGATCACTTGCCGCTGATCGCTTCATTAACAACGTCACCTCATAGTCCCGCCCCTATTAGGATGCTCGTTCCACCTGGTGCGAATATAAGGCTGTTTCAGTACGAACTTAACAATGCCTTTAACCTCAATACAGAGATAAATACAGCAGACGATATCGAGAAAGCGGTTGAAACTTTTATGAAGAAGATCAAAGATGCAGCTCAAATTGCAGCTCCTGGCGGCGCAGTTCACATACGCAACGTGCGTAGCAACATCGCTCTCTCTCCGGAAGCAGTAGGACTCTTAACTCTCAAGAAACGTCTCCGGCGTGAGTTCATCAGGACCAATGATCCAATAATTGACAGACTGTACCGAAGGATATCAAATCGGGTGAGAAAAGTACTAGCCATACTGAAAAGAGAAGCAACTGACGCGTTCCGGGGTAAAGTTACTGCCGATGAAAACTCAAAATTCGCGCTCTGGAAGCTCACGAAGAGATTCAAAAGACAAGTTGCTCCAAAGTTTCCAGTTCATAACCCAGATGGCACTTGGGCAAAATCACCTCAGGACAGAGCTGAAGCGTTTGCCAGAAACCTGGAGGAAAGATTGCAGCCATTCGAGACAGCATCGCCAAGACGAGTACAACTGGTGGCTGAATCCCTAGAAGCCCCATTGCAGATGGCTCTTCCTGTAAAGCCTATTATACTCACGGAATTGGAAGATGATATAAAATCCCTTCGCAATAAAAAGGCTCCTGGTGCGGATCACATCGACAACCGCTCCATTGAGCTGATGCCCCACAGAGCTTTGTTATTCCTTGTACTAATTTTCAACTCTGCTCTTCGACTGGGACACTTCCCAAGCGCCTGGAAGAAGGCGAATATCATTATGCTCCATAAAAGTGGGAAGCCAGCAGAGGAATTAGACTCCTATCGCCCAATAAGCCTGCTTCCAGCATTTGGCAAATTACTTGAGAGGTGAGAAAATTTGAGAACTGGGCCCTACGCTGGAACATTGCAGTCAATCCGGAAAAGTGTGTTTCCGTGACGTACACCCTGAGAAAAGACACATCACCTGGTGTGTTTCTGCATGGAGAGCTCCTCACACAATCGAACGCCCACAAATATCTCGGTGTCACTCTGGATAAGCGACTTACATTTCAACGCCATGTAACGGCTTTAACTCGGCGGCTCAAAACAAAGGCGAACAGCATAGCTTGGCTCCTTAGTCCTGGAAACAAACAAAAAAAAAGCAAAGCATTTGATTCAGGTAATCATCAGCTCTTGCTACGGAAACTCTCGCTTATTGGTTTTCCACCAAATATCCTGATGTGGGTTGCTTCCTACCTTTCAGATCGAACCCAGCGGGTCCTCAGGGTAGTCATCTAGGACCACTGTTGTTTTTACTCTGTGTGAACGATCTTCCCAATGTGATTAGTTATGCCTCTACGCTTATGTATGCTGATGATGTCAAGTTATGCTATTCCTTCTCGGAACATTTCCTGCATAGGCATCTGCAACTAGACCTTGACGAACTCTATTTGTGGTGCTCAATTAATCTTCTGTTCCTAAACTGCTCTAAATGCAAACTTATGACATTCCATCGCAGTGTGCCGCTTATCATATCTTACTCTCTCGGAAATCACGTCCTTGATCGTGTTTCCACAATCATATATAATAAAGCCAGAGGAATGTTAGCCTTTATTAAGCGATGGTCTAAAGAATTTAACGATCCTTTCACCACGAAATCCCTGTATATCACCCTAGTTCGTCCTATCCTCGAATATTGCTCGTGCGTTTGGAGTCCTCAATACTCCTCTCACCAAAATACTATTGAGTCGGTGCAAAAGCAGTTTCTGCTATTTGCACTTAAAAACTTAAACTGGGATCCTGATAATCGTCTCCCGCCGTACCGTTGCAGGCTTGAATTGTTAAAGTTACCTCCATTAAAGGAGCGCCGAACCTGTGCTGGCGTCATGTTTATACACATGCTTATCCATGGCATGGTTGATTCTAAACACCTGCTAAGCCAATTATATTTTTCCATCCCTAATAGGAAAACTAGGTCCTTCCGACCCCTATGGTTACCTATCTGCAGATCTAACTTCGCTGAACACGACCCCTTTCGCACTATTTGTAAGAACTGTAACCTTTTATCACATGCTTTATCCCCTGAACTCTCTCTTAATGTAAATAAACTTAAAATCATAGAATACCTCCTAGAATAGTTATATTATAGTTATATTTATATTTTTATTCATATTTACCAGATCTTTGTTAAATTGTTGTTTAAATAAAAAAAAAAAAACCCCCGGTGCCACAGCCGAATTGCACATTCAGAAATACCTCCCTGTCTGAAACTTCTGCTCAGTTACTTCTAACTGAAGCCTAGCCAGTAAGTCCTAACAACTCAAGTTCGTAAGAGTCTTTAGAGGTGTAATTCGGGACATTGAGCAGATTAAGCGACTTTTGGATCCCAGGTCATTTGACACGACATAAACACCATAAGCCTCGATGCTGTCATCACGGAATCCATGAATTTTTATGCTAGCGACCGGGACCAGCTTTAAAATCCTTACGCCTGCTGTGAGCAAATCTGCAACAAATCCTCTCCCAATTCGAGTGAATAGACATGGAAACACATTTATCCCAGGATAGCTTCTCATGGCTTAGTTTCTGGACAAATATCTTTGAGGCTCATAAAGCTAAGCAAACTAAAGCTGCTCCCTTGATTAAAGTTTGGATAAGACTCCCAATGTTTTTTCGGTGCATGCGACGGCTTCCCGATTTTGATGTTGATAATATTATTTGTGGCTCCGTGGATAAGGCTATGAATAGGCCGGATGAGGGAGCAATTCGTAGCCCATTTCATGGAATTTTGCCATGGAAACTGCACATGTGTGCACCCGTGCATTGTCCTGGTGGAAAAGAACTTTTTTCTTGGCCAAGTGCGGTCGCTTTTTTTTCAATGCCTCATCGAATCGACCCAATAAGTTGCTGTAATATTCACCATTGATTGTTTTTCCTTTTTGAAGGTAGTCAATGTGGATAATACCGCGTGCATCCCAAAAAACAGTCGCCATGACTTTATTGGCTGACAAACCCACCTTTGCCTTCTTTGGCGCCGATTCATCCCGAGAAACCCACTGTTTTGACTGCTGTTTGGTCTCCGGTGTGTTGTGGTGGATCCACGTTTCGTCCACGGTTACGAAACGGCGCAAAAACTCGTTCGTATTGCGATTGAACAACGCAACAACGGTTGCATTTGTGGTCGATTGTGAGCAACCGCGGCACCCATCTTGCGGAAAGCTTTCTCATACCCAAATGATCATTCAAAATTGAAACCACTGAGCCATGTGAAATGCCTACGGCTTCCACAATCTCTCTCACTTTTAATCGCCGATCGGCTAAAACCATATCGTGGATTTTTTCAATTGTTTCGGATGTGGAAACCTCAACTGGGCGTCCAGAACGTTCGGCATCTTCCGTGCTTGTACGGCCACATCGGAATTCAGTAAACCACTTTTTTACCATGGAAATGAATGGTGCATTTATCAAGCTTGGCCTTGGTTTGCGTAATGGATTTTTTCCTCAAAAAATAATAATAAAAAATAAACGAAATTCACTTTTTTCCATTTTCTTCTCAGTCAACGCGGTAGTCTGATATTAACAGCTGTCAAAAACAAACTAAATGTCGCAGCTTGTTCAATTTTTGACAAGAGTCAACTGACAGATGACTGTTGACGGGAGCAGTGTTACCATTTCAATTAAGAGGCGGGAAATTCAAAAAGTCACGGACTTATTGACCCGCCCTCGTATCGCCCGAATTGACAAAAAATTAAGTCGGCACAGTATCCTGTTTAGAAACCTGCAACGTTTTTTTGGTACTTGTCCAAAGAATACAGTTCAGATAGATTTGGTTGAATAACCAATCCTGGTGTTAAGGCGACATTCAACAAATAACTACATGTTAGATGGAGATACAGCACGAATAACCCGCAGCTTAGTTGTTAAACTGTGCTCTTTCAGAATTCGAAACCCCCCCTTATCAAATCCTAATTTCAGAGTGCCGGCAAAGCTTTGTTTTGAGATAGAGAAATTGCCGCACTGCTTGGGAGTTAGGTTCGCGCAACTCTTGATAATATGAAATTCAATTTAAGACATATTCAATTTTAGCGTGGCGAACACTTCTAGGCTCACTGTTCGCTCCAAGCAGAAAACTATATTACTAAAATATATGTTTATTTGTAAGGCTTATGTGCGAACGAATACAGCCGAGAGCGAAATGCTTGTAATAAATATCGTACTTAGTAACGCTTAAGTTATAGTTTAAATTTGTTTAGTTATTAAAAATGATTATATTTATTTTGAAACAACCAATTTTTATTTAACTTTCACTGTTGAGATAAATAATTGATTTTTTTTAATGTTTTGAATTGTTGTTCAGAGGGACAAGCATAGGGGACATAACTGGCCCTTTTCAGCATCATCCAAAGGCTTATCAGATTATAAAAAAAAATGTTTTAAAACCTTTCCGTTGTCTATGATTTTGGACTTATAACAGCTTTGGGGCTATATTAGCAATAATTCATTACTAATATTTATAGCGCATTTTCTTTGTGTATCTAGCAGCGGTGGCTGATTAACTGCTTATCATCGATGATTTCCATCTTCTTATTGTATGTTGATATGATAAAATTATTAGAATTCAAATTTTTTAACAGGTTACATCACAAAAAAGTTTTAAAATTCTGTCAGCTTAAACAAAACAAATTTGTTTCCTTTAAGTACAAGAACCACATTTAGTATTAGTTGGTGCCTAAAACAAAGAAAGAACTTCCTTTTAAAAAAAAAAATTTTTGATATTTTATGTTTATTTTCACAGCCATATATGGAAGAAATTTTTACGCAACTTAAAGGAAAGCCATTTAAAAAGTTTTTGGAGAGGTAAGTTCTTAAATAAACATAGATTTAATTTCCCAAACTAATAACAAAAAAACACTAACTGTGAAAACGGATGCAGTTATTTCATAGTCCTGCCCCTGTTTACTCTGGTAGATGTATTTCCCCTTTCGAGAGAGTAAAATATGGAAAGGTTTACGAAGAAGATTTGTGTTTTTCTTATTATGATTGTGTTTCCCTTATGTTCATAGACAACATTTTTCCTGACCGAAAAGTTTGACATAGGCAATGGCAATTATTTTAACTACTTAACGCGACAACTTTGACGCATAGCTATGAAAGCTATTCCTCGCTGTTCTGGGTCTTCATTAAATGTACGAGGGCGGGTCAATAAGTCCGTGACTTTTTGAATTTCCCGCCTCTTAATTGAAATGGTAACACTGCTCCCGTCAACAGTCATCTGTCAGTTGACTCTTGTCAAAAATTGAACAAGCTGTGACATTTAGTTTGTTTTTGACAGCCGTTAATATCAGACTACAGCGTAAATTTTTTTTTTTTTTTTTTTTTTTTGTACCCTTGAAAAAGGGTATTATAATTTTGTCCAGAAATGTGTAACGCATTAAAGGAAGCATCTCCGACCCCACAAAGTATATATATTCTTGATCAGCATCAACAGCCGAGTCGATATAGCCATGTCCGTCTGTCCGTCTGTCCGTCTGTTCCTATGCAAAAAATAGACAGTAGTTTTAAAGCTAGCGTTTTGAAATTTTTACCAGATCATTATTTTTGTTGCACGCAGATCAAGTTTAAGAATCGGTCGGATCGGACCACTATATCATATAGCTGCCATACAAACGATCGATATGAAAACAAGTCTTTGTATGGGAAACTTTTTTGATTTCCAAGCTATTGCAACGGAATTCAACATTTATTCATTTGACATAGCCACACATGATTTGTGAAAGTTTGGTCCGGATCGGACCACTATATCATATAGCTGCCAAACAAAGGACCGATATGAAAACAAGTCTTTGTATGGAAAAATTTTTTGTTTTCCAACTTATTGCAACCGAATTCAACATTTATTCATTTGACATAGCCATACATAATTTTTGAAAGTTTGATTCGGATCGCATCACTATATCATATAGCTGCCATACAAACGACCGATATGAAAACAAGTCTTTGTATGGAAAACTTTTTTGTTTTCCAAGCTATTGCAACCGAATTTAACATTTATTCATTTGATATAGCCATACACGATTTGAAAAAGTTTGGTCCGGATCGGACTTCTATATCATATAGCTGCCATACAAACGATCGATATGAAAACAAGTCTTTGTATGGAAAACTTTTTTGTTTTCAAGGGTATACCATCTTCGGCAAGCCGAAGATAACTTTTCTCACTTGTTTTTTAATAATAATAAAAATTTACAGCAGTCCACTGTTACTGTTTGTAGTAACTTATACTGCAGAGTATCATAATTTCAATCGAGTATTTACATATTTACATACTTCAACCTAATTAAGGAGTCTAGAGGCATGAATTAATTTTATCAATTAAATTATATATCGTCTCGGCAGATCTGTTGGGTGAATGCGCAGGAGCCTCCTTCTCGCCCTCAGTCCCAATACACGTCTCCTCTTCAAGAGTTTTCGAGCCAACTGGTTTGGGTGGATTCCCAATTTATTAGCGTACGCGGTTGCATGTTTGTTTATGACATCGCCAATCCTTGGTACCTTCAGCTCTTTTTCAATGTCTTTGTTGCGGATGTACCAAGCCGCTCCAGATAGTTTACGCAAGATTTGCGACTGAGCCACACGAATTTTGTTGAGGTGCGACTTTGCGGCGATGCCATACACTTGGATGCCATATTTCCAAATAGGAGCCAAGACAACCTTATAAATTTTGGCCTTGTTGGAAACTGAAAGTTTGTTTCCAGGCCTAAGGAGCCAAGCTGTTCGCCTTTGTTTTGTGTAATGGCGTTACATGGCGTTGAAATGTAAGTCGCTTATCCAGAGTGACACCGAGATATTTGTGATCGTTCGATTGTGTGAGGAGCTCTCCATGCAGAAACACACCAGGTGATGTGTCTTTTCTCAGGGTGTACGTCACGGAAACACACTTTTCCGGATTGACTGCAATGTTCCAGCGTAGGGCCCAGTTCACAAATTTTTTTAGATAAAGCTGAAGCGTATCAGTGGCTGTATAGACGCAAGTATCTCTGGCCATTACTGCAGTGTCATCAGCAAAAGTGGGAACTAGCTCGGGAAGTGTCCCAGTCGAAGAGCAGAGTTGAAAATTAGTACAAGGAATAACAAAGCTCTGTGGGGCATCAGCTTAATGGAGCGGTTGTCGATGTCATCCGCACCAGGAGCCTTTTTATTGCGAAGGGATTTTATATCATCTTCCAATTCCGTGAGTATAATAGGCTTTACAGGAAGAGCCATCTGCAATGGGGCTTCTAGGGATTCAGCCACCAGTTGTACTCGTCTTGGCGATGCTGTCTCGAATGGCTGCAATCTTTCCTCCAGGTTTCTGGCAAACGCTTCAGCTCTGTCCTGAGGTGATTTTGCCCAAGTGCCATCTGGGTTATGAACTGGAAACTTTGGAGCAACTTGTCTTTTGAATCTCTTCGTGAGCTTCCAGAGCGCGAATTTTGAGTTTTCATCGGCAGTAACTTTACCCCGGAACGCGTCAGTTGCTTCTCTTTTCAGTATGGCTAGTACTTTTCTCACCCGATTTGATATCCTTCGGTACAGTCTGTCAATTATTGGATCATTGGTCCTGATGAACTCACGCCGGAGACGTTTCTTGAGAGTTAAGAGTCCTACTGCTTCCGGAGAGAGAGCGATGTTGCTACGCACGTTGCGTATGTGAACTGCGCCGCCAGGAGCTGCAATTTGAGCTGCATCTTTGATCTTCTTCATAAAAGTTTCAACCGCTTTCTCGATATCGTCTGGTGTATTTATCTCTGTATTGAGGTTAAAGGCATTGTTAAGTTCGTACTGAAACAGCCTTATATTCGCACCAGGTGGAACGAGCATCCTAATAGGGGCGGGACTATGAGGTGACGTTGTTAATGAAGCGATCAGCGGCAAGTGATCAGAAGATAGGTCATACTCTTCGCGTACTGATAGTAGACTGTTAGCTATACCTTTGTACAAGAAGAAGTCGATACATGAAGGTACATTCCTCATGTTATACGGGTAGTGAGTGGGTCTGCCTGTAGCCAGAACTTGAGTTGAGCTGCCGGAAATAACACCGTGAAGTGCTGAGCCTCGAGCATTCGCTCTTATAGTACCCCAGAGGCGATGCTTAGCGTTAAAATCACCTCCAATGATAAACTTTTGACCATGTTGACCAAGGAGATTATCAAACTCAGAGGAATTCCAAGGCAGGCCTGGAGGAAGGTACACAGCTGACACCGTAATTTCGCCCAAATTAGTGAAAATTTTTACCGTCGCCATTTGTAGGTGATTCGTTGTGATCGAATGCAGGTGATAGTGCACTAATCCCTGCCGGATTAGGATACAAGCTCCTCCTCTGGGGCGACCTTCTGGGTGATCTGCTCGATAGCAGCTGTAACCTATCATATTGAGGTAGGATCCGATTTCGTGCTTGCTGAGAAATACCTTAAGCTCATTAGCATTTGAGATAATGCTACGAGCGTTCCAGGCTCCGAGGCGCAGTTCACAAGCCATTAATTGCGCTGCGTCAACGACTTAGAACCTCTGAGTTCTTTGATCTCCTCAAATAGCTCAGCGATGGTTTTTTGAAGACCAGCAATGGTCTGCTGCATTGAGATGATGACTTGTGCGAGGCAGCCATCAATTACCGTTTGGCGAGGATGTTGAGGTTCGCCTGTGTTTGTTGCAGGAGTAAACGCAGCATTCGGAAAAGTCTGGAACCTTGCGTTTGAGAAAGCATTTCGCTGTTGGGAGTATTTTCCGTCAGGTCGTGTGCTCTGTTGTCCAGTTCTAGTCGCATCTGCATACGATAGGCCCTGCCGCACGATTGAGGTTGGAATAGCTTGTTGCTTGATGTTGCGCATGGGCTGTGGGTGTTCTACGCGGGTCATGGGAGTAATGTTGATCCCAGTTTTTCGGCTGTTGAGCCTCTGGACGTAAATTGTGCAGCCCTTGTAAGTTGCCTCATGTTTTCCTTGGCAATTAACGCACTCCAGGTCATCATAGGTTTTTGCCTGGCATTGACTGGAACCAGTCCAATGAGGCAAACTGCATCTACCACATCTGGGGTCTTTGGTGCAATAGTTTTTGGTGTGATCAAAGCCAAAACATCGGTAACACTGACGCATATTTACATTTTTTCTCGGCAGTTCCACTCTGACTCTTTGACGGCCAACTTTATTTATTTTTAGAGCTTCTCTGTTATTAATAGCCCTTTTAATATCAATAAACCAAACGTTCTGGCCAGAAGCCTTGCCTGGATCCGGTTCAGAGGAGTCAACATTCTGTGACTTCACCTTTGGATTATAGGTGTTAAGTACAGCGTGACCTTGGGAGGTGAACGCATTTAAAATTTGTTCGACTGGGGTAGAAGCAGCCAAGTTGCACACCACAACCCTGTAGGCTCTGTCTTCCGGGAGGCAGAAGTGAGTGTATTGGAGATTTACTGATGATAGCTTTTTAGTGATAGCTCTGTGGGCATCAGAGTCACGGGGGTATATGCGCAAGTTGACATTACGCGCGATCTAGAGTTCATATGATTCAGATGATACCGCCGAGTCGAGAAGCCTTTCCAAGGCAGGTACGTCGCTGACAGCAAGTACTGTTATTTGACTAGGTTTTGGTGACTTCTTTGTCACTGGAGTTTGAGCTTGTCGAGATTCTTCCTCTGCAACGGTTTCGACCTGGAGAATGCCCATGCTATTTTCGCCTTCTTGACAGTCATCATGGTTTGCAAGAGCAGCAAATCTATTTAAAGCGAGATGGTTTCGATTAGGTTCGATTACATGCGCTCTTTATTTTTGAACTTTTCGGTGAGGTTGGTAGGCTTCTCTTCTTGGAAGGAACTTTTTGCCAAGAGACTGAAGCCGGCTGGAATGTGAGCGTATTACTATTTTTTCAATTTGCGGCAATAGGCGACTATTTCCAACTGTTATCTGGTTAAGATTGTTTATATGGCTTGGGCTGCTAACCATAAGAAGCTCCCTGCCAATTGTGCTAGGCGGGGGCATGCTCTGAAAGGAGCGTCTTGTACATGGTACTTCTTGGAAGCTATCAGCACCTAAAACGACTTCCGACATCTCGGATTCGAATCGACCATACTTCTCTTAAAGCACCTCTTTTTTTTTTTAAATTCCTCGATGAAATATAATTTGATTATTTTGCCAAAAACTTATTTTTTTTCTTTTTTTTTCGGAAAATATTTAATGAAAATAAAATCAAACTGATCCCTTTCTCAATGATGATTCGCGTTGACTGAGAAGAAAATGGAAAAAAGTGAATTTCGTGTGCTCATTAAGCATTATTTTTTGAGGAAAAAATCCATTACGCAAACCAAGGCCAAGCTTGATAAATATTATGGAGACTCTGCACCATCCATTTTCATGGTAAAAAAGTGGTTTACTGAATTCCGATGTGGCCGTACAAGCACGGAAGATGCCGAACGTTCTGGACGCCCAGTTGAGGGTTCCACATCCGAACAATTGAAAAAATCCACGATATGGTTTTAGCCGATCGGCGATTAAAAGTGAGAGAGATTGTGGAAGCCGTAGGCATTTCACATGGGTCAGTGGTTTCAATTTTGAATGATCATTTGGGTATGAGAAAGCTTTCCGCAAGATGGGTGCCGCGGTTGCTCACAATCGACCACAAATGCAACCGTTGTTGCGTTGTTCAATCGCAATACGAACGAGTTTTTGCGCCGTTTCGTAACCGTGGACGAAACGTGGATCCACCACAACACACCGGAGACCAAACAGCAGTCAAAACAGTGGGTTTCTCGGGATGAATCGGCGCCAAAGAAGGCAAAGGTGGGTTTGTCAGCCAATAAAGTCATGGCGACTGTTTTTTGGGATGCACGCGGTATTATCCACATTGACTACCTTCAAAAAGGAAAAACAATCAATGGTGAATATTACAGCAACTTATTGGGTCGATTCGATGAGGCATTGAAAAAAAAGCGACCGCACTTGGCCAAGAAAAAAGTTCTTTTCCACCAGGACAATGCACGGGTGCACACATGTGCAGTTTCCATGGCAAAATTCCATGAAATGGGCTACGAATTGCTCCCTCATCCGGCCTATTCACCCGATCTAGCCCCGTGTGACTATTTCTTGTTCCCAAACTTGAAGAAATGGCTCGGCGGAAAGAGATTTGCCTCCAATGACGAAGTCATCTCACAAACAAATGCCTATTTTGAAGACCTCGACAAATCATATTTTTGGAAGGGATAAAAAAATTGGAGATACGTTGGGCTAAGTGTATAGAGCTCAAAGGAGACTACGTTGAAAAATAAAATAACTTTTTATCTAAAAACCTGTGTTTCATTCAAATAGTCACGGACTTATTGACCCGCACTCGTAATAAATATAATCAATGGTCTTCATGATGAACCGGATTAATTTCAATATTGTAATGCCAATTTTCTAATCTCTGAAACGTGTTCGAAGATATTTTCGCACGGTTATCTGATTTTACATATATCGGCTTGCATTTAAAATTTTGGAAAAACTGACTAATGTCAAGATTTCCATTAGTTGTAGTACCATTCCATTAGTATAGATCCTTAACATCATATCTTGCAGTAAATTTTTTTTCATATTTAAAGAAACAGCATATTTGTTATATGCAAGGTCACTAAATTATATACTTTGTCATTTTTAATGACCACAAATTGAAGCTTTTTTCTTTTTCAGTTTCACTTCTCCTGCGTCCCGAGCACCTTGGTATCTTGTAGAGTAATCTATATATAAACAGGTCGGGTTTTCCTTTCCGACGCTATAACACCAGATCGCACGAACCGATAGCAAAGAAAATTCAAAAATTCAAAGAAATTCAAATTAAAAAAATTCAAAGAAATTCAAGAAAAATTTCAACAGAAAAGCGGGAAAATCTATAAATTGTTTGAGAGTAGTTCTAGTTGTTGTAGAGAGTAGAGTTCTGCTCTGCTCACTAAATTTCATGTGACAAACCGGTACAAGGTGCAATTCAAAAGTTCCAGGACTTTTATTAAAAAACGAATATTATATGTTTTTTTTTTTTTAAATTTATTGGTCGCCTTTAAAATAGTCTCCTTCTGCCTGAATACAAAATTTATATAACAGTTGAATTGTATAACAGCTGAGATATCGCGCTACATGTGACATTACATTTGTAGTGTCGATCGGAAAATGAGATCGAACAAAGAGCCAATATTAAGTTTTGTTTTAAACTTGGTAAAACTTTTACCAAAACTCATCAAATGATGAAACAAGTTTATGGCGAAGATTGTCTATCCCGTAGCCGTATTCACGAGTGGTTGAAACTTTTTCAAGAGGGTCGGGAGGACTTGGAAGACGACGAACGTTCGGGCCGGCCAAAAGATGTGAACGAAAAAAACAATTCATTCATTTAAGAATTCGATAAAAAAAAAGCCGAAATCATCGCTTAAATATATAGAATCGGAATTATGAATATCCGCAGCGTCGATTTATCGTATTTTGACAAAAAATTTAGGCCTCAGAAAGGTTTGTGCTCGATTTGTCCCGCACACTTTGAAACAACACGCAAAATATCTCAGAATTCAACATTCAAGAGACATTACTAAAGAGGCCAAAGAAGACCCAAACTTTTTGTATTCGCCTGATATGGCACCCTGCGATTTTTATTTGTTCGGAAAACTACATTTGGCCATGAAAGGAAACCGCTATGCTGACGTTGATGCCATCCAAAAGGCGACGACCACCACCCTCAACGCTATACCGATAAACAACATAAAAAAGTCACCTTCTCGAACGTGCAAAACGTTGTATTCAGGCTTAAGGAGACTATTTTGAAGGCGAACAATAAATATAAATTTATTAATAAATAAATAAATTTAAAAAAAAAAAACAAATAATATTCCTTTTTTTAATAAAAGTCCTGGAACTTTTGAATTGCAAAAAGTAAACAAAAATAAGTTATTCGTTTCCTAGCATTTCAATTGGAAACCATGAAATCATCCACGTGTATTGTGAAAATTTTTATTCAATTTCAACAGCAGGCATTGGTCTTTAAAGTTGTAAGATGAACTGTGTAAATTATGGGGATCGTGCATTTGAGGTTAAATTCACCACTTTGACCATAATCCAAAATCCCTAGAGGACGACGTGCGAACATCGGCCGCCCCATAAGACATGCAAGCCAGCAACAAGTGTATTCACAGAACTTAAGCGAAGAAAGACAAAATATAATAAGAGAAAATGCCCGATTGAGACAACGCGTGAGCACAAGAAGATTTTTGGCATCATACAATCGCTTGGCATTGCAATATCATCCCACTGCGAACTATCGTGATGATGAAAATTTAGATATTGGACCAATGGCGACTATATGCCGATATTGCAATGCGTTCAAATGGGTTCAAAAGAGAAACGGCTGGATTGTGCTGCGCAAGTCGAAAAGTCAAACTGGATCCATTACTTACACCACCACAACCACTAAAACCATTCATTGTTCGATGGAAGTGATCCTGATTCCAAAAAATTTCTTCAACACATCCTTGAATACAATAAATGCTTTCTCATGACTTCCTTTGGAGCTAATATCATTCGAGAAGGCGGCTTCATGCCGACTTCCCAATTAAAAGATACAACACACAATCACTCACACCAACACAATGAATTCCAACACATAACAACTACATATACATACAAGTTAAGGCAAACCGTGGCTTGCCTAAATAGTTTCGGATCTTGTAGCCGCATAGCTCACTTTATTATAATCAGGAACATCCCAGCTGATCCCTCGGTAATCCTCCCAGAGGAGATGAGTTGAGCAGATGAGTTCCGGGTACGTTATAATTTTTATTCTTAAATCCTTAAAATCTTAATTTAATAAATTTAATTAGTTTAAGTTTAGTTTTAGTTTCCGCTGCTGTTTTCCTTGTTGTGTGCTTGGGGACAGGTCGAAGACTGGCGACTTTAGTTGGGTTTGGTTCTTACCAGAGCTCCGGCTATAGTGCTGGGTGTAGCATTTGCAGCCTGTGCAGGGCGAGGGTCGACCCCGCATAGCTGTTGGATAAGTGGCCGAAATATGAGTTCCGCTATGTCGGCGTTCGCACGCTAAGTGGGCGGTCGTTTACCCAACGTCTGGCGACTCTGCTGTTCTAAGAAACAATGTGTCGTGATCGTAACAAAATGTCGTCAACAGACGCAGAAAATTGCAGCCGGCGCGATCGTCGGATACGTTGTCGTGTTGATGGACAAGGGCGGGGGGTCGAAGTCAGCGTGTTAAAGTGGGCATTGCGAGAGTTGGTTGCATGCAAGAGCAGCGGTCCATAGAGGGGAGGGGGAAGGTTCGTGAAGTGGGCTCATAACTCCCCCCTTCAAAGATTATAGGGCCTTCGCATCTTGTGTTTCCAGACCCGGTACACAGTCTTGTACGACCGGGATACCTTTGGTCGATGTTAGCTTCCTCCATACGCTGTACAGGGCCGCTCCGGCAGTCAAAGCGACCAAAGCCTCCACCAGAAAGGAAAATACTTTTTCGGTATGGCGGGCATGACCATAAGGTGGCTTGGCTTGACTTGAGTAACTCGTGTAGGTTCTGCCGTCTACACTGATTGTCTCGTTACTAAACTGGACTATGTAGGTTCCAGCCAAGTTAAGGGTTCTGAATCACCTCCAAAGTCCCGTTGAAGTTGGACAAGAACACTGTTCCGTCCTCGACCAGGTCTATGCGTGCCTCGTTGTGCCTCAGGAAGTCGCATCTTGCCTGACCGCCCTTTAACAGCTTAGGGATGCAGCCGTTTTCGTCCATCTTCATAAGGGTCTTCTCTGGGCAAACAGTCGTGTTGCCTATGGAGAGGCAATCGCCCACCATAGCAGGGGTTTCCTCGGAGTTTGCGGCGACCTTGTCATGCTTAATCCTCCAGGTAGTGCGTTACTAGTGCTCCAATCCTGGGATCCGTTAGGAGCGCCGCCTCCTGAGTGATGTGACTCAAGCCTTCCCAAGTCAATTACGAGTGCGAGTTTGAATTGGCCATTGACGCGCCAAATTGTGCCCTCCTGTGATCGGCTTGCATTTAAAATTTTGGAAAAACTGACTAATGTCAAGATTTCCATTAGTTGTAGTACCATTCCATTAGTATAGATCCTTAACATCATATCTTGCAGTAAATTTTTTTTCATATTTAAAGAAACAGCATATTTGTTATATGCAAGGTCACTAAATTATATACTTTGTCATTTTTAATGACCACAAATTGAAGCTTTTTTCTTTTTCAGTTTCACTTCTCCTGCGTCCCGAGCACCTTGGTATCTTGTAGAGTAATCTATATATAAACAGGTCGGGTTTTCCTTTCCGACGCTATAACACCAGATCGCACGAACCGATAGCAAAGAAAATTCAAAAATTCAAAGAAATTCAAATTAAAAAAATTCAAAGAAATTCAAGAAAAATTTCAACAGAAAAGCGGGAAAATCTATAAATTGTTTGAGAGTAGTTCTAGTTGTTGTAGAGAGTAGAGTTCTGCTCTGCTCACTAAATTTCATGTGACAAACCGGTACAAGGTGCAATTCAAAAGTTCCAGGACTTTTATTAAAAAACGAATATTATATGTTTTTTTTTTTTTAATTTATTGGTCGCCTTTAAAATAGTCTCCTTCTGCCTGAATACAAAATTTATATAACAGTTGAATTGTATAACAGCTGAGATATCGCGCTACATGTGACATTACATTTGTAGTGTCGGTCGGAAAATGAGCATCGAACAAAGAGCCAATATTAAGTTTTGTTTTAAACTTGGTAAAACTTTTACCAAAACTCATCAAATGATGAAACAAGTTTATGGCGAAGATTGTCTATCCCGTAGCCGTATTCACGAGTGGTTGAAACTTTTTCAAGAGGGTCGGGAGGACTTGGAAGACGACGAACGTTCGGGCCGGCCAAAAGATGTGAACGAAAAAAACAATTCATTCATTTAAGAATTCGATAAAAAAAAAGCCGAAATCATCGCTTAAATATATAGAATCGGAATTATGAATATCCGCAGCGTCGATTTATCGTATTTTGACAAAAAATTTAGGCCTCAGAAAGGTTTGTGCTCGATTTGTCCCGCACACTTTGAAACAACACGCAAAATATCTCAGAATTCAACATTCAAGAGACATTACTAAAGAGGCCAAAGAAGACCCAAACTTTTTGTATTCGCCTGATATGGCACCCTGCGATTTTTATTTGTTCGGAAAACTACATTTGGCCATGAAAGGAAACCGCTATGCTGACGTTGATGCCATCCAAAAGGCGACGACCACCACCCTCAACGCTATACCGATAAACAACATAAAAAAGTCACCTTCTCGAACGTGCAAAACGTTGTATTCAGGCTTAAGGAGACTATTTTGAAGGCGAACAATAAATATAAATTTATTAATAAATAAATAAATTTAAAAAAAAAAACAAATAATATTCCTTTTTTTAATAAAAGTCCTGGAACTTTTGAATTGCAAAAAGTAAACAAAAATAAGTTATTCGTTTCCTAGCATTTCAATTGGAAACCATGAAATCATCCACGTGTATTGTGAAAATTTTTATTCAATTTCAACAGCAGGCATTGGTCTTTAAAGTTGTAAGATGAACTGTGTAAATTATGGGGATCGTGCATTTGAGGTTAAATTCACCACTTTGACCATAATCCAAAATCCCTAGAGGACGACGTGCGAACATCGGCCGCCCCATAAGACATGCAAGCCAGCAACAAGTGTATTCACAGAACTTAAGCGAAGAAAGACAAAATATAATAAGAGAAAATGCCCGATTGAGACAACGCGTGAGCACAAGAAGATTTTTGGCATCATACAATCGCTTGGCATTGCAATATCATCCCACTGCGAACTATCGTGATGATGAAAATTTAGATATTGGACCAATGGCGACTATATGCCGATATTGCAATGCGTTCAAATGGGTTCAAAAGAGAAACGGCTGGATTGTGCTGCGCAAGTCGAAAAGTCAAACTGGATCCATTACTAACACCACCACAACCACTAAAACCATTCATTGTTCGATGGAAGTGATCCTGATTCCAAAAAATTTCTTCAACACATCCTTGAATACAATAAATGCTTTCTCATGACTTCCTTTGGAGCTAATATCATTCGAGAAGGCGGCTTCATGCCGACTTCCAAATTAAAAGATACAACACACAATCACTCACACCAACACAATGAATTCCAACACATAACAACTACATATACATACAAGTTAAGGCAAACCGTGGCTTGCCTAAATAGTTTCGGATCTTGTAGCCGCATAGCTCACTTTATTATAATCAGGAACATCCCAGCTGATCCCTCGGTAATCCTCCCAGAGGAGATGAGTTGAGCAGATGAGTTCCGGTTACGTTATAATTTTTATTCTTAAATCCTTAAAATCTTAATTTAATAAATTTAATTAGTTTAAGTTTAGTTTTAGTTTCCGCTGCTGTTTTCCTTGTTGTGTGCTTGGGGACAGGTCGAAGACTGGCGACTTTAGTTGGGTTTGGTTCTTACCAGAGCTCCGGCTATAGTGCTGGGTGTAGCATTTGCAGCCTGTGCAGGGCGAGGGTCGACCCCGCATAGCTGTTGGATAAGTGGCCGAAATATGAGTTCCGCTATGTCGGCGTTCGCACGCTAAGTGGGCGGTCGTTTACCCAACGTCTGGCGACTCTGCTGTTCTAAGAAACAATGTGTCGTGATCGTAACAAAATGTCGTCAACAGACGCAGAAAATTGCAGCCGGCGCGATCGTCGGATACGTTGTCGTGTTGATGGACAAGGGCGGGGGGTCGAAGTCAGCGTGTTAAAGTGGGCATTGCGAGAGTTGGTTGCATGCAAGAGCAGCGGTCCATAGAGGGGAGGGGGAAGGTTCGTGAAGTTGGCTCATAACTCCCCCCTTCAAAGATTATAGGGCCTTCGCATCTTGTGTTTCCAGACCCGGTACACAGTCTTGTACGACCGGGATACCTTTGGTCGATGTTAGCTTCCTCCATACGCTGTACAGGGCCGCTCCGGCAGTCAAAGCGACCAAAGCCTCCACCAGAAAGGAAAATACTTTTTCGGTATGGCGGGCATGACCATAAGGTGGCTTGGCTTGACTTGAGTAACTCGTGTAGGTTCTGCCGTCTACACTGATTGTCTCGTTACTAAACTGGACTATGTAGGTTCCAGCCAAGTTAAGGGTTCTGAATCACCTCCAAAGTCCCGTTGAAGTTGGACAAGAACACTGTTCCGTCCTCGACCAGGTCTATGCGTGCCTCGTTGTGCCTCAGGAAGTCGCATCTTGCCTGACCGCCCTTTAACAGCTTAGGGATGCAGCCGTTTTCGTCCATCTTCATAAGGGTCTTCTCTGGGCAAACAGTCGTGTTGCCTATGGAGAGGCAATCGCCCACCATAGCAGGGGTTTCCTCGGAGTTTGCGGCGACCTTGTCATGCTTAATCCTCCAGGTAGTGCGTTACTAGTGCTCCAATCCTGGGATCCGTTAGGAGCGCCGCCTCCTGAGTGATGTGACTCAAGCCTTCCCAAGTCAATTACGAGTGCGAGTTTGAATTGGCCATTGACGCGCCAAATTGTGCCCTCCTGTGATCGGCTTGCATTTAAAATTTTGGAAAAACTGACTAATGTCAAGATTTCCATTAGTTGTAGTACCATTCCATTAGTATAGATCCTTAACATCATATCTTGCAGTAAATTTTTTTTCATATTTAAAGAAACAGCATATTTGTTATATGCAAGGTCACTAAATTATATACTTTGTCATTTTTAATGACCACAAATTGAAGCTTTTTTCTTTTTCAGTTTCACTTCTCCTGCGTCCCGAGCACCTTGGTATCTTGTAGAGTAATCTATATATAAACAGGTCGGGTTTTCCTTTCCGACGCTATAACACCAGATCGCACGAACCGATAGCAAAGAAAATTCAAAAATTCAAAGAAATTCAAATTAAAAAAATTCAAAGAAATTCAAGAAAAATTTCAACAGAAAAGCGGGAAAATCTATAAATTGTTTGAGAGTAGTTCTAGTTGTTGTAGAGAGTAGAGTTCTGCTCTGCTCACTAAATTTCATGTGACAAACCGGTACAAGGTGCAATTCAAAAGTTCCAGGACTTTTATTAAAAAACGAATATTATATGTTTTTTTTTTTTAAATTTATTGGTCGCCTTTAAAATAGTCTCCTTCTGCCTGAATACAAAATTTATATAACAGTTGAATTGTATAACAGCTGAGATATCGCGCTACATGTGACATTACATTTGTAGTGTCGGTCGGAAAATGAGATCGAACAAAGAGCCAATATTAAGTTTTGTTTTAAACTTGGTAAAACTTTTACCAAAACTCATCAAATGATGAAACAAGTTTATGGCGAAGATTGTCTATCCCGTAGCCGTATTCACGAGTGGTTGAAACTTTTTCAAGAGGGTCGGGAGGACTTGGAAGACGACGAACGTTCGGGCCGGCCAAAAGATGTGAACGAAAAAAACAATTCATTCATTTAAGAATTCGATAAAAAAAAAGCCGAAATCATCGCTTAAATATATAGAATCGGAATTATGAATATCCGCAGCGTCGATTTATCGTATTTTGACAAAAAATTTAGGCCTCAGAAAGGTTTGTGCTCGATTTGTCCCGCACACTTTGAAACAACACGCAAAATATCTCAGAATTCAACATTCAAGAGACATTACTAAAGAGGCCAAAGAAGACCCAAACTTTTTGTATTCGCCTGATATGGCACCCTGCGATTTTTATTTGTTCGGAAAACTACATTTGGCCATGAAAGGAAACCGCTATGCTGACGTTGATGCCATCCAAAAGGCGACGACCACCACCCTCAACGCTATACCGATAAACAACATAAAAAAGTCACCTTCTCGAACGTGCAAAACGTTGTATTCAGGCTTAAGGAGACTATTTTGAAGGCGAACAATAAATATAAATTTATTAATAAATAAATAAATTTAAAAAAAAAAAAACAAATAATATTCCTTTTTTTAATAAAAGTCCTGGAACTTTTGAATTGCAAAAAGTAAACAAAAATAAGTTATTCGTTTCCTAGCATTTCAATTGGAAACCATGAAATCATCCACGTGTATTGTGAAAATTTTTATTCAATTTCAACAGCAGGCATTGGTCTTTAAAGTTGTAAGATGAACTGTGTAAATTATGGGGATCGTGCATTTGAGGTTAAATTCACCACTTTGACCATAATCCAAAATCCCTAGAGGACGACGTGCGAACATCGGCCGCCCCATAAGACATGCAAGCCAGCAACAAGTGTATTCACAGAACTTAAGCGAAGAAAGACAAAATATAATAAGAGAAAATGCCCGATTGAGACAACGCGTGAGCACAAGAAGATTTTTGGCATCATACAATCGCTTGGCATTGCAATATCATCCCACTGCGAACTATCGTGATGATGAAAATTTAGATATTGGACCAATGGCGACTATATGCCGATATTGCAATGCGTTCAAATGGGTTCAAAAGAGAAACGGCTGGATTGTGCTGCGCAAGTCGAAAAGTCAAACTGGATCCATTACTTACACCACCACAACAACTAAAACCATTCATTGTTCGATGGAAGTGATCCTGATTCCAAAAAATTTCTTCAACACATCCTTGAATACAATAAATGCTTTCTCATGACTTCCTTTGGAGCTAATATCATTCGAGAAGGCGGCTTCATGCCGACTTCCCAATTAAAAGATACAACACACAATCACTCACACCAACACAATGAATTCCAACACATAACAACAACATATACATACAAGTTAAGGCAAACCGTGGCTTGCCTAAATAGTTTCGGATCTTGTAGCCGCATAGCTCACTTTATTATAATCAGGAACATCCCAGCTGATCCCTCGGTAATCCTCCCAGAGGAGATGAGTTGAGCAGATGAGTTCCGGTTACGTTATAATTTTTATTCTTAAATCCTTAAAATCTTAATTTAATAAATTTAATTAGTTTAAGTTTAGTTTTAGTTTCCGCTGCTGTTTTCCTTGTTGTGTGCTTGGGGACAGGTCGAAGACTGGCGACTTTAGTTGGGTTTGGTTCTTACCAGAGCTCCGGCTATAGTGCTGGGTGTAGCATTTGCAGCCTGTGCAGGGCGAGGGTCGACCCCGCATAGCTGTTGGATAAGTGGCCGAAATATGAGTTCCGCTATGTCGGCGTTCGCACGCTAAGTGGGCGGTCGTTTACCCAACGTCTGGCGACTCTGCTGTTCTAAGAAACAATGTGTCGTGATCGTAACAAAATGTCGTCAACAGACGCAGAAAATTGCAGCCGGCGCGATCGTCGGATACGTTGTCGTGTTGATGGACAAGGGCGGGGGGTCGAAGTCAGCGTGTTAAAGTGGGCATTGCGAGAGTTGGTTGCATGCAAGAGCAGCGGTCCATAGAGGGGAGGGGGAAGGTTCGTGAAGTTGGCTCATAACTCCCCCCTTCAAAGATTATAGGGCCTTCGCATCTTGTGTTTCCAGACCCGGTACACAGTCTTGTACGACCGGGATACCTTTGGTCGATGTTAGCTTCCTCCATACGCTGTACAGGGCCGCTCCGGCAGTCAAAGCGACCAAAGCCTCCACCAGAAAGGAAAATACTTTTTCGGTATGGCGGGCATGACCATAAGGTGGCTTGGCTTGACTTGAGTAACTCGTGTAGGTTCTGCCGTCTACACTGATTGTCTCGTTACTAAACTGGACTATGTAGGTTCCAGCCAAGTTAAGGGTTCTGAATCACCTCCAAAGTCCCGTTGAAGTTGGACAAGAACACTGTTCCGTCCTCGACCAGGTCTATGCGTGCCTCGTTGTGCCTCAGGAAGTCGCATCTTGCCTGACCGCCCTTTAACAGCTTAGGGATGCAGCCGTTTTCGTCCATCTTCATAAGGGTCTTCTCTGGGCAAACAGTCGTGTTGCCTATGGAGAGGCAATCGCCCACCATAGCAGGGGTTTCCTCGGAGTTTGCGGCGACCTTGTCATGCTTAATCCTCCAGGTAGTGCGTTACTAGTGCTCCAATCCTGGGATCCGTTAGGAGCGCCGCCTCCTGAGTGATGTGACTCAAGCCTTCCCAAGTCAATTACGAGTGCGAGTTTGAATTGGCCATTGACGCGCCAAATTGTGCCCTCCTGTGATCGGCTTGCATTTAAAATTTTGGAAAAACTGACTAATGTCAAGATTTCCATTAGTTGTAGTACCATTCCATTAGTATAGATCCTTAACATCATATCTTGCAGTAAATTTTTTTTCATATTTAAAGAAACAGCATATTTGTTATATGCAAGGTCACTAAATTATATACTTTGTCATTTTTAATGACCACAAATTGAAGCTTTTTTCTTTTTCAGTTTCACTTCTCCTGCGTCCCGAGCACCTTGGTATCTTGTAGAGTAATCTATATATAAACAGGTCGGGTTTTCCTTTCCGACGCTATAACACCAGATCGCACGAACCGATAGCAAAGAAAATTCAAAAATTCAAAGAAATTCAAATTAAAAAAATTCAAAGAAATTCAAGAAAAATTTCAACAGAAAAGCGGGAAAATCTATAAATTGTTTGAGAGTAGTTCTAGTTGTTGTAGAGAGTAGAGTTCTGCTCTGCTCACTAAATTTCATGTGACAAACCGGTACAAGGTGCAATTCAAAAGTTCCAGGACTTTTATTAAAAAACGAATATTATATGTTTTTTTTTTTTTTTTTTTTTTGTCGCCTTTAAAATAGTCTCCTTCTGCCTGAATACAAAATTTATATAACAGTTGAATTGTATAACAGCTGAGATATCGCGCTACATGTGACATTACATTTGTAGTGTCGGTCGGAAAATGAGATCGAACAAAGAGCCAATATTAAGTTTTGTTTTAAACTTGGTAAAACTTTTACCAAAACTCATCAAATGATGAAACAAGTTTATGGCGAAGATTGTCTATCCCGTAGCCGTATTCACGAGTGGTTGAAACTTTTTCAAGAGGGTCGGGAGGACTTGGAAGACGACGAACGTTCGGGCCGGCCAAAAGATGTGAACGAAAAAAACAATTCATTCATTTAAGAATTCGATAAAAAAAAAGCCGAAATCATCGCTTAAATATATAGAATCGGAATTATGAATATCCGCAGCGTCGATTTATCGTATTTTGACAAAAAATTTAGGCCTCAGAAAGGTTTGTGCTCGATTTGTCCCGCACACTTTGAAACAACACGCAAAATATCTCAGAATTCAACATTCAAGAGACATTATTAAAGAGGCCAAAGAAGACCCAAACTTTTTGTATTCGCCTGATATGGCACCCTGCGATTTTTATTTGTTCGGAAAACTACATTTGGCCATGAAAGGAAACCGCTATGCTGACGTTGATGCCATCCAAAAGGCGACGACCACCACCCTCAACGCTATACCGATAAACAACATAAAAAAGTCACCTTCTCGAACGTGCAAAACGTTGTATTCAGGCTTAAGGAGACTATTTTGAAGGCGAACAATAAATATAAATTTATTAATAAATAAATAAATTTAAAAAAAAAAAACAAATAATATTCCTTTTTTTAATAAAAGTCCTGGAACTTTTGAATTGCAAAAAGTAAACAAAAATAAGTTATTCGTTTCCTAGCATTTCAATTGGAAACCATGAAATCATCCACGTGTATTGTGAAAATTTTTATTCAATTTCAACAGCAGGCATTGGTCTTTAAAGTTGTAAGATGAACTGTGTAAATTATGGGGATCGTGCATTTGAGGTTAAATTCGCCACTTTGACCATAATCCAAAATCCCTAGAGGACGACGTGCGAACATCGGCCGCCCCATAAGACATGCAAGCCAGCAACAAGTGTATTCACAGAACTTAAGCGAAGAAAGACAAAATATAATAAGAGAAAATGCCCGATTGAGACAACGCGTGAGCACAAGAAGATTTTTGGCATCATACAATCGCTTGGCATTGCAATATCATCCCACTGCGAACTATCGTGATGATGAAAATTTAGATATTGGACCAATGGCGACTATATGCCGATATTGCAATGCGTTCAAATGGGTTCAAAAGAGAAACGGCTGGATTGTGCTGCGCAAGTCGAAAAGTCAAACTGGATCCATTACTAACACCACCACAACCACTAAAACCATTCATTGTTCGATGGAAGTGATCCTGATTCCAAAAAATTTCTTCAACACATCCTTGAATACAATAAATGCTTTCTCATGACTTCCTTTGGAGCTAATATCATTCGAGAAGGCGGCTTCATGCCGACTTCCAAATTAAAAGATACAACACACAATCACTCACACCAACACAATGAATTCCAACACATAACAACTACATATACATACAAGTTAAGGCAAACCGTGGCTTGCCTAAATAGTTTCGGATCTTGTAGCCGCATAGCTCACTTTATTATAATCAGGAACATCCCAGCTGATCCCTCGGTAATCCTCCCAGAGGAGATGAGTTGAGCAGATGAGTTCCGGTTACGTTATAATTTTTATTCTTAAATCCTTAAAATCTTAATTTAATAAATTTAATTAGTTTAAGTTTAGTTTTAGTTTCCGCTGCTGTTTTCCTTGTTGTGTGCTTGGGGACAGGTCGAAGACTGGCGACTTTAGTTGGGTTTGGTTCTTACCAGAGCTCCGGCTATAGTGCTGGGTGTAGCATTTGCAGCCTGTGCAGGGCGAGGGTCGACCCCGCATAGCTGTTGGATAAGTGGCCGAAATATGAGTTCCGCTATGTCGGCGTTCGCACGCTAAGTGGGCGGTCGTTTACCCAACGTCTGGCGACTCTGCTGTTCTAAGAAACAATGTGTCGTGATCGTAACAAAATGTCGTCAACAGACGCAGAAAATTGCAGCCGGCGCGATCGTCGGATAC
The DNA here is from genome assembly GCA_018150545.1 of Drosophila ercepeae. Lineage (NCBI taxonomy): Eukaryota > Metazoa > Arthropoda > Insecta > Diptera > Drosophilidae > Drosophila > Drosophila ercepeae. The sequence goes on along the minus strand of JAECWL010000097.1, from coordinate 340,027 downwards.
GTTGTCGTGTTGATGGACAAGGGCGGGGGGTCGAAGTCAGCGTGTTAAAGTGGGCATTGCGAGAGTTGGTTGCATGCAAGAGCAGCGGTCCATAGAGGGGAGGGGGAAGGTTCGTGAAGTGGGCTCATAACTCCCCCCCTTCAAAGATTATAGGGCCTTCGCATCTTGTGTTTCCAGACCCGGTACACAGTCTTGTACGACCGGGATACCTTTGGTCGATGTTAGCTTCCTCCATACGCTGTACAGGGCCGCTCCGGCAGTCAAAGCGACCAAAGCCTCCACCAGAAAGGAAAATACTTTTTCGGTATGGCGGGCATGACCATAAGGTGGCTTGGCTTGACTTGAGTAACTCGTGTAGGTTCTGCCGTCTACACTGATTGTCTCGTTACTAAACTGGACTATGTAGGTTCCAGCCAAGTTAAGGGTTCTGAATCACCTCCAAAGTCCCGTTGAAGTTGGACAAGAACACTGTTCCGTCCTCGACCAGGTCTATGCGTGCCTCGTTGTGCCTCAGGAAGTCGCATCTTGCCTGACCGCCCTTTAACAGCTTAGGGATGCAGCCGTTTTCGTCCATCTTCATAAGGGTCTTCTCTGGGCAAACAGTCGTGTTGCCTATGGAGAGGCAATCGCCCACCATAGCAGGGGTTTCCTCGGAGTTTGCGGCGACCTTGTCATGCTTAATCCTCCAGGTAGTGCGTTACTAGTGCTCCAATCCTGGGATCCGTTAGGAGCGCCGCCTCCTGAGTGATGTGACTCAAGCCTTCCCAAGTCAATTACGAGTGCGAGTTTGAATTGGCCATTGACGCGCCAAATTGTGCCCTCCTGTAATGGGACAAGCGGGTTCTCAGGAAGATGTCCGCGGCTCCAACCATATGGGAGAAAACGATGCTTACAATATTGAGTAAAGAAATTAACCTAATGAGTAACTTTTTTTTGGGTATGAATTTATATCAGCTTAGATGTATGGGGTTATGTGTGTGTAAATGTAAGAAATGTTGGTGTTGTGTTTTTTAGGGAAAAAAAATTGTGTGACTATATTAAAATATTTTTCACTAGGTTTTCTTAAGGAAAAGCTGGTGAAACGCACACAACACAACGACCCAATATTCTTTCAATTCCGAAAATCTGATTTATAAAAAATTTGGTCTGTCTTGGTTTTGACCGTTACATTTCTATCTTCAGCAATCTCCCCATCCCTAAAACGTGTTTTTTTTCGTGTTAATTTGTTTATTAGCGACAAATACATTTTCGCCCTGGCTGTAGGATATTGGGTCGGACCTGGTTTTATTATGAGCCGCATTTGCGACGTTGACAGCGAAATGTGTATGGCTTTATGACACATGAGACTTATTTTCATAACCAAAATATACCAAATTTATATTGTTATGGTACTCTTTTCTAATAGAATATTGTTTCATTTATTTATTGATATTAAATAAATAAATTGTAAGCATGTCTAAGGGTACAGGGTATTTTGCAATCGGGAAACTCGACTGCTGCTACCTTACTTGTTAGCTTTTGTTTTGCAGATGGTGATCTGGAAGATTGCCATTCTGTACGTAAGCGTCGTTTTGCGTGGACGATTTGCTCGATTTGTGCGTTAGTCTTATTCGGATTAATTGTAACGTTTGTGGTTTTAGGTGTTGCATTTCGAGCTGCTTCCGTAAGAATGGATTCCAGTGTTCCTGTGCAGCTCTCTATATCAGGTTCAGTATTGAGTTTTGGGTTTAGCTCAATGTATGAACTTATATATTTTTTATACCTTAGCCAGTTCGTTTTGTGCGTAGTCAGTAAGGTGGTTTTACGTTTTCTGCGTACCGGCAGTATACGGCCGCTAGTGTGAGGTGAGTGTTGTCCTCCAGCTGTATATTGATAGATGTGGCCTGAAAATGAATTTCAGCAAACTCTTTGTAAAAGTGGTGCTTCATACGATTTCTAATTAGAATGCTGGTCCCACCGTGTGCTCTATCATCGGGGTGATTTGTACCATAGAAGTGGTAATCTCGAATTCGGAAATTGTATTTGCTTGTAAGATGGATTTCCGAAAGAAGCATTACGTCGATATGCTTCTCATGCTCCCACTAATGTCAAAGCAAATTAGGATTTACTTAAATATGGTTTTGTTCTGTGGTGTTGTTAGTATTCTTTATCTATATATATAAAAATAAGTCGGGGTTTCCTTCCTGACGCCCTAACTCCAGAACGCACCAACCGATTTCCACGGTTTTTCATTCGTTGGAAAGATCTCGGGCTCCGTGAGGTTTATAGCAAAGAAAGGTTTGAACAAACAAGTGAGAAAAGTTATCTTCGGCTTGCCGAAGATGGTATACCCTTGAAAACAAAAAAGTTTTTCATACAAAGACTTGTTTTCATATCGGTCGTTTGTATGGCAGCTATATGATATAGTGGTCCGATCCGCACCAAACTTAAAAAAATCATGTATGGCTATGTCAAATGAATAAGTGTTGAATTCGGTTGCAATAGGTTGGAAAACAATAAAATTTTCCATACAAAGACTTGTTTTCATATCGGTCGTTTGTATGGCAGCTATATGATATAGTAATCCGATCCGACCGATTTTTAAACTTGATCTGCGTGCAACAAAAATAATGATCTGGTAAAAATTTCAACGCTAGCTTTAAAACTGCTGTTTATTTATTGCATAGAAACAGACGGACATGGCTATATCGACTCGGCTGTTGATGCTGATCAAGAATATATATACTTTGTGGGGTCGGAGATGCTTCCTTTAATGCGTTACACATTTCTGGACTAAATTATAATACCCTTTTCAAGGGTAAAAAAAGCGGGAAAATCTCTTTTCACATACAGCGCCATCTCTGATACATAGCATGCGGTGCGTGATACATTGTTTGAGAGCTACTCATTGTTCTCTGCTCAGTTAATTTTATGTGACAAACCGGCATTGTGTTCACTGTAAAATTGTGAAAAAGGTAAACAAAAATAAGTTATTCGTTTCCTAACATTTCAAAGAGAAACCATCAAATCAATCACGTGTATTGTGCAAAATTTTTATTCAATTTCAATAGCAGGCATTTGTCTTTGAGTTGGTAAGTTGAACTGCGTAAATTATGAGGATCGTGCATTTAAGGTTCAATTCACCACCAACGTGTATTCACAGAATTTAAGCGAAGAAAGACAAAATATAATAAGAGAAAAAGCCCGATTATGACAACGCGTGAGCACACGAAGATCGTTGGCATCATACAATCGTATCATCCCACTGCGAACTATCGTGATGATGAAAATTTAGATATTGGACCAATGGCGACTATATGCCGATATTGCAATGCGTTCACATGGGTTCAAAAGAGAAACGGCTGGATTGTGCTGCGCAAGTCGAAAAGTCAAACTGGATCCATTACTTACACCACCACAACTACTTAAACCATTGTTCGATGGAAGTGATCCTGATTCCAGCAATTTTTTTCAACACATTCTTGCATACAATAAATGCTTTCTCATGACTTCCTTTGGAGCTAATATCATTCGAGAAGGCGGCTTCATGCCGACTTCCAAGGTAAAAGATACAACACACATAACCAATCACTCACACCAACACAATGAATTCCAACACATAACAACTACATATACATACATATTACAGATACAAGGACAAATATATCATTTGCATGGTTCAATGCTAACACCCGATGAACCGCATCAAATTCTGCAAATACTATATATTTCATTTCGTCGATGGTGGATCAGCTGAATGTGCGGTGCAATATACAGGGAACACAACAGTTAAAGACATATGCATATATGCGAAGATTTAATGCACCCACCGTTAATGATGTTGCTGCAATTATTGTTGGGGATTCAACTAAATCGCGAGACATTGTCAGCGAAGAAGCAATATCTAGCTGGGCCTTCTCCACGACGAACCTCGAGCAGTGCAGAAGAATGTATTCTGCTGTTTCCACTGCGTCTGTGCAATAGAGACACTGGGCTGTATCCACGTAGTGGAACCTAAATAGGTAACCTCGGAAACATCCATGGTCCGTGGGAAACTGGGTCATATGGTAGTCCACCACTTTGTGTTCACACTCAGCCCATTCCGTTAAGTTAGGAATAAGCTAGTACGTCCACCGTCCTCTTTGTGACTCTTGCCACCTGTTCTGCCAGATTCCTCTAATCCACTCCCGAATCTATGTCTGGGTAACCCCTTCTCGCGCTTGGTATTGGCCCTTTATCTCCAGGTCAATGGGTGTAATGCCTGAAAGGGCGTGCGCCGCCACATCGATCATATGGTTCTAAAACCTCTGATGAGTCTGAGAGCCATTGTCCTTGATACTGCACGCGTATTCTCCAAGTAGGATACTTTGTTGGTAGCACAGCACCAGATAGGGGCAGCGTAAAGCAGCGTTGCCTTTGTAACCGCCACAAGCAGTCTCCTAGCTGGCAATCTGGGTCCTCCCACGTTTGGCATGATTATTGCCAGGGCTGCAGCTGTCATTGCCGCTTTTTTGCTGGCATAGTCCTTGAAAGAGGGCCTACGGTCTATTATGACTCCCAGCTACTTCAGCGTTTCTGATGAGACGTTTTCTACTCCCTTGACTTCGACCTGCATGCACTCAACGGTCTTTCTGCTGCTTAACAGAACTACTTCAGTCTTATGCGCAGCAATTCCTAGGCCGACTTTCTCGAGCCATTCGATGATCACCCTGATCGCCATATTGCTGTTTTCCCGGAGCACCGGTATTGTCTTGGCAACAGCTGTTGCCACAACGTCGTCGGCGAAGCAATACATCTCCACGCCTCTGGGCTTGCTGATGCTTAATATCCCATCATACATAATGTTCCATAAGATCGGTCCAAGTACCGACCCTTGAGAAACACCTGCGGAGACGTGGCGACTTCTTGGAGCAGCTTCTGTTACATTCCACTACACGTGGTTCCTGACGTAGTTTACAATTAAACTCCGTTTGTGTATACCGGTTATACCAAAGTTGCCTATTGCGCCGAGGATGTTGGGCCGATGGAATGTTGGGCTATGTTAAATGCGTTCTTGACGTATCACCGTTGAGTGCGTCGATCGTACTTTTTCCCTTTCGGAAGCCATACTGTTGGCTTTGAAGGCCTGTGGGACTCTCGGTGATTAGCTCTATGCGCGCGTACTGTATGCGCTCAAAGAGTTTGCCCGCAATGTCCAGGGGCGATAACTGCCTGCTGCATTTGCAGGCCCCTTGCCTTTCGGCAAAAGGACTAGCTTCATCATTTTCCAACGCTTGGGGAAGACTCCGTCCAGAAGACACTGTTGGAATGTGTCACTGAAGACCTTAGGTCTTGCGGTTGCAGCTGCTTTACATTTACAACCGAGATACCATTAATGCCCGGTGCTTTGTTTGGCTTGATCATCTTTGCTGCTTCGACGACTTCACATGTTGTGATACACGGAAAGTCGGAGGCAGGGGGTTCAAGAGCGGGTTGCCATAACGTGTCTTGACTTGGGAATAGCTCCGACACGATGTTAGCCAGGGTGGCTAGGTTCTGCGGGGTTCCTGAAAGAGCGGCATTAAGTTTTTTATTTACTGCTTTGTAAGCGAGTCCGCTGGGGTCGTCGTCTACGCTGCCAAGCAGGTCCTTGAATGCATTCCCTTTTGCTGCGGATATGCCGTTCTTAAACTCAGCTTGCTTAGCTTTGTATATCTCAATGCATTGGCCGTGGTGCGCTTGCCCTTTGGATCGTTGCGCTTGCCTCTTTGACCTGAGGAATTCTGCCCGAAGCTGGTTCAAAGAGGCACTCCACCGGTAGATCGGGGCTTGCGTTTCGCATTCGTGTTCCTCGGCATCACTGCTTCGCACGTTGCTTTGACCATATCAATGAGCGCTGCAACCTTGGTCTCCGCCTGTCCATTTGTGGTCTCCATGAGCTTGGTCTGGTATACCAACATATCTTCATCCAGTTTCCTGATGTCCCAAACTGGCCCCAGAGCACTTCTCCGCTGACTGGGCACCGGCCTCATCGTTCGGACACTGAACGAGATCAGGTTATGATCGCTCAGCGTTATGTCCTCTTGCACCATCCAGTTTGCGTTAGTCACTAGGACTCTGCTAACAAAGGTGACATCGATGAAAGACGTACCTCTCTCGTTGTTAAATGTCGGTTTGAGACCATCGTTTAGCAGTACGAGGTCAAGCAAGTTCATGGCATCAATCACTGCTTGGCCTCTTGGATTAGAAGTCCGACTGCCCCATTCTGTAGCTGAGGCATTGAGGTCACCTCCTATGCTGGCCTGCGCCCACTACCATGTTCAACAAGCTCTTCAAGCATGTCCTCAAATTGCTCCGGACTGTCGCTAGATGGAGGATAGCAGCTGAAGAAATTAACTTCTTTTATTTTCGCATATGCGATGCCGCGCATTGGTACGGTTTCCCACTCTTCCATAGATAGGCTGTGTGATATTTAATAGCCGCCTTGCCTAATTCATCAAGTAGCACCCCTAAAATCCCCACACCCGGAAGGTATGGTTCACTCAGAAGCACTACGTCCGCATTGCGCTCCCTCGCTGTCTGAGCCAAAAGCTTCTGCTGCGCAAAAGCTGCGCAATGGTTGACGTTGAGCTGGATGATGTTAATCATTATGGCGGCTATTAGCTCCTTTTGTGGTACTGGCTTTGTAGGTGGGGCAAATGATCCTTGTCCAGTTCGCTGCAGCAGAACAGGCATCTTGGCGGCGCTACGCAGCCCTTTACCTTATGCCCATGCTCGACGCATCGTAGGCAGCAGTCCGAGCGATCGACTGACTTGCAGTCAGAAGCCCGGTGGCCGTATTCCAGGCACCTGAAGCATCTTATTGGACGTATGTCCAGGACGATGCGGCAACGTGACCATTCCACGGTTAACACACCCCGTTTGATGACCGCAATGGCATCGTTCGCGCTCATCAGCACAGAGGCTATCTGGGTTCCGTCCCACATCCTGCGGAGGCCTCTCACATCCTCTGGTTTCAGGAGGATTCCCTGGAAATGGGACACCCTCCTGCAGTTCTATAGCTCTGTTGTTGAGAGACGATAGTTCTATAATCGCTGAGTCTCAAAAGCTGCCAGCAGTGTGTAGATCTTGCCATTCATCCTAGCAAGAATACTCCGCAGGTCCTCATTCTGATACGCCGCTATCAGGTCCGTATCCCGTTGTGGCGATCCAGATGCGGATTTCGCTCTAGTCTTTTGCGACGGCACGCTGATGAGGTCTATAATCTTCTTCTGGCTAGTAGTGGGAGGTTCTCCACCTCTGCAGCACTGCATTCGCCGGATATCAAAGCCGTCGGTACTCGGATTCCCAATCTCTGCACAGTAGTTCCGTTTTCTCTTATGGGGACCACGACAGTCTGGAGCTTCTTCTAAATGTGTCGTCGCCGATGGGGGCAATGCCCCCCGCTGGACTATCCATTTAGTATCCAGCGACAGCGGTTAGGCTTTTACAGATGATGAGCACCAAGGATTAGAGAAGGTCCCACGTAGGCCACGGATTTCTCCTAGGCGTTGACTGATGGAGGCTATTCCGCCTCTTTTCGGACACCAGAGCCTCTACTTAGGCACCGTAAGGGTGAGATGATGATTTTCAGTCTGTCCGCGACCATTGTGCCTTTCCCCTTCTAATAATCGGTTCACTCAAAAAATTTAAGTTCAAAATCTAATTCAAATTTAAATTTAAACTTTTATGGATTCGCGCCCTAGCAGATCTGGCAGCGTTGTTGATCTGATCAGATCGTCCTCTGCAGTAAGTTGGCAGCAATACAAGCTGTTTACACAGCTGGGCCGCCCACGACCAAATAATTGCCAAATTAGACAATTTGCTAATTCTTGGAATTCGCGCTCTTTTACACGTCGCGATCGCTCAGCCGAACACTTGCGCAACACCACTATATGGCTCTGCGCAGTTACTAATTGATCCGGCCAAGTTTATACCGAAATACGATGATTTTCGCGCAGCGTAACTTAAACACGTCCGTATCAGAGAACTTTCTCACTTTGTCCCGTTGTTTCTCCCGTTGCGACTGCTGTTGGTAAATGTACGTGGACCAAAATCATTTACGCATTTGTCAACTGTGAATTGCCACCAATGCCAAACATATCGAGAAGCATGTCAACTATTGGGTTTGGGAGAGCGATTCTCATTGGGATTTAACACTTGCGGATTCAGTTGTTTCATCAAATGCGTACCAAATACGAACGCTGTTCGCAATTATCATCATTCAGTTAATTCAGCTAAGGAACAAATACAAAGACGAAATATGTGAAGATATCTTGCATCGCTTGCGCATTTAAGCGAATAATTCTGACATCCAAATAACCGATGAAATATACAATGAAGGATTGATTCTGATTGAGGATCAATGCTTGACTATTGCAAACAAGCTACTGATTGAAGTAGGAATGATTGTGCTCGATGCACGATGCATTCAAGCAAGAATTAAATCGAGATCTGCAATACAATGTTGATACATTGCAGGAATTCGTTCGAAATAATGGTTCGTTCCTGAATGAACAGCAAAAACAAGTTATACGAAACATTAATGCAAGCGGTGGGCAATAATACTGGTAGTCTATTCTTCCTGGACGCACCTGGAGGAACAGGGAAAACATTTGTCAGTTCATTGATTTTGGCCACTGTTCGATCAAGATGTGACATAGCTTTGACGTTAGCATCATCTGGAATTGCGGCGACTCTTCTAGTTGGCGGTCGTACTGCACATTCTGCGCTTAAGTTGACACTAAAACATGCAATATTTCCCGATCCAGTGCAATGGGAAAATTGTTGATGCAATGCAAGCTCATTGTTTGGAATGAGTGCACAATGGCACATAATAATTCACTTGAAGCACTTAACTTCACACTGAAGGATTTTCGGCGAAATAACAACATTTTTGGCGGCTTAATGATATTGTTGGCAGGCGATTTCAGGCAGATAACGCCTGCAGATGACTTGAATGCTTGCCTGAAGGCATCACCTTTACGGAATAACGTAAAAACATTATCGCTAACCACTAATAGGAGAGTTTAACTTTAAAATGATCAAAGTGCTGCATAATTTTCCAAACAATTTTTAGCTGTTGGAAAAGGAAAAGTCCCCATTGATGCGCAATCTGGATTAATTACTCTAACCAACGACTTTTGCCGATTTGTAGACTCTCAATTAGCTCTTATTGAAAATGATTTTCCAAACATTAGTGAGACTTATCAGAATTATGCTTGGATAAGTGAACAAGCAATTCTTGCCGCAAAAAATAATGATGTACGCGCGCTGAATTGCATCATTCAATCAAAAATTGATGGCGATTTGGTGACATCCGTTGATTCTATAGCAAATCCCAATGATGTAGTAAATTATCCAACGGAATTTTTGAACTCTTTGGAGGATTTCCACCATATACTTGCAACTCAAAGTTGGTGCAGTTATTATGATGGTGCACCCCGTCTTTGCAACGGTACTCGACTTTCCTATTAGGGATGCAAAAATATATGCCATGGATAAGCATATGTAGAAACATGACCCCATCATCACGCACGAGCAGTATTCAAGGATAGAACGAACTAGGGTGATATAAATGGATTTAGTGGTGAAAGGATCGTTAAATTCTTTAGACAATCCCTTAATAAAGGCTTACATTCCTCTGGCTTTATTCACAGTCACAGAAATGTGATCATAAAACTTAAGTTTATGATAAAAACAAGTGAGAAAAGTTATCTTCGGCTTGCCGAAGATGGTATACCCTTGAAAACAAAAAAGTTTTCCATACAAAGACTTGTTTTCATATCGGTCGTTTGTATGGCAGCTATATGATATAGTAATCCGATCAGGACCAAACTTTCACAAATCGTGTATGGCTATATTAAATGAAAAAATGTTGAATTCGGTTGCAATAGGTTAGAAAACAAAAAAGTTTTCCATACAAAGACTTGATTTCATATCGGTCGTTTGTATGGCAGCTATATGATATAGTAATCCGATCAGGACCAAACTTTCAAAAATTATGTATGGCTATGTCAAATGAATAAATGTTGAATTCTGTTGCAATGGGTTGGAAAACAAAAAAGTTTTCCATACAAAGACTTGTTTTCATATCGGTCGTTTGTATGGCAGCTATATGATATAGTGGTTCGATCCGGACCAAACTTTCACAAATCGTGTATGGCTATATCAAATGAATTAATGTTGAATTCGGTTGCAATAGGTTGGAAAACAAAAAAATTTTCCATACAAAGACTTGTTTTCATATCGGTCGTTTGTATGGCAGCTATATGATATAGTAATCTGATCCGGATCAAACTTTCAATAATTATGTATGGCTATGTCAAATGAATAAATGTTGAATTCGGTTGCAATAGCTTGGAAAACAAAAAAGTTTTCCATACAAAGACTTGTTTTCATATCGGTCATTTGTATGGCAGCTATATGATATAGTGGTCCGATCCGGACCAAACTTTTACAAATCGTTAAATTCTTTAGACAATCCCTTAATAAAGGCTTACATTCCTCTGGCTTTATTCACAGTCACAGAAATGTGATCATAAAACTTAAGTTTATGATAAAAACAAGTGAGAAAAGTTATCTTCGGCTTGCCGAAGATGGTATACCCTTGAAAACAAAAAAGTTTTCCATACAAAGACTTGTTTTCATATCGGTCGTTTGTATGGCAGCTATATGATATAGTAATCCGATCAGGACCAAACTTTCACAAATCGTGTATGGCTATATTAAATGAAAAAATGTTGAATTCGGTTGCAATAGGTTAGAAAACAAAAAAGTTTTCCATACAAAGACTTGATTTCATATCGGTCGTTTGTATGGCAGCTATATGATATAGTAATCCGATCAGGACCAAACTTTCAAAAATTATGTATGGCTATGTCAAATGAATAAATGTTGAATTCTGTTGCAATGGGTTGGAAAACAAAAAAGTTTTCCATACAAAGACTTGTTTTCATATCGGTCGTTTGTATGGCAGCTATATGATATAGTGGTTCGATCCGGACCAAACTTTCACAAATCGTGTATGGCTATATCAAATGAATTAATGTTGAATTCGGTTGCAATAGGTTGGAAAACAAAAAAATTTTCCATACAAAGACTTGTTTTCATATCGGTCGTTTGTATGGCAGCTATATGATATAGTAATCTGATCCGGATCAAACTTTCAATAATTATGTATGGCTATGTCAAATGAATAAATGTTGAATTCGGTTGCAATAGCTTGGAAAACAAAAAAGTTTTCCATACAAAGACTTGTTTTCATATCGGTCATTTGTATGGCAGCTATATGATATAGTGGTCCGATCCGGACCAAACTTTTACAAATCATGTTTGGCTATGTCAAATGAATAAATGTTGAATTCAATTGCAATAGCTTGGAAAACAAAAAAGTTTCCCATACAAAGACTTGTTTTCATATCGGTCGTTTGTATGGCAGCTATACGATATAGTGGTCCGATCCAGACAAAACTTTTACAAATCGTGTATGGCTATGTCAAATGAATAAGTGTTGAATTCGGTTGCAATAGCTCGGAAAAGAAAAAAGTTTCCCATACAAAGACTTGTTTTCATATCGGTCGTTTGTATGGCAGCTATATGATATAGTGGTCCGATCCGACCGATTCTTAAACTTGATCTGCGTGCAACAAAAATAATGATCTGGTAAAAATTTCAAAACGCTAGCTTTGAAACTACTGTCTATTTTTTGCATAGAAACAGACGGACAGACGGACATGGCTGTATCGACTCGGCTGTTGATGCTGATCAAGAATATATATACTTTGTGGGGTCGGAGATGCTTCCTTTAATGCGTTACACATTTCTGGACAAAATTATAATACCCTTTTTCAAGGGTATAAAAACTCCAGGTAATGTTCCGAGAAGGAATAGAATAACTTGACATCATCAGCTTACATAAGCGAAGAGGCATCACTAATCACATTAGGAAGTTCGTTTACAAAGAGTATAAACAACAGTGGTCCTAGGTGACTACCCTGAGGGACACCCGATGAGACATGGATGACCTTCGACTTGGTAGTTTTAAAAAAAACACGCTGAGTTCGATCTGAAAGATAGAAAGCAATCCACATAAAGCTATTTAGTGGAAAACCAATGAGGGAGAGTTTTTGTATCATTAGCTGATAATTAACTGAATGAAATGCTTTGCTAAAGTCAGTATAAATTACATCGGTTTGCAAGCGATGTTGAAAACCTCGATTTTCGACGAAAATTCAAGTAGATTAGTTGTTGTCGAGCGAAGATTGACAAAACCATACTGTGCTGGTGATATTATGCGATTATGCGAATATGCAACTGCGATGTAATGAGTTTCTCAAGAAGCTTGGGAATCGCAGAAAGCTTAGCAATGCCGCGACAGTTCTCAATGAAAGCCTGAGAGCCTTTTTTATAAATTGGTATCAGGTATGATGCATTTCATAATTTAGGTAGGGATGTTTGCTCCAAGGATAGGTTAGTGTAGTAAGTAATAGTATAGTGAGAGGTAAGGTAAGAAAATCGGAGCACCTTCGGAGGATGCAGCTAGGTACATTGTCTGGGCCTGGTGAAAATAAGATTTTGATTGATGAGAGAGCCGTAAACACATCGCGACAATGAAATTTAGAATTGTACATGTTATTTATGTAGGGTAAACGATATGTATAGTTAGAGGTGGGATCAAATGAATCAGATAAGTAGGTTGACTGAAAAAATGACGCAAATAGATTAGCAATGCCGAGATGCGAAGAGTCGGAAGTATTATTATATGAGAGGGAAAATATTGGATTTGGGTTTAGAGTTTACAAAAGAGTAAAAAGAGCTTGGATCGTTGCGAAAATTTAGTTTGCATTTAGAAAAATAATTTTTATATAGTTGATTGTTAAGGTCAACAAACTGGTTGCGGATTAGAAGGTACTTTGGAAGATGTAACAAGCTTCTAGGACTTAAAGACTCTAGGCCTTAACCTCTAGATTTCCTATTTTTAAGGAGAGAGAGGTGCTTATTAAACCATGAAGGTTTTGACGCTGATGGAGTTAATGTTTCAGGGACAGATTTATTTATGGTGCTATGAATTACAGGTATCCCTCGTATAACGCGATAGTTACGTTCCAGAAGAATGGCGCGTTATCTAAATCCGCGTTATCTAAACCTTAGTTTTCATATAAATTTGGGGGTTATGTTCCTATAGGTTTTTTTAAATAAAATACATACTAAATAACAGAGGAGGAAAGCTAGGTCAACGACCGACCTATGACACGAGTTCCTACTCAAGTTAGGCCGACTGCATCTTTCCGAATCGGAGTCTCCTATGCAGATGTAACTAAAGCCATTATGGGCCCCTAACAGAAACAACAACAGGCACCACAAAACAATTACCAGCAACAGTCCGAAAATAGAACCCGCAGCCGGCAATGGCGCCGATCTAGGGGTGAACATCATACTGACAACATTCGGAAGTCGTTAAACAGCAGTGGGCGTTTGCCCAGTGCATGAAAGCTCTAGTCTCGCTCCAAGAAAAGCAGATGAATTTAATGAGGGTAATGCAGCAACTGCAGGGGCAAATACTCAATGGTCTCACTGCTATACAAGTGCATCTTGCACCAAATTGATGCGGCTGCGCATCATAGTGTAAAACCCGAAGTTGAATGCTTCGTGCGACCTCATAAGACTGATGTCTTGCTGATAAGCAAGACACATCATAGCAGGCGATTGGAATGCGTCCCACTGACTTTGGGGACCAGGGAGGTGCAACCAAAGAGGTCAAACGCTAGTTCTAAACTCAGATGTGAGGTCGCTAGCAACAGGTGGCCACACGAGGTTTGCTTAGTGCAGTAGAGGGTCTTCAGGCTACGTCGATTTTGCGCTGACAAGAGGTATCCTGGGATTACATACTGAGATACGGTCGTTTGCTGAACTCAGCTCCGACAACCTTCCAACTCTTGGAGCAATAGCTACAGCATATCCAAAGGTTAAGCGGCTTATCACAAGGCGCACTAACATGGAACGTTTTCAAGAGTTCCTCCGAGCGGGACATTGAAGTTGCAGTCAGCTCTCTCACCCACAATATCCAGGTAGCAGCTAGATTGACCACTCACACCACAGGACTGAGACTCGCAGCAACCAGAATATAGGTCCCCAGAGAGATTCTGCTGCTCATTCCAGAGAAGAGGCACTTACGCTTCAGATGGATGAGGTCCCGCCACCCGCTGGAAAAAGCTGATTTCTACAGGGGAAGGCTTTCCTCCATCGTGCATTGGTGGAACACAAAGCAGCATGGTTCGACGACAGGTTAGCCTATACGCGCGATTAAAAGACCGGGGAGGCGTTTGACCGTGTGTGGCATCCTGGTCTGCTACTGAAAATCAAGAATACCCTGCCTGCGCCTTGCTACTGTCTCCTGGCGTCGTACCTTAGGAATAGGAGATTTGCGGTCCGGTTCCACTCTGCGCTCTCAACCGAGTATAATGCGGCAGCTGGAGTACCCCAGAGAAGCGTCCTAGTCCCGCTACTATACTGCCTTTATAGCCATGACATGCCGCGCCCGGCTGACAGTCTCTACGGAACGTCAATGCACATTTGCCGACGACGTGTGCATAACGTACAGGTCCAGGTGCGTGAAGGAGGCCGCCAACGGTATCCAGAACTACGCAACTTGATTTGCCGACTGGGCTAGGAAGTGGAATATTGGAATAAATGGCAACAAGTCCACGAATGTTAGCTACACCCTCAAAAGGACAACGGTTGACTAAAAAGGTTGACTAAACCAAATACCTGGTAGTCATACTCGACCGTCGGCTCACTTTCTCTAAGCAAGTGAGTGAAATGAGAATACGCATACGGACCGCGGCGTCAAAGCACTACTGGCTCATGGGCCCGCGTAGCAAGCTGTCGGTGACAAATAAGTTGACAATATACAACCAAATCATAGCTCCTATTTGGAGGTATGCGTGCCAAATTTGGGGCCTGGCGTGTGACAGCCAAATCCGCAGAATACAGAGCATCCAAAATAAGATGGCGAGGACGATCACTGGCTGCGAGTGGTATGTGTGGAACACCACCCTCCACAGTGACCAAAAGCTACTCACGGTCTTTGAGACTATAAATTTCCACTCCAGCCGCTACAACGTCCGACTGGAGCGCCATCGCAACCGACTCGCTAAGGGTCTTACTAAACCTCGCCCACAAAGGAGGCTCAACAGGCGACTTTCTAGGGACCTAATCCACCGGCTGCCAACAAGACGCACAGCAAGATGATCATGAACCAAACGATATACTCCCCATCGTCTTTCTTTTATATTTCTTAGTTTTTAGATGTTGTGAATTATTGTTAGTTTGTTAAGTTAGTTTAAATTTAGTATGGTAACGCTAAGCACACTTAGCCGGCGAGCCCTTCGGGCAGTATTAATAGATACCAAGGACACCAAGGAGTTCTAAGATACCCTGTATGCCTTAATAAATAGTCATATAACAAAAAAAAAAACAATTAACAAACACAAGATATAAATAATAATACATATGCTCGTACATATGTTAAGTACATATTTCAAAATTCAAAAAACAAAATTGAAATAATTATGTGCACATTAAAAAATTTAAAAACAAACTAAAACAAGTGAGAAAAGTTATCTTCGGCTTGTCGAAGATGGTATACCCTTGAAAACAAAAAAGTTTTCCATACAAAGACTTGTTTTCATATCGGTCGTTTGTATGGCAGCTATATGATATAGTGATCCGATCCGGACCAAACTTTTACAAATCATGTATGGCTATGTCAAATGAATAAATGTTGAATTCGGTTGCAATAGCTTGGAAAACAAAAAAGTTTCCCTTACAAAGACTTGTTTTCATATCGGTCGTTTGTATGGCAGCTATATGATATAGTGATCCGATCCGGACCAAACTTTTACAAATCATGTATGGCTATGTCAAATGAATAAATGTTGAATTCGGTTGCAATAGCTTGGAAAACAAAAAAGTTTTCCATACAAAGACTTGTTTTCATATCGGTCGTTTGTATGGCAGCTATATGATATAGTGGTCCGATCCGATCGATTCTTAAACTTGATCTGCGTGCAACAAAAATAATGATCTGGTAAAAATTTCAAAACGCTAGCTTAAAACTACTGTCTATTTTTTGCATAGAAACAGACGGACAGACGGACAGACGGACATGGCTATATCGACTCGGCTGTTGATGCTGATCAAGAATATATATACTTTGTGGGGTCAGAGATGCTTCCTTTAATGCGTTACACATTTCTGGACAAAATTATAATACCCTTGTTCAAGGGTATAACAAATTAAAGATTTATTATGAACTTTTTTGTTATTCAGCAAACTTCATATGGTAGTTAATCTGTTTCACTGTATTCAAAGATCTTAACGCGGGGCCGTTTTGGGGGAGCAATAGCTTCATCAGAAAATATTTTTTCAACACAGTTTTCGCTATGGGAATAGAAAATAGTCGTGGGACCTTGTGGTTCTTCTACTGGTTTTATTATTGCAAAATCTGTTATCAGTGTTTGGTGGGTGGTTTTTTAAAGCTCTTTTTCAATTTCGTAATAAGGTGCTAGAATAAGGATCATTAGTTGTAAAGAAAGATTTCATTTTCTCAACCAAACTTAAACCCTCTCGTATGCGCTTCAGAGTGAAACTGGGAATTGATTCACAGATATCTTCTACCGATGTGACGTCATCTTGTGCGAGATTTGAGACGGATGAAGATTCAGTTTCTAATTGAAGTAGATCTATTTTGATTTACCATGCGAAAAAATTCGCTTTTGTATGAACATTCCATACAAATTGCACTGAGCACGTACGGACCTTAACGCTGAAATAAGAGTGAAAAGGTTAATTTCATCTTTTTTTCTTTCTGACGTAATATATAATGGTCTGTCCCAATAGTAGTATTTCGGCGTATAGTTAATAATTAATAAATTCCAAACAATTCCTGGCATTTTTTTATGTTGACTATAACTTCTAGTTTATACTCAATTTTGACATTAACTTTTAATAACTTGTGGATATGCGGATCTATTTTGATTTGTTGTTTCATTCAATTTATTTACTTCTGCTGAAAGACAAATCTTGTTAAATGGCCTGGTTACCAAATCTTCTTGTATCTTTAGTTTCACTACTTTATCTTTGGACATTTTCCGCCTATTTCAAAGGGCATTTTCAATAATGGAATATAAGCTTTGTTGATATTTGGAGAATCTTTTCCCATTAAAAATTTAATATTTTTTGTAAGGAATTTCACGTCTTCTTGGCTTCCAGAGCATCAATCTCCTTTTGAGTCGATGCTGACCATTGCTGATTTATTTATGATTTTATGGCCATATTTACCATAGACGGAATCGACACGTCCTATACTTTCAATACATTGACCCTATTGCATTGCTTACGCGGTCTACCTAGCTGACCTGTTTTGATTATTCTTGCTTATTATATGATTATTCATACTTGCATATGGACTTCAACTCTTGCAAGCGACATCGCTTCATTGCTATTGACCTCTACCCAGTGATATTTCTTAATGGTCATTTAGTTTCTGCCGGTGTGGTTAAACTGGAATGAGATTTCCATAGTGAGTTATTACTGCTTGAAATTGAAAGTTGCTCTATATAGCGACGTTTGGGGTCAGCTCAATATGTGAACTTATGTATTTTCTGTAATTGACTCAGTTTGTTCTCTTTGATGTTAATATGTTAGCCTGCATTGTAGTCGCAGGGCGTTGGCGACGTTTGAGATTTGAGAGAAGTGGCGAGTGGTCATATGATAGATCCGGTAGAGATTCGGCACTAATGAGGTTTCGAGGGATGTTTTTAGTTATTGCGAAGTCGATCAAGTCAGCAATTTTGTTCGGTTTGGTAGGCCAGTATGATGGTCTGCCTGAAGCGACGTAGTCAATCTTTCTGTTTACCTTTAAGATAGCGTTATACAACTGTTTTCCTTTAGGGGTGACGAGGCGTGATCCCCAGTGGGTCTGTTTGGCATTGTAGTCACCTGCAGCAATGAAGTGGTCCCCTAGGGTATTGAAGGAGTCCAGAAATGGTTGTTCGGAAACATTGAAACGGAGGGGACAATATACCGCTGCAAGCGTAAGATTGCAGCTTCCTAGATGTACATTTATGGATGTGCCCTGCAAGTAGCTTTTTCCAAACTCGCTATGGTAGGGGTGTTTGATGCGGTTCCTAATCAGGATACCGGTTCCGCCATGTGATTTTTCATCTGGATGATTTGTTGTAGAACAAAAATCCACTTATTCGAAAGCATTCCTAGCATTTTGAACGGACGATCGTAAACAGCCTAGACACTGCATTCTTAGGTGGCCGCTGTGGGTATAATATTTTGTTAGCTTTAAGTCAACGATTTTTTGGTGTTATCTTTAGTTTTGATTTAGCATCGCAAGCAAACGGTCATTATTGCAAATAAATAATTATACAGCAAACTCACCAGACTTTTTCTGAGAAGCCGGCTTCTCAATAAAGTAGATAAAAATAGTGCAACATACTTCTACCCTGTAAATAACTGGTAGATTATTAATATTGTTATTATTATATTAACATTAATAATTCACACCACATCACCTCGTCCCAAGTTCAAAAGAAGGAAACATACGCAAAGACCACAATAAATAGGCAAAGAAGAGTAAAATATCAAGATAGGAAAGGGATTAGTGTAAAAGCAAAACTTGGATGACCGCGAAGGGAGCTTTTGTTCATATCTCTGATTTCATCTCGCAAGCTAGCGGTACTCCAACACATTAATAATTTATATAGTAACATAATCACAATTATGTTTATTATGTTTTGGTCTTATTAATTTTTGCTCATTGCTCAAGCGACACTTGGTCGCTTTAATGCAAATAAATCAAAGGCAGCTGCACTTAGCCGATATTGTTTACAATTTGCTTATTTGCTTATTTTTTCTCATTACAAATTAAAGGCAGTGGCACTTAGCCGATATTGTAAACAATTAGCTTATTAATTTTTTCTCATTACAAACTAAAGGCAGCGGCACTTCTCATTACAAATCAAAGGCAGCTGCATATAGCCGATATTGTAAACAATGGCCGGTAAGCCAAAGCCCCCTTTTTTTAATTTACAAATTTCTTTTGAACTAAGAGATATCCTCTTCTGGAATACTCTTTTAATTATTAAGCAAAAAGCTCGTTTATATTTGTATCACTGAGGATTCTTATTTTCAGTTTATAAACATAAATTTCAGTCTAAAGAGCTACAGTCTAAAGCTACACATGAATTAACGTAGACACACCAAAATATAAAAAAAAAATGGTTATAAACTAAAACTATAACCATCCATAAAAATTTGAGGAGCTATAAATTTTTTGTGATAAATAAAATTACATAAATTTTATTCTACATCTCGAAGATTTCGTAATTCTGACCTTCAAAAACTTAATAGCTTAAAACTTTATTTTTTTTTATTTTTTTTTTAACTTTGCTGTATTTATTGGATCTTCTCAGGAATTATGAGACTAAAAATAAGTTTTCAAATCTTAATTTCAAGCGATTTTCAAGTCTTTTTAACTGCGGTCTGAAAAAAAAGACCTAATGATCAGGTTTTTGATGGGTTATTTCATCTTTGACGTTTTTGATAAGGTATCTTTGTATATTTTCGTTCGTTGTTATTGTTCTCAGTATCGTTGATTGGGCCCTTTGCATGATATCGATGTTACTACTGCTGGCACATCCCCAAAGTTGGGAGCCGTACGTCCAAATTGGTTTTAGTACGGAGTTGTAGAGTAGGACCCCGTAGTCCAGACAGAGGGGTGACCGAGAGTTGATAAGCCAGTGGAGACTGCTAGCATAAAGCTTAAGGTGTGTTCTTTTGGCTTCGATGTGCTTGCGCCAAGTGAGACGTCGGACGAGGTGCACTCCGAGATACGTCACTTCATTTGCTTTCGGCATTATGGTGGTGTTTAAAGTGATTAAAGGACAGTCTTGCCGATTGAGTGTAAATGTTACATGCTCACTTTTTTGTTCGTTTATTTTGATTCGCCAGTCAGATAGCCACTTCTCCACGGCCACTAAGAGAGAAGAGAGTTGGATTGTGTCTTGTACCGGGCATTTTGATCGACTTAAAATTGCTGTCATCGGCAAACGTAGAAGTTGTTAGTAGTCTGCTTGTGGGTATGTCTTCTGTATAAAGGACGTACAGCATTGGAAAGGAAGTAAGCTACCGTGGGGAACTCCAGCGTTTAAAGCGTGACCGTCGGGCATGTCAGAGTTGCATCTTACAGCAAAGGTTCTGTTGTAGAGCTATGACTTCAGGAGTTTGTGGTCATCAGACATTTTTCAAATAGTTTTGAGAGACAAGACAACAGGCTTATAGGCCTGTACGGTGAGGTAACTGAGTGGTCCTTGCCTGCCTTTGGTATCCTTACTATGACCGATTTTTTCTATCTCTCTGGATAGTACCCGAGTTTTGTGATAGCGTTAAAAAGCAAGGAAATACAGCACAATATGGAAGCTCGATAATCATCTTTGGAGTTATTAGATCACATCCTGGGAATTTTTTTGGATTTAATTTATCCTTGATGATTTTAGATATTTCAATCGCTTGAAAGTCGATTGGCTCATGTGGGGCTTGGTTGTCGCCTGTTACCGTGGGTAATAAAAACGAGCTTGTAGCAGGCTGCAGGTGGAACACACGTTGAAGATGCGTTGAAAATGTGGTAGCTCTTTCTTTATCGCTGCGGGCCCAACCACCAGTGATATTCCTTAATGGTGATATCGATTCTATCGGTGTGAGGCATTTTTGAATCTTTGCTTTACGATTGGCGATCTATGAGCTTGCCACTCCCGTCGCATACGTCGTTTGTCAAGAACGAGCCGTGCGACACTCTCCAGGGGTTTGCTGCTGATTCTATATCGGCAACAAAGTTTAGCCTTGGGTTCAGCTCAATGTGTGAACCTTTGTATTTTCTGCAATTGACCCAGTTTGTTCTCTTTGATGTTAATCTGTTAGCGTGCATTGTAGTCTCAGGGCGTTGGCGACGGTTGAGATTTGAGAGAAGTGGCGAGTGGTCAGATGATAGATCCGGTAGAGATTCGGCACTGATGAGGTTTCGAGGGATATTTTTAGTTATAGCGAAGTCGATCAAGTCAGGAACTTGGTTCGGGTCGGTAGGCCAGTATGATGGTCTGCCTGAAGCGACGTAGTGAAACTTTCTGTTTACCTTTATGATGGCGTTATACAACTGTTTTCCTTTAGGGGTGACGAGGCGTGATCCCCAGTGGGTGTGTTTGGCATTGTAGTCACCTGCAGCAATGAAGTGGTCCCCTAGGGTATTGAAGGAAATGGTCCAGAAATGGTTGTTCGGAAACATTGAAACGGGGGGGACAATATACCGCTGCAAGCGTAAGATTGCCGCTTCCTAGATGTACATTTATGGATGTGGCCTGCTAGTAGTTTTTTCCAAACTAAAGACAGTTTTCGCTTTGTAGTAGTAGTTTTTTTTTGGTTAAGTATTGTGTAAGTCTTAAATTACTCTTCAGTTTTTTACTGGACCTTGGTTTCGTGGATGCCGCCCTTTTTTGGGGTATTATGTGGAAATCGTCTTTTCCAGCAAGTTTAATTATGTTTTTAACTAGATTGTTCGAGCTTTTCTCTCGGATATATATACACGGTGTGTCCCAAAAATAACCGAACATTATATTTAAATCATACAACATACAGCGCCATCTATTGAAAATTTGCAACATTAAAAAGATACATTCATCATTTTTCAAACGCACCTTCAACTTCATGTAAGTTGGATGACAGATGTAAAAGTGACAGCCATTTCAATAAAACCAAAAGTGTGCTAATGGTTCAAAAATAAAATGGAACAAAGAGCAAATATAAAATTTTGTGTCAAACTTTAAAAAATTTGCTGAGA
Source organism: Drosophila ercepeae (assembly GCA_018150545.1). Classification (NCBI taxonomy): domain Eukaryota; kingdom Metazoa; phylum Arthropoda; class Insecta; order Diptera; family Drosophilidae; genus Drosophila; species Drosophila ercepeae. Next base: position 318,126 of record JAECWL010000097.1, on the reverse strand, counting down.
CATACGAATTAATAAAAAAAGTTTATTGTGATTATTGTATGAGTCATACGCAAGTTTATATGTGGTTTACACGATTTAAAATGGTCGTGAGGATTTAAATGACGACCCCAGAGCAGGACGACCAGAAACTAGTAAGTAATCGTGATGAACTGGTGGAAAAAGTCTGTGAAATCATTCGTATCGATGCAAATTTTACTATGAGAATGTTAGCTGAGGAATTGAAAACGAGTAAAAACACTATTTGGAAAATTTTAACTGAAGATTTCGGGAAAAGAAAGGTCTGTGCGCGATTTGTTCCACATGAATTAAATGACGACCAAAAAATCGCTGGCGTGGATCATTGCAAAGACATTATTGAAACCGCTGAAAACGATCCAGACTTCCTTGATTCCATCATAACTGGTGATGAGACATGGTGCTTTAAATATGACCCTGAAACTAAGCGTCAATCTGCTGAATGGAAGTCCAAAGGCTAGCCAAAACCAAAAAAATTGCGTTTTCAGAAGTCTCGAATCAAGACAATGTTGATTACTTTTTATGATTCGAAGGGTATTGTCCACAAGGAATTTATTCCAGAAGGTCAAACTGTTAATGAAGAATACTATTTAGACGTTTTACATCGTTTGTGGAAAAGAATCGGTCGTGTTAGACCAGAATATCGAGCAGGAAAACAGCTGTTTTTATTGCACGATAATGCACCACCTCACAAGACCAAAAAAGTGAACGAATTTTTAATGAAAAAAGGGATTTCTTTTATCGACCATCCTCCGTATTCCCCTGATTTATTACCATGTGACTATTTTTTATTTCCAAAACTGAAAACCAAGATGAAGGGAGCATTTTATGATGATATTCCAGCCATTCAAGCAGCCGTAACCGAGGTACTGAAGAACATTTCTATAAATGACATAAAAAAATCTTTGCATGCGCATAGACTTAACTTTAATTAAGAAAGTCCTTCTTTGATGTCCTGAATGAGTCGACCATGAAATGCCACGATGAATCTGGTGAATTTGATATTCCAAACGGAACGTTACGGAAATCAAACTATTCAGATGGTGTCACAAATAATGTATAGATATATGTATAGATATATATAATGCTTAACGTGCTCTCTGAAAGTCAGCTTTACGAAAGAAGCCAGTTTTATGGCCTCCATGGCAAGACTGAAGATTGCTAAGGGTAAGGGTTTCAATGGACACCTCAAGCGTTGGGTGGTAAGGATCTTCTGGGGTTAAAAGTGGCATGGCTCTGGAAAGGGTTATTCCATCTGGATCAGAAACGAAACATAGATCTAGAAGCCGACCTAAAGAATTCCTTACGTGGTTTATTTCACTGAGGGATATGCCAAACATACCCTCAGTAAAATCATGGAGTGTTGAAAGTGATAAAGATGGGTAATTCTTGAGGTTTGATCAGATAAGTTCAGGAAACTTGAAGTCTCTTAGAGTCACTCGCAGGTACCTGTCGGACATGCGATTGAATGGCAGATAAATGGTGCCAGTATGGAAGCGGTTCTGAAAAAGGTGATAAGTATGATCGTGTGATGAACAGTGATTGAAGTGACATAGTAGGTGAGGGCTTTGGCTTCTTTTTGTCCCCTTCGTCAGTGCTGACGGGTAGATCCATATCAATATCTGCCAGTATTCCAAATCTGTTGGACTCCTGGGTCTCAGTTCGCTGACTTAGAGTGTGCCGATTGATTTTTATTTTAATTCCTGCCGCAGAATTTTTTTGTGGGCTCTATATTCTTTTAATTTTGATGTAGCGATCCAACCCAGTTTGCATTTTTTTTGGGCATTGTTGCTGATTCAGCAGAAGCGAGCGTTGCAGTACTTGCAGTATTTGTTGTTGTTGCGAGTGCAGTGGTTAATGAGGTCGAAGTTTAGGTTTCTGTGGGGGAGGTCAGGTTACTAGGTTGGCACATCGTTGGGATTGCCGGTGAGCAAGAACGAGCTCTCTCGTTCGTTGTTGGCTTAAGTTCATATGTCGGGTTGGGGTGACAGTGTCGATCGACGTTTACATTTATTTCGTGCACTTCCGCGGGTTGCTAAGCTGGTCGAATGTTGTCCTTCAAAACTTAAACTGTCCCTGGTTTGTCTGCATATTATCTATATTTGACAGCTCCTCACAAATAATTGTCTAACGTCGTTAAGTCGCAGCTCCGAGGCGTCCAAACGACCTTAGAATTTCGTCTGATAATGCGATCTCCAAATAAAGTGCGCAAAAGATCGAATGCTGTGTGACACGGAGCGCCGTCTTGTTTGAACCCAATGTTGTCCAAGTCTTCCTTTAAAGTTTCGGAAACAACCAATCAGAATTCATGGCGCGATAGCGGTCGGTATTAACCGCAGCGGCGGCTCTTGCCGTTAGTCTTTAAGGATGCATTGGCTTCATTAGAACGTGTATGTTTTTCGTCCCCTCGATTCGGCAATTTTGTTTTTTTAAATACGAGGGCGGGTCAATAAGTCCGTGACTTTTTGAATTTCCCGCCTCTTAATTGAAATGGTAACACTGCTCCCGTCAACAGTCATCTGTCAGTTGACTCTTGTCAAAAATTGAACAAGCTGCGACATTTAGTTTGTTTTTGACAGCCGTTAATATCAGACTACCGCGTTGACTGAGAAGAAAATGGAAAAAAGTGAATTTCGTGTGCTCATTAAGCATTATTTTTTGAGGAAAAAATCCATTACGCAAACCAAGGCCAAGCTTGATAAATATTATGGAGACTCAGCACCATCCATTTCCATGATAAAAAAGTGGTTTACTGAATTCCGATGTGGCCGAACAAGCACGGAAGATGCCGAACGTTCTGGACGCCCAGTTGAGGTTTCCACATCCGAAACAATTGAAAAAATCCACGATATGGTTTTAGCCGATCGGCGATTAAAAGTGAGAGAGATTGTGGAAGCCGTAGGCATTTCACATGGCTCAGTGGTTTCAATTTTGAATGATCATTTGGGTATGAGAAAGCTTTCCGCAAGATGGGTGCCGCGTTTGCTCACAATCGACCACAAATGCAACCGTGTGACAATTTCGCAGGAATGTTTAGCGTTGTTCAATCGCAATACGAACGAATTTTTGCGCCGTTTTGTAACCGTGGACGAAACGTGGATCCACCACAACACAACGGAGACCAAACAGAAGTCAAAGCAGTGGGTTTCTCGGGGTGAATCGGCGCCAAAGAAGGAAAAGGTGGGTTTTTCAGCCAATAAAGTCATGGCGACTGTTTTTTGGGATGCACGCGGTATTATCCACATTGACTACCTTCAAAAAGGAAAAACAATCAATGGTGAATATTACAGCCACTTATTGGGTCGATTCGATGAGGCATTGAAAAAAAAGCGACCGCACTTGGCCAAGAAAAAAGTTCTTTTCCTCCAGGACAATGCACGGGTGCACACATGTGCAGTTTCCAAGGCAAAATTCCATGAAATGGGCTACGAATTGCTCCCTCATCCGGCCTATTCACCCGATCTAGCCCCGTGTGACTATTTCTTGTTCCTAAACTTGAAGAAATGGCTCGGCGAAAAGAGATTTGCCTACAATGACGAAGTCATCTCACAAACAAATGCCTATTTTGAAGACCTCGACAAAGCATATTTTTTGGAAGGGATAAAAAAATTGGAGAAACGTTGGGCTAAGTGTATAGAGCTCAAAGGAGACTACGTTGAAAAATAAAATAACTTTTTATCTAAACAGGTTTTTAGGTTTCATTCAAATAGTCACGGACTTATTGACCCGCCCTCGTATGATATCAATGTTATTTCTGCTGGCACTTCCCCAAAAGTAGTCCAGTAGTGGAGACTATTTTCCTTAAGTTTAAGACGTGTTCTTCTGGCTTCGATGTGCCTCCATCAGGTGAGCGGTTGGTCGAGGTGCACTCCAAGATACGTTACTTAATTTGCTATCAGTGGTACGGTGTTGTTTAAGGTGATCGAAGGGCAGTCTTGCCGGTTGAGTGTAAATGTTATATGCTTACATTTTTGTTCGTTTATTTTGATTCGCCAGTCAGATAGCCACTTCTCCAGGGCCACTAAGTGAGAAGAGAGTTGAGATGTTGCTTGTAAAGGACATTTGGATTGACTTAAGATAGCTGTCATCGGCAAACGTAGAAGTTGTTAGTAGTCTGCTTGTGGGTATGTCTTCTGTATAAAGGACGTACAGCATTGGAAAGGAAGTAAGCTACCTTGGGGAACTCCAGCGTTTAAAGCGTGACCGTCGGGCATGTCAGAGTTGCATCTTACAGCAAAGGTTCTGTTGTAGAGATACGACTTCAGGAGTTTGTGGGTATTTTGAGAAAGCATTGTTTTAATTTTGAACATTAATTCATCTAGCCAGACCTTGTCAAAAGCCTGAAAGACATCCAGAAATATTGCAGTGCAATATTCCCGTTTTTCGAAAGCGATCGTATTCCTGATGTAATTCGAGTGACTTGTTCAATGGTTTCATGTTTCTCTCGAAAACCGAACTGATGCGTTGAAATAAGATTGTGTGTCCTCAAGTAGGGCGTTATTCGGGTCATCAGACATTTTTCAAATAGTTTTGAGATACAAGACAACAGGCTTATAGGTAACTGAGTGGTCCTTGCCTGCCTTTGGTATCCTTACTATGACCGATTTTTTCTATCTCTCTGGATATTACCCGAGTTTTGTGATAGCGTTAAAAAGCAAGGAAATACAGCACAGTATGGAAGCTCGATAATCATCTTTGGAGTTATTAGATCACATCCTGGGAATTTTTTTTTGGATTTAGTTTATCCTTGATGGTTTTAGATATTTCAATCGCTTGAAAGTCGATTGGCTCTTGTGGGGCTTGGTTGTCGCCTGTTACCGTGGGTAATAAAAACGAGCTTGTAGCAGGCTGCGGGTGGAACACACGTTGAAGATGCGTTGGAAATGTGGTAGCTCTTTCTTTATCGTTGCGGGCCCAACCAATAGTGATATTCCTTAATGGTGATATCGATTCTATCGGTGTGAGGCATTTTTGAATCTTTGCTATACGAGTGGCGATCTATGAGCTTGCCACTCCCGTCGCATACGTCGTTTGTCAAAAACGATCCGTTGGCGAAGGTTGAGATTTAAGAGGACTGGCGAGTGATCAGATGATAGATCCGGTAGAGATTCGGCACTAATGAGGTTTCGAGGGATGTTTTTAGTTATTGCGAAGTCGATCAAGTCAGGAATTTTTTTTTTGGGTCGGTTGGCCAGTATGATAGTCTGCCCTTGGCCCTTGGCGTTCCACAATGATATTCATAGAGCAGCCATTGATTATTTGGAGTTTTGAAATACAAGCATCTCCATGAAGATATTTTGGTTCCACATGAGGTCTTGCATGGTAGTCCTCATGCAGGACATGAATTCGGTCATCTGCTGTTGCAGAGTATGCATCAAAGTTTCAAAGCTACTTTGTTGTTGCGTCGATGATGGTCGGTGTCGGATCAGTTTGGGCAGCATGCAGAGTTGTTGTCGTAGAGCTTGGTTCTGTAAGTCCCCATTTTAGGACATTTGCGAAGGTCACATTTTGGATAGTGGTCGCAGGACCATATGAGGACCTCTTTGCCGTTGCGAAAAAGACTTCTGGGTGTTTTTGATTGTTAAGGGTATTCTGAGCCTTATGGAGGCGCACAGACGTTACTCGGTTATTAATCCGGGTTTTAGGTCTTTGTATATTGGACAGCTTCTATAGTTTGCTGTGTGGTTACCCTCATAATTTCCGCACTTTTTGGAGTTGGGATCACCTTTGTTGGTCGTGCAATGAGCTGAGTCATTAAGCTCTCCACAAACGACACAAACTGAACGCAAAGTGCAATATGATCTTGCATGGCCATTTTCTTGGCAATTAGTGCATTGCACTGGGCCTTTGCGCTTGTGTGGTTCTTCTACAGTACAGTAGAAGAAACTGTAGCTTGTAAGTAGGATGAACTTCATTTTTCCTGACAGCTTTAGTGTCAGGTTCTAGCTCTTCTTTAAATAGTGGTAGCGGTTTCCTGTCTTTTTTCCTTATCATTTAACGCCTGCTTGATCTCTGAGGGTGATACGTCAGGCTCTATACCCTTGAGACGATTTGGAGACCCTTACTAGTTTTAATTGGTACGTGTAGTAGTTTTTCTTTATTTTTGCTTAAGTATTGTGTAAGAGTCCTAAAGTTCTTTTCAGTTTTTATCGGACCTTGGTTTCGTGGATGCTGCCCTTTTTTGGGGTACTATGTGGAATTTGTCTTTTCCCACAAGTTCAATTATATTGTTAACCAGATTATTCGAGCTTTTTTCTCGGATGTATAGGTGAGGGCTTTGGCTTCTTTTTGTCCCCTTCGTCAGTGCTGCGGGGTAGATCCATATTAATATCTGCCAGTATTCTAAATCTGTTATATTTCTGGGTCTCAGTTCGCTGACTTGGAGTGTGCCGATTGATCTTTATTTTATTTCCTGCCGCAGAATTTTTTGGTGAGCTCAATTTTCTTTTAATTTGGATGTAGCGATCTAACCCAGTTTGCATTGTTATTGGCATTGTTGCTGGTTCAAGAGAAACGAACGTTGCAGTAGCCACCGCGCGTGCGCTTAAAACCGTTGCAGTATTTGTTGTTGTTGCGAGTGCACTGGTTACTGAGGTCGAAGTTTTGATTGCCGTGGGAGTGGTCAGTTCTTTTTGGCACATCGTTGGGATTGCCGGTGAGCAAGAACGAGCTCTCTCGTTCGTTGTTGGCTTAGTTTATGTGACGGGTTAGGGGTGATTGACCGTGGGCGATCGAAGTTTGCATTTATTTCGTGCTCTTCCACGGGTTGCGAAGACACATATCGATGAGAGACGACGTTTGTTTTGCTCTTATTGACGTTCAGCGGGAATGTCGTTTTGACTAATTGTGAGAGCTTGTGGCTTAGTTTTTGCTTTGAAATGTAACAGTTTTTCAAAAGCCGGGAGTTTGCATAAGTATTTTAATGAGCGTATTGAGGTAAATGGTTGGTAGTTATTCACTTTTCACTTGGAGTATTTTGTATATTTTCGGAGCACAGAAAATAAACACGTCCGCACTATTTGATTCCTAAATCGACTAAATTTAGAAATTATATATAATTTAAATATACTGAATATATAAACAAGTAAGGTAGCAGCAGTCGAGTTTCCCGACTGCAAAATACCCTGTACCCTTAGACATGCTTACAATTTATTTATTTAATATCAATAAATAAATGAAACAATATTCTACCATATTAGAAAAGAGTACCATAACAATACAAATTTGGTATGATTTTGGTTATGAAAATAAATTTCGTGTGTCATAAAGCCATACACATTTCGCTGTCAACGTCGCAGTCGGCGTCGCGCAATGCGTGTTTGGCTGCGCTTCTGCTTCCCTTGCCATAGATTTTGCATGTGGCATAACTTCCGCGTTTCTTTTCCGATTTGGTTCAAATTAGATAGCTTTTATAAGCACCAACGCATATGCCGAATTGCATAGCATTAGGTTAATAATTGTGGGCGTGGCAGTTTTTTACTGATTGCGGTTGAGCGGGGGGTGATATCAAAATAAAACAACAAACTTGTACTGCGTATGGTAATTACCTATCCAACGATATATGGCATATGTCGACTCGGCTGTTGATGCTGATCAAGAATATACATATATACTTTATGGGGTCGGAGATGCTTCCTTCTGCCTGTTACATACATTTGCACCATATTATGATACCCTTTTCACCCATTTTTAATGGGTACAGGGTATAAAAAGCGGCTCCGCTGCTGACGTCACCCGCAACGCAGCTCCGAGGTTTTTTTTTATATAAACGAATATAATATATTCATTGAATAAAGAGAATGCAAGCTACAAAGACGTGTCCAACTGAATGATATTGGCGGGATGATATTAAGGGACCGTCGAAGCTTGTTGTCTTCACAGAGACCTGGTTACCATAAAGCCGGATATTTTTAGCTCCGAAATTTTCCCAGACAGTTACACCACTTACAGACGTGACCGACCACTACGAAGGGGAAGAGAGTCCTCTGTGGACTCCGACTTCACTTCTGAAGAGGTTAAGTTACCGAATCCTGGTGATATTGAATTCTTATGTGTCAAAATCCCTATGTCGCTTCAATCACTGTTCATAACATGCTTATATTTACCACCTTCTTCTGAACCACCTACCATAAATCCTACTTGGACCTATGCCATCCAAGTATGGGGAACGGCCTCCAAGCACCCGCTTGACAGGCTGAAAACTGTCCATCCATAGCAACACACCCAAACTCTGTGGCAAGTGATCTCGCCAATGCTCTCTGCCTCCGACGTCTGAAAAGGATCCATCCCTCTGATCTCCCTACCCGCATAATATCGTAAGATTCGAAATTCCCCGCCAAACTGTTAAATGTAAGTTAGTTAAGTGTTTATGTACCAAAATATAATCCTCCATTTCCCTCGTCCGGATACATTCAGAAGGCTTCGACGATTTTTTCAGCGCTTTCATCCACTACTTTATATTTTTCCTTTTTGAGTTAATGCATTATTAAAAAAATTTGCGTCAAAATAAATAAAGGCGTCATTAATACATTTAAAATCTTGAAGTGAATTCTAGAAAAATGCCAATATTCGAAATTTCATTTAGTTCTAATGTCGTCATATATATAAATATAAATTATATGTAGATATATAAATTATATATACGTATACGCAGTCATACTAAATCGTCGAGATTATATTATATTCTTATATGAAAGACTACTTAATACTAGGAGTCCTAGTGCTGTCGGGTGAAATATGATATATGCATAATATATAATATATATATATAAATTCCTTAAAAAGCTAAAATTTCTGGCAATAAATGTAGTGTAATAATAAATAAATAAATGTAATAAATAATGGAATACCAAGATATTTAACCTGATTTAGTACTTGTAAAAAAATTCTATGCAGAAAGTACGTTGCCTGGTGAGGGGTTCTGGTGAGGGTTGAGCAATAAAAAAGATGATGGAATTTATTTATTTAATTTTGAGTAATTTCGCTAATGGCTGGTTTCGGTCATATCATCTATAGTCAGATAGCACATCTCTTATTTGTCTGCAGTTTTGCCTGCCTAATGTGTTCTGCATTTTCCCATCTTTAAGCTTTACGCACTTGCGTATTCTCATAAGCTATCTGTCTTTCTTTCGCCCATGGTGTGCGATTGAAGCATGGCTGTTAATGCCATTACAGAACACTGCGTGAGTGGCACACAAGTTGCAAGATTATCAGTGACTTCTATAGAAGCTGTCGACACAAGAAAGAGCAAGAATCGGTCAAGATTCTACTTTGCAAATGCCAAACGTTAGGGCTCTGAATGATTCTCATCTGAGACGTCTCACATGAGTTAGGTCTGACAAGGGCGGATAGTGAGATTCATCCGGAGAGCCTTATAAATTAAAAGTCTAATAAAAAAAAACACAAATTTTAACAAAGTTGTTGATAAAATACGAATATACCAAAAAGATACTCTTTTATGAATAAAACTATCGAAAATATATCAAGATTCACCAAGGTTCCCCAAAATTCACTAAGGTTTATCGTTTTATTTTTAAATAGGATATGTAGTCGAATTATATGGGACTTAAATTATTTTTTAATTTTTGAAAGATATTATTTTAAGGTTTTCTTTTGAGAGTAATCCATTGCGACCATCAAGAAATAAAAGCAACAGGCAATAATATTCTGACCCACTTTTCAAACATTAAATTAGTTGAAGTGCAAGTTAGTTGCAGCAATAACGCAGACTTCGGTTTATGTACCCTTTGCTTAAATAATTCGTATAACCTCTCAATTAATCCTTAAACCAATGACATTTAAGGCTTTGACTAATAATAATATTTTATATATATGTATGTTTTAATCGTTTTCTGTACTTTTAGCGATAAATTTACCAGGTTTTGCCAGTGGAAAAATTTGGAACTTAACATACAAGTACGTATTATTCAACTTCAAAAAGTCTGTATTTAAAAAATTATACGCATTATACTAAAACAACAAAAAGAAAAACAAAAAACTAACTTCGGAAGAATCCGAGTTTTTTTAGTATAACAGAGTAGAGATTCACGGTTTCAATGTAAGAAGCTGTCAAACCGTGCAGTAAAGGCATATCATATGTTTTTATGAACAGCACAGATTTTGGTGCAGAAGATTAAACATATTAAAGTGAAGGGAATTTTCTTTTTTAATATACAAAAATATTCCGCAGAAAGTGTACAAATATAAAAAACTATTTTTTATAAGTTCTTAAAGGTACATATTCATATCTCATACGTAATAGGGAAAACTGGGATAAAGAGCCTGTTTATAATTGCAAGGGCTGCTATTTACATTTCTGGTCCTGGCAGTACTAGTGATGAGAGGGGCAATCTGACACATCCATTGGAAAGATTGATTTTTTTTGGCGTAACATTTGTCAGATCGTGTTGTACCATAATTTGAGCGTGAAGTCTTTCGTTTACAGGGACTTAAAAAATGTACATATCTTGGACAACAAACGGAATTGGCCCATAAAAATGTTTATGATAGTTATATTATTAAGATTATCAAGAGTCCAGTTCTGGACGCCGTTCGCTCCAGTATAAATATCACAAAGGTTGCTCAATTCCAGTCATTTTGGCGGGAACCATCGCTACTGTGCATGATCTGATAAAGCAAAACCGGCATATAACAAACCGAGAGATTGAGGTATTTCTGGGGATTAGTATAACAACTATCAATTATATATGACATGATCATTTGGCCTTAAAAAAAATTTGTTCCAGTTGGATCCCACATAATTCGACGAAAGCTTAAAGAAGGCTCGTGTCAACTGGAGCAAAGAAATGCAATCTTGTTCACATAAATGCAGTGTATAAAATCGACACAGATGACCTAACATGCATATGAGCCCGAAAAAACGGCAATCGGCTTACAAGATAAACCAAATCCAAAGAAAGTTTGTCGTTGAAGAAGCACAATAAAGCAAGTAATTATCTGTTTCTTTGAAATTAAGGATCAAGTGACCCGTACCATTACAGAAATAAAAAAAAATCAATTCACCATCTATTTGCCAGCAGTGTTCGAAGAAATTAGAAATTATGCCTTCAAACGCACGTTTTACATGTTGCACAATTGGAGTCAAAAAACTGAAAATCATGGAAAACTGCATCGATAATAATGGAAATTATAAGGAAAAACTATGAACAGTTTCTTAAGATCAATGATTTGTTATTACTGGACCCAAAACATACAGTCAGGAAAATATCTTTAAATTATTTTTCATAGAAGCTAAGGAAAAATTACGCAAAATACAAGAATACAAAATAACACTCCTCGCAAAGTAAAGTAACGCAATAAAGCCCATTTCAGTTCGAATAAAAAAATACAGTTTCGTCGACCGACTAGAAAGTCGGTCTAATAGAAATTTTAAATTTAATACGTCTTAGTTTGTAAGAGTCTGGTATAATAATAAGGAATCTGAAGATTTGCCTATCAACTAAGTCCCTTAAGAGTGAATATTGTGAAGTTATTTTGATAAGTCCCATATTGTGGCTCTAGACTCATGACCTATACTCTGCTATCGGACGGACTAGAGAAATGGGTCATTTAATTCTTTTGACCATCTTGGCTTTACCATACTAACCACTGTGGAAATTTAGTGGACAAATTTAAGTCTTAAATCTATTAACATACTAAGATCGTCAACCTGAGTTAATCTTTCTAAGGCAAAAAAAATTAAAAAATTACATAAACTTGCATTTTGACACTTTTTAAGATATTTTCAGAGGATTGTTTATATTGAACACAAAGTTTAACGCCGTTTGCGTAAATAATTATCAGAGAATTCCCTAGAGCAGAGGGCAAGTTAAAAATAAAAATGTTAAAAATAATGGCTCAAGATGATTTCCGTGGGACACTTGAAAGATACTGTAGCTCGGATAAGGCGTGACATCTTTAAAAAGAACGCGATGAGTTCTTACAGCTAAGTTCACATAAGAATGTCATCTGTCATTATCAAAATACTTCTTCCTGCATCATTATCGCATGTGTACCAATCAACCGGTTACCAGTTATTGCCTCGATTTCAAAACTACAGTGTTACCTTTTGATATCAAGCAGTTAAAAAAAATGTTGTATAACAGCTTGAATATCCTTTAGCCTTTTGGTGCAACTCTTGGTAACACCGGGGCACCAGTGCGTTCCGGATGGTGCATTTTCTTCTTGAATAAATTTTAAGGATCCAACTTTAAATGGATCCGATGTATAACCTCAACTAATGCCACTGAGGACAAATCGGACACATATTGCTTGTTTGCTATTTTACATTACGATCTCGAATTTTCAAAGATGCCATGGACACCAGGACACACAGGGATAACCGGAAATATACGAGCAGATACAGCAGCTAAAATCGCGACTACGTCACATTTTTCCACAACACTAAAAACAGAAATTATATAAATAAAATGATTAAAAAAACCCCGAAATAAAACAAAACAATAAAATAAATATTCAAGATAAAAACTTTAGTTATTAATGCCGATAAGGTCAGCGTTTTTGTGTTCTTGTATTCCAGTACGACTGGGGTGAAAATTTTGGAAAATGCTTCAACAAAAGATTGTTGGTCGTGGTAGGTTAGCAGGACTGATTGCTACAGTGCAGATGAATGATGGAAGTCTGTTCATTTAACGTGTTAACCATGTTTCTTAACGCATATGTCTTAACGCATGAAGCCATTCATGGATAACTCACGTGATAAAAGGTTATAGGTTTTACATATACCTACCACGAAAAAAATCATGTTCAGTCGCTTTGGATCTTCGGATCGGTAACTCTAGAGGTCGGAAGGACCATGTTATTCTGTTAGGGACGTTAAAAAATAGTTGGTTCAAAAGGTATTTGGAGTAAATTATATGAACAATGACATGCAGAAGCATGATCCCAGGACAGGTTCGACGCTCCTTCAGGGGAGGTAGGTTTAACAATTTAAGCTTGCAACGATATGGCAGATGACAATTTCTAGGGTCCAGTTTAAATTGATCAGTGCTAATAGCAGGAACTGACTTTGCACAGATTCAATACTTGAACGCAAGACCAGTATTCGAGTATAGGACGAGCTTAGGTTGTATATAAAGTCACAATGGTAAAAGGATCGTCAAATTCTTTTGATTAACGTTTATTGAAAGGCTAAAATTCCTCTGGCTTTATTCACTGTGTTGTGATATGCAACCCTTTAACGTTTACTTATAAAAAGTAGCGATCTGGCAACTGTGCTAATCACTACACTGCTAAGTTGAATTCTATTATGTTCCGTAGGCTTTGTAATATCACTCAACTAAAAACTTAATAAAAACTTATTCTTAACTAATATAACTGTTTCGTGTAACTTATCCGGGCTGTATATCGGTGGTGTTAACAGGTTATAAGCCCAGGCGCAGGTAGAGGTCATAGTAGAGAACAATTATAAAAGAGAGCTTAATTAAAAAATCCGTGAAAGATGGCTGGAACACATATCAAAATCGAGCCGGTTAACGCGAATAATTATGATACGTGGAAATTGCAAATGCGTGCAGTTCTTGTGAAGAACGAATTGTGGAAATACGTGAACGTCACGAAGTGTTGCCCAGATTATGATACAGAGAAAATCGCTTGGGAAAACAAGTACGAAAAGGCGCGCGAGTTAACAAGTCCTGTGCCAAGGGGTAGACTTGATCGTAAGTGTCTTCTTTCAATTGTACCTCAATTCTTCAGAAAGGTTGCCTCCTTTTAGTTGGTTAAGTTGGGAGTTGCAGGTAAACTCCATCAATTGTCTCTTCCAGTTGGTGAAACAAGGTCTCTCCAGTTTGATATCTGAATTTATTCTGATTTTCTGGTCTTATATTTATACAATTGTAGTTGGCTTGTATTTCGAAATATGCTTACTAATCATTTTTTATTGGACACGAGCATCCGCTTGTGGAACCTAACTTTTGTTATGTTTACAATTTTTGCTTGGATTTATACATTTTTGTTTTGTCTTGAGTTTTCATTGGAATTTTGTTTGTTGTGTTTGCAACTTTTTACCAGCTATCTGTGTGTCGTCGACGTGGGGGTTTGGCGGGACCAATGCTTGTATTGGTAACTCCTCCCCCCTGAGTATGAAGTGAGGGCCACAGGAATTTGGATCCCTGAGGTATGAAACTTGGCGGGTTAGGTTGGGTAATATAGAGAATAGTTTGTTTCTTGATTGAGATAACTCCTACTGTGATAATTTCTATTGCCAACAGTGATATTCCTATGTATGTACTTATGTTTTGTTTGTCTGTTATGTTACTTAATTTTAGGATTTCTTTTTCGTTTTCTAGGTTATTTAAGTGCAATGTTTTTAGTGTTGGTGTTTTTACTGTCATATTTACTTTAATTGAGATGTTTTCGTAAATAAATGCATTGAAATTTTCGTAATAACTTTTATTTGTGTTGTCAAACGTGATATTGTCTATTGTTATTTTGCAATTTTTGTAATGGACTAATGCCGTACCTATGATTGTAGGTTGCACGCCGCAGGTTGTATTAAGTTTTGTTTTGTTTTTATTAATGATTAAAATGTATCCCTGTTCTGGTTTTATTACTCTTTCTCTTTCTTCGGTTGGCTCTACGTTACAAGTGGGTTCGATGTTTCTCAATATACCTATGATGCGTTTATAGCTTGGTGTGGTTGGTTTTTGACAATAGTATATGTTTCCTACTCTTAAACATGGTTTTAGAAATTTATATATCTTCTTTTCATTATAACTTATATAACTAGGGGTTACAATATATTGTGTCGTGTTTATGGGTGTAGGGATTATATGTGCGAAGGTGAAGTTCTCTTTTTCCAATATAGGGGTGTGTAATATAAAAGAAACTTTTGAGTTTTCAATTTTTGTACTCATTTTTAATAATTGGTAAATGTCTTCTATTAAATTAATAGTTGCGCTTTGTCGGTCAAATATGGCTTTAGTAGCTTTTATTTCTTCGTCGCCTAAAATGAACTTTGGGATTATACGTAGCTCTGATAATAGGATGCTTTCTGCGATATTGTTAACGTAACTAGCTAATATGTCAATGTTGTAATTAATTCTTATTATTATACCCTGTACCCATTAAAAATGGGTGAAAAGGGTATCATAATATGGTGCAAATGTATGCTGCGACGTTGACAGCGAAATGTGTATGGCTTTATGACACACGAAACTTATTTTCATAACCAAAATCACACCAAATTTATATTGTTATGGTCCTCTTTTCTAATAGAATATTGTTTCATTTATTTATTGATATTAAATACAATTACAATTCATAGTAAGCATGTCTAAGGGTACAGGGTATTTTTCAATCGGGAAACTCGACTGCTGCTACCTTACTTGTTTTTTGGATGATTTCTATTTCAAAATCTTCCCTTCTTATTTCCTTCATGATAGTATTCTGGGTGCCTTTTAAATATTCTTCTAGATCTTTTTGTTCCGAATTAATGAAGTTGGTTATGTTATTAAGCGATTGAAAAATGTTACTATTAGTTATTTGCTGATCATTAAACTTGTTATCTAAAATTTGTTCGTTGTTTTCTAATTTTTTGAATTTTTGATTTACTTCTGCCTGATCTTCTGCATCCATATTCCCTCTGATAGATTTTACAACTGTACCATTTATTAACCCTCTTTTATTTCTTTTTATTGGCCTAATATTTATCCTATCTTTTACTTGTTTAATCTTATTTTCTAAGGTTCTTAACGTCTGATTAGAATTGGGATTTGCAATTCTACTCAACATACCCAGGTTTTGTTCGAATTTATTCACGTTTACTTCCATTTCCTTCAGCTCAACTACCTGTACCACTTCCTCATATGTTGCAATTATTCTCGCTTCTCCCAATTCTATTTTTATTAGTGGTTGATTTTCCCGTAGCTCTTGAACCACTATAGATTGGGTCATAACCCCGATTATTCTGAAATGATATATTTATATATGTATGTACCAATTTATTTATTTATTTATTTTTTTTTTATTTTCTTTTTGTGAGTTTTTTAATTTTTGACTTATGGATTTTTTGTTTTCTTGTAGTTTTAAATGTTATACCATTATCTACCTCTACTTTATGGTTCGAAAATCTTGGAGTTAATTTATTTCGCCTATTTTCTTTTCTGTATACTTCGTCCCCTTCTTTTAAGTCTATTGGTTCTTCTCGATTTTCGTTAGCTTTATCTATCCTCTCCGTCGTTTCCTTTTCTATTCTATTCTTGACCTGCTCGTATAGTTTCTTCCTGAATTCATTTAGTTTTTCTAGATATTCGTGTTCATTAGAAAATTTTAATATACTATCAAAGTTGTGTGTCCTTCCTGAAAATAACTCAAAGGGTTCTAGCTTTGTTGCTGAATGAATCGTGTTATTGTATGTTAACAATGTTTCGGACAAAATCTGGTCATGGTCACTTTCGAGTTTACTATGTTTTCTTGTGTTGTAAATAATTCTGTAAATTTCTGTAAGAGTGGAGTGCAGTCGTTCCACCGGGGCGTTACTGGAAGACTGCTGGAATGACGTGTAATGAAGGTCTATTTCGTATTGTTTGCAAAAATCCTTTACAATGTCAGGGGAAAATTCTGGACCTTGGTCGCAGTTATTTTTTTTTTTTGGAATACCATACATAAATATAAATTGTTTTAGCGTTTTTATTATGCTAATGGCATTTTTCGATAAAATTGTATATGCCGCTGCGAATTTTGAGAATTTGTCTATTGTAGTCATTATTGATTTATTATTTTGTGTAGTACAAATCAATGTGTAAGACATCTAAAGGTTTCAAGGCTGTTTCTGGGATATATTAATTTTTGTGGATTCCTATCGTATTTCATAGTTTGGCATGTATTACATGCTTCGACTGTTTCTTTTATTATTCTCATGAGGTTCGGAAAGAAATACCTTCTTCTTAGTTGTAAAAAATTTTCTTCGCTTCCTCTATGGTTATTATTTTCATGAAATTGTTTTACTATTGTTTTCTATTCTTCTTCGTCTGTTATGTCCTCTAGGATTTCTGTTGTTCTTACTATCTTGTATTTATTTCCTTCCTCGAAATATTTAGTAAAGAAGTTTTTCGAATATTTTATCATCTGTAAAAATTGCGTGTTTTCTATATGGCTTAACATTATTTTTAAACATATTGATTATTGCTTCCTCGGTCAGGTCCTCTAATCCTATTGTCTTCCTTATCTTGTTTTTAAATGGGGTCGAGACTATTCTTAGTTCTTTGCTGCTTTCTTTAAGAATTATTTGGATGTTAAATTCGTTTAATGCTTTTGTCGTATATGGTATGCCTTTTTTCTCCATGCCCAACTCCTCCATAGTATTTACTTCTTTTTCCATTCTACTTTGAACTGGGCTCTTTAATATTCATCAGCCACACCAGGGGTTTATGATCTGTTGCTATCTTAAATGTTGTCCCATAGAGATAGGGCCTGAAATATTGCACCGCACACATGATAGCTAACATCTTCTTTTCAATTGTCGAATAATTTATCTCCGTGCTATTAAGTGTCCTGCTAGCATAATATATAGGTTTGTCGGTTCCCATATTACCTTGCGATAGTACTGCTCCTAGAGCATAATTACTCGCATCGGTCGTCAGTATAAATGGTTTTTAAAGTCTGGGTAAGTTAGAATCGGATCATTACATAACAAAGTTTTACATAATTCAAAGGTTTCTTTGTACTTCTGGCTTATTACGACTGTCTTTTTCCCTTTTAGTTGTTCTGTTAGTGGCTTGGTGATTTTTGAAAAGTAGTACCCTAGAAGTCCCAGAAATGATTTAATTGTTTTTCTTGTCGTTGGTAATGGAAATTTCCTTACCGCTTCGATTTTCATTGGATTGGGCTTAACTCCCTCAATGGTGATTACGTGTCCTAAATAGTCTATTTCTTTTCTAAGAAATTCCGATTTATTTTTTTGTAGGTTTAGGTTGGCTTCCTTTAATTTTTTGAATACTTCTTTTAGGTCTTTGATGTGTTCTTGTAAAGACGTTGAATATATTATTACGTCGTCCATATATACTAAGCAGCCATTTCCTATTTTGCTCCCCAGTACGTTATTTATTATTCTTTGAAAGGTGGCTGGTGCGTTTGTTAGTCCGAAAGGCATCCTCACGAATTCATATTGTCCCCCTATGGCTGTAAATGCTGTCTTTTCTATATCTTTCGGGTCCTTTTCTATCTGGTGATACCCGCTTGCCAAGTCCAAAGTTGAAAAGTATTTGGCTCGACCGATCTTATCCAGCACATCATTTATGATTGGCAATGGATATTTGTCCTTTACTGTCTGTTTGTTGAGTTCCCTGAAGTCTACAACTAATCTCCATTTTCTTTTCCCTTCCGCGTCTGCTTTTTTTCGCACTATCCACACTGGAGCACTCCAAGGTGAATAGCTATTTCTTTTTATACCCTGTTCTAACAATTTTTCAAGTTGAATCTTAATTTCTGCGGTTTCACTTACGGCGTAACTAAATGGTCTTAAATAAATTGGTTTATCGTCTGTTAGCTTTATTACGTGTTTATCTCTATTCATGAATGATAGTTTTTGATCTGTTTCGAAAAACAGATCCTAAAATTTTTTATATATTTTTACCAATTCCATTTTTTCTTCTTTGTTAGATGTTCCATTTTGATTCCCATCTCTTCTGCTTTCTTTTTTTCTGTTTCTGGGGTTCTGGACTCCCAAGTTTGGACGTATCAGGTTTCTATGTATTTACTTTTGTCATAGTTCTCTACTTCTAGGGGTTGTTCTAGGTACAATTCTTGATCTTCCTCCAATACGTTCAAAACTTCCATTTCCGCCCTTCCGTTTTTGGATTGATATAGCCCTTCGCCAATAAACAGTCCAGGTTTTATTTCTACTGATCCGCAATAAATTTCGCCCTCCTGTTCGGAAACAGGTAGATTCATTAATTTCTTAGTTCTTCCTTCAAGTATCGTAAGTTCCGAGTCCCTGTTTTCTTCAACTTCTAACTTAATTACTGCTTTTCTTGTTTCGATTACTTTTCTTTTTATACCCTTGAAAAAGGGTATTATAATTTTGTCCAGAAATGTGTAACGCATTAAAGGAAGCATCTCCGACCCCACAAAGTATATATATTCTTGATCAGCATCAACAGCCGAGTCGATATAGCCATGTCCGTCTGTCCGTCTGTCCGTCTGTTTCTATGCAAAAAATAGACAGTAGTTTTAAAGCTAGCGTTTTGAAATTTTTACCAGATCATTATTTTTGTTGCACGCAGATCAAGTTTAAGAATCGGTCGGATCGGACCACTATATCATATAGCTGCCATACAAACGACCGATATGAAAACAAGTCTTTGTATGGGAAACTTTTTTGTTTTCCAAGCTATTGCAACCGAATTCAACACTTATTCATTTGACATAGCCATACACGATTTGTAAAAGTTTTGTCTGGATCGGACCACTATATCGTATAGCTGCCATACAAACGACCGATATGAAAACAAGTCTTTGTATGGGAAACTTTTTTGTTTTCCAAGCTATTGCAATTGAATTCAACATTTATTCATCTGACATAGCCAAACATGATTTGTAAAAGTTTGGTCCGGATCGGACCACTATATCATATAGCTGCCTTACAAATGACCGATATGAAAACAAGTCTTTGTATGGAAAACTTTTTTGTTTTCCAAGCTATTGCAACCGAATTCAACATTTATTCATTTGACATAGCCATACATAATTATTGAAAGTTTGATCCGGATCAGATTACTATATCATATAGCTGCCATACAAACGACCGATATGAAAACAAGTCTTTATATAGGCAACTTTTTTGTTTTCCAAGCTATTGCACCTGAATTCAACATTTATTCATTTGACATAGCCATACATGATTTGTGCAAGTTTGATCCGGATCGGACCACTATATCATATAGCTGTCATACAAACGACCGATATGAAAACAAGTCTTTGTATGGAAAATTTTTTTGTTTTCCAACCTATTGCAACCGAATTCAACATTAATTCATTTGATATAGCCATACACGATTTGTGAAAGTTTGGTCCGGATCGAACCACTATATCATATAGCTGCCATACAAACGACCGATATGAAAACAAGGCTTTGTATGGAAAACTTTTTTGTTTTCAAGGGTATACCATCTTCGGCAAGCCGAAGATAACTTTTCTCACTTGTTAAATCTATTTTCGCATCTAATTTTTTTAGAATATCTATCCCTATTAATCCATAGAATAGTGGATGAAATTCAAACATGAGGAATTCTAATTCGCTTTCCTCATTGAATTCTTTAAATGCTTTGAACTTTACTTTTTTCGAAATGTTATGGCTACTCAGAACCGTCGTGATTACGACTGGTTTTTCTAAGCTAATCTGGTGTTCTTTGGGTGCCCAAATGGGATTTATTAGAGACACTGATGCCCCCGTATCAATCATAAATTTTAGTGGTCGTCCAAACCGAGTTTCTATTGAAATGTAGGGCAACACTGACCCAAATCTATTTCCCTTTGTATATCCTGTGGGTTTTCCGAGGCATCTATGTGAAAAGGCATCCTGTTGTTGTGGAATGTGTTGTTCTTGGTGATCTTGTTGTACTGGGTATTGATCCTGAATATTATACATTGATCTATTTCCCTTTGACTCTCTATATTGCTGTTCGAAATTCTGATTGCTCCTATTATAGCTGTTCTGTTGATTTCCGTTTGGTTGTCTGTTTTGTTGAGTTTGGTAGTGAATGTTTCTGTTATCATTATTTTGTTGATTTCTGTATTGAGAATTTCTTTGTTTGACTGATATTTGTAGCTTTCCTGTTGATTTCCGTACTGAGCTTGATTTCCCTGATTCTGTCGTTTATATGGATTATTCCGATTGTCGTTTGGTTTTTGTTGTCGGTAATCCTCCCTACCTAGGGTTGCGTTTTGTCTAGTTACTTGTGTCCATGTCCTCTGTCTTGTATATCTTTCTTTTTGTCTTGTAGCATATTCGTACGCTTGTTTTAGGGTCTTTGGTCTGTATAACTCTACTATTTCTGCCAGCCTTCCCCTTAACCCATCTTGAAATGCCTCAAGACAGGTAACCTCGTATGATTCCTCCTTGCATTTTTTATATCTAATTCCAATTCCTTTTTTTGGACACAATCGAAGAAACCCGTTCTAATGTTCAATATTTCTTCATACAATTGGTTCTATGGTACGTTCCTATAGGGGATTCGTTGCAGTTCTATCATAAGATATTTTTCTGTTCTTTTATCCCCATAGTGTACTAACAGTGCTGCTTTAATCTCATCCCATATCATAGGTGTTCTTTCCCTGGTTAGTACTTTGTCCGGTTGGCCCACTACCTTGTTCCTAATTACACCCAATATCATTTCGCCGAATTTTGTTTTGTCAAAATCTTTAATTATTTTTAGTACCCTTTCGACACTTTCTATAAAACTTTCAAGTCTTTCTTTATCTCCTGAAAAAACTGGTAATAATTTTACTGCATCTGGTATCTGCAACTCTTCGAACGCTTCTCTATGTGTTCTTTGCGAACCTATACTTCCTGATGACCTCAACTCCATTTTTCCTGTTGTTTCTAAATTTTCTTCTGCTACTTCTGGTATATTTGGCAAACTAGCGCTTAAAACTAGCGGATAAATATTTTCACCTTCGACATTTAATTTTGGTAATTATAAGAATTTTGTATATATGTATATTGTTAAAATGTGTATCTATGTGTTATGTGTATCTCTTACTCAGTGTATTTTGTTGTTGTTATCTGTTAATAAATATATATTTAATTGTTGTTTTTATGTGAGGGTATCTTTATCGATGTGTATGTCATGTGAACCATGTTAATTGCATGTTAATATTTTAAGAACAGAAAAATTTTGTTTAATTTTTTTTTTTCACTAGTCAATATCGGCATATAATATAGTCAATATTTGTATGTATAAAACGGTGTACTTGCACTTTTTATTCGGGTCAATAGCAGTAATTGCGATAATTCTTGCCTGAAACCGATTATAGCGAGACTACGCCCACATATGAGGTGTCGAATGCAATTGCCGACGGCACTTTTCACTAAGCACACTCACAGTTTTGTTTGCCTCGTCACGCTAATGCATATGTACAGCCGAAAGCAAACAATTCATTTGCTTTGGAGTATCATTCATACTCCTAAGAATAACATTGGTATTCTTTTGAGTAACCTTAGTACTCTGGCTCGGTGGCCCGCTGTAGTATTTTTATTTATTTTCTTTTTTTGTGTTATCATTCATATTCTTGGGAATTACCTTGGTATTCCTTTGAGTAACCTTAGTACTTTGGCTCGGTGGCCCACAGTAATATATTTATTTTTTGTGTTATTTATTTTTGTTCACTCTTCTGTTTCGCCTTGACTGTGCTTTGTTTTTTTCATTTTAAGAATTTTTGTATATTTTTTTTGTTCACTTTCACATGTCACCACACCGACTTACTTGATTAGTATAAGGATTCGTAGATTCATCTTCACTGGCTCTTCTTCCTGTCCCACGAAGTTCCGACTGCGCCAGTTAACAAGTCCTGTGCCAAGGGGTAGACTTGATCGTAAGTGTCTTCTTTCAATTGTACCTCATTTCTTCAGAAAGGTTGCCTCCTTTTAGTTGGTTAATTTGGGAGTTGCGGTAAACTCCATCAATTGTCTCTTCCAGTTGGTTAATTTATAAGTTATTAGAATGCCCAAGTGAAACAAGGTCTCTCCAGTTTGATATCTGAATTTATTCTGATTTTCTGGTCTTATATTTATACAATTGTAGTTGGCTTGTATTTCGAAATATGCTTACTAATCATTTTTTATTGGACACGAGCATCCGCTTGTGGAACCTAACTTTTGTTATGTTTACAATTTTTGCTTGGATTTATACATTTTTGTTTTGTCTTGAGTTTTCTTTTTTTACAACTTTTTATACAATGTCGTCGACCCAGCTATCTGTGTGTCGTCGACGTGGGGGTTTGGCGGGACCAATGCTTGTATTGGCAACTCGCGCAGATATTTTGTTGTCCATGATTTCATCAGAGTTGGTCATAATCGAAAATTGTGTGACATTGAAATAGTGTTGATCAAAATTGCAAGAAACATTTCAATCAAAGGGGCCTGTGCGAAAAGCAGTCGTCTGAAAAGAGTAGCGTTGTCGCTCATGAATGTAGGTGACGACGTTCGCATCATTTAAATGAATTTTTTGATGCAATGACAAAACTTAAGAAAAGTGGTGTTATGATTGGCGATAATTTATTAGCGATCTTGTTATTGTATAGTTTCCCTGAAACATTTCGGAGCGCAATGAAGACACGTGATGAATTAAAGCATCCCGATGTATAACTCATTAAGATTCCGGAGGAGTCACAGGCACGTAAAGCGAATGAAGATCGTGGTGACCAGAAAGCCGTGTACGTTAATCGTCGAAAAGACAAAATATCGAAAAAGGGTGCCAGTGGATGCTCGGCACACATGAGTTCAAACAAGAGCGCATTCCATAGAATAACAAAAGTCAAAAAGATTTTGCACTTGGAGAACAACAACACAACGAGGGTTCATAGCATTGGAGAAAAGACAATAACCGCAATCAAAAGAAAGAACGAACAAGTGAGAAAAGTTATCATCGGCTTGCCGAAGATGGTATACCCTTGAAAACAAAAAAGTTTTCCTTACAAAGACTTGTTTTCATATCGGTCGTTTGTATGGCACCTATATGATATAGTGGTCCGATCCGCACTAAACTTTCACAAATCGTGTTTGGCTATGTCAAATGAATAAATGTTGAATTCGGACGCAATAGCTTGCAAAAAAAAGTTTTCCATACAAAGACTTGAAATTTGATTGATCGTTTGTATGGCAGCTATATGATATAGTAGTCCGATCCGACCGATTTTTAAACTTGATCTGCGTGCAACAAAAATAATGATCTGGTAAAAATTTCAAAACACTAGCTTTAAAACTACTGTCTATTTTTTGCCTAGAAACAGACGGACAGACGGATAGACGGACAGACGGACATGGCTATAACGACTCGGCTGTTCATGCTGATCAAGAATATATATACTTTGTGGGGTCGGAGATGCTTCCTTTAATGCGTTACACATTTCTCGACAAAATTATAATAACCTTTTCAAGAGTATAACAAGTGAGGAAAGTTATCTTCGGCTTGCCGAAGATGGTATACCCTTGAAAACAAAAAAGTTTTCCATACAAAGACTTGTTTTCATATCGGTCGTTTGTATGGCAGCTATATGATATAGTGCTCCGATCCGAAACAAACTTTCACAAATCGTGTATGGCTATATCAAATTAATAAATGTTCAATTCGGTTGCAATAGGTTGGAAAACAAAAAAATTTTCCATACAAAGACTTGTTTTCATATCGGTCGTTTGTATGGCAGCTATATGAGATAGTGCTCCGATCCGGACCAAACTTTCACAAATCGTGTATGGCTATATCAAATGAATAAATTTTGAATTCGGTTGCAATAGGTTGGAAAACAAATTTCCATACAAAGACTTTTTTTCATATCGGTCGTTTGTATGGCAGCTATATAGTGGTCCGATCCGGATCAAACTTGCACAAATCATGTATGGTTATGTCAAATGAATAAATGTTGAATTCGGTTGCAATAGCTTGGAAAACAAAAAAATTTTCCATACAAAGACTTTCTTTCATATCGGTCGTTTGTATGGCAGCTATATGATATAGTGATCCGATCCGGATCAAACTTGCACAAATCATGTATGGCTATGTCAAATGAATAAATGTTGAATTCAGTTGCAATGCAGTTCCATACAAAGACTTGTTTTCATATCGGTCGTTTGTATGACAGCTATATTATATAGTGGTCCGATCCGGACCAAACTTTCACAAATCGTGTACAGCTGTATCAAATGAATAAATGTTGAATTCGGTTGCAATAGGTTGGAAAACAAAAAAATTTTCCATACAAAGACTTTTTTTCATATTGGTCGTTTGTATGGCAGCTGTATGATATAGTGGTCCGATCCGGACCAAACTTTCACAAATCGTGTATGGCTATATCAAATGAATAAATGTTGTATTCGAAACAGACGGACAGACGGACGGACGGACAGACGGACATGGCTACATATATCGACTCGGCTGTTGATGCTGATCAAGAATATATATACTTTGTGGGGTCGGAGATGCATCCTTTAATGCGTTACACATTTCTGGACAAAATTATAATACCCTTTTTCAAGGGTATATAAAAGCGGAAAACTTCACCAAAAGGAAAATAAATGTTGGACAAGCGGATAATGGTACTGAATACTGCAAGAACAAATTTAATGTTTTTTTGGGGAATCACAGAATTGTTCGAAGGTTGCCTAACAATAATAGAAATGGTATGGCGTATGATGCGGCAACATGGGGCATAGCCGTCATTTAGGACGGAGTTAGTCAACACAGCGAGTTACATTCAAAATGGATGCGTCCCCAAAAGGTTAAATAGAGAGATACCGTACACATATTGGACGAAAAGAATTTCAACAGTGGCACACCTGCGCATGGCGCGGGTGGCAATCGTGGCAAATTCGAAACAAAATCTTAAGAATGCATTCTGGTCGGCTATTCAACAGAATCGAAAGCGTATCGATTGTGGTTGCTGGAAAGGCGAAAAATAATAATTGCCAATGTCAAGTTCTTAAATGTTTTATGGTTCAAGAGCGAGAACCAGGACTTTTACAACACTGAGGTTATCACTGATGCAAGTAGGATGAGGGGCAACAATAAAGCGACAGTACACCCAGGGAATAAGATTCCAATAATGGGCAGCAGCGACATGGATGAAGGCATCCAAAACTTTTAAGCACAGGCCAAAGAGGAAGACCAAGGAAAATGTATCGGCCAGCATTCGATAGGGCTGTCGTCGAGAGGATCCATGAGACGCGATCTAATTCATCACCAAAAGAAGATTTTGAGGAATGCGAAATGGCTTCTTTAGTGATGGCAGGCAACCTTATAACACTTAAGGCTAAAGCGATGATGAAAAGTGGTTCATTGCTATCGAAGACGAATACATGGCGCATGTCCGAAACGCCACTTGGAAAATTATGGAACGTTCGGCCGAGGAAAAGGTTAGTGGCAGAAAAATGATGTTCCGCACGAAAGAAGATGGCTCTGTATTCGGCAAGAAGAAGGCGAGACTGGTCGCAAAAGACTACTCACAGAGACCTGGCGAAAATTTTCATGCGACGTATGCACCTGTAGTGCGATTTATATCGGTCATACTGTTGGAGGCAGAATCTGACATGGAGGCCCATCAAATGGACGTGGTGACAGCATACCTAAACGGAGAGCTAGAAGTGAACGTCTACTTGGAAATACCAGAAGGACTGAGCGATTTCATATGCAAATTTAACACTATTACCAAAGATCATATGCGAGCAGCAAAGGCATGGCGTATAGCGTTGGTCGAGATGAAAAATCCCGTTTGTCTACTCAAGAAGGCATTGTATGGTCTACGACTATCTGGTTTAAAATGGTACCGTAAACTAACAGAGAAGCTGCAAGAGATGTGTCTATAGGCTACCAAGAAAGATAAATGTGTGTTTGTGAAACGCCAGAAGAAAATTCTTTTAGTCATGATTTACGTTGATGACTTAATTTTAGCGTCAAATCATGGCTGCATTATACGATAAGTTCCCTTGGAGAAGAGTTCGATATAGAATATATCGGTCCAGTGAAAACGTGCCTGGGCATACAGGGTGCGCCATCTAGATGTATCCTATTTCAACATTGAATAGCTCCGCCATTTTTCAGCCGATTTTGAGAGATGAACACAATTCTGAAACGTCATTCAGTGCCATTTTAGCTATGAGTCGATACACACCGAAAGAACGCGCTGAAATCGTCGCGCTTTACATTGAAAACGATCGTTCAATTGTGAAAACTGTGCGCGCTTATCGTAAAAAATATGGCAGGCATTCGCGCCTACCAACAAGACAATCCGTAGTTTTTTGAAGAATTTTTTTGAGTACGGGTCTGTAGCAACTCGCTAGATTCCTATTCGACAGCGGCCGCAACGCTCCAACGCAGTTGTTGCAGCGGTAAAAAAAGTGTTTCCGATAACCCAAATACGTCGTATCGCCGCCGATCTCAGGAGTTAAACGTGAGTGGAACGACTCTCAGGAGGATTATGAAGCAAGATCTCCTTCTTTTCCCATACAAAGTTCAACTTACTCAAGTTGCCAACGGATATGCCACGTCGCTTGGAATATGCACAGAGCCTGAATTTTAGAACAAAATTTTAATGACGGTCGAGGTCACTTCACCCTTTCCGGCGGAGTAAATAAACAACTGTCGAATTAGGGGGACACAGAAGCCACACGTTATACATGAAATACCACTGCACGACCAGAAAGTAACTGTTTGGGCCGGAATTTGCTCCAAAACTATCATCGGGCCTTTATTTTTTCAAAGTTGGAGAGACCATTGACGGAACACGCTACCGTTGGATTTCGGCGCACTTTGTCTGTCCACCAATGCAGAAAAAAGGTCTAAAAAACTTTTATTTTCAACAAGACGGGGCACCTTGCCACACCGCAGCCCCTACGATGCCTCCTCGTTTTCCGGATTTAACGGTACCAGACTTTTTTCTGTGGGGATATTTAAAAAGTAAAGTTTCTGCCAGCAAGCCGAAGAACATTGACGAACTCAAAGCTTATATACGAGCTGAAATAGCTGCGATATCACCCCAAATGCTGGCCAATGTTATGCAGAATGCCCGCAAAAGAGCTGCTTTTTGTATATAAAATAGAGGTGGTCATTTAATCGCTGTATTCTAAACCTGGTGTGAAATAAATGTCATAGAATTTCGTAAAAAAATCTTGTTCATATGTGAAAATTGGCTGAAAATTGGCGGAGTTATTCAATGTTGAAATAGGATACATCCAGATGGCGCACCCTGTAGAGTTCCAGCAAAAGAGCATAAAGTCTTCCTCTCACAAAAACTATATAGAGCATGATGCTATTCATGACATTTATGCGAACCACCATTCAAGACATGATGCGTAATCAAAACCTTTTGATACAAATGCTTGTCTCAAAATCAAAATATCAAAATCAAAATATATAATGGCTACCTTACGCATAGCTACGTGGAACGCCAATGGCGTCTCACAGCGCAAACTTGAGCTAGCTCAATTCCTACATGAGAAGCATATCGACGTAATGCTTCTTTCAGAAACTCATCTTACAAGCAAATACAATTTTCAAATAAGAGATTACAACTTCTATGGTACAAATCACCCCGATTGTAGAGCACACGGTGGGACCGGCATTCTAATTAGGAACCGTATGAAGCACCACTTTTACAAAGAGTTTGCTTAAATTCATCTACAGGCTACATCTATCAATATACAGCTGGAGGACAACACTCACCTCACACTAGCGGCCGTATACTGCCCCCCCCGTTTCACAATATTGGAAGACCAATTCCTGGATTTCTTCCATGCACTAGGACCACACTTCATTGCAGCAGGCGACTACAATGCTAAACATACTCACTGGGGATCGCGCCTTGTGAATCCAAAAGGAAAACAGCTTTATAAGACTTTAATTAAAGCCACTAATAAACTTGATCATGTTTCCCCTGGGAGTCCCATATACTGGCCATAAGACCTCAATAAGCTGCCTGACTTGATTGACTTCGCAGTCGGGAAAAATATTCCTCGCAGTTTGGTTAGAGCTGAATGTCTACCAGATCTGTCATCTGATCAATCGCCTGTACTAATTCATCTCAGCCGGTGCGCAGAAAATGTAAAACCACCTTACAGACTGACTTCGCACAAAACGAACTGACTAAGGTATATAAAAAATATATAAGTTCACACATTGAGCTAAACCCAACCCTTCGCCCACCGACTGAAACCGTTTTGCCCATAAGGAATTCCTCAGGCGGCTGGGAACGTAGTGATGCAGACAGAGCCACCACATTTGCCGCTCACCTACAAAATGTATTTACGCCAACGAGGCTACTATCAAATTTGCGCTACCGTCTTCAACCGCAAACTGCCACCAGCAACACACCCCAATTGTGTTTCGTCCAAAAGAAATATCTAACATAATTAAAGAAAATCTCAGCCCGAAAATCTCCCCCGGCTACGACCTTATTACCCCGGAAATGATCATCGAGCTGCCACATTCTGCAGTTCGCTACCTAACGCAGCTCTTTAATGCCATCACAAAACTTGGCTACTTTCCACAACGATGGAAGAGATCGATCATTATAATGATTTCGAAGCCTGGTAAGGACCACACAGTTCCCTCATCCTACAGACCAATAAGTCTACTCTCATGTATATCGAAACTATTCGAAAAATGCCTGCTAATCCGACTGAATCCACACCTGAGAGACCACAATATAATCCCAGCCCATCAATTTGGCTTTCGCGAAAGCCACGGAACCATTGAACAGGTGAATCGAATAACAACGGAGATAAGAACTGTATTTGAAAATCGAGAATACTGTACAGCCGTATTTCTAGACGTATCCCAAGCATTCGACAGAGTCTGGCTAGATGGCCTAATGTTTAAAGTTAAAACAGCTCTACCCGAAAGCACACACAAACTTCTAAAGTCATACCTATATGACAGAAAGTTTGCAGTGCGGTGCAACACTGCCACTTTCACTGACCACGAAATTAAGGCTGGAGTACCCCCAAGGCAGCGTTCTTGGGCCTACTTTATACCTCATCTATACTGCTGACATTCCTACAAATGGTCGCCTAACAGTGTCCACGTTTGCGACGATACAGCTATCCTTAGCCGTTCAAGGTCCCAATCCAATCTACAGCTGGCATTGCACCTCATAGAAATTGAAAAGTGGCTCTCTGACTGGCGAATAAAAGTGAACGAGGAAAAATGCAAGCACGTGACATTTACGCTAAACAGACAAGATTGCCCACCACTTTTGTTGAACAACATACCACTCCCGAAAGCAGATGAGGTAACGTACCTAGGAGTACACCTCGACAGAAGACTCACATGGCGCAGGCACATTGAAGCTAAAAAAAAACCCATCTTAAGCTCAAAGCCAACAACTTACACTGGCTCATCAACGCTGGCTCTCCGCTCAGCCTGGACCACAAGGTCTTACTCTATAATGCTGTATTGAAACCCATCTGGACGAAAGGACCTACCAACCCAGCGAAGAAATCTTTAGGGACGTTTAATCTCAGAACACTTGGAAAAATAAAACAACTGTTTAGAAAAAATTTGTATAAGTTAAGATTTTTAAACTAATTGTTAGTTCTTATTCAAGAAGATTCAATAAATAAAAGCAGTTAAAAAAAAAAAAAAAACTATATACTGATACCATTTTGAAAAGATTTGGTATGGAAGAATGCAAACACGCATCAACACTAATAGAAGCAAAATGTATATTGAAGCGATCTGAGTCCCACGATGAAGAGGAAATGAGAAGGTAGTCTTATAAAAGTTTAATTGGACGTCATACATATGAAATCTCGCTTAGGTACTTTGGGGGGCCGTGTTGTAATATGCATCCCTGTAACGCTCAAAGTTAAATAGTATACTATGTTGAAATCCAATAAGTTTAGTTGTCCTTACAATAAATACCATTGCGTTAACAATTCCACATATTGGGAAAGTTTGATAAAAGAAAAAACTTTTACAGAAATAAAGAGAAAAGTTTTAAAACAGGTTTGCACAATTGCATGCTGAAGTTCTTAGTAAACAGCCTGCTAAACCATCGGGTCCTGTGGAATTGACTGGTCCTACCTTACCTACTGAACTTCCGATAACAAACTACTTTCGAAGTAAAATTGTCTAAAAACAAGATTGGCTGATTGACGCACCGACTTTGACAGACTAGATCCCAAACCTGTCATATCAATTTTTTTTTTATTCATTTTTTTTATTTATTTTTTTTATTTACCTCCATACGGTGTACAGGGCCATTCTGAAAGTCAAAGCAACCTTTTCGGATATCCCGGAAAGTCTCCTCAGGTGCTCCAGTAGCAGTAACTGTAGTCAGTATGGCGGGCATGTATGGACTATGTACGTTCCAGCCAATTTGTGGGTTGTGGGTCACGCTTCCAAAGTCCCGTTGGAGTTGGACAAGAACACTGTTCCGTCCTCGACCAGGTCTATGCGTGCCTCGTTGTGCCTCAGGAAGTCGCATCCTGCCTGACCGCCCTTAAACAGCTTAGGGATGCAGCCGTTTTCGTCCATCTTCAGAAGGGTCTTCTCTGGGCAAACAGTCGTATTGCCTATGAAGAGGCAATCGCCCACCATAGCAGAGGTTTCCTCGGAGCTTGCGGCGACCTTGTCATGCTTAATCCTCCAGGTAGTGTGTTACTAGTGCTCCAATCCTGGGATCCGTTAGGAGCGCCGCCTTCTGAGTGACGTGATTCAAGGCTTCCCAAGTCAATTACGAGTGCCAGTTTGAATTGTCCATTGACGCGCGAAATTGTGCCCTCCTGTAATGGGACAAGCGGGGCCTCATGAAGATGTCCGCGGCTCCCACCATATGGGCGAAAACGATGCTTGCAATATTGAGTAAAGAAATTAAACTAATGAGTAATTTTTTTTTTGTGTATGAATTTATATCAGCTTAGATGTATGGGGTGTAAATGTAAGAAATGTTGGTGTTGTGTTTTTTGGGAAAAAAATTGTGTGACTATATTAAAATATTTTTCACTAGGTTTTCTTAATTAAATGCTTGTGAAACGGACACAAACGACCCAATATTCTTTCAATTCCGTAAATCTGATTTATAAAAAATTTGGTCTGTTTTGGTTTTGACCGTTACATTTCTATCTTCAGCAATCTCCCCATCCCTAAAACGTGTTTTTTTCGTGTTAATTTGTTTATTAGGGACAAATACCTTGTTGCTCTGGCTGTAGGAAAAATGAAAATGGTCAAACCTTGATAGTTAATTCTTGTCGAGCAGACGAGCAGGCTTTTTGTTAGTCACCGAGTGAACAGAGTTGATATATCCACTGCTATGGCGACTAATTTGTACTAACAAATTGTAAAGCCAGGGGGTTCGCATCTCAAACACCGGTAAATCTTGAGGAAGGTAGAATAAAACCTCTCGATTTGACCGTTAACTTCGCTTTTTTGGGTCGGTGTATGGTAAAGTCTGATACCCTACGTGCGCAGGTAATTCAGCACCGTCGGGCACAGAAGACCCCTCTCTTTGTCGGAGACCAGTACCTTTGGAACGATAAAATAATGGAGTACCTCTGCCAGTTTTTCCGCAGATGAATCGAAGCTTTTGATTCTAGCGGGAAGAGCTTAGCAAACTTGGTGAATTTGTCTATACAGCTCGGGTAGATATTTTTTCAAAGGTGAAAATATCGATGTGAAGAACTTCACATGGATATCTTGGGATAGGTGTCGGCTGTAGAAGCGGTTTATTGGGGTATCTTTCGTACTTATAGAGTTTACAACACTCGCACGGTAAAAGTTGCTTGCGGTTGGTACTGGCCATCCTAGGGAAATAATATTTCCCCAGAAGCTGCAAGCGCACCTCTTTAGGACCCCTATGAGCTTTACGATGTTCCCTTTAAGTAACTACGCAGATCTCTTCGGGATATGACAAATCTATCACCAGCCTCTGCGTTATCCGAATTTTGAACGACATTCTTTTCACACCAGAACCCTCATTCTGATCTACTTTGTATTCGGAGCGGTGTGACTGACCCGACCAGTTTAATTCCATCTTATTTAGAGAGCCACTATATCCCGGTCTACCACTTCCCTGATAGGAGAATGTAAAACGATGGGCGCCTGCCGGCCGGTAAAATCTGGTATTCGGTGCAGAATTGGCCGGTGGCGGAGGCTGGGCGAAGGAACCTCCCCTTGGGGCAACCGCCTGTAACTCCTTACAAAAGAAGTAGGCTTCCTGCAAGTCCTTTGGTCTACGCATAACCAATAATTTATAGGCATCATTCCGGACTCCTCGAATAAAGACGTCAAGGGCCTTGTCCCTAGAATGTTCAGACCAGGCTTTAACCGTCTTCATTGGGAGTCCCATACCTTTTAATCCATTGAGGATAAGAGAAAGATGTTTATTCACCTCCAAATTGTATTCTTCCTGGGCGCTGTTCATCCTGTCTCTTGGATCTCTCTGGCTGACCTCGAACGATTGAAGTTTCTTAACGCAATCTGGGAGCGCAAAAGTTTCATTTAACTCAAATTCGTTGCGCGGACTCGCCAAGGGCGCCGGTGGGGCAACCACCGGTTAACGGGCTTCGTTTTCACTTTCTAAGGCGTTAATTCTACTATTCATTTTCCTAATGTCATCCTTAGCCCGGTCATTTGGGAAAGAAGTGCATTCAGTTTCCTTAATTTTTTCCATTTTCTTTAATAACGAACAACGGAGGCTAATATGCTCGGATAGGAGGGCAATCAGACAACCAATACCTTGCTTTATAAAAAAAAAAATTTTTTTAACGCTCTAACTTGATAGTGTTAACGGAAAATTTTTTAAAAGGCACAGATTGGATGATTATGTTATTTCACTTACCCTTGACAGGGTCCTAGTTTGTGTATCTTTCCGTGTACGTGTCTTTGGGATTGGCTATTGTCTAGGATATTGATGGCCAGGTGGTTGGGGTGGTTGTCCAGTCTTTTTATGTATTTTTCGCTGAGACAGGTGATCTCTTTTGCTACCCATCGAATTCCAAGCTCTTTATGGATTATTGAGTTTTCGTGGTACGAATGGGCGTTCGAAATTGTTCTCAGGCATTTATTCTGAAACCGCTGGATTCTGATGCGGTTAGAACAGCTTGCCGTGCCCCACAACTGTATCCCATATGTCCAGATTGGCTTCAGGACTACTTTGTATATAAGCAGTTTGAGTTTTTCTTTGAGCTTGGCCCTTTCCCCAGGAGGCAGTGCAGTTGCTTGAGTCGTAGGTCGGCCTGGTTGCGCTTGTTGATCAGGTGAGGGCACCATGTGAGCCTGCGGTCCAGGGTCAGCCCTAGATATTTGGGAGTGTTATTCGTTGGGATGGTTTTCCCGTTGAGTGTGACGGAGGGCATTCCCCCCTGCGTAGTGCGAAGGTTGTGTGGGAGGATTTCTCCGCGTTGACCACGATGTTCCATCGATTCAGCCATGGATCGAGAGCATCCAGTTGTCTCTGGATGATGGCTGATGCTTCCTGGGGATCTGTGGCGGAGGCTAGGAAGGCGGTGTCATCGGCATATGTGGCTACATTAAATCCATTATCGCCTTGCATGGCTGATGGTATGTGCACAAAACGATATCCACGACCGTTAGATGCTGAAACAGTCACAGGGAACGATGAATATCCATTTTATATTCAAAAGAAGATAATGGTCGAACTATCAAAGTTAAAGTTCAAAATAAAGAGATTGAGATCGGAAATGAATTCATTGTACCATATTGCCCGCTGCTATCACGAATTTTCGAAACACATGCAAACGTTGAGAGTTTTCATTCGGCCAAATCAATAAAATATTTGTGCAAGTACGTCACAAAAGGCAGCGACATGGCTGTGTTTGGTATTGCGTGGCGATTATTGTCATATCAAATTCGTGAAAGATATCCCACAATTGTACATTTATCAGTGCATTTGGAAAATGGCCAAAGAGGTTACTTCACTGAGGCTAATGCGGCACAACGAGCTGAGAGACCACCATTTTCTGACGTCCAAATAACCGATGAAATCTACGATGAAGGGTTGATTCTGATTGAGGATCAATGCATGAGTATTGAAAACAAGCTACTGATTAAAGTTGGAATGATTGAGCCAAATCGATCGATGCACGATGAATTCAACCAAGAATTAAATCGAGAGCTGCAATACAATGTTGGTACATTGCAGGAATTCGTTCGAAATAATGGCCCGTTGCTGAGTGAACAGCAAAACAAGTTATACGAAACTTTAATGCAAGCGGTGGGCAACAATACTGGTAGTCTATTCTTCCTGGACGCACCTGGAGGAACAGGGAAAACATTTGTCATTTCATTGATTTTGGCCACTGTTCGATCAAGATGTGACATAGCTTTGACGTTAGCATCATCTGGAATTGCGGCGACTCTTCTAGTTGGCGGTCGTACTGCACATTCTGCGCTTAAGTTGACACTCAAACATGCAATATTTCCCGATCCAGTGCAATGGGAAAATTGTTGATGCAATGCAAGCTCATTGTTTGGAATGAGTGCACAATGGCACATAATAATTCACTTGAAGCACTTAACTTCACACTGAAGGATTTTCGGCGAAATAACAACATTTTTGGCGGCTTAATGATATTGTTGGCAGGCGATTTCAGGCAGATGTTGCTAGTAATTCCCCGTGAAAAGCCTGCAGATGAATTGAATGCTTGCCTGAAGGCATCACCTTTATGGAATAACGTAAAAACATTACCAGTAACCACTAATATGAGAGTTCAAGTTTCCCAAACATTAGTGAGAATTATCATAAATATGCTTGATTAAGTCAACGAGCAAGTCTTGCAAAGAATAATGATGTACACACACCGAATTTTACCATTTAATCAAAAATTTATGGCGATTTGGTGACATACAAATCCGTTGATTCCTTAACAGATCCCGATGATGTACATTATCCAACTGAGTTTTCGAACCCTCTGGAGTTACCAGGATTTCCACCAACTCAAAGTTGGTACAGTTATTAGTTATTATGATATTGCGTAATTTGAATCCACCACGACTTTGCAACGGTACTCGACTTTCGGTAAAAAGACTTATGCCGAATTTGATTGAATGATTCCGACTAATCTTCCGTTTGACTTCAAACGATTGCAATTTCCAGTTCGCCTTGCGTTCACAATGACAATTAACAAATCGCAAGCTCAATCGCTGAGTGTTTGACGGATAAATTTAGAAAATCACTAGCTGACCGGTGGACTTCGTCCCACCTATCCGTGATTCATGCTGTATAAACAAAAACCATTTTTATCTCTGTCTAGGATGAAAACAACTATTATTGCAAGTATGTAAGGATGTGGTATATGAGTGAGAGGCGTGGAGCGCTGTTCACGAAAATGAAATGTGAAAATAACATAACACTGAACAATAATTTGTTAAATTCATTTAAATTTATTCTCTCAATGCTATGGCGTGCACAATATTCTTGGTTAGCCCATTTTTCGCTAGGACAAACAAACTGGAGGGTTTATCCACTCGCGGTAAAAAATAGGGGTTGTTGATGTCAGGGTGAAAATTTAAGGTTAAACGTATTTTTTTAATGCCATATTGAAAAAAAAATTGAAAACAAAAAAATTTTAACAAAAAAACTTGACAAAATAAAAAAATGTTAGGGGTGGACAACCCTTATCGGTTAGGGGTACGAAAAATAGATGTTAGGCGATTCTCAGGCCTACAGAATATCCCCTCAAAATTTCATCCAAATCGGTCAAGTAGTTTCGGAGGAGTTTGGATACAAACACCGTGACAGCAGAATTTTATATATATAGATTGTTTTTCACATGGGCAGTTATACGTTTCGTGTTCACGAGTTTGGAAACCATTCGCTTTGTTTGTGTTAACGTCGGACCAAAAAACAAAAAATGTTGTTTACCAAAGTACACTTCAATGAAACGGATAATTTGTGGACACGTATAACGCTTCGATTCAGTATTTACTTTGGATTCACTTTAATTTACTTAGAGAAGTTTAACCAAATAACACTTCATTTTTGTAAACGAAATGAATTCATTATTGTTGTTAAATGAAATATAATTTTGTCTTTTCAACTATAAAACAAAAAAAAAATTTTCTTAATCTTTTAATCACCGAACAAAATGTTACATAAAACGAAGCCATCTGGTGGGGAAACGGAGTTCGCCGGGTTTGCTATTTTATTATATAACTTAGATTATTTACAATATGAAGTAATTGTATTAGTTAGAGGCGGCCCTAGGATTTCTTTACTGATGCTGGGCTGGAGAATTTTTGCGCTTCAGTCGGCTCTGACTGCAGACTTGCGTAAGCGACACCGCGAGAGGGTTTTCGTGTCCCGCAAGCTTTGCTTGGTGTTTACTTTTTTAATCTGGATTTCCTGGTTGACACGATTTATGTGGAGGTCTCTGTGGTTGCTTTCGCTGCGTAGGTATCATGGTGCCCCAGTGATAGTTCGCAGAATCGTTGACTGAGGTCGTTGTATAATTTCAATGTTGGTTCTTGAAGCGTTTCCCCATAGTTCACAACCGTATGTCCAGATGGGTTTCAGTACGGTTTTGTAGAGGCGTACTCTGTATTTCAGAGCAATTGCAATTGCAATTTATAAGCCAGTGAAGATTGGCTGCTTTAAGTTTCTTATGATTCCTCTTAGATTCTATATGTCGCCGCCATGTTAGGCGTCTATCTAGGTGAACGCCGAGATATGAATGTGGGATGCGGGATCTCACTTTGGATTAATGTAATTGGATTTATAGGTGGTAACATTTTAGCAGGTATGACTACTTCGTCACTGCGTATCCAGCTTCCCCCTCTGGAAGCTCGACCAAGCAACTCTAGCAACTCATACAGTATTCACCGATGGGGATGTTGATTGCCTGGTCGAATTGATAGAGAATTGATGGAGCCAAGGCCTCTCCTCCTCCAGACACACACAAAATGACAAATCATAGCAAGACAAATTGTGAACAGCTAGTACTTCCATGTGCGTACAAGATTTTGATGAGTAACCGTTTACTTCACTTAAATCAACTGATGTTATAGGAAGCGCGATGAAAACACGTCTTCATGCGTCAGCACACAAATGATGTCATATAATGTCATATAATGACATCATTTATAATGTCATGTAAATTAATCGTCGGTTATGTAATTTATTTTCTTGTAGAGATAGAAACTTGAAAATGGTGAAGGAAATTGGACCGTCCTTTAAATTTGCATAGGGACTAAAATCGACTATACGACTTGTATATCGAAAACATTTTTAAAATTCACTTTTTATGTAACTGGTCTTATTTTGAAAATCTTACAAATATCGCTCAAGAACATGAAATTTTCTATATCTTTTAACACTAGAAACCGCCATTTAACTGCAGAGATATATTGGTTTCGGTGTTGCCCGAATAAATACATTGAACTGCACGACATTTTGAATGCGCTTGATTTCTTATTTATTCATTTATCACTTATTGTTTCAGTTGTCTATGAATGATTTTAGCGTGCATAGGATTATAGGGCGAGGTGGATTTGGAGAAGTTTACGGATGCCGGAAAGCTGACACCGGAAAAATGTACGCTATGAAATGTTTAGACAAGAAAAGGATAAAGATGAAACAAGGTGAAATGTTGGCTTTAAATGAACGCAACATGTTACAAGCCGTTAGCACCGGAGTAAGTCAAGAATATATTTCTTTATATCTCTTAATTAATTTTATATATTTTAGATTGATTGTCCCTTCATTGTTTGCATGACCTACGCGTTTCATACACCAGATAAACTTTGTTTTATATTGGACTTAATGAACGGCGGAGATTTACATTACCACTTATCGCAACATGGGGTTTTTAATGAAGACGAAATGAAATTTTATGCAGCAGAAGTAAATTATATTTATAAAATATGTATTTATAAAAAAACATAACCTTTGTCATAATCTCACTGAACCAAAGTCCAGCGCAAACATAGGTTTTATGCCGCTCATAGTCCGCAGTATCTTTAAAAAGAACTGGTTACATTTAACAATATATTCAATTATGTACATACCATTTTTGGCAAATACATACCTGTACAAAACAAAATTATTTAGAGACGCCCACCAATTAATATTATTTTGGAAAAAGCATTCGAAATTATAAATTGATCAAATTTTAAATATATATACCATATTCTGTTCAATTTAAGAAAAATAGAATCTGTGTTTGTTTTGAACTTTGGTTGTAGGGCTCCGCAAGAACATTTGGTGATTAATTCTTAAATATTTCTAACAAAAACAAATATATTTTAGGTTATTTTGGGCCTAGAACATATGCATAAACGCAGCATTGTTTATCGGGATTTAAAACCAGCTAACATATTGCTTGATGAAAATGGACATATACGAATTTCTGATTTGGGATTAGCTTGCGACTTTTCGAAAAAAAAACCACATGCCTCGGTGGGAACCCACGGTTATATGGCTCCGGAAGTATTATCAAAAGGAACATCTTATGATTCTTGCGCTGATTGGTTTAGCTTTGGGTGCATGCTGTATAAACTTTTAAAGGGCCATTCGCCATTTCGCCAACATAAAACAAAGGATAAACACGAAATTGATAAAATGACTTTAACTATGGTATGTTAATAATTTTAGTTTAATATGTAGAATAGTAAAAGAAAGAAAACCTTACTTCGTGCGGAACCTCAGCGTATCTACCCTTATATACTATAAGGTATTAATTAAGGTATCTAATATTAAAATAGCGAAGGTAAACCGCAAATATCGGAAAGGTGCAATTCAAAAGTTCCAGGACTTTTATTAAAAGACGAATATTTGTTTTTTTTTTTTTTAATATATTGGTCGCCTTCAAAATAGTCTCCTTCTGCCTTTTTTTAACATTCTTATTTTGTGTTTAAAATCTATCCGAGTGGACAATCATTAAATGGTTTGGGGGAGACATTGACTTAAGGGAGGTACATGGAATGTACATATATCTAATGAGGTTGAATTAGATGTCTATTGGTTGGGGATGTCAAGCGGGTGTTTCCTTTTCAGGCGTCTTAGAGATTGGCTATTATCTAGGAGGTTGATGGCCAGGTGGTTGTCCAGTCTTTTTATGTATCTTTCGCTGAGACGGGTGATCTCCTCTGCTACACATGGAATTTCAAGCTCTTTATTGATTATTTAGTTTTCGTGGTACGGATGGGCGTTAGAAACTGATCTCAGGCATTTATTCTGAAACCGCTGGATTCTGATGCGGTTAGAACAGCTTGCCGTGCCCCATAACTATATCCCATATGTCCAGACTGGCTTCAGGACTACTTTGTAAATAAGCAGTTTGAATTTTTCTTTGAGCTTGGACCTTCTCCCCAGGAGCCAGTGCAGTTGCTTAAGTCGTAGGTTGGCCTGGTTGCGCTTGTTGATTAGGTGTGGACGTCATGTGAGCCTGCGGTCCAGGGTCAGCCCTAGATATTTGGGAGTGTTATTCGTTGGGATGGTTTCCCCGTTGAGTGTGACGGGGGGGCATTCTCCCCTGCGTAGCGCGAAGGTTGTTCGTGAAGATTTCTCAGCGTTGACCACGATGTTCCATCGTTTCAGCCATGGACCGAGGGCATTCAGTTGCCTCTGGATGATGGCTGAAGCTTCCTGAGGATCTGTGGCGGAGGCTAGGAATGCGGTGTCATCGGCATAAGTGGCTACTGTGAGGTTCCGGGAGGGGGTGATGGGAAGGTCCGCTGTGTAGAGTGTGTATAAGATGGGTCCAAGAACACTGCCTTGTGGTACTCCTGCTCTTATGGGCCTAGGGTTGCTGATTGATGATCCGCATCTCACTCGGAATTCTCTTCCGTCTGTGTATGACTTGAGGAAGACGAAATGGGAACTTGGGAGGTGGGTTTTAATTCTGAAAATTAGTCCAGGGTGCCAGACTCTGTCAAACGCCTGTTTGACATCAAGCATAACGGCGCAGCAGTACTTCTTCTTTTCGAAGGCCTCAAGTATAGTCTCAACAATCCGGCGGCATTGCTCAGGTGTTCCATGAAGGCGTCTGAAGCCAAACTGGTGGTCAGGGATCAGACCGGCCTCTTCCAATACTGGCAGTACTCTACGTAAAAATACTCTTTCAAGTATTTTGGAAAGGATTGCCAGCAAGCTAATCGGTCGATACGATGCTAGGTTGTCTTCAGGTTTCCCAGGTTTGAGGAGGACAATTACTTCCGCTCGCTTTCACTCTTTAGGGAAGTACCCTAGACGGAGGCAGCTGTTGAATATGTTGGCCAGCCTTTGGGAACAGATTAGGGGCAATATTTTCAGTGCTGTTGCATCGATACGATCAGGACCCGGTGACTTGCCATTTTTTAGGGAGGCGATCTCCTGCGCAATCTCCTCTGGTTTGACGGGCTGTATTGGCGGGCCAGGAGCACTTGGGCTGTCTATGAACCTTATGGTTGCAGCTTTCTCTTCGCCAGTGCATCTGTCGAACGGTGAGAATGCACTATGTAGATGATCAGCAAAGGCTTCTGCTCTTTGGACCTCAGTCCGACACCAGGAACCGTCCACTTTTCGCACGGGTGATATCTTCTTCGCAGGTCTTTTTATGTGCCTCGTGACATTCCACAGATTGTGTTGCGGGTCTCCAGGTTCCAGCTCCATAAGGAATCTATGAAACGAGTCCTGCCGTAGGATGGATAGCTTATCCTGGATAGCTGTCTTGTCCCTGAGGTTGCGCGAGGAAAACCAGACTCTTCTGAGGCGCCTTTTTTCGGCCACGAGGGCCGCGATTTCCGGAGACCACAAGTGCACATCTCTTTTAGGTATTCTCGGGGTAGTCGGAGGAGGTGGATTCGCAAACTCAGCGGCATTGTGCATCTCTTTGGTTAGTTTTTCTATGGCCGCATCTATGTTGCTTGGTGTGGAAAGAGGGGTATCTGGGTACAGGGAGGAAAGCATCCAAAACGTAAACTTGGGGGCATTTGTGTGTTTTCCGGTGAGTCTTCTAGGCGGTGTTTTTCTGAGGACGGGGATGTTTTGGAGCCACTCCTGATGAGGTGCTCTACTTCGCTTTTGCTCCTCTGCAGGCCGTTTGCATTCCAAAAAACTATGTTGAGGCTTACAAGGTGCGTTATGAAAGTAATGCGCAATTTTCTAAGAAAAATATATTTGTTGATCCAATCAGTACAAATTATTAAAATTCTTCAAAATAGTACCCTCCTGCGTCAATACACTCGCGGAGACGTGTATGCCACGCCTGGAAAGCACCCTGAAACTCCTCGACAGAAATGCCTTTCAGGAACCTTGTTACGCGAGCTTGGATGTTCTCCACCGACTCCCAGTGTTTTCCCTTTAGCTCTCTCTTCAGTAGGGGGAACAAAAAAAAGTCGCACGGAGCTAAGTCAGGGCTGTAAGGAGGCTGGGACACAA
Organism: Drosophila ercepeae; assembly: GCA_018150545.1. Lineage (NCBI taxonomy): Eukaryota > Metazoa > Arthropoda > Insecta > Diptera > Drosophilidae > Drosophila > Drosophila ercepeae. The sequence goes on along the minus strand of JAECWL010000097.1, from coordinate 276,066 downwards.
CTGAGATCTTCTTCTGGGTCAAGAAGTTGGTGACGACGAAGGCCGTGTGGCTGGGGGCGTTATCGTGGTGGAGCATGAAAACGTCTTTGATGTCTGGCCTGACGCGTACGACTCGGCGTTTCAGTCTCTTGAGTACCCCTTGGTAAAAGGCTCCGTTGACAGTTTGTCCTTGCGGTACAAACTCAAAATGGACGATTCCTCGGACATCAAAGAAGACAATCAGCATTGTTTTGATACGAGATTTGCTCATGCGCGCCTTCTTGGGTCTGGGAGAAAATTGTGTGTGCCACTCGGAGCTCTGTCGTTTGGATTCTGGATCGTACTCGAACATCCAGGATTCATCCCCAGTTACAGTAAAATTTAAAAAACCTGGACCTTTGCCAAGTCGCACACAAAACTTTATGGCGTACCGCTGTTCCAGCGAACGCTCCATCGCACCGTGACACAACAGAAAAAATGACTTCGCTCTACGACACGTCCTACCACTTCTATTGCTCAGAGCGAACTGAGACCGAGCGCGTTGGAAAGGAGAGACTCCGCCCCAAATTTTCAGACAGGTCCGAGCGTGCTACGACAGGTAGTTACGTGACAATGAAACCATGCGCATTACTTTCATAACGCACCCTGTATTATTTAACTCCATCGTCTGCGAGACTATCTGCGAAACAAACTTTTCCATCCTCTCAATCGTTCTTACAAGCGGGCAAGCATCCTTTAAAGCTGGTTGGGTTGTGGGGCTTCGGGAGTGGTTTGAGGGGTTTGTTGGGGATTCGTTGGCTGTGTCACTTGGTTTCCCTGAAGTGCGTCCCTGTAACTCATACCATTGATGATGGTTGGTATCTGGATGGGAGGTGGTTTGTTGCTACTCTCAACGGGTCTGGCTTTAGGAGATTACTGCGCCTTTGCCTTTTTGTAGGCAGGGCATCCTCTGAACGACGCAGGGTGATCAGCTTGGCAATGAGGGCAGCATGCTTTTTCATCATCTTTTTTGGTGCATGACCTGGAGTCGTGAGGACCACCACATTTCACGATGTCGCGATGTTCCAGGATGCAGTAGCGCTGGGTGTGTCCGAACTCTTGGCATCTGAAACATTGTGGAACATCGTTGAATTTCAGTGTGGGCTCTACGGTAACGACTGACTTCAACACTTCACTTTCATAGCGAACGGACGTGTTTTTATACCCTGTACCCATTAAAAATGGGTGAAAAGGTGCATAATATGGTGCAAATGTATGTAACAGGCCCATCCCCATAAAGTATATATATTATTGATCAGCATCAACAGCCGAGTCGATATAGCCATGTCCGTCTGTCCGTCTGTCTGTCCGTATCAACGCCTAGATCTCACAAACTACAAAAGCTACAGACATGTGCCATATATCGTTGGATAGGTAATTACCATACGCAGTACAAGTTTTTTGTTTTATTTTGATATCACCCTCCGCTCCCCCGCCAACCGCAAAAAACTGCCACCACCAGCCTCCCCCGCAAACCGCAAAAAACTGTCACGCCCACAATTATTATCCTAATGCTATGCAATTCGCCATTTGCGTTGGTGCTTATAAAAGCTATCTAATTTTTAAATTTGAACCAAATCGGAAAAGAAACACGGAAGTTATGCCACATGCAAAATCTATGGCAAGGGAAGCAGAACCGCAGCAAAACACGCATTGCGCGACGGCGACTGCGACGTTGACAGCGAAATGTGTATGACTTTATGACACACGAAACTTATTTTCATAACCAAAATCATACCAAATTTATATTGTTATGGTCCTCTTTTCTAATAGAATATTGTTTTATTTATTTATTGATATTAAATTAATAAATTCTAAGCAATTTTAGATTATTATATATTATAAATATTAAATTATTAAATTAAATAAAATAATTTTACTTTTTTGTTTTTAACAAATAATACGAAATTTAAATTGTTGTGGTACTCTTTTATAATAGAATTTTGTTTTATTTATTTATTGATACTAAATAAATAAATTGTAAGCAATGTTAGCATAATTGTCTAAGGGTATGGGGTATTTTGCAGTCGGGAAACTCGACTGCTGCTTCCTTACTTGTTTTTCTTGCGATCATTCGATTTTGATATTATTTTCTTGCAAAAAAACAAACCGACGTTTGTTAAGAAATTAATTATTTAAATCTAATACTTAAAACGATTCCATTCGCACTCGCGTCTTCGCAGTACCGTATTTGGTGTTTTAAATTATTTTATTATTTACCCAAGTAAGGTACTGTGCTCTATTTATTTCTATTCCCTTTTCTTACGTTTACTGCAATTTCTACTTTTGCAATAACTCACTCTCTCCTAGTTTGCGCTCTTTTTTTCCATTACCTCTCCCTTGTATCGGGCTCTTATTAAACAAGTACAGTGGTTTAAGGCCACTAGTTTGTGTAAAATTAATTATTTGTTGTCAATATATTTTAAATTTCTAGTTTTTATCAATAATAATGTTTATAATGGAATTTTATAGCATCTGCGCTATAAAATCGTGCAATAAGCCGATTTCCGCGTCCCAGCCTAGCATCCCCTGTTGGCTGTGTGAAAACGTAGTACATACGAAATGTGCCGGTTTCACCGCCTCAGTTTCGGATGCAATCTCTAGAAACGCTGGTTTCCACTTTTGCTGCACTACGAAGGGGAGGAGGAGTCCTAAACTCTGTGGACTTCTACTTTGCTTCTGAAGAGGTTAAGTTACCGAATCTTGGTGATATTAAATTCTTATATGTGAAAATCACTATGTCGCTTCAATCACTGTTCATAACATGCTCATATTTACCACCTTTTTCAGAACCACCTACATACTGGCACCACTTATCTGCCATTCAGCTGGTTTTTAATCGCATGTCCGACAGTGACCTTCTAGTGACTCTAGGAGACTTCAATTTACCTGAACTTATCTGGTCAAACATCGAGAATTCACCATCTTTAACACTCTCAACACATCATGATTTTACTGAGGGTATGTTCGACATATCCCTTGGTCAAATAAACCACGTAAGGAATTTAGGTCGGCTTCTAGATCTATGTTTCGTTTCTGACCCAGATGGAATACCCGTTTCCAGAGCCATGCCACTTTCGTTCTCAGAAGATCCTTACCACCCAACGCTTGAGGTGTCGATTGAAAGCCTTACTGCTAGCAACCTTCAGTCTCGTCAAGGAGTTCGCTGCTTCGCAAGGCTGATTTTCAGAGACTAAGCAATTTAATTTCTTCATTTGATTGGTCCGATCTCTGGGAATGCACCGATATTAATATCGCTTTAGAAACTTTCTACAAAACGCTTAACGCTTTCTTCGACTCTTGCGTGCCATGGAAGTATCCATCCGCTTCGACCGACCCTCCTTGGTTTACAAGGAGCCTTAAAAACTTAAAATACATTAAAAATATACTCCTTAAGAGACATAAGAAAACTGGCTGTAATGTTACTTTCTCAAGATACTTAGTAGCTCGGTCAAATTTCACCCAAGGGTTGCCTTTCAATAATTGTGCATAAAAATGTATATGCTTATACTTTAGTGGTCAAGAGCCGACTGAAGCTTTTTTATTTTTCGTTCAAGAATTATTCTAAGGAAATAGTAATTGCGCATAAGTGACGGAGATAGGATATAGAGGCGCGTATTTTTCCTTATTTTCTGATTGGTCATCTCCGAATCTGCTGCTATGCTGCCGGAAGGAATGCTCTATGTAGAGATCGATTACTCCTTCTCCCTCAAAACGGAATAATGTCCATAGAATAGTATGGCAGGAGTTCCAATGCGTGCTACGATGGGGATGTGAAACACAGCTTTATTTCTTTTGAGGGTCCAGACGGCGATTGCTAATACTGGAGATGATAATTAGTATGAATATTGTTGCCAGGTGGATTTTGATTTCGAAGTCATCCAGTATAAACTTCTGGGTTATTATTATTTTTTTTTTTATAACTATTTATTGAGGCATGCAGGGTAGCTTAAAACCCCATGGTGTCCTTGGTATCTATTAATACTGCCCGAGAGGCTCGCCGGCTTAGTGCGCTTAGCGTTACCATTATTACTAAATTTAAACTTACAAACTAACAATATTTACAAAACTTAAAAACAAAAAAATATAAAAGAAAGACGATGGGGAGTATATCATTTGGCTTATCATCATCTTGCTATACTGCCTGTATAGCCATGACATGCCGCGCCCGGCTGACAGTCTCTACGGAACGTCAATGTTGGCCACATTTGCCGACGACGTGTGCATAACGTACAGGTCCAGGTGCGAGCAGGGTTATTTTTAACCTCGCAAACAAAAGACTTTTGGTCAAGCTAACTATGCTTTGTATTAGTTCTATATTTTTGGAACTTTTATGTACTTCTTTAAAAATTCTATTCTCGTCTGTGTTAAGGAGTTTGTTTATCACTTCCTGTTTGTTCAGGTAGAACTATATTGGTCCATTCACAGCTGTTTCAAGTAGTAGAAGTATTTTTATCGATCATTGTCGGTACTTATTCTGCACCGCTCCTAGCGGCGGATGACTTGTAATTCAAAAATTGATTTTGATTTTTGATTCTTAATAGTGTGTAGTAACTCCGCCGTCCCGTAAAACTGAATCTGGAGGTAATTTTGTTCCTTCTATTTTCTTAACCAAATATTAGGGCACCAGTAGGTAGGTTCCCCTTTGGATTCGTTTAATCGTTCCGTTTGTATCTGTGATGGATCCTCTAGTTGTCGTTTTACGTGAGAGTAGAGTTCAGTTTGGAACACGTTTAACTTTGTCAGGTAGTCGTGTTCTATATTAAATTCTATAATTTTTTTGAAAACTTGGGTAAAGTTTGCACTAGAATCTATCGAGTAATTGTCGTAATTTAGTAATAAATTCATTTCTTGCCTCATGGTTAGGACAATTTTGAATACTTTCGTTTGGGATGAGTGTAATCGTTCGATAGTTGCTACACTATTGTTGGAAGGCAAACACATGCAGTATAACATTGTACTGAACCAGTCTTTAATGACAGCCCTTTCTCTTAAAGGTGCTTTAGGGTCTTAGAAACAACATACCAAAAGATGGATGCCGGCAAAAATGTCTAAATACCAAATTGTTCATTCGACGGCAGTGCCTCGCAGGAATTATATAAGAATTTAATAAGATTTTACAATACTTACAACTTTAAACGCGTTTTTCTCGAAATCGCTTTTTTTAAACTGGCCGAAGACATAACTCGAACTGATTTTCACCGATTCTTACGAAATTTTGACAGTACATTCCAAATGTACGTAGGAGACGTACGTAGGACGTATGTACGTAGGGCGACGTACGTAGGATTTTTATACCCTTGAAAAGGGTATTGTAATTTTGTTCAGAAATGTGTAACGCATTAAAGGAAGCATCTCCGACCCCACAAAGTATATATATTCTTGATCAGCATCAACAGCCGAGTCGATATATGTAGCCATGTCCGTCTGTCCGTCTGTCCGTCTGTTCGTCTGTTTCTATGCAAAAAAATAGACAGTAGTTTTAAAGCTAGCGTTTTGAAATTTTTACCAGATCATTATTTTTGTTGCACGCAGATCAAGTTTAAGAACCACTATATCATATAGCTGCCATACAAACGACCGATATGAAAACAAGTCTTTGTATGGAAAATTTTTTTGTTTTCCAACCTATTGCAACCGAATTCATCATTTATTCATTTGACATAGCCATACATGATTTGTGAAAGTTTGATCCGGATCGGACCACTATATCATATAGCTGCCATACAAACGACCGATATGAAAACAAGTCTTTGTATGGAAAACTTTTTTGTTTTCCAACCTATTGCAACCGAATTCATCATTTATTTATTTGACATAGCCATACACGATTTGTGAAAGTTTGGTCCGGATCGGACCACTATATCATATAGCTGCCATACAAACGACCGATATGAAAACAAGTCTTTGTATGGAAAATTTATTTGTTTTCCAACCTATTGCAACTGATTTCATCATTTATTCATTTGACATAGCTATACATGATGTTTGAAAGTTTGATCCGGATCGGACCACTATATCATATAGCTGCCATACAAACGACCGATATGAAAACAAGTCTTTGTATGGAAAATTTTTTTGTTTTCCAACCTATTGCAACCGAATTCATCATTTATTCATTTGAAACAAGCCATACACGATTTGTGAAAGTTTGGTCCGGATCGGACCACTATATCATATAGCTGCCATACAAACGACCGATATGAAAACAAGTCTTTGTATGGAAAATTTTTTTGTTTTCCAACCTATTGCAACCGAATTCATCATTTATTCATTTGACATAGCCATACACGATTTGTGAAAGTTTGGTCCGGATCGGACCACTATATCATATAGCTGCCATACAAACGACCGATATGAAAACAAGTCTTTGTATGGAAAATTTTTTTGTTTTCCAACCTATTGCAACCGAATTCATCATTTATTCATTTGACATAGCTATACACGATTTGTGAAAGTTTGGTCCGGATCGGACCACTATATCATATAGCTGCCATACAAACGACCGATATGAAAACAAGTCTTTGTATGGAAAATTTTTTTGTTTTCCAACCTATTGCAACCGAATTCATCATTTATTCATTTGACGTAGCCATACACGATTTGTGAACTTTTGGTCCGGAGCGGACCACTATATCATATAGCTGCCATACAAACGACCGATATGAAAACAAGTCTTTGTATGGAAAATTTTTTGTTTTTCCAACCTATTGCAACCGAATTCATCATTTATTCATTTGACATAGCCATACATGATGTTTGAAAGTTTGATCCGGATCGGACCACTATATCATATAGCTGCCATACAAACGACCGATATGAAAACAAGTCTTTGTATGGAAAATTTTTTTGTTTTCCAACCTATTGCAACCGAATTCATCATTTATTCATTTGACATAGCCATACACGATTTGTGAAAGTTTGATCCGGATCGGACGACTATATCATATAGCTGCCATACAAACGACCGATATGAAAACAAGTCTTTGTATGGAAAATTTTTTTGTTTTCCAACCTATTGCAACCGAATTCAACATTTATTCATTTGACGTAGCCATACACGATTTGTGAAAGTTTGATCCGGATCGGACCACTATATCATATAGCTGCCATACAAACGACCGATATGAAAACAAGTCTTTGTATGGAAAATTTTTTTGTTTTCCAACCTATTGCAACCGAATTCATCATTTATTCATTTGACATAGCCGTACACGATTTGTGATAGTTTGGTCCGGATCGGACCACTATATCATATAGCTGCCATACAAACGACCGATATGAAAACAAGTCTTTGTATGGAAAATTTTTTTGTTTTCCAACCTATTGCAACCGAATTCATCATTTATTCATTTGACATAGCCATACATGATGTTTGAAAGTTTGATTCGGATCGGACCACTATATCATATAGCTGCCATACAAACGACCGATATGAAAACAAGTCTTTGTATGGAAAATTTTTTTGTTTTCCAACCTATTGCAACCGAATTCATCATTTATTCATTTGACATAGCCATACACGATTTGTGAAAGTTTGGTCCGGATCGGACCACTATATCATATAGCTGCCATACAAACGACCGATATGAAAACAAGTCTTTGTATGGAAAATTTTTTTGTTTTCCAACCTATTGCAACCGAATTCATCACTTATTCATTTGACATAGCTATACACGATTTGTGAAAGTTTGATCCGGATCGGACCACTATATCATATAGCTGCCATACAAACGACCGATATGAAAACAAGTCTTTGTATGGAAAATTTTTTTGTTTTCCAACCTATTGCAACCGAATTCATCATTTATTCATTTGACATAGCCATACATGATGTTTGAAAGTTTGATCCGGATCGGACCACTATATCATATAGCTGCCATACAAACGACCGATATGAAAACAAGTCTTTGTATGGAAAATTTTTTTGTTTTCCAACCTATTGCAACCGAATTCATCATTTATTCATTTGACATAGCCATACACGATGTGTGAAAGTTTGATCCGGATCGGACCACTATATCATATAGCTGCCATACAAACGACCGATATGAAAACAAGTCTTTGTATGGAAAATTTTTTTGTTTTCCAACCTATTGCAACCGAATTCATCATTTATTCATTTGACATAGCCATACACGATTTGTGAAAGTTTGGTCCGGATCGGACCACTATATCATATAGCTGCCATACAAACGACCGATATGAAAACAAGTCTTTGTATGGAAAATTTTTTTGTTTTCCAACCTATTGCAACCGAATTCATCATTTATTCATTTGACATAGCCATACACGATTTGTGAAAGTTTGGTCCGGATCGGACCACTATATCATATAGCTGCCATACAAACGACCGATATGAAAACAAGTCTTTGTATGGAAAATTTTTTTGTTTTCCAACCTATTGCAACCGAATTCATCATTTATTCATTTGACATAGCCATACACGATTTGTGAAAGTTTGGTCCGGATCGGACCACTATATCATATAGCTGCCATACAAACGACCGATATGAAAACAAGTCTTTGTATGGAAAATTTTTTGTTTTCCAACCTATTGCAACCGAATTCATCATTTATTCATTTGACATAGCCATACATGATGTTTGAAAGTTTGATCCGGATCGGACCACTATATCATATAGCTGCCATACAAACGACCGATATGAAAACAAGTCTTTGTATGGAAAATTTTTTTGTTTTCCAACCTATTGCAACCGAATTCATTATTTAATCATTTGACATAGCCGTACACGATTTGTGATAGTTTGGTCCGGATCGGACCACTATATCACATAGCTGCCATACAAACGACCGATATGAAAACAAGTCTTTGTATGGAAAATTTTTTTGTTTTCCAACCTATTGCAACCGAATTCATCATTTATTCATTTGACATAGCCATACACGATTTGTGAAAGTTTGATCCGGATCGGACCACTATATCATATAGCTGCCATACAAACGACCGATATGAAAACAAGTCTTTGTATGGAAAATTTTTTGTTTTCCAACCTATTGCAACCGAATTCATCATTTATTCATTTGACATAGCCATACATGATTTGTGAAAGTTTGATCCGGATCGGACCACTATATCATATAGCTGCCATACAAACGACCGATATGAAAACAAGTCTTTGTATGGAAAATTTTTTTGTTTTCCAACCTATTGCAACCGAATTCATCATTTATTCATTTGACGTAGCCATACACGATTTGTGAACTTTTGATCCGGATCGGACCACTATATCATATAGCTGCCATACAAACGACCGATATGAAAACAAGTCTTTGTATGGAAAATTTTTTTGTTTTCCAACCTATTGCAACCGAATTCATCATTTATTCATTTGACATAGCCGTACACGATTTGTGATAGTTTGGTCCGGATCGGACCACTATATCACATAGCTGCCATACAAACGACCGATATGAAAACAAGTCTTTGTATGGAAAATTTTTTTGTTTTCCAACCTATTGCAACCGAATTCATCACTTATTCATTTGACATAGCTATACATAATGTTTAAAAGTTTGATCCGGATCGGACGACTATATCATATAGCTGCCATACAAACGACCGATATGAAAACAAGTCTTTGTATGGAAAATTTTTTTGTTTTCCAACCTATTGCAACCGAATTCATCATTTATTCATTTGACATAGCCATACACGATTTGTGAAAGTTTGGTCCGGATCGGACCACTATATCATATAGCTGCCATACAAACGACCGATATGAAAACAAGTCTTTGTATGGAAAATTTTTTTGTTTTCCAACCTATTGCAACCGAATTCATCATTTATTCATTTGACATAGCCATACATGATGTTGTGAAAGTTTGATTCGGATCGGACCACTATATCATATAGCTGCCATACAAACGACCGATATGAAAACAAGTCTTTGTATGGAAAATTTTTTTGTTTTCCAACCTATTGCAACCGAATTCATCATTTATTCATTTGACATAGCCATACACGATTTGTGAAAGTTTGATCCGGATCGGACCACTATATCATATAGCTGCCATACAAACGACCGATATGAAAACAAGTCTTTGTATGGAAAATTTTTTTGTTTTCCAACCTATTGCAACCGAATTCATCATTTATTCATTTGACGTAGCCATACACGATTTGTGAACTTTTGATCCGGATCGGACCACTATATCATATAGCTGCCATACAAACGACCGATATGAAAACAAGTCTTTGTATGGAAAATTTTTTTGTTTTCCAACCTATTGCAACCGAATTCATCATTTATTCATTTGACATAGCCATACATGATGTGTGAAAGTTTGATCCGGATCGGACCACTATATCATATAGCTGCCATACAAACGACCGATATGAAAACAAGTCTTTGTATGGAAAATTTTTTTGTTTTCCAACCTATTGCAACCGAATTCATCATTTATTCATTTGACATAGCCATACATGATTTTTGAAAGTTTGATCCGGATCGGACCACTATATCATATAGCTGCCATACAAACGACCGATATGAAAACAAGTCTTTGTATGGAAAATTTTTTTGTTTTCCAACCTATTGCAACCGAATTCATCATTTATTCATTTGACATAGCCATACACGATTTGTGAAAGTTTGATCCGGATCGGACCACTATATCATATAGCTGCCATACAAACGACCGATATGAAAACAAGTCTTTGTATGGAAAATTTTTTTGTTTTCCAACCTATTGCAACCGAATTCATCATTTATTCATTTGACATAGCCATACACGATTTGTGAACGTTTGATCCGGATCGGACCACTATATCATATAGCTGCCATACAAACGACCGATATGAAAACAAGTCTTTGTATGGAAAATTTTTTTGTTTTCCAACCTATTGCAACCGAATTCATCATTTATTCATTTGACATAGCCATACATGATGTTTGAAAGTTTGATCCGGATCGGACCACTATATCATATAGCTGCCATACAAACGACCGATATGAAAACAAGTCTTTGTATGGAAAATTTTTTTGTTTTCCAACCTATTGCAACCGAATTCATCATTTATTCATTTGACATAGCCATACATGATGTTTGAAAGTTTGATTCGGATCGGACCACTATATCATATAGCTGCCATACAAACGACCGATATGAAAACAAGTCTTTGTATGGAAAATTTTTTTGTTTTCCAACCTATTGCAACCGAATTCATCATTTATTCATTTGACATAGCCATACATGATTTTTGAAAGTTTGGTCCGGATCGGACCACTATATCATATAGCTGCCATACAAACGACCGATATGAAAACAAGTCTTTGTATGGAAAATTTTTTTGTTTTCCAACCTATTGCAACCGAATTCATCATTTATTCATTTGACATAGCCATACACGATTTGTGAAAGTTTGATCCGGATCGGACCACTATATCATATAGCTGCCATACAAACGACCGATATGAAAACAAGTCTTTGTATGGAAAATTTTTTTGTTTTCCAACCTATTGCAACCGAATTCATCATTTATTCATTTGACATAGCCATACATGATTTGTGAAAGTTTGATCCGGATCGGACCACTATATCATATAGCTGCCATACAAACGACCGATATGAAAACAAGTCTTTGTATGGAAAATTTTTTTGTTTTCCAACCTATTGCAACCGAATTCATCATTTATTCATTTGACATAGCCATACATGATTTTTGAAAGTTTGATCCGGATCGGACCACTATATCATATAGCTGCCATACAAACGACCGATATGAAAACAAGTCTTTGTATGGAAAATTTTTTTGTTTTCCAACCTATTGCAACCGAATTCATCATTTATTCATTTGACGTAGCCATACACGATTTGTGAAAGTTTGATCCGGATCGGACCACTATATCATATAGCTGCCATACAAACGACCGATATGAAAACAAGTCTTTGTATGGAAAATTTTTTTGTTTTCCAACCTATTGCAACCGAATTCATCATTTATTCATTTGACATAGCCATACATGATGTTTGAAAGTTTGATCCGGATCGGACCACTATATCATATAGCTGCCATACAAACGACCGATATGAAAACAAGTCTTTGTATGGAAAATTTTTTTGTTTTCCAACCTATTGCAACCGAATTCATCATTTATTCATTTGACATAGCCATACACGATTTGTGAAAGTTTGATCCGGATCGGACCACTATATCATATAGCTGCCATACAAACGACCGATATGAAAACAAGTCTTTGTATGGAAAATTTTTTTGTTTTCCAACCTATTGCAACCGAATTCATCATTTATTCATTTGACATAGCCATACACGATTTGTGAAAGTTTGATCCGGATCGGACCACTATATCATATAGCTGCCATACAAACGACCGATATGAAAACAAGTCTTTGTATGGAAAATTTTTTTGTTTTCCAACCTATTGCAACCGAATTCATCATTTATTCATTTGACATAGCCATACACGATTTGTGATAGTTTGGTCCGGATCGGACCACTATATCATATAGCTGCCATACAAACGACCGATATGAAAACAAGTCTTTGTATGGAAAATTTTTTTGTTTTCCAACCTATTGCAACCGAATTCATCATTTATTCATTTGACATAGCCATACACGATTTGTGAAAGTTTGATCCGGATCGGACCACTATATCATATAGCTGCCATACAAACGACCGATATGAAAACAAGTCTTTGTATGGAAAATTTTTTTGTTTTCCAACCTATTGCAACCGAATTCATCATTTATTCATTTGACATAGCCATACACGATTTGTGAAAGTTTGATCCGGATCGGACCACTATATCATATAGCTGCCATACAAACGACCGATATGAAAACAAGTCTTTGTATGGAAAATTTTTTGTTTTCCAACCTATTGCAACCGAATTCATCATTTATTCATTTGACATAGCCATACACGATTTGTGAAAGTTTGATCCGGATCGGACCACTATATCATATAGCTGCCATACAAACGACCGATATGAAAACAAGTCTTTGTATGGAAAATTTTTTTGTTTTCCAACCTATTGCAACCGAATTCATCACTTATTCATTTGACATAGCTATACATAATGTTTAAAAGTTTGATCCGGATCGGACCACTATATCATATAGCTGCCATACAAACGACCGATATGAAAACAAGTCTTTGTATGGAAAATTTTTTTGTTTTCCAACCTATTGCAACCGAATTCATCATTTATTCATTTGACATAGCCATACACGATTTGTGAAAGTTTGGTCCGGATCGGACCACTATATCATATAGCTGCCATACAAACGACCGATATGAAAACAAGTCTTTGTATGGAAAATTTTTTTGTTTTCCAACCTATTGCAACCGAATTCATCATTTATTCATTTGACGTAGCCATACACGATTTGTGAACTTTTGATCCGGATCGGACCACTATATCATATAGCTGCCATACAAACGACCGATATGAAAACAAGTCTTTGTATGGAAAATTTTGTTGTTTTCCAACCAAGTTTGATCCGGATCGGACCACTATATCATATAGCTGCCATACAAACGACCGATATGAAAACAAGTCTTTGTATGGAAAATTTTTTTGTTTTCCAACCTATTGCAACCGAATTCATCATTTATTCATTTGACATAGCCATACACGATTTGTGAAAGTTTGATCCGGATCGGACCACTATATCATATAGCTGCCATACAAACGACCGATATGAAAACAAGTCTTTGTATGGAAAATTTTTTTGTTTTCCAACCTATTGCAACCGAATTCATCATTTATTCATTTGACATAGCCATACACGATTTGTGAAAGTTTGATCCGGATCGGACCACTATATCATATAGCTGCCATACAAACGACCGATATGAAAACAAGTCTTTGTATGGAAAATTTTTTTGTTTTCCAACCTATTGCAACCGAATTCATCACTTATTTATTTGACATAGCTATACACAATGTTTGAAAGTTTGATCCGGATCGGACCACTATATCATATAGCTGCCATACAAACGACCGATATGAAAACAAGTCTTTGTATGGAAAATTTTTTTGTTTTCCAACCTATTGCAACCGAATTCATCATTTATTCATTTGACATAGCCATACATAATGTGTGAAAGTTTGATCCGGATCGGACCACTATATCATATAGCTGCCATACAAACGACCGATATGAAAACAAGTCTTTGTATGGAAAATTTTTTTGTTTTCCAACCTATTGCAACCGAATTCATCATTTATTCATTTGACATAGCCATACATGATGTGTGAAAGTTTGATCCGGATCGGACCACTATATCATATAGCTGCCATACAAACGACCGATATGAAAACAAGTCTTTGTATGGAAAATTTTTTTGTTTTCCAACCTATTGCAACCGAATTCATCATTTATTCATTTGACATAGCCATACACGATTTGTTGAAAGTTTGATCCGGATCGGACCACTATATCATATAGCTGCCATACAAACGACCGATATGAAAACAAGTCTTTGTATGGAAAATTTTTTTGTTTTCCAACCTATTGCAACCGAATTCATCATTTATTCATTTGACATAGCCATACACGATTTGTGAAAGTTTGATCCGGATCGGACCACTATATCATATAGCTGCCATACAAACGACCGATATGAAAACAAGTCTTTGTATGGAAAATTTTTTTGTTTTCCAACCTATTGCAACCGAATTCATCATTTATTCATTTGACATAGCCATACACGATTTGTGAAAGTTTGATCCGGATCGGACCACTATATCATATAGCTGCCATACAAACGACCGATATGAAAACAAGTCTTTGTATGGAAAATTTTTTTGTTTTCCAACCTATTGCAACCGAATTCATCATTTATTCATTTGACATAGCCATACACGATGTTTGAAAGTTTGATCCGGATCGGACCACTATATCATATAGCTGCCATACAAACGACCGATATGAAAACAAGTCTTTGTATGGAAAATTTTTTTGTTTTCCAACCTATTGCAACCGAATTCATCATTTATTCATTTGACATAGCCATACACGATTTGTGAAAGTTTGATCCGGATCGGACCACTATATCATATAGCTGCCATACAAACGACCGATATGAAAACAAGTCTTTGTATGGAAAATTTTTTTGTTTTCCAACCTATTGCAACCGAATTCATCATTTATTCATTTGACATAGCCATACACGATTTGTGAAAGTTTGATCCGGATCGGACCACTATATCATATAGCTGCCATACAAACGACCGATATGAAAACAAGTCTTTGTATGGAAAATTTTTTTGTTTTCCAACCTATTGCAACCGAATTCATCATTTATTCATTTGACATAGCCATACATGATGTTTGAAAGTTTGATCCGGATCGGACCACTATATCATATAGCTGCCATACAAACGACCGATATGAAAACAAGTCTTTGTATGGAAAATTTTTTTTTTTTTCAACCTATTGCAACCGAATTCATCATTTATTCTTTTGACATAGCCATACATGATTTTTGAAAGTTTGATCCGGATCGGACCACTATATCATATAGCTGCCATACAAACGACCGATATGAAAACAAGTCTTTGTATGGAAAATTTTTTTGTTTTCCAACCTATTGCAACCGAATTCATCATTTATTCATTTGACGTAGCCATACACGATTTGTGAAATTTTGATTCGGATCGGACCACTATATCATATAGCTGCCATACAAACGACCGATATGAAAACAAGTCTTTGTATGGAAAATTTTTTTGTTTTCCAACCTATTGCAACCGAATTCATCATTTATTCATTTGACATAGCCATACACGATTTGTGAAAGTTTGATCCGGATCGGACCACTATATCATATAGCTGCCATACAAACGACCGATATGAAAACAAGTCTTTGTATGGAAAATTTTTTTGTTTTCCAACCTATTGCAACCGAATTCATCATTTATTCATTTGACATAGCCATACATGATGTTTGAAAGTTTGATCCGGATCGGACCACTATATCATATAGCTGCCATACAAACGACCGATATGAAAACAAGTCTTTGTATGGAAAATTTTTTTGTTTTCCAACCTATTGCAACCGAATTCATCATTTATTCATTTGACATAGCCATACACGATTTGTGAAAGTTTGATCCGGATCGGACCACTATATCATATAGCTGCCATACAAACGACCGATATGAAAACAAGTCTTTGTATGGAAAATTTTTTTGTTTTCCAACCTATTGCAACCGAATTCATCATTTATTCATTTGACATAGCCATACACGATTTGTGAAAGTTTGATCCGGATCGGACCACTATATCATATAGCTGCCATACAAACGACCGATATGAAAACAAGTCTTTGTATGGAAAATTTTTTTGTTTTCCAACCTATTGCAACCGAATTCATCATTTATTCATTTGACATAGCCATACATGATGTTTGAAAGTTTGATCCGGATCGGACCACTATATCATATAGCTGCCATACAAACGACCGATATGAAAACAAGTCTTTGTATGGAAAATTTTTTTGTTTTCCAACCTATTGCAACCGAATTCATCATTTATTCATTTGACATAGCCATACATGATGTTTGAAAGTTTGATCCGGATCGGACCACTATATCATATAGCTGCCATACAAACGACCGATATGAAAACAAGTCTTTGTATGGAAAATTTTTTTGTTTTCCAACCTATTGCAACCGAATTCATCATTTATTCATTTGACATAGCCATACACGATTTGTGAAATTTTGATCCGGATCGGACCACTATATCATATAGCTGCCATACAAACGACCGATATGAAAACAAGTCTTTGTATGGAAAATTTTTTTGTTTTCCAACCTATTGCAACCGAATTCATCATTTATTCATTTGACATAGCCATACACGATGTTGTGAAAGTTTGATCCGGATCGGACCACTATATCATATAGCTGCCATACAAACGACCGATATGAAAACAAGTCTTTGTATGGAAAATTTTTTTGTTTTCCAACCTATTGCAACCGAATTCATCATTTATTCATTTGACATAGCCATACACGATTTTTGAAAGTTTGATCCGGATCGGACCACTATATCATATAGCTGCCATACAAACGACCGATATGAAAACAAGTCTTTGTATGGAAAATTTTTTTGTTTTCCAACCTATTGCAACCGAATTCATCATTTATTCATTTGACATAGCCATACACGATTTGTGAAAGTTTGATCCGGATCGGACCACTATATCATATAGCTGCCATACAAACGACCGATATGAAAACAAGTCTTTGTATGGAAAATTTTTTTGTTTTCCAACCTATTGCAACCGAATTCATCATTTATTCATTTGACATAGCCATACACGATTTGTTGAAAGTTTGATCCGGATCGGACCACTATATCATATAGCTGCCATACAAACGACCGATATGAAAACAAGTCTTTGTATGGAAAATTTTTTTGTTTTCCAACCTATTGCAACCGAATTCATCATTTATTCATTTGACATAGCCATACATGATTTTTGAAAGTTTGATCCGGATCGGACCACTATATCATATAGCTGCCATACAAACGACCGATATGAAAACAAGTCTTTGTATGGAAAATTTTTTTGTTTTCCAACCTATTGCAACCGAATTCATCATTTATTCATTTGACATAGCCATACACGATGTTGTGAAAGTTTGATCCGGATCGGACCACTATATCATATAGCTGCCATACAAACGACCGATATGAAAACAAGTCTTTGTATGGAAAATTTTGTTGTTTTCCAACCAAGTTTGATCCGGATCGGACCACTATATCATATAGCTGCCATACAAACGACCGATATGAAAACAAGTCTTTGTATGGAAAATTTTTTTGTTTTCCAACCTATTGCAACCGAATTCATTATTTAATCATTTGACATAGCCGTACACGATTTGTGATAGTTTGGTCCGGATCGGACCACTATATCATATAGCTGCCATACAAACGACCGATATGAAAACAAGTCTTTGTATGGAAAATTTTTTTGTTTTCCAACCTATTGCAACCGAATTCATCATTTATTCATTTGACATAGCCATACACGATTTGTGAAAGTTTGATCCGGATCGGACCACTATATCATATAGCTGCCATACAAACGACCGATATGAAAACAAGTCTTTGTATGGAAAATTTTTTTGTTTTCCAACCTATTGCAACCGAATTCATCATTTATTCATTTGACATAGCCATACATGATGTTTGAAAGTTTGATCCGGATCGGACCACTATATCATATAGCTGCCATACAAACGACCGATATGAAAACAAGTCTTTGTATGGAAAATTTTTTTGTTTTCCAACCTATTGCAACCGAATTCATCATTTATTCATTTGACGTAGCCATACATGATGTTTGAAAGTTTGATCCGGATCGGACCACTATATCATATAGCTGCCATACAAACGACCGATATGAAAACAAGTCTTTGTATGGAAAATTTTTTTTTTTTCCAACCTATTGCAACCGAATTCATCATTTATTCATTTGACATAGCCATACACGATTTGTGAAAGTTTGGTCCGGATCGGACCACTATATCATATAGCTGCCATACAAACGACCGATATGAAAACAAGTCTTTGTATGGAAAATTTTTTTGTTTTCCAACCTATTGCAACCGAATTCATCATTTATTCATTTGACATAGCCATACACGATTTGTGAAAGTTTGATCCGGATCGGACCACTATATCATATAGCTGCCATACAAACGACCGATATGAAAACAAGTCTTTGTATGGAAAATTTTTTTGTTTTCCAACCTATTGCAACCGAATTCATCATTTATTCATTTGACATAGCCATACACGATTTGTGAAAGTTTGGTCCGGATCGGACCACTATATCATATAGCTGCCATACAAACGACCGATATGAAAACAAGTCTTTGTATGGAAAATTTTTTTGTTTTCCAACCTATTGCAACCGAATTCATCATTTATTCATTTGACATAGCCATACACGATTTGTGAAAGTTTGATCCGGATCGGACCACTATATCATATAGCTGCCATACAAACGACCGATATGAAAACAAGTCTTTGTATGGAAAATTTTTTTGTTTTCCAACCTATTGCAACCGAATTCATCATTTATTCATTTGACATAGCCATACACGATTTGTGAAAGTTTGATCCGGATCGGACCACTATATCATATAGCTGCCATACAAACGACCGATATGAAAACAAGTCTTTGTATGGAAAATTTTTTTGTTTTCCAACCTATTGCAACCGAATTCATCATTTATTCATTTGACATAGCCATACACGATTTGTGAAAGTTTGGTCCGGATCGGACCACTATATCATATAGCTGCCATACAAACGACCGATATGAAAACAAGTCTTTGTATGGAAAATTTTTTTGTTTTCCAACCTATTGCAACCGAATTCATCATTTATTCATTTGACATAGCTATACACGATTTGTGAAAGTTTGGTCCGGATCGGACCACTATATCATATAGCTGCCATACAAACGACCGATATGAAAACAAGTCTTTGTATGGAAAATTTTTTTGTTTTCCAACCTATTGCAACCGAATTCATCATTTATTCATTTGACATAGCCATACACGATTTGTGAAAGTTTGGTCCGGATCGGACCACTATATCATATAGCTGCCATACAAACGACCGATATGAAAACAAGTCTTTGTATGGAAAATTTTTTTGTTTTCCAACCTATTGCAACCGAATTCATCATTTATTCATTTGACATAGCCATACACGATTTGTGAAAGTTTGATCCGGATCGGACCACTATATCATATAGCTGCCATACAAACGACCGATATGAAAACAAGTCTTTGTATGGAAAATTTTTTTGTTTTCCAACCTATTGCAACCGAATTCATCATTTATTCATTTGACATAGCTATACATAATGTTTGAAAGTTTGATCCGGATCGGACCACTATATCATATAGCTGCCATACAAACGACCGATATGAAAACAAGTCTTTGTATGGAAAATTTTTTTGTTTTCCAACCTATTGCAACCGAATTCATCATTTATTCATTTGACATAGCTATACACGATTTGTGAAAGTTTGGTCCGGATCGGACCACTATATCATATAGCTGCCATACAAACGACCGATATGAAAACAAGTCTTTGTATGGAAAATTTTTTTGTTTTCCAACCTATTGCAACCGAATTCATCATTTATTCATTTGACATAGCCATACATGATGTTTGAAAGTTTGATCCGGATCGGACCACTATATCATATAGCTGCCATACAAACGACCGATATGAAAACAAGTCTTTGTATGGAAAATTTTTTTGTTTTCCAACCTATTGCAACCGAATTCATCATTTATTCATTTGACGTAGCCATACACGATTTGTGAAAGTTTGATCCGGATCGGACCACTATATCATATAGCTGCCATACAAACGACCGATATGAAAACAAGTCTTTGTATGGAAAATTTTTTTGTTTTCCAACCTATTGCAACCGAATTCATCATTTATTCATTTGACATAGCTGTACACGATTTGTGAAAGTTTGGTCCGGATCGGACCACTATATCATATAGCTGCCATACAAACGACCGATATGAAAACAAGTCTTTGTATGGAAAATTTTTTTTTTTTCCAACCAAGTTTGATCCGGATCGGACCACTATATCATATAGCTGCCATACAAACGACCGATATGAAAACAAGTCTTTGTATGGAAAATTTTTTTTTTTCCAACCTATTGCAACCGAATTCATCATTTATTCATTTGACATAGCCATACACGATTTGTGAAAGTTTGGTCCGGATCGGACCACTATATCATATAGCTGCCATACAAACGACCGATATGAAAACAAGTCTTTGTATGGAAAATTTTTTTGTTTTCCAACCTATTGCAACCGAATTCATCATTTATTCATTTGACATAGCCATACACGATTTGTGAAAGTTTGGTCCGGATCGGACCACTATATCATATAGCTGCCATACAAACGACCGATATGAAAACAAGTCTTTGTATGGAAAATTTTTTTGTTTTCCAACCTATTGCAACCGAATTCATCATTTATTCATTTGACATAGCCATACATGATTTTTGAAAGTTTGATCCGGATCGGACCACTATATCATATAGCTGCCATACAAACGACCGATATGAAAACAAGTCTTTGTATGGAAAATTTTTTTGTTTTCCAACCTATTGCAACCGAATTCATCATTTATTCATTTGACATAGCCATACACGATTTGTGAAAGTTTGATCCGGATCGGACCACTATATCATATAGCTGCCATACAAACGACCGATATGAAAACAAGTCTTTGTATGGAAAATTTTTTTGTTTTCCAACCTATTGCAACCGAATTCATCATTTATTCATTTGACATAGCCATACACGATTTGTGAAAGTTTGGTCCGGATCGGACCACTATATCATATAGCTGCCATACAAACGACCGATATGAAAACAAGTCTTTGTATGGAAAATTTTTTTGTTTTCCAACCTATTGCAACCGAATTCATCATTTATTCATTTGACATAGCCATACACGATTTGTGAAAGTTTGGTCCGGATCGGACCACTATATCATATAGCTGCCATACAAACGACCGATATGAAAACAAGTCTTTGTATGGAAAATTTTTTTGTTTTCCAACCTATTGCAACCGAATTCATCATTTATTCATTTGACATAGCCATACACGATTTGTGAAAGTTTGGTCCGGATCGGACCACTATATCATATAGCTGCCATACAAACGACCGATATGAAAACAAGTCTTTGTATGGAAAATTTTTTTGTTTTCCAACCTATTGCAACCGAATTCATCATTTATTCATTTGACATAGCCATACATGATGTTTGAAAGTTTGATCCGGATCGGACCACTATATCATATAGCTGCCATACAAACGACCGATATGAAAACAAGTCTTTGTATGGAAAATTTTTTTGTTTTCCAACCTATTGCAACCGAATTCATCATTTATTCATTTGACGTAGCCATACACGATTTGTGAACTTTTGGTCCGGATCGGACCACTATATCATATAGCTGCCATACAAACGACCGATATGAAAACAAGTCTTTGTATGGAAAATTTTTTGTTTTCCAACCTATTGCAACCGAATTCAACATTTATTCATTTGACATAGCCATACACGATTTGTGAAAGTTTGGTCCGGATCGGACCACTATATCATATAGCTGCCATACAAACGACCGATATGAAAACAAGTCTTTGTATGGAAAATTTTTTTGTTTTCCAACCTATTGCAACCGAATTCATTATTTAATCATTTGACATAGCCGTACACGATTTGTTATAGTTTGGTCCGGATCGGACCACTATATCATATAGCTGCCATACAAACGACCGATATGAAAACAAGTCTTTGTATGGAAAATTTTGTTGTTTTCCAACCTATTGCAACAGAATTCAAAATTAATTTATTTGACGTAGCCATACACGATTTGTGAACTTTTGATTCGGATCGGACCACTATATCATATAGCTGCCATACAAACGACCGATATGAAAACAAGTCTTTGTATGGAAAATTTTTTGCAACTTCCACCTATTCAACCGCAACCAATTCAACATTTATTCATTTGACATAGCCGTACACGATTTGTGATAGTTTGGTCCGGATCGGACCACTATATCATATAGCTGCCATACAAACGACCGATATGAAAACAAGTCTTTGTATGGAAAATTTTTTTGTTTTCCAACCTATTGCAACCGAATTCATCATTTATTCATTTGACATAGCTATACACGATTTGTTAAAGTTTGGTCCGGATCGGACTACTATATCATATAGCTGCCATACAAACGACCGATATGAAAACAAGTCTTTGTATGGAAAATTTTTTGGTTTTCCAAGCTATTGCAACTGAATTCAACATTTATTCATTTGACATAGCCATACACGATTTGTGAAAGTTTGGTCCGGATCGGACCACTATATCATATAGCTGCCATACAAACGACCGATATGAAAACAAGTCTTTGTATGGAAAATTTTTTTGTTTTCCAACCTATTGCAACCGAATTCAACATTTATTCATTTGATATAGCTATACACGATTTGTAAAAGTTTGGTCCGGATCGGACTACTATATCATATAGCTGCCATACAAACGACCGATATGAAAACAAGTCTTTGTATGGAAAATTTTTTTGTTTTCCAACCTATTGCAACCGAATTGAACATTTATTAATTTGATATAGCCATACACGATTTGTGAAAGTTTGGTCCGGATCGGACCACTATATCATATAGCTGCCATACAAACGACCGATATGAAAACAAGTCTTTGTATGGAACTTTTTTTTTCCAACCTATTGCAACCGAATTCAACATTTATTCATTTGACATAGCCATACACGATTTGTGAAAGTTTGGTCCGGATCGGACCACTATATCATATAGCTGCCATACAAACGACCGATATGAAAACAAGTCTTTGTATGGAAAATTTTTTTGTTTTCCAACCTATTGCAACCGAATTCAACATTTATTCATTTGATATAGCTATACACGATTTGTAAAAGTTTGGTCCGGATCGGACTACTATATCATATAGCTGTCATACAAACGACCGATATGAAAACAAGTCTTTGTATGGAAAATTTTTTTGTTTTCCAACCTATTGCAACCGAATTGAACATTTATTAATTTGATATAGCCATACACGATTTGTGAAAGTTTGGTCCGGATCGGACCACTATATCATATAGCATAAGCTATTGCAACTGAATTCAACATTTATTAATTTGACATAGCCATACATGATTTCTGCAAGTTTGATCCGGAACGGACCACTATATAGCTGCCATACAAACGACCGATATGAAAAAAGTCTTTGTATGGTAAATTTTGTTGTTTTCAAGGGTATACCATCTTCCGCAATCCGAAGATAACTTTTCTCACTTGTTTTATATTACATATTTTTTTTTTAATCAACAATATAGTGAAACGATTTAGTGAAAATTGAAACTTTTTGTTCAAACGTGCACTGTCGTCGTGCCGACGGAGTTGCCTTAAACGGCTACTCCACCTTGGATCCCGAAGGAAAGGGAAAGACTAATCCGTGGTAGTAGGCTCGTTTAATTCTGTAAGAATTCAAGGTTATACAATTTCAACTATCTTAATTCTACCTCACCGCAGTGTGCCCTCCAAACTCTCGTACGACAATGAGCACGCTAAGTTTTCGCGGCCAATTTACAACTTGCGATGGCGACAAACAGTGTGCCCGCACACATTTAGCTTCCAAATCCTATCACTTTCGGACTGGTTCACAACACAAGTTTATCTCAAGATAAAAATACTGACTACGCCTATTGATTATAATATTCGATCCGCGACATCCCCGACCCCGTGAATAACCGATTCACTCAAATCCAGATCTGCAAGTTCAGAGACGGGTCGCATCATTGTCCTCGATAGGCTGTTGCCGCTGACGCGCACCTTGGCGCGCCTGACGACGCCATTTGCTCCGCTGTAGACCTCCTCCACGATGCCCTTGCACCACTCTCGTCGGAGCAAGGCGGGATCGCAGACGAAGACCATATCACCCTGGTGGATGGCTCCGTTCTTCGGCACCACTTCTCGCAGTGCACAAGCGTAGGTTGGTACTCCATGACCCACCTCCTCCAGAAACGGTCCCGCAGCAATCGAGCAATCCTCCACTCTAGCTTGTAGAACCCTCCATGGGCAGCTCCGCATCCAATCCAGGCGTATCGGCAGATTGGCTCCCTTGAGTAAGTCATTTGGCGTCAACGGCGCCTCCTGTTCCGCATCCACAGGCAAATGGGTAAGCGGACGCGAATTCACAATATTCTCCGCCTCAATCAGGAGACTCTCCAATACATGGTCCTTCGGCGCAACTTCCTTAAGGGTATGACGCAGTCGCTCTCTCTTGACGCACTGCACCATGCGCTCCCATACTCCGCCCTCAGACGGGTTCACTGGGCAATTGAAAACCCATTCTATGCTTCCGCTTCCCAGAATATCGTCCGGATCTCAGCGATTGTAGCATCCACATTTTGATGCTTCATCCTGGCGTGGAAATGTCGCACAATCAGCTCTGTCAGACTGTGCCTATGTGACACTATTACGGGCCTCCCCGCACTGTACGGCATGCACAGTGCGGCATCACAGTGCGGCGGAGCTAGCGACGTCCTGTCCAGTTTCCACCGACCTCATCTCATCGGGAAACGACTCCAACTGTGCCTGTCTGACCAGCAGGTTCTCCGCGTCCTTACATTCTGCTGCAGTAAGGCCATATTCGTCGAGATCGCTTCTCTGTTCGCGGCACACGCGCGCAAACCGTAGGACCCAGGCTGTGATCCCCACCAGGCGATTGAAGTTCCAGAATCTCTGAAACTGAATAACAAAATCGTTTGCCACGACTAATGCAAACTCACTGGGCATCTCTTCTTCATCAGGGGCATCTGGAACACGCTCAGTTCTTTCCTCAAGCCCCGGCCAGCTGGCTGCTGGCTGCCTCAAAAATGCAGGTCCTCTTAGCCACCTTGAATTCTGGTTAAGGTTGACTCACCTCTGCGACCGCGTAGCATCATTCGCCGCATTGTCGGCCGTAGGCACCCATCTCCATTGAGAAACCTTTGACGACTCCAGAATCTCCGCCACTCGGTTGCCAACAAACTGCTTATACCGGCGGTGGGTGCTGCCATTCCATCTTAGCACCGTCTTTGAGTCCGTCCATAACACCAGGTCCGTGATGGCCACAGTGTGCTTCTCCTTGACAGTGTTCATCCGCCTGGTTCCTAGAACTGCTGCCTGCAGCTCCAGCCGTGGGATCGTCATTGTTCGGGGCGCACTTCGTCTTTGCACATACGAAGCTCACCAGCACGTTGTCGTCTTCTTATGTAACCCTCCAATAAGCCACCGCCGCGAATGCTGCCTGACTAGCATCCACGAAGACGTGCAGTTCTGCTCCACGCCCACAATAATGGCGAGGACATCGGAACTGTCCCACGACGTTCATCTCTTTGCGCCAAGTCGCAAATGCTTTGCGTAAATCCTCTGGTAGTGCTTCGTCCCACTGGATCTTCTGCCTCCAAATCTCTCTCAATACGTGGCGAGTGGGCTTTCCAACTCCGCTTATCTTTAAACTCACCACGTTGGTAGGCTCTCTGGTTGCCCTACCTCCGAACCATTGGATATTTAGTTGACGACGCTCTCCTTGCACTCCAAGATCTCTTCGCAGCCCGTCATCAATCATCGTGACGGAGGATCCATCATCTAGGAGCGCATACGTATCCTTTTTCCGCCCAGCTCCATACAGCGCAATTGGCAGTATACGGAACAGTAGGCGGGCTCCTTCGGCGTCGACGCAGCTCAAATTCCTCTGCATGAGCGCTCCCGCTTCACGCGGAGCTCCTCTCTCTAGGCTGTTTCTGGGAACGGCTGGCTGCTGGTTCCCCTCTTGGTCCCTGTGACCATCTCGTAGCGAAGGCATCCTGGCGGGCTGCGTCTGGAAACTGCTGCCTGCTGGTTCCCTCCATGGCGTCTGAAACTACCTCGCTGCTGCGGCCTTCGCTCCTCGTCCGCGCCATGTAGCAGACGGTGATGCATCTTTCGGCAACCATTAATCTTACTTATAGCAGGATCTAGCCATGTGACCGCTTCGTAGGCATGTGAAGCAGAGTCGGTGGCTCTTCACAATCCTCCACCTTCCCGGCGGCGAAGCTCTAACGAATTCTCTGCAACTCGTGATTCCATGTTGTCCTCCACAGATGGGACAACCTCCATGCCGATATCCTGTTAATCGCATTCTTTATGGTCGATGCTCGCATGCAAAACTCGACGCCTCGGCTCCTTTCCCTCGACATCCAAAACCGTGCACACCACGTTTGTGTACTCCTGTAGCCACGCGCTGATGTGGACTACAGGGGGAAAGGGCACAATCGTTGCAGCATGCCTGGCCCAGTCCACTCGCTTGCTCGTAGGAAGCTTGGCCACAAGCTCCTCCATGAGGGTTGGGTTCTCCAGGTGCTGCTTCGCTGACTGCAAGAAGGCCGCGAGTTTACTCACTCGGGTAGCGAATGGAATGATCTTCGACAAATTGTGCTCCGAAATTGGCTGCACCTCTCGCACGGTGTTCAGCTGACTGCGTATAAGCTGCTCCGGCCGGCCGAACATAAAGCACAGCTGCTCCATCACGGCGCTGACATTCCCTGGATGAATTAGTGGCGCCTTTACTGTCTCACGGGCTTCATCCTTCAGCGCCTTCAGTAATCTCTGGTTGTTCTCAAGATCCGTGCAATTGTACGCTCGGGTCGTGTCCACGAACGCACAGCTAAAGATCGGCCACTCCTCGGCGTGCCCTCCATTCGGCGTCATCGCGGCGTAGGATCCAACAAGTGGCGATGCTGTTGCCACATTGTGGACGCTCACGCCCGGTAGCATGAATCCATGCGCTGGCTGCGCAGTGCTTGTTGCACACAGTGGCTACACAAACTGGTTGCTAGTGTTTAGCAATGGCGGGCCGCTCCAAGATGGCGGCCGACTCGACGCTCCACTGTTGGCGTCAACTGCGTATGGCGCGCAATTGGCGGTGCTCACACTTCGCAGGGCTTTAACTTTTTCCAGCTCCTCCAACGCTGCGATTCTCTCCATGAGATCCAACGTGAGGGGCTGGTTCATCTCCGGCGCTGGGCTCGCAGCTGTGACGGCAGTACTTCTAGGTTGGGAAGCTACTGTAGTCACCGTAGTGGCCGGGCAAGAAATCGTCGCCGCCGTGATATTCAGCCGCGGCCGGGTTCCTGCTCCACTACTCACTGGCTGCTCATCCGCTCTCGTTGTTATAGGGGTGGCTTCCCCTTCATTCAGCCGGGCACTCTTCCTGGGGGAATGCTGCATCTTCCCCAGCTTGAATATGGCGGCGCCTGTGCGCGCTCCAAAGTGGCGTCCCCGACACCTTGTGGCCGCTGGGTGCGGCCGTCCATGCTTGGCGCTCCTTACGCCTCGTGACCGCTGGCTGCGATCTCCGCAAATGACGATCCACTGCGTATTCTCGTCCGCGACCCGATCGTTCCGACGCTCGGCGATGGCTGCGCCCTTCTGCATATGTCGCTGGCTGCTACTCCCCTGCTGGTACGTAGCGCTGGCTGCGCTTACAAATCCTCCTCGGTGGCCGTCTAAACCGTCACTCCAGCTCCTAGCAACTCTTTAACTGGCCGTCTAAGCCGTCATTCCAGCGCAAGTTGTCCTTGCAGTCTCCCTCGGACTGCAAATAAAAGATTCAGCGCCTAGCAACTTTTTAACTGGCCGTCATTCCAGCGCAAGTTGCCCTTGCAGTTTCCCTCGGACTGCGAATAAAAAATGTCGTGGTGCACGCTAAGCACGCTAAGTTTTCGCGGCCAATTTACAACTTGCGATGGCGACAAACAGTGTGCCCGCACACATTTAGCTACCAAATCCCATCACTTTCGGACTGGTTCACATTAAAAGTTCATCTCAAGAAAAATACAGACTACGCCAGTATTACATTATTCGATCCGCGACATGTACCATTTCGGGAAAAAATTAAATGTCGAAAAAATTCTACGTACGTCTTTTGCTGTTGTTATATAGAAACTAAAAAAAATGAATTTTTTGATTCAGGAAGGAGATTACATCTTTGGCTCATTAGAAAAAAATTCCTCTTCGGAGAAATGCTGGACAGCGGCCATTTTGAAATTAATTGACACAAAAGATTTTCTATTTGTACCATGAAACCTATATTATTCAACCTATTTCACAGATTTTGGATTGATTACTTTGTTGAGTCAGAATAAATTTATAAAATATGCCCATTTTTTTGCGCTTTATACCAGCTTCTACCCTTAAATGCCTTAATGACACAAACTGATTTATTGGGTAGGGGAAATGCCTTCGCGAATTTGGATAATTTATTGATGATCGTTAGAGTAGTAGAGTAGTTAGGGTAGTTGTTATTAAAGGTGTTTGTTTAGTTTTAGTGGTGTTTTTAAAATATAGGTGATTTTCTCTAAATTACAGAGAGGTTCGGATATTTGTCTTCTAATTTTATTTTTGAATACTGTGTTAACTATGTGAGCTTTTAAAAGTGGCTTGCATGATAAATATGTTAAGCGGGTTTTTGGATAGCGGAATAATACTTGTCATCCGGTGTGGCATCATTAACAAGAACGTTTGTTTCGACTTTGCTTAGTTCATCTGCGACAACGTTTTGTGAGCCTTTATCATGTTTCAGGTCGTATTCGCTTAGCAATTCTCTTCAACGAATAAATTTTGATTGTTGGCCATCGAAAGCCTCAATATCGGTTTATAGTCAGCAATTAATTTAATTTATCGCCATACATGTACGGGCGAAAATATTTCCAAAAATTTCATATCATTTCATATCGTCAATCAATAGTATTTTGGAGAATTCTAATGCTTTTTAAAATTCATCGTCTATTATAATTGATTTCCCTCCTTTGATAAGGTCAAGAAGGGTTTGGAATATGTTGGGTAAAGACGGACCGTGTGTTGTCTTGATTATGTACCCGACGTGTCGGTTGAGGCTTCTGGTTGAAAATTAACGCTATCGTCGCTGTAAATTTAGACGGGGTCCTCTGCGCGGATTCATTACGTCGGTTGGTGGTAAACGGGCCTTCTCTATTGTTGTTACGGTTTTGGGTGCTGTAGTTACGGTACTGGGATGAGTCTAGTCGGAAACGGTTGCCTGAGGAATAATAGTTCCTGCGATTGTATGGTCTGTAAATATTGGTGGTGTAATTATTCATGTCGTATCTCCGCTCAGATATATTCTGGTATAAGTTCCTTTGTTCTGATCTGTTGCGGTCCGTGTAAGGTCTGTAGTTGTTTGTACTGTTTTGTTTCTGGTACATAAACCTTTGTTCGGCTTCGCACCATTCGTTTGCATGCTCGACTGTTAGTAAAGATGTAGCTCGTTCTAAGGGTCGCGTAGTCCGACCAACAAGGCGTTATGTCACATTCCTTCATTAAGCGCTCTTTTCGAGGATATACTAACTTACTGGGCCGGAATCCTCTCGACTATCAGTAGCGTTCTTTCAATTCATAATTAATAATTGTTCTCCTCTTATTTTGGGTAAGGTGGTACTACTCCTAAGTTTTCATCTAGATCTTGATTTTTTTACAATGTTTCTTGTGGTTATGGCTTGTCTATTGGGTTCGTACTAAGGGTTTTTTTCGTTCTTATAAGGGTACGTTGTTTTAAGTTAGATGTATGTTAGATTTTTTTTTTTTAAACGTTCTTACTTTATATTTAAAATCTATTCGAGTGGACAATCGTTAAATGGTTTGGGGGTGACATTGACTTAAGGGAGGTACATGGATGTATTGTTAATGAGGTTGACTTAGGTGTCTATTGGTGGGGGAGGTCAAGCGGGTGTTTCCTCTTCAGGCGTCTCAGGGATTGGCTATTATCTAGGAGGTTGATGGCCAGGTGGTTGAGGTGGCTGTCCAGTCTTTTTGTGTATCTTTCGCTGAGACTGGTAATCTCCCTGCTGCCCATGGAATTCCAAGCTCTTTATGGATTATTGAGTTTTCGTGGTACGGAACGGCGTTAGAAACTGTTCTCAGGCATTTATTCTGAAACCGCTGGATTCTGATGCGGTTAAAACAGCTTGCCGTGCCCCACAACTGTATCCCATATGTCCAGATTGGCTTCAGGACTACTTTGTAAACAGGCAGTTTAAGTTTTTCTTTGAGCTTGGACCTTCTCCCCAGGAGCCAGTGCAGTTGCTTGAGTCGTAGGTTGGCCTGGTTGCGCTTGTTGATTAGGTGTGGACGCCATGTGAGCCTGCGGTCCAGGGTCAGCCCTAGATATTTGGGAGTGTTATTCGTTGGGATGGTTTCCCCGTTGAGTGTGACGAGGGGGCATTCGCCCCTGCGTAGTGCGAAGGTTGTTTGTGAGGATTTCTCAGCGTTGACCACGATGTTCCATCGTTTCAGCCATGGACCGATGGCATTCAGTTGCCTCTGGATGATGGCTGATGCTTCCTGAGGATCTGTGGCGGAGGCTAGGAAGGCGGTGTCATCGGCATAAGTGGCTACTGTGAGGTTCCGGGAGGGGGTGATGGGGAGGTCCGCTGTGTAGAGTGTGTATAAGATGGGTCCAAGAACACTGCCTTGTGGTACTCCTGCTCTTATGGGCCTAGGGGTGCTGATTGATGATCCGCATCTCACTCGGAATTCTCTTCCGTCTGTGTATGACTTGAGGAAGACGAAATGGGAACTTGGGAGGTGGGTTTTAATTTTGAAAAGTAGTCCTGGGTGCCAGACTCTGTCAAACGCCTGTTTGACATCAAGCATAACGGCGCAGCAGTACTTCATCTTTTCGAAGGCCTCAAGTATAGTCTCAACAATCCGGTGGCATTGCTCAAGGGTTCCATGGAGGCGTCTGAAGCCAAACTGGTGATCAGGGATCAGTCCGGACTCGTCCAATACTGGCAGTACTATACGCAAAAATACTCTTTCAAGTATTTTGGAGAGGATTGCCATCAAACTAATCGGACGATACTAGGCTAGATTGGCTTCAGGTTTTCCAGGCTTGAGGAGGACAATTACTTCCGCACGCTTCCACTCTTTAGTGCATCTGTCGAAAGGTGAGAATGCACTATGTAGATGGTCAGCAAAGGCTTCTGCTCTTTCGAGCTCAGACCGACACCAGGAGCCTTCCACTTTGCGCACGGGTGATTTCCTATTCGCAGGTCTTTTTATGTGCCTCGTGACATTCCACAGCTTGTGCTGCGGGTCTATAGGTTCCAGCTCCTTAAGCAATTTATGAAACGAGTCCTGTCGTAGGATGGATAGCTTGTCCCTCAGTTCCTTGGTGGCACGATTAAGTGCTGTCTTGCCCCTGAGGTTGCGCGAGGAAACCAGACTCTTCTGAGGCGCCTTTTTTCGGCCACGAGGGCCGCGATTTACTACAAGTGCACTTCTCTTTCAGGTATTCTCGGGGTAGTCGGAGGAGGTGGATTCGCAAACTCAGCGGCATTGTGCATCTCTTTGGTTAGTTTTTCTATGGCCGCATCTTTGTTGCTTGGTGTGGGAAGAGGGCGATCTGAGTACAGGGAGGAAAGCATCCAGAACGTAAACTTGGGGGCATTTGTGTGTTTCCCGGTGAGTCTTCTGGGCGGGGTTTTTCTGAGGACGAGATGTTTAGGAGCAAGTTTACTGCGCTGTGGTCGGATAGCAGTTTATCATAGCTTGAGCATGATATCTTAGAGTGTCCTATGCCCTTGGAGACGGCAAAGTCCAGCAGATCCGGCTGCTTTGAAGGGTCGGTAGGCCAGTGTGTGCGTTCTCCAGTGGAATGGCAGTCCAGACTTTTCCGCTGCAGGTACTTATAGAGCTTTATGCCTTTGGGGTTGTTTGTGTGGGACCCCCACCAGGAGTGTTTGGCGTTAAAGTCTCCGGCTGCTATAAACCGAGGTCCAAGGGATTCGAAGAAGTCCTGAAGGTGGGTCTCGGTTATAGAGTGTCTGGGTGGGAAGTAAACCGCACTAATGGTGATATCTCCCTGAGGGCTGGTAATCCTGGCTACGGCGCACTGTGCCCATTCCTCCTGAAACGCGGGTAGTTTCGTGTGCTGAATGCCACTCCTGATGAGGTGCTCTACTTCGCTTTTGCTCCTCTGCAGGCCGTTTGCATTCCAAAAAACTATGTTGAGGCTTACAGGGTGCGTTATGAAAGTAATGCGCATTTTCTAAGAAAAATATATTTGTTGATCCAATCAGTACAAATTATTAAAATTCTTCAAAATAGTCCCCTCCTGCGTCAATACACTTGCGGAGACGTGTATGCCACGCCTGGAAAGCACCCTGAAACTCCTCGACAGAAATGCCTTTCAGGAACCTTGTTACGCGAGCTTGGATGTTCTCCACCGACTCCCAGTGTTTTCCCTTTAGCTCTCTCTTCAGTAGGGGGAACAAAAAAAAGTCGCACGGAGCTAAGTCAGGGCTGTAAGGAGGCTGGGGCACAACTGAGATCTTCTTCTGGGTCAAGAAGTTGGTGACGACGAAGGCCGTGTGGCTGGGGGCGTTATCGTGGTGGAGCATGAAAACGTCTTTGATGTCTGGCCTGACGCGTACGACTTGGCGTTTCAGTCTCTTGAGTACCCCTTGGTAAAAGGCTCCGTTGACAGTTTGTCCTTGCGGTACAAACTCAAAATGGACGATTCCTCGGAAATCAAAGAAGACAATCAGCATTGTTTTGATACGAGATTTGCTCATGCGCGCCTTCTTGGGTCTGGGAGAAAATTGTGTGTGCCACTCGGAGCTCTGTCGTTTGGATTCTGGATCGTACTCGAACATCCAGGATTCATCCCCAGTTACAGTAAAATTTAAAAAACCTGGACCTTTGCCAAGTCGCACACAAAACTTTATGGCGTACCGCTGTTCCAGCGAACGCTCCATCGCACCGTGACACAACAGAAAAAATGACTTCGCTCTACGACACGTCCTACCACTTCTATTGCTCAGAGCGAACTGAGACCGAGCGCGTTGGAAAGGAGAGACTCCGCCCCAAATTTTCAGACGGGTCCGAGCGTGCTACGACAGGTAGTTACGTGACAATGAAACCATGCGCATTACTTTCATAACGCACCCTGTATTATTTAACTCCATCGTCTGCGAGACTATCTGCGAAACAAACTTTTCCATCCTCTCAATCGTTCCTTACAAGCGGGCAAGCATCCTTTAAAGCTGGTTGGGTTGTGGGGCTTCGGGAGTGGTTTGAGGGGTTTGTTGGGGATTCGTTGGCTGTGTCACTTGGTTTCCCTGAAGTGCGTCCCTGTAACTCATACCATTGATGATGGTTGGTATCTGGGTCTGGCTTTAGGAGATTACTGCGCCTTTGCCTTTTTGTAGGCAGGGCATCCTCTGAACGACGCAGGGTGATCAGCTTGGCAATGAGGGCAGCATGCTTTTTCATCATCTTTTTTGGTGCATGAGTCGTGAGGACCACCGCAGCGATGTGCCAGGATGCAGTAGCGCTGGGTGTGTCCGAACTCTTGGCATCTGACACATTGTGGAACATCGTTGAACTTCAGTGGGGGCTCTACGGTAACGACTGACCTGCAAATCCTCTTTATTTTGAAAACCTCTGCGTTGTTGCTCGCTGGTTTAAGATTAACAAAAAATATCCCCAGTGGTTGTTTGGATTTCCTGCCAATGGGATTGTGCAGATCTCTCACAGTATGGCCGTATTTGTGGAGTTCTTCTTTAATTTCAGTCTGGTCCGTTGAGTGGTGAAGTCCCTTGATAACAGCCCTGTACGCTCTCTCGTCCTTTGGTTTGAAAGTGCGGTGCCTTATGTTTTGTGCCACGAGATGCTGGCGTAAGGCTGTTTAGGACTCCTTGTCTGGCATCATTACGCGTACGTTGTTGTTTCTCTCCGTTTTGTACGAGAAATCCTTTTTGGTTCCGACTAGAGTCGTTATCGACTTGACAAGCGCGGTAATGTCGGACACGTCTGGGATGTAGATCGGGGGAGGCTTGAGGGTCTTCGGGGCCGGGTTCGGTTTCTCTGCTGTTTTGGTTGCCACTGCCTCTGCAGCAGCTTTGGGTTCGTCATATTCGTCGTCATCTTCTTTGCTTGAGAGGACGGCAAAGGAGTTGTTTGCCAGCTTGCTATGCAGAGCTGCGCTGGTGCTAGGCCTGACGTCAGGCTCCTCTCCTTGCCTTTTACGCGCGGGCTTACGCTTGATCTCCCCGGGCTCCGAGTAAGATGAACTCTTTGAGGGCCTTCCTGCAGGGCATTGTTTTTCCAAGCTTGGGGGCCCGCGCGGGGGCTTGTTAATCCATGCTCTAGGTTGTGGTCGTTTGAGCGGGGGGAGGGGGAACTAGGCACCGTTGGCCGGTATGCCAACCGCACTTTGCTTCTGCTGAGTTGTAGACAGCTTCTACAGAGAGAGAATTTGGTAGGCAGCAGATGACACTCACTCTGGAATGTGCGTTAGAGTTTGTAGCAGACCGTTAGGTTCGCCAGTTGAAGCAATCAGACACTATGTGACAGTTTCAGAATAGTGGTAGTGAAAGCACGATAAGAAACTTGTTGTCGATCCGCAGGTACGTCTGCACTCTTTGAGTGTTAGATCGCATCTGTTAGATGTATATGAATATAAGTATATGTATATATAATAATAAAAATTGTGGGAATATAAAACAAGTAATTTGGAAGTGTGAGTA
This sequence comes from Drosophila ercepeae, assembly GCA_018150545.1. Lineage (NCBI taxonomy): Eukaryota > Metazoa > Arthropoda > Insecta > Diptera > Drosophilidae > Drosophila > Drosophila ercepeae. Next base: position 240,852 of record JAECWL010000097.1, on the reverse strand, counting down.
TATAATTTTAGTATGTAATATAAATGTGTGGATATATAATATAATAAAAGTTTTGGAATTCTTAATGTCAACTGTTTTATTTTTGTATGTTGTGCGCGTATTTTTAATTGGATGGGATTAATGTACATGTATATGGTTATAAGTGGTAAAGAAAGAAAATTTATTTAGAGCCGGGCCAAAGTGATACCAATAATTTATATAAGAATGAACTTTTCTTGAGTCAATAGTTATGCGGTCATAAAAATGATTTCTTTAGAGAAGGTTTAATCGATGCGCAAAAGAAATCGCTACGGAGGCATAAGTGTCACCACAATGTTGCGGCTGTCCAACGAGCCATGCTGAAGTAATTTGTCATCAAATGCAGAACGTGGGTCTCGGAGGGGGTCTCATCGAGCGGAACCAATTTGAGTACTTGCGTGTTTTTTCTTTTTTTTGAGTGAAAGCTTAGACTAGCTAGACTAGATTTGGTTGAATTTTCCCCTTCCATATGCATGTGCAAATGTTAAAAGATCAGCCGATCAGTAGTTGATTGTCGCTTTTAGTGTTAACTTTTATAATACCCTAATAATATATATTATACAACTCCCTGTCTGAGAGTTGCGTCTAGGGGGTGCGGATCTTAAATGCCGCACTGTTGCTCCACAAAGCTGATGAAAAGAAGTGGCTGCTTCTGGCAGCTGCAGATTCCAGAAATCTGCTGTCTACTACGTCTACTACTAGCTTTGGGTCTTAGCGTATAGAATGAATCAATTTTAGTGACTGTCGTCAGAGTTGTAATCATGGCCAAGTGCTCTTTATTGAACATAATATTAAAAGTGACTGAACTTAAAACTAACTTTGGAGACTCGCAGCGGACACGCAAGTATGCTGGGTTCGCCGACTGCGCACTTTTTTTGCACTGAGCCAATTAATCTAGTGGGTTGGACCGCGCGATGCAATTGGCGGCGTTTAACAACTATTAGTCTTAGTTTATGCTGTCATAGATTGATTTAAAGTCACTTAATTGTTTGCCCACTGCATTTTTCAATGTTTAAAACATCTATATATCTTGGCTTGGTTATATAGAATTTTACTTTTTCCTCTTTTTTTTTACACGGGGCTGATTAATTTTGTGTATTAGATTTGTGCATTGATATATCATATATATTATTGTTTTTTTTATTCTTTTGACTCACTCTGTGTCTGGTTTTACTCACATGTTTTTTTTTCCATTTTTGTGTTTACGGGTATAAAATTGCTGTCATTGCCTATAGTGTATTCGGAAGCATATGAATGTCTATTGGGCGAAGCAGTACGGACTGCCGCCTATATACGCAATAGGTCAGGGAAAATAACACTAGCAAACATCCTTATGAGGCATGGACTGATAAAAAAACCCAGGTGTCGCACCTTAAGGTATTTGGCTGAAAATCAGTGCCACTAAATAAAACAGTTGCGATCTAACACTCAAAGAGTGCAGACGTGGCTGCGGATCGACAGCAAGTTCGTACCTTCACTCCCACTATTCTGAAACTGTCACATAGTGTCTGATTGGTTTAACCTGCGCACCTAACGGTCTGCTACAAACTCTAACGCACATTCCAGAGTGCGTGTCATCTGCTGCCTACCAAATTCTCTCTGTAGACGCTGTGTACAACTAAGCAGAAGCAAAGTGCGGTTGGCATACCGGCCAACGGTGCCCAGTTCCCCCTCCCCTCGCTCAATCGTCCACAACCTAGAGCATGGATTGGCAAGCCCCGCGCGGGCCGCGCGGAAAAACAATGCCCTGCAAGAAGGCTCTCAAAGCAAGGAAGTGCAGCTCGAGCAGCGACTCAAGCTCGAGTTCTTCTTACTCGGAGCCCGGGGAGATCAAGCGTAAGACCGCGCGTAAAAGGCAAGGAGAGGAGCCAGACGTTACGCCTAGCACCAGCGCAGATCTGCATAGCAAGCTGGCAAACAACTCCTTTGCCCTCCTCTCAAGCAAAGAAGATGACGACGATCGTGACGAACCCAAAACTGCTTCAGAGGCAGTCGCATCTAAAACAGAAGAGAAACCAATCCCGATCCCGAAGACCCTCAAGCCTCCTCCGATCTACATCCCAGACGTGACCGACATTACAGCGGTTGTCAAGATGATATCGGATTTAGTCGGATCCGAAAAGGACTTCTCCTATAAAACAGAGAGAAATAATAACGTACGCGTAATGATGCCAGACAAGGAGTCCTACACAGCTCTACGCCAGCACCTCGTGGCACATAACAAAAGACACCGCACCTTCCAACCAAAGGATGAGAGAGCTTACAGGGCGGTCATCAAGGGACTTCACCACTCAACGGACCAGACTGAAATTAAAGAAGAACTCCACAAATACGGCCATACTGTGAGGGATCTGCACAATCCCATTGGCAGGAAATCCAAACAACCACTGGGGATCTTCTTTGTCAATCTAGAACCAGCAAGCAACAACACAGAGGTTTTTAAAATAAAGAGGATTTGCAAATCAGTCGTAGAGCCCCCTCTGAAATTCAACGACGTTCCACAATGTTTCAGATGCCAAGGGTTTGGACACACCCAGCGCTACTGCTTCCTGGAACATCGCTGCGTGAAATGTGGTGATTCTCATGACTCTAGGTCATGCACCAAAAAAAAAGACGAGAAAGCATGCTGTTTACATTGCCAAGCTGATCACCCTGCGTCGTTCAGAGGATGCCCTGCCTACAAAAAGGCAAAAGCGCAGCAATCTCCTAAAGCCAGACCCGTTGAGAGTAGCAACAAACCACCTCTCATCCAGATACCAACTATCATTAATGGTACAAGTTATAGGGACGTACTCCTAGGAAACCAAGTGACACAGCCAACGAATCCCCAACAAACCCCTCAAACCACTCCCGAAGCCCCACAACCCAACCAGCTTTAAAGGATGCTTGCCTGCTTGTAAGGAACGATTGAGAGGATGATGGAAAAGTTGATCTCGCAGATGTTATCGCAGATGATGCAGTTTATAGCTCCCATCCTCAACAGAAAGTAATGCAAATAAGTCTTAATACAGTTTTTTGGAATGCAAACGCCCTGCAGAGTAGCAAAGCCGAAGTAGAGCATCTCATCAAAACAGACAATATCGATGTTCTTCTAGTCTCGGAATCCCACTTTTGTCCCAGATCCTACTTTAACATTAGCGGGTACGAACTGTTACATGCCAACCATCCATCTGGCAGAGCACGCGGAGGAGCAGCTATGCTCATTAGGAGTGGTATTCAGTACACGGAACTTTCCACGTTTCAGGAGGAATGGGCTCAGTGCGCCGTGACCTGGATTTCTAGCCCACAGGGAGATATCACCATTGGTGCGGTTTACTTCCCACCCAGACACTCGATAACCGAGACCCACCTTCAGGACTTCTTCGAGTCCCTCGGTCCTCGGTTTATAGCAGCCGGAGACTTTAACGCCAAACACTCCTGGTGGGGGTCCCGCACAAACAACCCCAAAGGCATAAAGCTCTATAAGTACCTGCAGCGGAAGAGTCTGGACTGCCATTCCACTGGAGAACCCACACACTGGCCTACCGACCCTTCAAAACAGCCGGATCTGCTGGACTTCGCCGTCTCCAAGGGCATAGGACACTCTAAGATAACATGCTCAAGCTATGATAAACTGCTATCTGACCACAGCGCAGTAAACTTGCTCCTAAACATCCCCGTCCTCAGAAAAATCCCGCTTAGAAGACTCACCGGAAAACACACAAATGCCCCCAAGTTTACGTTTTGGATGCTTTCCTCCCAGTATCCAGATACCCCTCTTTCCACACCAAGCAACATAGATGCGGCCATAGAAAAACTAACCAAAGAGATGCACAATGCCGCTGAGTTTGCGAATCCACCTCCACCGACTACCCCGAGAATACCTAAAAGAGACGTGCACTTGTGGTCTCCGGAAATCGCGGCCCTCGTGGCCGAAAAAAGGCGCCTCAGAAGAGTCTGGTTTTCCTCGCGCAACCCCAGGGACAAGACAGCACTTAATCGTGCCACCAAAGATTTGAAGGACAAGCTATGCATGCTACGGCAGGACTCGTTTCATAGATTCCTTATGGAGCTGGAACCTGGAGACCCGCAACACAATCTATGGAATGTCACGAGGCACATAAAAAGACCTGTAAAGAAGATATCACCCGTGCGAAAAGTGGACGGTTCCTGGTGTCGGACTGAGGTCGAAAGAGCAGAAGCCTTTGCTGATCATCTACATAGTGCATTCGCACCGTTCGACAGATGCACTGGCGAAGAGAGAGCTGCAACCATAAGGTTCATAGACAGCCCAAGTGCCCCTGGCCTGCCAATACAGCCCGTCGAACCAGAGGAGATTGCGCAGAAGATCGCCTCCCTAAATAATGGCAAGTCACCGGGTCCTGACCGTATCGATGCAACAGCACTGAAAATGTTGCCCCTAATCTGTTCCCAAAGGCTGGCCAACATATTCAACAGCTGCCTCCGTCTAGGGTACTTCCCTAAAGAGTGGAAGCGAGCGGAAGTAATTGTCCTCCTCAAACCTGGGAAACCTGAAGACAACCTAGGATCGTATCGACCGATTAGCTTGCTAGCAATCCTTTCCAAAATACTTGAAAGAGTATTTTTACGTAGAGTACTGCCAGTATTGGAGGAGGCGGGTCTGATCCCTGACCACCAGTTTGGCTTCAGACGCCTTCACGGAACACCTGAGCAATGCCACCGGATTGTTGAGACTATACTTGAGGCCTTCGAAAAGAAGAAGTACTGCTGCGCCGTTATGCTTGATGTCAAACAGGCGTTTGACAGAGTCTGGCACCCAGGACTACTTTTCAAAATTAAAACCCACCTCCCAAGTTCCCATTTCGCCTTCCTCAAGTCATACACAGAGGGAAGAGAATTCAGAGTGAGATGCGGATCATCAATCAGCACCCCTAGGCCCATAAGAGCAGGAGTACCACAAGGCAGTGTTCTTGGACCCATCTTATACACACTCTACACAGCGGACCTCCCCATCACCCCCTCCCGGAACCTCACAGTAGCCACTTATGCCGATGACACCGCCTTCCTAGCCTCCGCCACAGATCCTCAGGAAGCTTCAGCCATCATCCAGAGGCAACTGAATGCCCTCGGTCCATGGATGAAACGATGGAACATCGTGGTCAACGCCGAGAAATCTACACAAACAACCTTCGCACTACGCAGGGGAGAATGCCCCCCCGTCACACTCAACGGGGAAACCATCCCAACTAATAACACTCCCAAATATCTAGGGCTGACACTGGACCGCAGGCTCACATGGCGTCCGCACCTAATCAATAAGCGCAACCAGGCCAACCTACGGCTTAAGCAACTGCATTGGCTCCTGGAAAGGAGGTCCAAACTCAAAGTAAAATTCAAGCTACTTATTTATAAGGTAGTGCTTAAGCCAATCTGGACATATGGGATACAGTTGTGGGGCACGGCAAGCTGTTCGAACCGCATCAAAATACAGCGATTTCAGAATAAATGCCTGAGAATAGTTTCGAACGCCCATCCGTACCACGAAAACTCAATAATCCATAAAGAGCTTGGAATTAGATGTGTAGCAGCGGAGATCACCCGTCTCAGCGGAAGATACATAGAAAGACTGGATAACCACCCCAACCACCTGGCCATCAACCTCCTAGATAATAGGCAATCCCCAAGACGCCTGAAAAGGAAACACCCGCTTGATCTCCCCAACCAATAGACACCTAAGTCAACCTCATAAGATTTACATTCCATGTACCTCCCTTAAGTCAAGGTCCCCCCCAAACCATTTAATGATTGTCCACTTGGACAGATTTTAAATACAAATTAAGAACGTTATAAAAAAAAAACAAAAACTAAATAAAACGCCAAAGAAGAAATTTAATGAAAAAGGTAATGAGTACATATTGATAGGGCATTCGTGAACGAAGGCATATCGAATATATTGTTCAAGAAAATAATTATGGGGTAAACGAAATGGTCGATGGGGACACAATATTATTCGATGAGTGTTTGCCATCAACTGAGAATAGTCAGTTGTAGGGTACAGAGGATAGCAATTCTGATGGTGGTGTCGAATTCAAGAGCGCGAATCTGATGGTGGTTTCGAATTCGCGAGCACGAATAGCAATGAAGCCATGTCGCTTGCAACAGTTGAAGTCCGTATTCAAGTATGAATAATCATATAATAAGCAAGAATAATCAAAACAGGTCAGCTAGGTAGACCTCGTAAGCAATGCACTAGGGTGAATGTATTGAAAGTATAGGACGTGTCGATTCTTTCTACGGTAAATAAGGCCATAAAATCATAAATAAGTCAGCAATGGTCAGCATCGACTCAAAAGGAGATTGATGCTCTGGAAGTCAAGAAGACGTGGTAGCTACAGATTTGCCATTGGGCTATTTGGAGTTGACTACTTCGAAACATTTTCACTGGTCACATTTTCGTCCGTCAGAATGATCATAGCGCTGGTAGTGGAGAAAATACCACTATATGGAAGTATAGTCTGCTTTTAGAAAATTATCTATAGAGTTTTTATGAAGCAGGTGGACGGGTTTGTTAGTGATAAGCATCTTAACATGGCGCTGAAGTTGAACAAATCTCTCTATGGGGTGAAGCTAAGCGCAAGAGAGTGATAAAGACGGTATCGAAGAAGGAGCTGGACAATTTAAAAAAAAAATTATTTTTTGTAGTGCTTCAAGGATTGGAAAAAAAAATTTGCATAAGTGCAATATATCAGAATATTCCTTTGAAGGAAACATAATAGATATTCATGAATAAATAAATAATTGTTGAAAAATTGTTATCCTTCCGCTGAACGAAAATGGTTGTGTTTCGGGAGCTTTCCCAATAGACCGCCAATCAGCCTGAAGGAGATGCCGGTTGTATGCATATTGATTTACAGAGAGGAGGTGTTCCTGGACCCTCAACCATGATTCTTTTTGATTTTTTGATTTTTATACCCTTGAAAAAGGGTATTATAATTTTGTCCAGAAATGTGTAACGCATTAAAGGAAGCATCTCCGACCCCACAAAGTATATATATTCTTGATCAGCATCAACAGCCGAGTCGATATAGCCATTTCCGTCTGTCCGTCTGTTTCTATGCAAAAAATAGACAGTAGTTTTAAAGCTAGCGTTTTGAAATTTTTACCAGATCATTATTTTTGTTGCACGCAGATCATGTTTAATAATCGGTCGGATCGGACCACTATATCATATAGCTGCCATACAAACGACCGATATGAAAACAAGTCTTTGTATGGGAAACTTTTTTTTTTTCCGAGCTATTGCAACCGAATTCAACACTTATTCATTTGACATAGCCATACACGATTTGTAAAAGTTTTGTCTGGATCGGACCACTATATCGTATAGCTACCATTCAAACGACCGATATGAAAACAAGTCTTTGTATGGAAAACATTTTGTTTTCAAGGGTATACCATCTTCGGCAAGCCGAAGATAACTTTTCTCACTTGTTTTCTATAGTTTTGGATATGCAGGATAGAAGTGATATTGAGCGGTAGCTGTTTAGATGCGGAATGATGCTAGCGTCTAATATTCTATTGTGAAGGTCTAGAAGTTTATTTGTTGTGGTATTTGGGAGTTTTTTAAGTATTTGATAAATTATATTGTCATGCCCGGGGGTAGTTCCTTTAAGGCTGTCGAGGCAAGATTGTAGTTCTATTGGTGTGATGGGTGTTTCAATGAGTTTATCTCGGTTATTTACGGGGTATGTAGTGTGTAGTGGAGTATGGTAGTGTGCTTTGTTTTGTTGAAAATGGGCCATTGTGTCTTTGTTGTATTTTTAGGGTTAATGTAGGGTAAACTTTGCAAAAGCGGTGTTTTTCCCCTATTTGCTTCAAATTTGAATTTAGCGTAAGCTCTGAGCTTAGAGATCTTCTGAGATTATTGAGGCATTTAACTTTTTCTATTTAGAAGGAATTTAGTTCTGCATTCAACCAGTAGGTTTTTTTGCGCAAAGTTTTGTTGAGGTTTGAAGTGGGAATTGAAATATTTGCACTTGCTTTAATGATTTTTAGGATTTGTGCTGCGGATTTGTTTGTCATGTTACTGTGTATTTTGTTTTTTTTTGTTGTATTTTGTGAATTTTGTGTAATCTTTGGAAGATTTTAATTTTCCTACCGTAAGGCATAATAAAAAAAAAAAAAAAAAAAAGGATTTTATTGTGAAGGTGGGTCCAATGAGGGCGTCCAGCTCTTTGGCGAATTCCGGAAAGTTAATCACGCCGGGACCGTGATTCTTGGTACTTTAGAGCTAGGCGAGCTAGTGAGGGGCGCCGGGAATTTGCGGGCTTCAGGTTGGCTCTACGCTTCTCTTCGACACAACTGATCGCTGCTTGCGAGGTAGAAGGTTCCATGTCTTCGTTGTCTGTTAAATCCTGGAATCGATTTTTGCGGACATTGCCCTCCTGATGAGGGACTGCCTTTTTACGGGTTATTTTGGGGGAAAGAGCTGAGCGGGCTCTTTTATAGGATCCGTCTTTCCATCCTCTAAGGTGAACAGTGGAGATCGGTGAGGTGCTTACAGCCACATTGATTTGGCTCTTGCTTATTGTAGTAGAGCACACACTACCATTTAGTGTCGGTGAAGAGTTGTACTGGGTTGACATTGTGGAGATGCTTGAAGTCGTCGTACTAGTTGTAGTATAAGTTGTGAGATCCCATGGGGCGGGGATATATTATTTGAGGATGCTTGCTTACCAGCGCGCATTACTGATGAGCCGAAGTCATCAATTGTCTCCATTGCGTCCAAGTCAATTGGTGTACTTGGCGATGGATTGTCCATGTCTTCTAGCAATTGCTTAAACCTTTATTTGATAAAGTTAAAGAATTGCCAGAAGTACATTCGCAGCGCAGGTTCTAAAACCGGCTAAACTTATGGCCAACAGAGCAATAACGGTTGATCAAGCTTGAAGCTTAAGCTTTAACAGCTGATCGCCGCGCGGGCTACTAGATAGCAGGCGCGGCGACAAAATATAAATGATTATTTGATTTGAATGGCACAGACAACTAAATCACTTAGTTTGCACTTTCTGCACTCGCAGATTAATTAGAATATTGCCACAAACCATATAACTCAGAGTGAGCCTTTGTTGAAGTGGTACAAGAAAAAAGATGAACCAGAAAAACAAACGCGTCCTACTCGCGTCTACTACGAGAGCTCAGGAGAGAATGGGTAGGTTTCCTGTAATGCTTTTTTATGGTTTTTTTGTTGTTTTATAAGGATGGAGACTTGGTACTAATCTTTGTATCCGTTAGTTCCATTGAAGTACATTTTTTGTCATAATATTGGGGATGAGTTAAGTTTTTAGATTTAATTTTTTTTTTTCAAAATTCAATGTCTCCATCAAAACAGTTTGTTTCAGTAGGCATTGAGTTAATTTGGTGTTTTGTTTTGATAAGAATTTCTGCAATGTCACTATCTGCGTCAATTGTTCAATTGTTAAGTGTTTCGTTATTTTTGATGGTGTGTTCTTTTATATTTTAATTAAGTAGAGTGTTGTTTCTGCTAGTTCTTTGGGGATGAGCGGTGTTTTAGTTGGGCAGTTAATTGTCTTCAGGTTGTCTTTTGTTGAGTGGTTTTTGGGTAATGAATTTTTGTTCGAGAGGTTGGTAATTTTTGTATAGCGGTCATTTTTGCGTAAGTTTTTTTTTGTCGGCAAGTGGTTGTGGTTGATTTTTGTGGTATTTTGTTTTGTATTTATACATAGTGCATTTTTCTTTGGTTTTAGTTTTTAGTATTTCTTGTGTTTCTTCGATTTTGGGCAATCTCTACTACTGGAGGCATGCTCGCCGGAGCAATTAACGCAGTATGTACGTGTGCATTTAGTTGGTAGGTGGGCGCGGAGATCACAAGGGTCACAAATTGTATTGCCTTTGCAGTGTTTGGCAGTGTGCCGTCGGAGTTGACAGTTTTCATATCTCATCGGGATTGGAATAGCCTATATTCCTTGACTCTTGCGAGATGCAATAAGATTAGTTCTTTTACAATTTCGTCGTTGTGATTTAAATAAATGGCGTAAACTGTGCTTTTGCAGTGATTGAGATTTTTGTGTTATATTGTTGTTTTGGCAGACGTTGGCGATGAATCTTTCGCCAATTTTTGAGTCTTCGACGAGTATTAATAGATTTTCATCTCGCGTTTCGTTGATTTTTATAATTTTGACAGATATAATTTTTATAGCTCGCCCAACGGCAAAGCATAAACTTATTTTCATAACCAAAATCATACCAAATTTATATTGTTATGGTACTCTTTTCTAATTTGGTAGAATATTGTTTCAATTATTTATTGATATTAAATAAATAAATTGTAAGCATGTCTAAGGGTACAGGGTATTTTGAAATCGGGAAGCTCGAGTGCTACTACCTTACTTGTTGTTTAGTTATAAGAGGAGTCAAGGTATAACTGTTTTTCTTTTACGGCGATTTTTTTATATCAAAAAATTTCAATCAATGGATTTGCATCAAATTTCGTGTAAACAATAAAATTAACTGCTCCGAAATTCTTCCAAGATGGCCGGGAAGATGCCAATGAAGAGCCTCGCTCTGGAAGCCCAAGCTCATCAACAATTGATAAAATTTTCAAGAAATGAAGAAAATTTTTTTGGAAAATCGTCGATTAAATTTGCTGAGGATGTCGGTAAAAATGTTTTATAATTTTTATGTTCCGAATTTGCTAAATTTAGACCCAAAAAGCCGTCGCAAGAGCTCAAAAGGGCCATAACTGGTAACGAATAATAGGTTTATTGTTACGATATCGAAACCAGAACTGCGTCTAGCTTATACCTATGTATATTTCGGATATGTGAGTTAATCGCATAAAGAAGACTGCCCGATTCACTCGTTCAGTCTGGCCATTTCCTTTGGCGACTCCCGTTGTTGACCTCACATGTTCCACCATATTTATACCCTGTACCCATTAAAAATGGGTGAAAAGGGTATCATAATATGATGCAAATGTATGTAACAGGCAGAAGGAAGCATCTCCGACCCCATAAAGTATATATATTCTTGATCAGTATCAACAGCCGAGTCGATATAGCCATGTCCGTCTGTCCGTCTGTCCGTCCGTCCGTCCGTCCGTCCGTCCGTCCGTCCGTCCGTCCGTCCGTCCGTCCGTCTGTCCGTATCAACGCCTAGATCTCAGAAACTACAAGAGCTACAGACATGTGCCATATATCGTTGGATAGGTTTACCATACGCAGTACAAGTTTGTTTTTTTATTTTGATATCACCCCCCGTTCCCCCGCAAACAGCAAAAACGACCAAGCTCCCCCGCAAACCTCAAAAAACTGCCACTCCCACAAGGCTAACCTAATGCTATGCAATTCGGCATATGCGTTGGTGCTTCTAAAGCTATCTAACTTTTCAATTTGAACCAAATCGGATAAGAAAAACGGAAGTTATGCCACATGCAAAATCTATGGCAAGGGAAGCAGAAGCGCAGCAAAACACGCATTGCGCGACGCCGACTGCGACGTTGACAGCGAAATGTGTATGGCTTTATGACACACGAAACTTATTTTCATAACCAAAATCATACCAAATTTATATTGTTATGGTACTCTTTTCTAATAGAATATTGTTTCATTTATTTATTGATACTAAATAAATAAATTGTAAGCATGTCTAAGGGTACAGGGTATTTTGCAATCGGGAAACTCGACTGCTGCTACCTTACTTGTTTTCTTTTAGAAAAGTATTTGACATAAATCCGGCGCTTATAATGCGCTTCCGAAAAGTTTTGCCCAGTGTTCATCTCTTTATTGCGCTTTTTTCAAACGCACAGCCAGTTTTAAAAACATATTGTATGAGTACGCTTGCACCGGATATCGGCTTTGGTAGTCCACATATCTTATCTTTTCAACATTCGATCATTATTTCAGCAACCAGCTTAGATTTTGACGGAGTTAAATCAGAGTTTTAATCTTCCACCACGTTATATGCCTGCTGATATTCTTTTTCCGATTTATCTTTTTGCTCAGCTTTAAAATAACTTTTTTTTATAAAATGAAGTCCCAATATAACTTGCAGTTCAACTTGCTGCACACTACAACAAAAAATTTATGTTCCGTTTTTACTTGGTCCACATCAACGTTTGTGATAAAGAAATTGGCTTCGTGCTGGTATTATCTAGAAATTTCAAAACCGATATACTACTGGACAACTTTACTTCTTTTAGCTTCTTTAGTGCACGCTTATTAAAAAGTGACACATCTGCTCCTGAGTCCACTATGCATTTAACTTCGCTCTATACATGGTTATTGTTTCCTACAACTTTTCTCGGCAATTATTTCCATATTTCGAACTCTTCCTTTGTCGCCTGAATACTCGCGTGAAATATGACCATTTTCGTTACATTTGAAGCATTTTGTTTCAACAGTACATTCTTTTTTTTATGTTCCGCCAATCCGCAGTTAAAAAAGTACTCTTGCTTTTTTCTATCAACTTTATGTAAACTTGCAGATTTCTTTTTAATGCCATTTTGCTTATAGCGATTTTCGTAAACGTAACAAGTAATAAATTTCTGCACTGTTAAAATGTCGTCCAAGCATACTTTGAAAATCACTTGGCAGCACTAATCATTTTGTTCCGCGCTTGTACATATTTCTGCTTGTCCGACCTTGTTCGACTTGTCCGAGTGCATCAGCACTCCCTTCCAAAATTTCAAACATTTTTAAACCCTTGAAAAAGGGTATTATAATTTTGTCCAGAAATGTGTAACGCATTAAAGGAAGCATCTCCGACCCCACAAAGTATATATATTCTTGATCAGCATCAACAGCCGAGTCGATATAGCCATGTCCGTCTGTCCGTCTGACCGTCTGTCCGTCTGTTTCTATGCCAAAAATAGACAGTAGTTTTAAAGCTAGCGTTTTGAAATTTTTACCAGATCATTATTTTTGTTGCACGCAGATCAAGTTTAAAAATCTGTCGGATCGGACCACTAATTCAACTATGTTGAATTTCGCCAACGTTACATATAAGACCTCAGTGGTTAACAATTTACTTCTTGCAAGTAGGTTTTCGTATAAGTGTGGGATGTGAACCAACCAAGAATTCCACTCCACTAATTAAATCTCTATCTCCTGATCCTAAAGAAATCTGTGGCATCAGGTGTACCCGCCACTACCTTTAAGCCTGTCCATAATAAATCTAAGCTCCATAATCCTGTGAAGACTCTCGGAGGGTCTGTGTCCACTAGCGACTTGGACATGTACGATTGGAGACAGGATTAGCCACGCCGAGGATGCCGAGAAATAACGTTGTTTTTTTACCGCTATTCTTACATGAATCAAGAAATAATTGGTCAAAAACGCCGTCAACAGGTCCGTCAAACATGAACCAAAAGACGGTATTATTCAGCAAATCAGTCTTACTTTGAGGAAAATTATTTAGCTGTGAACATAAAAATTCCTTTACAAACAGTAAAGGACTTTTTCATGTATTTTGTGGTTTCATCAAAATAGCAAACAGAGTGCCTAATAATGCGAAACATCCAATTTTGATCCTCTACAATGACTCAATCAAACCAAATCCGCAAAACGGCTGCCAGTATCTAGCACAGTCAAATTATTTCTAATAGTTCAAGAAATTAACACTTATCATGCAAATTAAAGTAATTCTCAAATTCTCCTCGCCAAAAACACCAAAGTTGGAACATTTCCGATCCTTGAGTTATATTATAGTTATAGGATTTAGTCGAGGATTTAGTCTAGATGGATTAGGTTTCTGATAAAATATGAGTTGCGTGAACTGTCTATCAGCAAAAACATGGAAGTTATAGCGCTTCCGATCGTTCAGTTATATGACAGCTATAGGATATAGTGGACCGATCCCGGACAATCCAACTGTACTGCGGGCAAGGAAAAATGGGTGTGTGCAAAATTTGAAGGCGACCGCTTTATAAATGAGAGACAGAGGAGGAGGAGGATAGAGATAGGCTTATAAGATCCTTATCTATTTGTATATCAGATATATAAGACAAAATTAAACCTTATGCCTTGTCTAATAAAACAAGTTTTTTTGCCAAACAAAAAAAACCATTCACTTGAAACTTTGTACAGACGTTCGGGAAGAGTGTAGCAACATACCAAAACAAAAAATCGATAATCGAAAATATGTGTTTCGAGAATTTTATAAAGTCGCCTTATTTTTGAATACACCTCGTATGTAAGGCTTAGGATTTTTCTGCTGTGTAAAGCTTTGTTCAGGATTTAATAGTTTTTTTTTTTTCTATAACTATTTATAGAGGCATACAGGGTATCTCAAAACCCCTCGGTGACCTTGGCATCTATTAATACTGCCCTCAGGGGCTCGCCGGCTAAGTGTGCTTAGCGTTACCATAATTACTAAATTTAAACTAACTTAACAAACTAACAATAATTAACAACATCTAAAAACTAAGAAATATAAAAGAAAGACGATGGGGAGTATATCATTTGGTTCATGATCATCTTGCTGTGCGTCTTGTTGGCAGCCGGTGGATTAGGTCCCTAGAAAGTCGCCTGTTGAGCCTCCTTTGTGGGCGAGGTTTAGTAAGACCCTTAGCGAGTCGGTTGCGATGGCGCTCCAGTCGGACGTTGTAGCGGCTGGAGTGGAAATTTATAGTCTCAAAGACCGTGAGTAGCTTTTGGTCACTGTGGAGGGTGGTGTTCCACACATACCACTCGCAGCCAGTGATCGTCCTCGCCATCTTATTTTGGATGCTCTGTATTCTGCGGATTTGGCTGTCACACGCCAGGCCCCAAATTTGGCACGCATACCTCCAAATAGGAGCTATGATTTGGTTGTATATTGTCAACTTATTTGTCACCGACAGCTTGCTACGCGGGCCCATGAGCCAGTAGTGCTTTGACGCCGCGGTCCGTATGCGTATTCTCATTTCACTCACTTGCTTAGAGAAAGTGAGCCGACGGTCGAGTATGACTACCAGGTATTTGGTTTAGTCAACCTGTTCAACTGGGGTGTCATCAATGAGCACTGCTGGTGGCGTTCTCCGTTTGAGGGTGTAGCTAACATTCGTGGACTTGTTGCCATTTATTCCAATATTCCACTTCCTAGCCCAGTCGGCAAATCAAGTTGCGTAGTTCTGGATACCGTTGGCGGCCTCCTGCTCGCACCTGGACCTGTACGTTATGCACACGTCGTCGGCAAATGTGGCCAGCATTGACGTTCCGTAGAGACTGTCAGCCGGACGCGGCATGTCATGGCTATAAAAGCAGTATAGTAGCGGGACTAGGACGCTTCTCTGGGGTACTCCAGCTGCCGCATTATACTCGGTTGAGAGCGCAGAGTGGAACCGGACCGCAAATCTCCTATTCCTAAGGTACGACGCCAGGAGACAGTAGTAAGGCGCAGGCAGGGTATTCTTGATTTTCAGTAGCAGACCAGGATGCCACACACGGTCAAACGCCTCCCGGACATCGAGGAAAAGAGCGTTGCAGTATTCGTCGCAGTCGAAGGCCGTTAAAATTTGTTCGACCACTCGATGCAGTTGCTCCACCGTGCAGTGACCAGTACGGAATCCGAACTGGTGTTCTGGCATTATTCCCTGGGCATCTATAAACCTGACCATCCGGGCGGCAATCAGCCTCTCAAACACCTTTGAGATCGATGGGACGAGACTAATCGACCGGTAGGATCCAGGGTCCTTCTCCGGCTTGCCAGCTTTATGTATCATAGAGATGATTCCCAGTTTCCACTGAGGAGGGAAGTACTGTAGCGGATCGCTCTGCTCGGTAGGGCATTAAGAGTGGCGTTCCATATTGCATCATGGCCTAGTGCTTTTTTAGAGTTTTGCTGGGCGATAACATCAGCTATTTCAACAGGATCGAACGGTTGGATCGGCATGTCCATTTGGTGAGCTTGGGACAGCTGATCGTGAGTCTCTTCAACCTGCTGCGGGCTGTCGATGTTAAAAGGTTGGAACCGCTCGGCCAGGTGCGCGGCAAACGCTTCTGCTTGCTCCAAATCAGTTCGGCACCATGCCCCGTTGCTGTTCACCAATGGTGCTTTCCTTAGGCAACGTCTTTTAATCGCACGTGTGGCCTTCCAGAGCGAGTGCGTCGCGTCGGCTTCGGTACCCGTATTGGCTAACCTGTCGTCGAACCATGCTGCTTTGTGTTCCACCAGTGCACGATGGAGGATAGACTTCGCCCTGTAAAAATCAGCTTTGTCCAGCGGGTGGCGCGATCTCATCCATCTGGAGCGTAAACGCCTCTTCTCTGCAATGAGCATCGGAATCTCTCTGGGGACCGATATTCTGGCTGCTGCGGGTCTCAGTCCTGGGGTGTGAGTGGCCAATCTAGCTGCTACTTGGATGTTGTGGGTGAGAGAGTCGATTGCAGCTTCAATGTCCCGTTTGGAGTTCAGCGCCATGTCAAAGTTCAGTGACGACTCGAGGTGCTCTTGAAAACGTTCCATGTTAGTGCGCCTGCTGATAAGCCGCTCGACTTTGGGATAGGCTGTAGCTGTTGTGTCCAGAGTGATGATGAGAGGTAAGTGGTCAGAGCTGAGCTCGGCAACCGACCGGATATCTGAGTGTAAACCCAGGATACCTCTTGTCAGCGCAAAATCGATGTAGCCTGGAGACCCTCTACTGCCATAAGGGAACCTTGTGGGTCCACCTGTTGCTAGCGAGTTTACATCAGAGTTAAAGATTAGATTTGCCAGGGCATGACCTCTTTGGTTACACCTCCCTGCTCCCCAAAGGCAGTGGGACGCATTCCAATTTATGCTGAATTTATGCTGTTGTTGCTCCAATATGGATTTGAAGTTGTCTGTGGTCCAAACGAACATCGGTGGGCAGTAGACCGCGCCGAAGTTTATAATGCCGTCCCCAGTTTCTATAGTTGCAGACGCAAGTTGCACCCTATCAGTGGCTACTGAAGGAAGCGGAAAATGAACCAGACTTGATTTGATCATAATCGCTGATCCACCTTTAGCGTTACCCTCACCCGGGTCGTTTGCAGTATAGGCCTCGTAACCATACAGCTTGGGCTTGACTACATATTTGTATCGCTGATGAGCAAAACATCATTCTCATAGCGCCGCACAAAGCATTCAACTTCGGGCAGTTTCGCGGAGACGCCGTTGGCGTTCCATACTAAAATGCTCAGTGGCTTCATTTTGTCGCTGTCTGCGCGTGTATAACAGTGAGCAGATGGATCATCTGCCCTTGCTGTAGTAGCATCATCCTCGTTTGTACAATCTGCTGTTCCTGAAGGGAGCGCAGGGCGTTTATGCTTTCGTTTAGCGTCTGCAGGATGCTAAAAGTGTTATTGTATGACCGTATTTCGCTTGCGAAGGGGCTCGATGACAACTCTCATGTGGCATAAGCCCTTAAGAGCCAGGATCTCCTTGTTGTTCGTCGCAGCAGCGATTTTCAAAAAGAACATGTTTATGGGATTGGCAGCAGGAGCACCTTGCTCGTTGCGCCTCTTCGGTGTATGAACTTCTAACACATTGTGACCGAGACTTTTCAGTTCATCAATGATTTGATGATGGAGCGTACTGTGGTGGAGTCCTTTAACGCAGACTCGGTATGGCCTGTCCTCCTTGAGCTGGTAACAGTGAAACTCAAGCTTTTCGGTCTCGAGCCAGCTGACTATGCTGCGGAAGGTGCTAGCGTCTGCCGCGTATAGCCTCAGAACTCCGCCCATCGATACCTTGGCAGAGACCTTGTTCAGATCAGTGATTTTTGAGATTTTGTCCACCAGCAGGGGTGCGCTTTCAACGCCTTCCAAAACTATTGGAGGGGGTTTAGGTTGCGCCTTGGAAGTTGCACTGATAATGCCAGATGTGGCTGCATTACGTTTGGCAGCAGCAATAGCTGCTTGATGGCTGGTACTGGGCTGCTCACTCAGATCCTCAGTTTGCGCAAGCAACCCAAAGCGGTTTGAGCTGCCGCTGTAGGTGGGAACAGGAATCTTGGTATCAAGTATTGCCTTCTTCTTGGCATTCAGTGGAGGCCCGCATGCCTTCCGCTTAATGACTTGGATCCGCTGAGGCGTTGGCTTGATAGTGTCGGCGTCTATGGATTCCGGCATCGGCAAAGAGTCTTGGTTCAGTGCTTTGTTGAAAAGCTCACCGAGGCTGAGTGAGCGCTCGATAGAAGCGGGCATCCTGGTTTTTGCATTTGTATCCATCGTGGCCGCTATTCAGCGGACCACTATTAAATTTGTTTGCAGCAAGCTTATATTACAGTGCTTGAGTGTTTTAGTTACTAATGGTGGATTTAGGGTTCGCTGTTCACAGTTTGTGCCACAATTGTGGGCTAAACTTGAGTTTTTTGCGTCGAATTTAATATATTCCGCTTAAGGTAAAAGGAATTTTTTTCCAACTTGTTTGACAGTTTTGTCAAGACTCCTCCCTTTTTTTTGATTCATCGGAATGCACAAATCTGTAAATTTGAATGGTATCGAAAAATCTATTAATCCCCTATATTTCTTTATATTAACTTGAACACCATTATTATTCTATACGATCGCCGTTTTTCAAAGCAAAAGTTTTTTTTACAGTTACCAATTATTTAAAATATTTTGTGTTTCTTGATTTACTGAGCACAATTTACTCTTAAATGAATTTGATTAGTAAGTAATTAGTAATTATTGTTACATTGTAAGACAGTACTTTTAAAAGTTAAGCATAATAATATTAAACTATTTACATATTTTACAGAATGTGGAACTTCCAGAAACATTTTCCATGGAACTTAGAAATTTGTTGGAAACCTTACTTCAAAGGGACGTACCCAAACGTCTTGGATGCATGGGGAATGGGTAAGCCGTGATGGTTAAAGTTCGACACTAATTCATGGATATTTTTTTAGTGCTGATGAAGTAAAAATGCACAATTTTTTTTGTGGGATAGACTGGCATCAAGTATACAAGCAAAAATATACACCACCCTTAGTACCTCCCAGAGGAGAAGTAAATGCCGCCGATGCCTTTGATATTGGTTCATTTGACGAAGAGGACACAAAAGGCATAAAGTTAAACGATACCGACCAAGAGCTCTATAAGATGTTTTCTTTGACCATATCAGAAAGGTAAGCTTTATTGCAAAAGTTTTAGTTGAAAAAAAATTGAAAATTGACATTAAATAAAAATGTGAGGCTGTATATTACCTGTATAGTATGCACGCATATTGAATGTTCACTTTAGCCTACTAGAGTTCGATATATTATAGAACTTTAAGTACAAATACACTGTGGCACTTAGTTGCAGTGTCAACGTAAACATACGTGTTCAAGTGCTGTTATAATATCATCACTCACTTACGCTCCATACGTTATTAAGCGGTCTCTACTGTCCGATGGCAGGTTAAAATATTGATGAACGCATACAACAGTTCTGTCTTCTCAGCGATATGTATAAGTAACCCATAACGCAGCCGCCCCGCTGCTGGCGTCTCCGCCAGCTCGACTACGCGGTTTAACTATATGTAAGGTGGTATCGCTCTGATGTGTTGCCAAATCCCTAAAAGTAGTACTAAAAGTAGTGCTGGCGTCTCCGCCAGCTCGGCTATGCGGTTTAACTATATGTAAGGTGGTATCGCTCTGATGTGTTGCCAAATCCCTAAAAGTAGTAGTTGGCAAAAATCAAAGACGAAGTTGAAAATTCTGAATGCAAGTTAAGAACAATAAAGTTACCAATAAGTAAAGCCAACAACAATGCACACCAATTCATAATACTCCAATATGCAAGCTTAACGTCTGTTTTCCTGCACGTGTCGAGCTTTCAATATGAACTTTTGAACCCAATGTTACATTCTGCTAAGACTCACAGCATATTAAATGAATTTTCGTCAGTGGGTGGATCCACATCAATAAAATGATCCATAGAACTGAAAGAGTACACAAGCAAAATTTTAAAAATATTTTTTAATTAATTAAAAACACATATTATATTAAGCATAACACACAGATAACTTATTGCCACTTCAAACGGTAAAAAAAAATTTTATATAAGCTCCATTATTAGTTTGAAGAGTCGCAAAGGCGTACCTTTCATGATTTGACTCCATTTCTTAATCCAAGTCTAGTGTTAACGTCAAATCGTTAGGCATTGCCAAAAACAGCACGTTTGTGAGACTATGTTTAAAATAAAAACTCGCAGGACGTCTTCGCCAAGTTTTTTTCTTAGGCCTTGCGTTATAACCTGCTCATATGACATATACTTGATAATGACCTCATTGGTCAGCAAGCAAGCTATTTTTCTCTCTCTTGGGGTGCCATGTTCTTGCTCGATGACATGCATCAAGTCAGTGTGGGTATAATTTAAGCGACTTGCCATCGCGCCAGAGTTAACTATCGTGCCCAAGAAGAAAACTTTATTGAATCAGGGGCACATCGCCGTTGACGGTGCTATCGATTCGTATAGCTGCATAAGGCGGTATTTCAATGGCAGGGGTATGTGCGGTGTTAATGCATCCTATGTTATGCTTGCAGGTTTGTGGCAGCCTGTTTATTCAGAGCGATTGTCACCGCTGTTTGGATAATGGTCATAAGTTGTTCTTGGTCCATGAAGAAGATTTGGTTGTGACACTGTTCTCGGGCTCTGGGCTCTGGGCTCTGAATTACTTGACTGTGCCGTTGTGTTCCTATTACTGTAGGCAGTGTCTCTGTGCTGATCGGACCTGAGGAGAATGGTGTAAGAAATGAGAGAGGCAATAATTTGTTACTGTGACCGGTCCAGTAGTATTCCCATGATACTATATTATTATTAGTATCAAGTTTCGATCAAATTATATTTGTTTTAATTAAACTATTGACGAAAGGAAAAATTAAATAATTTATTGTGGGCTAATTATGGTTCCTTCTTCTTTAGCTTTTCTTTTTTTTAATTTTATAAAATTGAATTCAATTTAGTTACCTTTTTTTCAATTTAAAGTGGTAAAAAATGTTTTTTAAATATTCTGATTCAATTTACTTTGCTAAACTTGAAATTCGACTCGCAATTCTTATTTTAATTATAATATATTTATTATACAGACTTTATAATCATCTGATTAAAGAAGCTCACGATCATTTTAATCTCACGGCGAGGCCCTGACATATATGAAATTTATATTTTGGTTGGAATCCAAGCCAAATCGAAGGCAGTAGTAGTTGATGACTTAAGGAAGTTTGAATATTCTTACTTGAGGCTCACGTCGTTCTTCAAAATACGTGTTCCTTTCATACCAGAATTCTAGGGGTCGATAATCGTAAGCTCCCCAAACTTTAAAAACTTATAGCTTTCGTATCCCATATAATCATCTTTACAGAACCCTGGTTAAAGTCGAAGATATTAAGCGACGTCTTTCCAGACAGGTACACCACTTTTAGATGGGATCGAACTCTGCGAAGAGGGGGAGGAATGCTAATCTCTGTGGATTCCGATTTTGCTTCTAAGGTTACCAAATGTTAATGTTACCAAATTCTGGTGATTAAAATCATTTTGTATGCTCAATCGCTGTTCATTACATATTCTTATAACATATACCACTTTCATTCGTACCTCCTACTTTCGACCCCAGAAGACCATCCAACGCTTGGGGTGTCCATCGAAACACATACCAGGGGTGTTAGTTGTAGTTTGCTGGTTTTACTAGTGGATGTCGGTAGCAATATGTATAAATTTCTATGATTTGGCATGTATATAATTTTTTTCTATTGACATTAACCTACAAAAATACGCAAGTCACATTCCGCCAAAATAATAGCGTTATATTTGTTTACCTCAGTGAATACCATATGTCGAGTTTCGTTCAAGTAAATCGCATTTGCGGCAATCGTTGCTTTTCTCATATCATCAAAAAACAAGTGAGAAAAGTTATCTTCGGCTTGCCGAAGATGGTATATCCTTGAAAACATAAAAGTTTTCCATACAAAGACTTGTTTTCATATCAGTCGTTTATATGACAGCTATGTGATATAGTGGTATGATCAGGACCAAACTTTTACAAATCGTGTATGGCTATGTGAAATGAAAAAATTTTTAATTCGGATGCGATAGCTTGGAGAATAAAAAAGTTTTCCATACAAAGACTTGAAATCTGATTGATCGTTTGTATGGCAACATATGATATAGTGGTCCTATCCGACCGATTTTTAAACTTGCTCTGCGTGCAACAAAAATAATGATCTGGTAAAAATTTCAAAACGCTAGCTTTAAAACTACTGTCTATTTTTTGCATAGAAACAGACGGACAGACGGACGGACGGACAGACGGACATGGCTATATCGACTCGGTAGTTGATGCTGATCAAGAATATATATACTTTGTGGGGTTGGAGATGCTTCCTTTAATGCGTTACACATTTCTGGACAAAATTATAATACCCCTTTCAAGGGTATAAAAAAGTTGTTTAAACCTGGTGAAACAGTGAACACGGATCGCTACCGACAACAAATGATCAATTTAAATCAAATTTGATCGAAAGACGGTCGGAATGGGCCCGAAGACATGGCAAAGTTATCTTGCAACATGACAACGCGCCTTCTCATACCGCTAAACTGGTGAAAGACACATTAAAAATACTTAATTGGGAAATATTATCGCACCCGCCGTACTCACCAGACCTCGCCCCGTCCGACTATCACCTTTTCGCATCGATGGGCCTTCCCTTGCAGTGTTCGCTAACTTTGAAGAATTCGAAAAATGGCTCGTCGAAGGGTTTGCCTCTAAGAGACAAAGTTTTTTTTTGGAATGGTATCCATAATTTGTCTGAGAGAAGGGCGAAATGTATAGAAACCAATGCTCAATACTTTGAATAAAAAAATGTTCAGATTCCTCTGAAAATTAAGTGTTTTCTTAATCGAAAACCCGGCAAATTTCAACTAACACACCTGGTACTTGTATCAACCTTAAATCTCATTATGTAGTTTATAAAACTAGTTGCTTTCGAAAGGTGACTTTCAAAGACTAAGAAGTTGCTTAATTCATACATTTGATTGGTTCGATCTTTGGGAAGGTACCGATGAAAAAATATATCCTTAGATATATTGTATAAAACTTTTACTGTATTCTTCGAGTTATCCGCTTGAACTGATGCGCCTTAGAAGCTCGGTCAAACTTCACCGCGTATAACGCTTAATATTACAAGAATTATATTTACCGCTGTCGGATTCAATTTACACAGGATGCGAACCAGTTTGATGATTTTGTGAACACAAAATGTAAACAAGTATCTTCTTCTCTCGTGACTACTGCAACTACTGATTAGGGTATTGGCGATCTATTCGCAATATTTTTTCAAACAACGTATTCACCTCCTACAATGACATGGTTTTATAAAGCCACCACAAACCTTATGGAGCTGACTTCCTTTTTAACAGATGGCTTCCGAAATGGCCTTCAAACAAATGTCATCTACACGGACTTTGGTAAACCATTTCATTCGGTTAATCCCTCACTCCTTTTCTGTTAACTCCATCTCTTACGATTTCCCACAGACCGCTACTTAGTTGGAAGAACACTATGTCTTTTTTAAAGATGTACACTCACGCCTTGTACGAGCTACATCGAGGGTTTATAAAGCCATGTGTGTGCTTGGCTTCATCAAGAGATGGTCTAAAGAATTCAATGACCTTTATGTCTGATTCTGGAGTACGAGTCATGCGTTTGGAACCCTAAATACGGGGTTCATTCAGATCGCATTGAATCTGTACAAAATAATTTCTTAATAGTCGCTATAAGAGGACTAAACAAGGATGCAAATCTTAACCTTCCTTCTTATCTTAGCATTCCTACTAAGGATTCTAATACACTTTCTAATAAACCGTAGAAAGATGCTGGGTGTTCATTTCCTACATAACCCTATTAATGGTAATGTAAAAAGCCGGTATCTATTAAATTTAACATTCCAAATAGATGGACTAGAAATTGGAGTCCTCTATTCCAAAGCCTTTCTAGTTTAACATATGTGCAACATGAGCCTTTTAGGGTATTAGGGTGGTTAGCGTGTGAGGTTAATTTTCTTATGTACTTTTGTTTTTGATGGGTTATTTCTTCTTTGGCGGAGCTGATGTTACAGTCTCTTTGTATATTTTCATTTCGGATATACCAGGGTGCTCCAGTGATTGTTCTCAGTATCTTTGATTGAGCTCTTTGCATGATATCAACGTTATTACTGCTGGCATTTCCCAATAGTTGGGACCCGTACGTCCAAATTGGTTTTAGTACGGAGTTGTAGAGTAGGATCCTGTAGTCCAGACAGAGGGGTGACCGAGAGTTAATAAGCCAGTGGAGATTCCCGTGCAATATTCCCGTTTTTTAAAAGCAGTTTGTATTTTTGACGTTATTCGATTGGATGCTCAATGGTTCCATGTTTCTCTCAAAAACCGAACTTATGAGCTGTTCAAAATGTTGAAAACATTTACGCACTAACTACTGCTTTAAACTCATTAAAAGAAACACGATATGAACTTAAAGCACTGTCAACAAATGAAATAAAAATACAGCCACTAGAAACTACTCACTACCACAACATATTAGGACTATTAAAAGATAAATCGACCAAATACTACACCTTCAGACCAAAAGACCAGAGAGGATTTAAGGTAATCCTTCGTAATGTCCATCACGCTACAGACAAAGACGATATTATAAATGAACTAGCTCAGCAAGGGCATGAAGTTATAAATTTACACAATATCCAGCGCTACGACTCCAAACAACCATTGCCTCTTTTCTCTATTGAACTTAAAATGAAAGAAAATAATAAAGACATCTATAAAATTGAGCACCTTCTTCACTGCAAAGTAATTTTCGAGCCACCGCGACCAAAGCGAACACTTCCCCAATGTACAAACTGCCAAAAATATGGACATACCAAAAACTACTGCACCAAAGACCCAACTTGTGTAAAGTGCGCTGGAAAACACAGCTCCTCATCGTGTACTATAAATACAAGATCGGACCGAACAAGTATTAAATGTGCATTATGCAGTGAAAACCACACTGCAAACTACAAAGGTTGTATGGTGTACAAAGCACTGCAAATCCAAAAATACCCACCTCTCCGGAAGAAAGAAATACCGGTAACAGAAACAAATCAAACGACACAATACAGTACAACAAATAACGTAGCAATCTTAAAGACGCCAGCCATATCCTATGCCGAAGTCTTAAACAGAAACCAAGTAACTAGCCATCAAACCAACTCAGCAATCCAAACTGCTAGTGTACCTGATATACAGCCTGCTCCAACTCAATTAAGCCAAACCGCACAAAATGATTTTGACGAACTAAAACAATTGATGAAACAATTAATAGCCCAAATGACAAATATGATGAACATTGTCACGCTCCTAGTATCTAAACTTGACAAATAAACACCTAACAATCGCCATCTGGAATGCTAACGGACTTTCACGCCATTTACTTGAACTAAAAACATTCTTAAATGAAAAGCTAATTGACGTCATGCTCATTTCTGAAACTCACTCAACTGAGAAAACCTATATAAACATACCTGACTATAATATATTCTCTACTAATCACCCGGACGGTAAGGCCCATGGTGGTACTGCAGTAATAATTAAAAAAAGCATAAAGTGCATAGAGCTCGATGGATTCAAAAAGGACTACATACAGGCTACTACTATATCGACCTCAGACACAACGGGTCCAATAAATATATCTGCAGTTTATTGCCCACCCAAATTTAACAATACAAAAGACCAATACCTCGATTTTCTAAAATCACTGGGAAATCGGTATTTGGCAGGAGGTGACTATAATGCCAAACACATAACATGGGGGTCCAGACTTACCACTGCAAAGGGAAGACAATTGTATGAAGCAATAAGAAGCAATAATAGCCGTGCCTTAAGCACAGGCGAGCCGACTTACTGGCCAACTGACATAAACAAACTACCGGACTTAATTGACTTCTGCATTACAAAAAATATAACTTGCGATAACCTAACAATAAAATCATGCCTAGACCTCTCCTCCGACCATTCCCCAATATTAATTACGTTACATGGTGGGGTAGAAGAAAACAACAATGACCCCCCTTTATTTAACCACAAAACAAACTGGAATATGTTTCGCGAGATTTTGGAACAGAACATGGAAATAAATATCTCTCTAAAGACAAACAACGAACTTGACTCCGCAATAGCATATTTAAATGACAACATCATATATGCAGCAACGCAAGCGACACCATCTATAAAAATGACTGCATTAAAGAAAACTCCCGCCTTTATTAAAGACAAAATCAGAAAAAAGCGTAACCTTAGGAAGATATGGCAAACGACTAGGCATCCAGAAGATAAAAACAAACTTAATAGAGCAACAGACGAGCTCAAGAAAATTCTCAGGGCAGACAAAGATAACCGGCTACAATACTACCTTAGCAACCTCGGAACCTCCTTATCAACTAATTATTCTCTGTGGAAAGCGACCAAAAAATTGACAAACTCAACTATACACAAGCCGCCTATAAAAAGAAACAACAACACATGGGCGAGATCAAACAAAGAAAAAGCAGACACTCTTGCGGAACACTTTAAAACATCATTTACCAATGACATGGACAACGGCAACGCTGAGCTTCCAACACAAATCACCAACCCAAATTGTGCAATTAAAACTATAACAAAGGCAGAAATTAAATCTCACATAAAACAAATTAAAAACAAGAAAGCCCCCGGATATGACTTAATCGGAGGAAAAATTTTGAAAGAACTACCAGACGCTATAATCACCTATATTAGAAACCTGTTTAACGGAATCATTCGACTACAATACTTTCCCATAACTTGGAAGGTAGGCCAAATTAAAGCAATTCCAAAACCAAATAAAAACGCCAATACTGTAAGTTCGTACAGACCAATCACTTTATTACCTGTCCTCTCAAAAGTATTTGAAAAAGTCCTATTAAATAGAATCGAGCCAACCCTGACACAAAAAAATATAATACCTCCTCACCAATTCGGCTTTCGGAAGCAGCACTCGACCGTCCAACAGGTCCATCGAGTAATTAATAAAATAACAGAGGATTTTGACAAAAAGAAGTTTTGCTATGCTGTGTACCTGGACATTGCTAAAGCATTTGACAAGGTATGGCACAAAGGACTGCTGCATAAGCTAAGAAATATACTACCAGACAACTTATATACCATCCTACAAAGCTATATAACGGACAGATATTTCTATATCAAATATGACAATGAATGCTCAAATGTTATGCCAGTGACAGCGGGTGTTCCCCAAGGTAGTGTGCTTGGACCCATCTTATACCTGATTTACACCTCCGATATTCCAGCGCCAACTATCCCTGGATCAATGATGGCTACGTTTGCAGATGATACTGTATTAATGTCGTCAAGCGCGTGTGAAAAAACAGCTGCAAGTACCTTACAACAAATCATGACACAAACAGTATCCTGGTTCGAGAGATGGGGCATCGAGATAAATAAAGACAAAACTCAACAAGTAATATACACAAAACGACAACCCAAAAACCTAGCTATTAAAATCAACGACAATCAAATATTTCTACGCCCATATGCCAAGTACCTTGGACTAACCATTGACGCAAAACTGACATGGAAGCAGCACATCCTAAACAAACGAAATGAAATAAAAAACAAATTTCGACAACTTAACTGGCTAATAGGAAAACACTCAAAACTAAAATTACATTACAAAATAGCAATATACAAGGCGATAATAAAACCAATATGGACGTATGGAATAGAAATCTGGGGAACTGCCAGTAAATCTCACTTACAGCAAATTCAACGAACACAATCGAAAATGCTCAGAACAATGACAAATGCCGAATGGTATATTAGAAATGAAGATATCCATAAAGACTTAAACATAGAGACAGTCAACGAAACTATTAAAAAAAGCAGCAAAAAACACACAAATCAACTACTAAACCACCAAAACCCAAACCTGAGACAAATACCGATGAGAGAGCTGGAACCGAGAAGATTAAAACGAAAAACTCCAACAGAATTAAATTATTAGTAATTATTAGTTAACTATTAAAGTATTAGCGTATCCTTGCAATGGGAAGGGCCGCTACCTTTTTTTCCATTCTTCAACCATTACTCATTGTTATTCTTTAAAAAAACAGAATGTAATTTAAAGGAAATTAATAAAAAAAAAAAAAAAAAAAAAAAATGAGCTGGAATAAGATTGCGTGTCCTCCGGTAGGTGCTTATTCGGGTCATCAGGGGACTTTTTCGGATTTATTTGATTCCCTATACTTTTAGATATATCATTCGCTTGGAATTCGATTGGCCCTTTTCGTCGTCTCTTACCGTGGGTAAAAGAAACGAACTTTTAGCAGGGTTCGGGTAGAACACACGTTGAAGATGCGTTGCAAATGTGGTAGCTCTATCCTTATCGCTGCGGGCCCATCCAGCAGTGATATTCCTTAATGGTGATATAGTTTCTGCTGGTTAGGGATGAGCTTTCCATAGTGAGTTATTACTGCCTGAAATTGAAAGTTGCTCTATAGCGGAGTTATGCGTTTTATCTTTTCCCTTCAGCGCATTGCAGAGTTTTCGTGAGGGATTTTTGAATCT
This sequence comes from Drosophila ercepeae, assembly GCA_018150545.1. NCBI lineage: Eukaryota > Metazoa > Arthropoda > Insecta > Diptera > Drosophilidae > Drosophila > Drosophila ercepeae. Next base: position 212,293 of record JAECWL010000097.1, on the reverse strand, counting down.
TTGCTTTGGGATTGACGATCTATGAGCTTGCCACTCCCGTCGCAAACGTCGTTTTGCAAAAACGAGCCGCGCGATGTCTGCGTTTGTCATCCTGAGCCTGTTAGGTGCGCTCTATACTTGAGGTGTTGAGACTCTAGCGGCTGTAACTAATGCACTCTCCAGGGTATTTGCTGCGGATTCTATCACGGCGTCAAAGTTTAGCCTTGGGTTCAGCTCAATGTACGAACATATGTATTTTTTTGTGTTTGACCCAGTTTGGAGGAGGTTGAGATTTGAAAGGACTGGCGAGTGGTTAGATGATTGATCCGGTAGAGATTCGGGACTGATGACGTTTTGTGGAATATTTTTAGTTATTGCGAAGTCAATCAAGTCAGGAATTGGTAGGCCAATATGATGGTCTGCCTGATGAGACATAGTCAAGCTTTCTGTTTGTCTTTATGATGGTGTTATACAACTGTTTTCCTTTGGGGGTGACGAGGCGTGATCACCAGTGGTAGTGTTTGGCGTTGTAGTTACCTGCAGCAATGCAGGTCCCCTAGGTCCCCTAGGCCCCCTAGGGTGTTGAAGAAGTCCAGAAATTGTTGTTCGGAAACATTGAAACGAGGGAGACCATATACCGCTGCAAGGGTAAGATTTCCCCTTCTAGTTGGACCATAGATATGGCCCGCCATTAGTTGTTTGCAAATTCTCTATGGTAGTGGTGATCCGGTTCCGCCATATGATTTTCCATCTGGATGATTTGTTCCGTAGAACAAAAAGGCACTTATTTGAAAGTTGTACTTAGAGGTGAGATGTGTTTCTGACAGTAGCAGGTCGTCAATATAATTGTCATGCAGGAATTGAGTTATCTCAAGATTATGCCGTAAAAAGGCCGTTGGCAGCCATTCATTATTTGGAGTTTTGGGATACAAGCATCTCCATGAGGATATTTTCGTTCTGCATAAGGTCTTGCATGGTAGTCCTTATGAAGAGCATGAATTCGATCATCTGATGCAGAGTGTGCATCATGGTTTCAATCCTGTTTTATTGTTGCGTCGATTATGGTGGATTCGGTGTCGGATCAGTTTGGGCAGACTTTTGCAGAGTTGTTGTCGAAGGGCTTGGTTCTGTAAGTCAATATTTTAAGACTTTTGCGAAGGTCACATTTTGGAAAGTGATCGCAGATCTAAAAGAGGACCACTATGCTCTTGTTTGGCCATATTCTTGGCAATTAGTGCATTTCACGGGGCCTTTGCGCTTGTGTGGTTCTTCTACAGTAATTCTACGGTGCAATAGAAACTGTAGCTTGCAAATAGGGTGCAGCTTATTTTTCGTGATAGCTTTAGTGTCAGGTTCCAGCTCGACTTTAAAGAGTGGTTGCGGTTTCCTGTCTTTGTTCAGGATGTTAAAGATAGTTTTCGCCTTGAAACCCACATCGTTTAATGCCTGCTATCCCTGAGGTTGTTACGTCAGGCTCGATACCCTTGATATCGACTTGGAGACCCTTATTACTTTTTAGTTGGTACGTGTAGTAGTTTTTGTTATTTTTGCTTTAATAGTGTAAGTTAGTGTAAGAGTCCTAAAGTTCTCTTCAGTTTTTACATGGAGCTTGGTTTCGTGGATGCTGCCCTTTTTTTGGGGTATTACGTGGAAATTGTCTTTTCCAAGAAGTTGAATTATGTTGTTAACTAGATTGTTCGAGCTTTTCTCTCGGATGTATATAGGTGGGGGCTTTGGCTTCTTATTGTCCCTTTCGTCAGTGCTGGGTCCTGGGTCTCAGTTCGCTGGCTTAGAGTGTGCCGATTGATTTTTATTTTATTTCCTGCCGCAGAATTTTTTTGCATGCTCACTTTTCTTTTAATTTGGATATAGCGATCTAACCCAGTTTGCATTGTTTTTGGCATTGTTGCTGATTCAGCAGAAGCGAGAGTTGCAGTAGTCACCGTGCGTACGGTTGATACCGTTGCCGTATTTGTTATTGTTGCGCGTGCAGTGGTTAATGAGGTCGGAATTTCGGTTGCCGTGGGGGAGGTCAGTTTTCTTTGGCACATCCTTGGGATTGCCGGTGAGCAAGAACGAACTCTCTCGTTCGTTGTTGGCATAAGCTCATGTGACGGGTTGGGCGTGATTGACCGTGGTCGATCGACGTTTGCATTTATTTCGTGCACTTTCGCGGGTTGCGAAGACACATGAAAAATACGCATTGTTTCGTATATATAAGAGACGACGTTTGTCTTGCTCTTGTTGACGTTGAGCGCGAATGTCGCTTTGACTCATTGTGATAGTTCGTGGCTTAGTTTTTGCTTGTTAATTTTCTGTGAAATATAATAGTTGTTTAAAAGACGGGAGGTTCCACAACTATTTTAATGAGCGATTATACATGGCAGATAAGTGGTGCCAGTATGTAGGTGGTTCAGAAGAAGGTGGTAAATATGAGCAAGTTATGAATATTGTTTGAAGCGACATAGTGATTTTCACACATTAGAATTCAAGGTTACCAAAATTCGGTAGCTTAACCAATTCAGAAGCGAAGCCGGAGTCCACAGAGATTAGGACTCCTTCTCCCCTTCGTAGTGGTCGGTCCCGTCTGTAAGTGGTGTACCTGTCTGGGAAAATTTCCGAACTGAAAATCTCCGGCTTTAACCAGGTCTTTGTGAAAACTAAAATCTGGGATGCAAAAGATGAACTATCAGAATACAGTTTAGGGAGCTTACTCCGAAGCCCCCTAGTATTTTGATAGGTAAGGGTGATAGATGTTGTTAGAGTTTTGAGGATGAAGGTTTAGGTACGGGAGACGAAGATGGTACAGGGTTTTTAGGCTTTGGGAGTTTAACTCCCACAGGCTTATTAACTTTTTTTTTACTGTAGTCGGCTGATGTTCTTGTACGAATATGTTCTCCGGCCAAAAGCTGGGCGAACAGATCGTATCGAACATCGGCAAAGGCAAAGGTATCTTAAAAGATGACGTAAGCCTTGAATAAGAATATTTAAATTTCCTAATGTCCACTCTAACAATGGCTTTAGATTTGGCTTGGATATAAGCCGAGATATCAATTTGTGAGGTGTCAGGGGCCAGCCGTGAAATAAATATGTGTTTAGAGGGGAGAATCACCTGTAAGGGCTTTGGTGTTACGGTTGGTAAGACCGCGACATCAGTCCGTACCGGGGGTCCGGACTGTGGTTTACCCTTAGCAGTGGATTTTAAAGGGGTCGACTCTACTCGTGCCGGAGGAGTCACTTGAAGTGATACCCTGGATGGTAATTCAGACGAACTCCTGCTCTTGGTGTAGTAAGAGTTATGAGCGGCTGCATGGTCGTCGGCTGATTCGGCTGAATTGCGATATCAGTGCATACGGAGTCCCTAATAGCGTTTTTTTTACGCTTTTGAGATTTATTTAGAGAGTTGGTCGTTAATTTTTTGCGGAAACCACTGATCAACTCTTGAAAACCGTTTTTAGTTTGCCGCATGAACGTTGGCATTACTTTTTGAACCGCTCGACATCCACTGCAGCAAAAGTGGAAGCCAGAATTACTTGAGATTGCATCCGAAACTGAGACGGTGAAACCGGCACATTAAGTATGTACTACGTTTTCACACAGCCAACAGGGGATGCTAGGCTGGGACGCGGAAATCGGCTTATTGCACGATTTTATAGCGCAGATGCTATAAAATTCCATTTTAAGAGATTTTTGATTAAAAACAAAAAATTTAAGTCATATAAAAATATATTGACACAAAAAATTTATTTTCACAAAAACTAGTAGCCTTAAACCACTGTACTTACTAGTAAGAGCGGGATACAAGGGAGAGGAAATGGAAAAAAAGAGCGCAAACTAGGAGAGAGTGAGTTTTTGCAATAATAGAAATTGCAGTAAATTTAAGAAGTAGGGAATAGAAGTAGATCACAGAACCTTACTTGGATAAATAATATAACATTTTAATCTCACCAAATACGGTACCGCGCAGACGCGAGTGCGAAGGGAATTGTTTTAAGTATTTGATTTAATAATTATTATCTTTACAAACACCGGTTTGTTTTTAGCAAGGCAATATTAAATAAATCGATAAGCGCAAGATAAAAAACACGTCCGTTCGCTATGGAAGTGAATCCTTCAGGATTGTAGATATTTCATTCGCATGAAATTCGATTGGCTCATGTGGTGTTTTGTCGTCGTCTGGTACCGTGGGTAAAACAAACGAACTTGTAGCAGGGTTCGGGTGGAACACACGTTGAAGATGCGTTGCAAATGTGGTAGCTCTATCCTTATCGCTGCGGGCCCATCCACCAGTTATATTCCTTAATGGTGATATAGTTTCTGCTGGTGTGGGATGAGCTTTCCATAGTGAGTTATTACTGCCTGAAATTGAAAGTTGCTCTATATAGCGGAGTTGGGCGTTTTATCTTTTTCCTTCAGCGCATTGGAGAGTTTTAGTGAGGCATTTTTGAATCTTTGCTTTGGGATTGACGATCTACGAGCTTGCCACTCCCGTCGCATACCTCATTTTTCAAGAACGAGCCGCGCGTTGTCTGCTTTTGTCATCCTGAGTCTGTTAGGTGCACTCTCTATTTGAGGTGTTAAGATTCTAGCGGCTGTAACTAAGGCACTTTCCAGGGTATTTGCTGCGGATTCTATCTCGGCGCCAAAGTTTAGCCTTGGGTTTAGCTCAATGTGTGAACATATGTATTTTTTTGTATTTGACCCAGTTTGGAGAAGGTTGAGATTTGAAAGGACTGGCGAGTGGTCAGATGATAGATCCGGTAGAGATTCGGCACTGTTGACGTTTTGAGGAATATTTTTAGTTATTCCGAAGTCAATCAAGTCAGGAATTTTGTTCGGGTTGGTAGGCCAGTATGATGGTCTGCCTGAAGAGACGTAGTCAAGGTTTTTGTTTGACTCTATGATAGTGTTATACAACTGTTTCCCTTTGGGGGAGACGAGGCGTGATCACCAGTGGTAGTGTTTGGCGTTGTAGTCACCTGCAGCAATGCAGGTCCCCTAGGGTGTTGAAGAAGTCCAGAAATTGTTGTTCCGAAACATTGAAACGAGGGAGACCATATACCGCTGCAAGGGTAAGATTGCCGCCTACTAGTTGGACGTTAATAGATATGGCCCGCCATTAGTTGTTTGCAAATTCTCTATGGTAGTGGTGATCCGGTTCCGCCATGTGCTTTTCCATCTGGATGATTTGTTCCGTAGAACAAAGTCACTTATTTGAAAGTTGTACTTAGAAGTGAGATGTGTTTCTGACAGTAGCAGGACGTCAATATGATTATCATTAAGGAATTGAGTTATTTCTAGTTTATGCCGTAAAACGCCGTTGGCGTTCCACAGTGATATTCGTAAGGTAGTCATTGATTATTTGTAATTTTGAGATTTTAGCGTCTCCATGAGGAGATTTTAGTTCCACATAAGCTCTTGCATGGTAGTTCGCAAGAAGGACATGAATTCGATTATATCATATGTTGTTGCGTCGGTGATGGGAGATTCGGTGTCGGATCAGTTTGGGCAGCATGTAGAGTTGTTGTAGCAAAGCGTAATCTATGAAGGTTTTCCGTCAGGCTCTATACCCTTGAAAACGATTTGAAGGCACTTACTAATTTTTAGCTGGTACGTGTAGTACCAGCTAAATAAAAGAGTCTTAAAGTTCTCTTCGGTTTTTCGTGGATCTTAGTTTCGTGGATGATGCATTTTTTTAGCTTTTCTCTCGAATGGTGTGGGCTCTGGCTTCTTTTCGTCTCTTTCGTCAGTCCTGCGGGGTAGATCCATATCAATATCTGCCAGTATTTCTAATCAGTTGGATTCTCAGTTCGCTGACTTTGAGTGTGCCGATTGATTTTTATACCCTTGCAGAGGGTATTATAATTTTGTCTAGAAATGTGTAACGCATTAAAGGAAGCATCTCCGACCCCGCAAAGTTTATATATTCTTGATCAGCATCAACAGCCGAGTCGATATAGCCATGTCCGTCTGTTTCTATGCAAAAAATAGACAGTAGTTTTAAAGCTAGCGTTTTGAAATTTTTACCAGATCATTATTTTTGTTGCACGCAGATCAAGTTTAAGAATCGGTCGGATCGGACCACTATATCATACAAACGACCGATATGAAAACAAGTCTTTGTATGGAAAACTTTTTTGTTTTCCAAGCTATTGCAACCGAATTCAATATTTATTCATTTGACATGTATGGCTAAGTTTTCTGGTAGGTCCCTTGACCTAATTTTCTCAAAATTACTTTTCTGCTACAATAATTAGGTCGTCTCCCTTATATTTTTTTGAGTGCTTACAGCATCAAAAGAAGGGAGATTCCACAACTATTTTAATTAAAGTTTACACATCGCATTTTCGCAAAATTTTTATGGTAAATTGTGGATAATTGTTCACTTTTCATTTGTATTATATTGTACATTTTCGGAGCACATAAAATAAACACGTCCGCGCTGTTCGAATAAAAAATGCGAGACTAACGTTGTGTAGTCTATTTACAGACCATTTCGTAAAACAACTATAATAAGGGACGATCTAAAAAGCTTGTGGTGGTGGTGCGACGTTTCAAAACCCATGCCGGGATATTAAAACGGAAAAATATAGTTTTTAGACTCTAATCGCGACTCTAATTGCGAGATTTGGCACTTGGAAAAAATCGTAGCTCCCATTTGTAAAATCGAGTTTTGTTGCTGTATATCAATAACTTTCAGTTAAGTTCAGACAGTGGTCAGATTCACAATGGTTTATATACTACATTCACAATTTTATAATTTTATTATTTATTTTGTAGAATTTTTTGGCCAAAATCAATTAGTAATTAAATATAAACATGTTTGTTTCCTTCAGATCGGAGCGTCCGAGATTGGTCAACTATATGCCATAGCTGCCGTGTATTTAACTGACTTTTCGGACATGCTATAACTTTCATGTAAATGCAGAAAGAGAAATTGAAATTTAAATCTGGGCCGCTCTAAAAAATTTCATATTGTCATATAACTAAAGGTTTTTTTTTTTTGGGTGTGCCTTTTCTTTTGTTCCGATTTTGAAGTTCTTATAACGATACTGTACCACATATCTGCTAACCTTAATAAAAATCTTCATTAAACCGCAAGGGTTTCGGCTCTGCACGAAGCTAGCTTTCCTTTCTTTTTCATAACTTCATTTGTTTAAATATTTTCAGATGGCAACAGGAGGTATCTGAAACCGTGTTTGAAACTGTCAATGCAGAAACCGATAAAGTTGAACAAAAAAAAAAATCAAAGCAAAAACAACATTTTGATATGGATGAAAAAGAATCTGACTGTATTTTACATGGATATATAAAAAAGCTTGGTGGTTCTTTTGCAGCTTTATGGCAAACTAAGTATGCAAAGCTATATCCAAACAGGTATGATAGTTTGTCCTTTTTTCAGTTTTATAGATGTAACATGTAAAAGTAAAATTATTTTATAATAATTTTTATTTATGTTGAGACAACAGAGTTCCGTCAACATATTTTTAAATTCTTCACAGAGTCAGGTCACTATTGTACCCTGTTTCAAACGATTCGAAAATTATTGGACAAACAGTAAAACGGATTGCTACATTTATGAAACACCGTGATTAGCCTAAGGTGTCCGTACATATTGCGTCGTCCCTGATGACGACCAATTACTAGTGTTCGTTAATGGTGCAGCGCACCACGAACAGGGCGCTCCGTCGTATCGAGATGATTTTTCTATCACGTATAAAAAATTCGATGAGCGTTAATTTTCATTTAAATATACGCACGTATAAACATCCATTCATCCATTAAAATATATGCACCAAAAACATCCATTTAAAAATTTATATATTATATTATATAATATATGCACGCTGCCTTGAATGGATGTTTACATAGGCATGCATATGTTTAAACTTTTAATAGATGTTATTTAAATGGATAAATGGTTGTTTTTGTTGCAAATATTAAAATGAATGAATGATGCGAATGGACTGTATGAATTGTATGAGTCGGATGCCTGAAAATCGAAATAGGAGAAATGAATGAAAGAAACGGAGCCAGCAATCAAGGGATCACACACATATGTACATACAACACGGACTGGGATTCTCTTTTGGATTTTGACCGATACGGACGTGTTTCCACATACGCTGCGCGAAATCTCATAAAGACAGAGACAGCCCAGCTAGAACAAGTTTATATCGCACAGAGCCACATCGTGGGATTGTGTAATTGTTCGGCTGAGCGAACCAAACCAAGCAAGTGTGTAAATAAGATCCAAAATATAATTTCTCATTTTGTTCTTTCTCGATTGCACTATTTGCGGTGGGAGGCCCAGCTGTTAAATCAGCCGGTGGAGCTGACAACTCATCGCAGACCAATAGTGCTGCCAGATCTGGTGATCGGGAACTTAATGGACAGAGCAGCGGGGGGCCTCGCCCCCACCGACGATGACCCATTCAGGAGGAGCTCCAGAATGTCGAGGTCCCCAACAAAAGGAGGAGGAATTGCGGTGCAGGATGCCGGAACCCCTGCGCCGGCGGTTGTGTTGAAGGATGTACCGACTAGCCGCCGCTGTGCTGCAGCGCTGGACAACTCGGCCCCTGTAGCCAGCAGCGCTAGCAACACGAGCAACCCGAAGGCAATGGACGTTATCAGCGTGCCGTCGCACAGGAAAGGAAGGAAATCACCAACGGGATCGCCTATAAGGCCCTTAGACTTGGCCGTGGCATTCCAAAATGAAGACCTACGGAACATCCTCGCCAGGTTGTGAAATAAAATTAACGCGATACTAACCGCGTTCGAAATTCGGCGCCATGTCGTCATAGATGACAAGATCGTTCTACTTGAACTCTCGGCTCTCAACAACAGGGCGATCGAGCTTCATAAAGGGGTCGCTAAAGAGAAGCGTTCTACGACCGCTTCTACAAAAACCGAGCCCAAAAAGCATAGAAAAAACGCTACACCAACAAAGGAACTGCCAAAGGGACAGATGCCCAACGTTCAGGAGCCTAAAGCACAGGCACCCAAGCGCGGCAACTACTCCGAGGTTACCTAAACCCAATAAAAATACGTCGAAGCCGCGCAGCTATGCATCCGTCGCCAAGGATGCTAGCACTGGAGGCGAGTGGAACAAATTTAAGCCTAAACGCCTGAGGAAGAAGCCAGAGGCACTTATACTAAAGAAGACGGGAGAGGCCTCGTATGCGGAAATGCTCCGAAAACTAAAAGCGGACAGCTGCCTGGTCTCCCAATTTCAAGGCATTCTGCTGAAACCAGAAGACATCAAAGGACTACGTAGGATGCGGGATGGGACTCAGATAGCCTCTGTCCTGATGAACGCGAATGATGCGATTGCGGTCTTAGAGAAGGGCACGGTAACCGTTGGGTGGTCAAGGTGCCGCATCATCCAGGATGTCCGGCCCACGAGATGTTACAAGTGCCTGGGCCACGGTCATCGAGCAACGACCTGCAAGGCGATCGATCGGTCAGATGCGGCGAACGAGGACACAAGGCAAGGGGATGTGTTGCACCACCAAAGTGCCTATTATGCAGCGACGAGGTGGATAAAAACCACCCGACGGGCTGTTTTGCGTGCCCGACATACAGAGCCAGCCTTAAAGAAGCGAAGTCCCAGGAGCAAATTAAGCAGGAGCAAATAAAGATTATTTAGCTCAATGTTAACCATTGCGCAGCTGCTCAGAGCCTCCTGGCTCAAACTGCGGCGGAGCGCAAGGTAGACATCATGCTTTTGAGCAAACCCTATTCCCCTGTCCGTGGCAACTCCACAATGATACTAAACGAGACCGGTAAAGCAGCTATCAAGTGTTGCAGCAACCTGCACATACAGGAATTGGCGGCGTCGCCGATGCGCGGAATTGCATATGGGAGAATGAAAAGAGTGCATATATACAGCTGCTACGCCCCCCCTAGCGATACCCCAGACCAGTTCAAGGAGATGCTGGAGGTGCTGGGCAGCCGTGCGAGAGGGCGCGGCCCGAAGATCATCGCGGGCGACTTTAATGCATGGGCAGTAGAATGGGGCAGCAGGGTATCGAATCCCAGAGGCCGAGCAGTAATAGACACAATGCTCATGTTGGACCTGATACTGCTGAACGACGGCTGTAAACCAACGTTCAACAACGATAGGGGCTCGTCCTACATCGACATTACCTACATCAATAGAGGGTTAGTGGCTAACGCGAGCTGGACGGTCCCCGACGTTGTAACGCTGAGTGACCACGCACTGATTTCCTTCTGCATCCTACCGAAGGGTACGACTTGGAGGCGGCAGAGAAGATCAGTCGGGCAAGCCTGGGACTCCAGGAAGATCGACGAAGATATGCTGGCATACCAAATCGACTCGTTTCGATTCACAAATGGACACGCAGATTCTATGGCGGCCGACCTCATGAAGATGATTGAGGCAACGTGTGATGCAACCATGCCAAGGAGGAAAAAAGCGGAGCGCAAGCCCTCAGTGTACTGGTGGAGCGCCACCTTAAGCAACCTACGCTCGGAATACCTAAGGGCAAGGAGAAGAGCGCAACGAGCCAGAGGCAGCACCCAGCACGCCGAACTCATGGTGGCATTTAGAAGCAAACGCTCTGAGTTTAAGCACGGCATATTGGCTGCCAAAGCGCGGGCCTATAAGGAACTACTAGATACCGTGGATAGAGATCCCTGGGGACTTGCTTACAAACTCGTAGCTAACAAGCTAAGGAAGAAAGACTGACCCTGATGTCCTGGCTAGCATCGTAGAAGAATTATTACCAAGGCAGACCACTCTATGTAGCTATGTAGCTCTATGTAGCAGTACTTGGTGGCTTATGAATCGTGCATGCCACCTATGGGCGGTAGGTGGTATCTTTTGAAGATTTTAATTTTCCTTCTGTAAGGCATAATAAAAAAAAAGAAAAAAAATAAATAAAATACAACACGGACTTTGGACCTATCTGTGGATTAAAATGGTGCCGGTGAAAAATTAAAATTCGTCTTGCTGCTGGTGATGGTTATTCGACGGGGCGCTTAGAGTCCAGATGCGATGGTCCAAAGATTGATGCATATTGGCGAAATGGTCCAGGTGAAGAAAAAAAGCACTTGTTCTTTCTTATAAATATATCTTTTGATAGAATACTACGAGTAACTACCAATAATACTAATGGTAAGGAAAAATTTTACGCCGCCATTTCTCGTAGTTCTGGGTTCCACTTTTAATACCCTTGAAAACAAGTATTATAATTTTGTCCAGAAATGTGTAACGCATTAAAGGAAGCATCTCCGACCCCACAAAGTATATATATTCTTGAACAGCATCAACAGCCGAGTCGATATATCCATGTCCGTCTGTCCGTCTGTTTCTATGCAAAAAATAGACAGTAGATTTAAAGCTAGCGTTTTGAAATTTTTACCAGATCATTATTTTTGTTGCACGCAGATCAAGTTTAAAAATCGGTCGGATCGGACCACTATATCATATAGCTGCCATACAAACGACCGATATGAAAACAAGTCTTTGTATGGAAAACTTTTTTGTTTTCCAATCTATTGCAACCGAATTTAACATTTATTCCTTTGACAAAGCCAGACATGATTTGTAAAAGTTTGATCTGGATCGGATCCTTATATCATATAGCTGCCATACAAACGACCGATATGAAAACAAGTCGTTGTATGGAAAACTTTTTTGTTTTCAAGGGTATACCATCTTCGGCTTTCCTCACTTGTTTTGTACTAGATACGTTTTTTTTTGCGACAGACTAAGAATGGGCTTGAGGAGTTGTTGGGTGGTTTTGGTACCATCAACGATCAAATCTGTGCGCTTGATTCCCAATCAATAAATTTCCTAAGCGTAGAAAATCTGCTGTTAGGGATTCCGACCAAATCGACCAATTCGGCATCCGAATTTAACACTACAGTTGAACAAAGTTTATCCGATTTTTCTTCCATGGTATATTTTAAATGGATATAATTTCATATAGCTTCTCGCAAACGGCGCATAACTTCCAGATAATACTTTTTTTTAACCATACGACCATATGGAAAGAACTCCTGATTCTGTAGGCTATGATAATCGAAGAAAACAGTAAGCAAAAATTTGACATTTTATCGTACTTGGCGTGTTTTTTTTCGGTCTTGGGTCACCTGAGCTCTTTGATTGGGACAATTGGGCTTTGGTTTCGATATCGTACCCATACACTCATGATTCGTCACTATTTATAACCCTTTGGAGTAAATCATTCAACACCTCTTAAGTCGCTGACACACGTCTAATATTCAAAACGTTGGAAAAAAAATCATGACAAGAGCCATGCGATATACCGACATCCTCAGCCACTTTCCTTGTAGTGATTCGTCGATTTTCCAAAACAATTATCTTCACTTTAACAATTTCATCAGTTTTTGACATGCTTGAGGGTCCAGACGAGGCTGGTCATTGGAATTTTCCAGGCCATCTTGAAAGAGTTTGTACCACTTGCAAATATTTTTTTACTCAGAATAGTTTCACCGTATGCCACTGTCAAAATTTAAAGTGTTTCGGATTTAATTTCATTTTTATACCCTGTACCCATTAAAATTGGGTGAAAAGGGTATCATAATATGGTGCGAATGTATGTAACAGGCAGAAGGAAGCATCTCCAACCCCATAAAGTATATATATTCTAATCAGCATCAACAGCCGAGTCGATATAGCCATGTCCGTCTGTCCCTCTGTCTGTCCGTATCAACGCCTAGATCTCAGAAACTACAAGAGCTACAGACACGTGCCATATATCGTTGAATAGGTAATTACCATTCGCAGTACAAGTTTGTTGTTTTATTTTGATATCACCCCCCGCTCCCCCGTAAACCGCTCAAACTGCCACGCCCACAATTATTTTAAAATTTGAACCAAATCGGATAAGAAACACGGAAGTAATGCCACATGCAAAATCTATGGTAAGGGAAGCAGAAGCGCAGCAAAACACGCATTGCGCGACGCCGACTGCGACGTTGACAGCGAAATGTGTATGGCTTTATGACACATGAAACTTATTTTCATAACCAAAATCATACCAAATTTATATTGTTATGGTCCTCTTTTCTAATAGAATATTGTTTCATTTATTTATTGATACTAAATAAATAAATTGTAAGCATGTCTAAGGGTACAGGGTATTTTGCAATCGGGAAACTCGAATGTTGCTTTTTTTTTTTTTTTTATAACGTTCTTAATTTGTATTTAAAATCTGTCCAAGTGGACAATCATTAAATGGTTTGGGGGGGACCTTGACTTAAGGGAGGTACATGGAATGTAAATCTTATGAGGTTGACTTAGGTGTCTATTGGTTGGGGAGATCAAGCGGGTGTTTCCTTTTCAGGCGTCTTGGGGATTGCCTATTATCTAGGAGGTTGATGGCCAGGTGGTTGGGGTGGTTATCCAGTCTTTTTATGTATCTTCCGCTGAGACGGGTGATCTCCTCTGCTACACATCTAATTCCAAGCTCTTTATGGATTATTGAGTTTTCGTGGTACGGATGGGCGTTCGAAACTATTCTCAGGCATTTATTCTGAAATCGCTGTATTTTGATGCGGTTCGAACAGCTTGCCGTGCCCCACAACTGTATCCCATATGTCCAGATTGGCTTAAGCACTACCTTATAAATAAGTAGCTTGAATTTTACTTTGAGTTTGGACCTCCTTTCCAGGAGCCAATGCAGTTGCTTAAGCCGTAGGTTGGCCTGGTTGCGCTTATTGATTAGGTGCGGACGCCATGTGAGCCTGCGGTCCAGTGTCAGCCCTAGATATTTGGGAGTGTTATTAGTTGGGATGGTTTCCCCGTTGAGTGTGACGGGGGGGCATTCTCCCCTGCGTAGTGCGAAGGTTGTTTGTGTAGATTTCTCGGCGTTGACCACGATGTTCCATCGTTTCATCCATGGACCGAGGGCATTCAGTTGCCTCTGGATGATGGCTGAAGCTTCCTGAGGATCTGTGGCGGAGGCTAGGAAGGCGGTGTCATCGGCATAAGTGGCTACTGTGAGGTTCCGGGAGGGGGTGATGGGGAGGTCCGCTGTGTAGAGTGTGTATAAGATGGGTCCAAGAACACTGCCTTGTGGTACTCCTGCTCTTATGGGCCTAGGGGTGCTGATTGATGATCCGCATCTCACTCTGAATTCTCTTCCCTCTGTGTATGACTTGAGGAAGGCGAAATGGGAACTTGGGAGGTGGGTTTTAATTTTGAAAAGTAGTCCTGGGTGCCAGACTCTGTCAAACGCCTTCGAATGCTGCTGTTACATAAATTTTGATGCTTGATATTTTTGAACAGCAAAAAACCGCCTCTCACAACCAACCAAATAATGCTATTCGAACATTTTCCAAACCTTGCAGAAAATAGCTCGCAGAAAATTTGCCTTCGTATCCGATTTTTCAAAATTTTTGTAGTCAACTGATCTCCCTTTGTCTGATCCTCTCTTTTATAGAAGTTCGCAGATTGATGCCCGAATAAGTGCAGATATCATTTCTTCCATTATCCAAGGCGGTGAATATTTGAATATTTGTGAGTCACTTTTCGGTCAAGGGACCATTTTTGAGTGGATACTTTCTGGTCCTGGTTGTATCAGCCTTCACTATGATCGCATTATGATCAGCCAAGATCAAAGTCTTGAAAACCTTCTCACAAAAAATCAAATCTTGCTCCATCTGGGCGTAATAAGTCAGAGAACCCTAGGGCAACGGCCGACATCTTTTAAGCCTCTCAGTACTTATCCAGATTTATCCAGATAAGAAGCGTGGGCGTGTACTCTAGCCCTCCTGGACCCGGACTCGCTACGGCAACGGCGTTTGGCCTCCTGGTCACTAGCGTGGGACCTGAACTGGCACGCACCGCCGTTATCCGGTCTCTGACATCGGAGACAACGAAGCTGGAGGTTCTCGCTGACCGCCAATACCAACGATGAGCCAAAGAGAACTGAATGACCCACTATAACCAACACGTCGACCTCATTAAGTACTGCACTTTCAACATAAACAAATACTACAACGCTTTTGACCGTACGAACGCTCGTTTCTGCTAAATCAGCAAAGTGGGACTTGGATCGCTACATTCAAATAGAAATTGAGCCCACATAACTCTGCGGCGGGAAACAAAACAAAGATCAATCAGAACATTCTTAGTCAGCGAATTGAGAACCAAGAGAACCAACAGATTTGGAATATTTGGTATGTTACATCTCTGTGGGTAAAGTCATAATATTCTTTGAAAATGAGACCGATCTCGACCGCTGTGCTACACTGCCTTATCGATGCTATCATGAGAGTAAGCCAGGAAAAGACTAAGGTTTTTAAAGGAAGTGTAGAATGTCTCGGTTTTACAGTGAGTAAAGACGGAAAAATACGATACACAGATGTTAAGAGCCATACAAGAGTACGCTGAACCGAAAAGCGTTTACAGTGTCACATTTTTCCTAGGGTTAGCAAGCTACTACAGTGTCTTCATCAAGGACTTTCAATCTATAGATCTTTCAATAACAGATATACTGGAAAAAGAGAACGACTCGGTGAGTAGCCATGCGTCAAAAAAAATATGAAGTTAGTTGTTAAGTTTAGTTAAGTACAACGTGACGCATTTCAAGCAACATTTTGGCATCAGAGGATGTCATACTCACCCTGATTTCAAAAAGTCTTTTGACCTGTCTACAAATCCCTCAGCTAGCGGCAATGGCGCAGTTTTATCTTTTAATCACAATGATATCGCATACCCTGAAACAAGCCGAACTAAACTATGCCACCAATGAAATAGAATTGCTGGCTATTGTGTGGGCGCTAGCTAAATTACAGAACTTTCGGTACGGCTCAAGGGAAATTAATATTCTTATCGGTCATCAACATCTTACGTTAGCTGTAATTTACCGTACAGACCAACACAACGTGAATGATTTATATAGAATTGGAATAGAAAATTTTGTGGCCGCTACTCTGTCCAGGAAAAACCTTAACGCATTACAAAATGAGCCTTATTCAAACGCTGCAAACATTCACAGCGAACTCTTACTGACCTACACAGTTGAGGCTACACATAAATTTTTAAAGTGATTCAGAAATCAAAACGTTCCAAAGGAAGCATCATCAATCAAGAGCATCATATTGAAAACCCTTAAAGAAGTCGTAAATCCGGAAGTCATCGACACTGTACACTGCCACTTTTTTTTTTTTTTTTCGCGCCTCCCGCCCAACCGACCGAGGGGCGCTGCCGTTTATCGTACGGCTCGGATCGCGGGGATAGACCCGAGAGAATAAAGTTTAGAAAAGATTACGAGTAAAAAGTAGAGTTCGTTTGTTGCTCTGAAAGGTAGGTGAGAATTGAGGATTTGATAGAAGTGGACGTGCAGAGTGAAGCAATAGAGTATAAGTCGTTGTAGTCAGAACATAAAACCCTGAAAGGCTCATGCTGGGCATATGTAGATCTACAACAACTTAGGAATAGGGGACTAAAATTTCTAGTACGTCTATTTGGAATGTTAAATGTTAGTCGTGTTAGTAGATGCTGGCTGTCTACATTACCATTAATAAGGTTATAAAGGAAAACGACCCCCAGCATCTTTCTACGATTGGTTAGGGAAGGTAAATTAATTAGAAGGAGTCTGTTAGAGTAAGATGGGAGGTGAAGATTTGCATCCCAGTTGAGACCCCTAAGTGCAAACATCAAGAAATTCTTTTGGACGGATTCAATGCGATCTTGATGAACCCCATACTGAGGGCTCCAGACGCATGACCCGTACTCCAGAATTGGACGTACTAAAGATACGTATAAAGTTTTAGTAATATAAGGGTCATTGAATTCCTTGGACCATATTTTAATGAAGCCAAGCACGCCCTTGGCTTTATTAACCATCGTAGAAATGTGGTCGGAAAATTTAAGTTTAGTATCTAATAGGACACCAAGATCGTTAACCTGGGTTAATCTATCTAAGGGGATCCCATAGAGAAAGTATGTCGCCTGGTTAGGGCTCGAGCGATAGAAAGACATAAGTTTACATTTTGACCCATTAAGTTTTAAGAGATTGGTGGAACACCACTTTTGAAAATTGTCCAAATCTGACTGAAGTTTATATTGGGCAGAAGGGGATTTGTATTGAAGACAAAGCTTAACGTCGTCTGCATACATAAGAACCAGAGAGTTCGTTATGGCAGGGGGTAGGTCGTTAATAAAGATAATAAAAAGTAGTGGCCCAAGATGGCTTCCTTGGGGGACTCCCGATGTAGCACTAACAACACCGAGAGTGTACATCCTTAAAAAGAACACGTTGGGTTCTCCCAGCTAAGTATCCACGTGAGAAGGTCTGAGGGAAATCCTAGGATACTAAGTTTACTCAGAAGGAGTGAGTGGTTGACCGAGTCAAATGCTTTACTAAAGACAGTGTAGATGACATCTGTTTGAAGGCCTTTACGGAAGCCATCTATAATAAAGGAGGTCAGCTCCAAGAGGTTTGTGGTGGTGGAGCGACGCTTTATAAAACCATGCTGACATGGAGAAATAATTGAACTGCAGAGATGTTGAAGATGTGGTGTTACCAATTTTTCGAAAAGCTTTGGAATTGCTGACAATTTAGAAATTCCTCTATAGTTTGTAGCATCCGATTTTTTTCCTTTTTTGTGTATGGGAATTATGAACGATTCCTTCCACATTTGGGGAAAAATCGAAGATTCCAGAGACAAAGAGAAAAGTTTAAGAAGGGGTCTGCACAATGGCTTAGCGCAGTTTCTCAGTACACAGCCAGGAACACCATCAGGACCTGGCGAATAGACTGGTTTCACCCTCAGAAGATCCGATAACACAGTGCTTTCGGAGAAAGTTGGTCTGAATATAAGATTAGCTGATTGAATGTTATATGAATAAGGCTGATCCATAATTGTAGGAAATGAGTACGTTGTTTGAAAGAAAGTTGCGAATAGATCGGCAATACCCTGATCAGTAGTCGCAGATACATTTTCACACGAAATTAGGGGGGGAGAAGATACCTGTTTACGCTTAGTGTTAACAAAATTATAAAACTGCTTCGGATCCTGAGTAAACTGGATCCGACAGCGGTATATATATTTCTTATAACACTCAGCGTTATGCACGGTGAAATTTGACCGAGCTACTAAGTATCTTGAGAAAGTTATATTACAGCCAGTTTTCTTATGTCTCTTAAGGAGTATATTTTTAATGTATTTTAAGTTTTTAAGGCTCCTTGTAAACCAAGGAGGGTCGGTCGAGGCGGATGGATACTTCCATGGCACGCAAGAGTCGAAGAAAGCGTTAAGCGTTTTGTAGAATGTTTCTAAAGCGATATTAATATCGGTGCATTCCCAGAGATCGGACCAATCAAATAAAGAAATTAAATTGCTTAGTCTCTGAAAATCAGCCTTTTGAAAGCAGCGAGTTTTATGAACTCCATGGCGAGACTGAAGGTTGCTAGCAGTAAGGGTTTTAATCGAAACCTCAAGCGTTGGGTGGTAAGGATCTTCTGGGAGCGAAAGTGGCATGGCTCTGGAAACGGTTATTCCATCTGGGTCAGAAACGAATCATAGATCTAGAAGCCGACCTAAAGAATTCCTTACGTGGTTTATTTGACCAAGGGATATGTCGAACATACCCTCAGTAAAATCGTGATGTGTTGAGAGTGTTATAGATGGTGAATTCTCGATGTTTGACCAGATAAGTTCAGGTAAATTGAAATCTCCTAGAGTCACTAAAAGGTCACTGTCAGACATGCGGTTCGAAACCAGCTGAATGGCAGATAAGTGGTGCCAGTATGTAGGTGGTTCAGAAGAAGGTGGTAAGTATGAGCATGTTATGAATATTGATTGAAGCGACATAGTGATTTTGACACATTGGAATTCAATATCACCAAGATTCGGTAACCTAACCTCTTCAGAAGCAAAGTCGGAGTCCACAGAGATTAGGACTCCTTCTCCCCTTCGTAGTGGTCGGTCCCGTCTGTAAGTGGTGTACCTGTCTGGGAAAATTTCCGAACTGAAAATCTCCGGCTTTAACCAGGTCTCTGTGAAAACTAAAATCTGGGATGCAAAAGATGAACTATCAGAATACAGTTTAGGGAGCTTACTCCGAAGCCCCCTAGTATTTTGATAGGTAAGGGAAAGGTAAGACTGTATCAAGCTTTAAACACGACTTTTCAACCCATTAATGCGCAATCGTGTACAAAGAATGCAGGAAAATGTTAAACAGGTCCTTTGTGAATACAACTTTCCAAAATTGTCAGCATAATCAAAGAAGTGGTTGCAAGCTCGGATACCGTCGTATAAGACAATTAGTTTTATCACTGCTCCTACGATTAAACTGTATTAATAATACTGATATAATTAATTTGTAGTTCTGCGATAGTTAGTAGTAATCGTTAGTTTACGACTTCGCTATTTAATTTTGCAACTCAAACAAAAACAAAACTGCCAAAGGAACTAATGCCTTGATTTTAAAGTCTGTTCTCGTTAGGGAGATGGTGGTCCATAGGGACAACCTCAAATTAGTTTCCACTTCATAAGTTAGTTAGTATGTCGGATTTAGGGTATTTCGCATTTCGTCTCTGTGTTGTCCAATTCCTGTCTCTAATCGTACATGCGCAAGTCGCTAGTTGACAAAGACTCTCTTAGAATCTTCACAGGATTGTGGAGCGCGTACACCTGATGCCACAGATTTCTTCAAGATCAGGAGACCGAGGATCAATTAGTGGAGTCGAATTAATGCTGCATACTATGCAGCCGCATATGATGGAATTTATGTCCTTCATGCAAGACCTTATGTGGAACCAAAACTGCCTCATGGAGATGGTAATATCTTAAAATTCCGTACGAAAATTATTGTGAAACACCAAAAACGTTTGACGGCTTAATCTGAAATAGATTAATTAATTTATTTAATTTATTATCCTACTACCGTCAGAAACACATCTTACCACATCAAACACCAGTATCATGGTGAGTTAACTATATAAATGTACAACTAAGAGCGGCAATCTTACCCTCGTATATTGTCCCCCTCGTTTCAATGTTTCCGAACAACAATTTCTGGACTTTTTCAACACCCTAGTGGACCACTTCATTCCTGCAGGTGACTACAATGCCAAACCCACTCACTGGGGATCACGCCTCGTCACCCCTAATGGGAAACAGTTGTACAACACCATCATAAAGGCAAACAGAAAGCTTGACTACGTCTCATCAGGCAGACCATCATAGTAGCCTACCGACCCGAACAAAATTCCTGACTTGATCGACTTCGCAGTAACCAAAAATATCCCTCGAAACCTCATCAGTGCCGAATCTCAACCGGATATATCATCTGACCACTCTCCAGTCCTGTTAAATCTGAACCTCCTGGTGGATGGGCCCGCAGCGATAAGGATAGAGCTACCACATTTGCAACGCATCTTCAACGTGTGTTCCACCCGAACCCTGCTACAAATTCGTTTGTACTACCAACAGTAACACACGACGACCAAGCACCGCATGAGGCAATCGAATAAAATATCGAGTCATAAAGGATAAACTAAAGCCTAAAAAGTCCCGAGGATGTGATCTAATTACTCCAAAGAAGATTATTGAGCTTCCATACTGTGCTGTATGACTATTTCCCTGCTTTTAAACGCTATCACAAATCTCGGGTATTATCCAGAGAAATGGAAAAAGCCGATTATAATAATGATACCAAAGGCAGGCAAAGACCCTTCAGTTTCCCCATCGCACAGGCCTATGAGCCTACTGCCTTGTCTCTCGAAACTATTTGAAAAATGTCTGATGACCCGAATCACCCGAATCACGCCACCTTAATCCAGCTCATAAGTTCGGTTTTTGAGAGAAACATGGAACTATTGAGCATCCAATCAAATAACATCAGAAATACAACCTGCTTTTATAAATACAGGTATCCAATTTATAACGCGGTCTTATAAAACGCGAGTTACAGCCTCAGCATTTACCCTCGGCGCTCCCCCACTAAAACCGCCTCGACAACCAGAGGCCTAAAGGGGGCACCAAGAAATACTTTGTTGTACTTTGTTGCGGCACTTTAAACGCTGCGACATAAAATCGGCCTACTTAAAACGCTGAGACATTGTAACAACTAAATATCCGAAATGCTGCATCGGCGACCACTTGAATCGCTGAGTATTGGATCGATTACCATCGGAGATGCTGAATCGATCCAACAACGGGGCCACTTGACAAAACATGGAACCGCATCCGCTCCACTTCTACTTTCGGTCAATCAGCATACTAGACTAAGCATAAATGTATCAAACCAAAAACTATAAAAACCACGAGAAAGAAATAAAAGATCATTCAGAATCTCAAACGGAATCCAACGGACGTTTCTCTTGGGAGCTATTCACCAAATCTTCACTACTCAACCTTCAGGGCCTACGATAGGAGGTAACTGGCGCAATCGGTAGGTAGACCAGGACATGAGAAAAATACTAGTTATATCAATGTAAGGAAAACAGTGAGTAGAGTGAAGTGTGTAAAATGGAGGCGGAAATAATAAGTTAAACAACTAGAAATTGCACGGGGAAATGAAAAAAAAAAAAAAAAAAAAAAAACGCAAGCAACTCGAGGATCCACTACACAATTATATACAAGTTTGGAAATTTAATACATATCGTATAAGCTAAATCACTAAAATAAGTACACTGCTTAAACACAAACATACACATACACGTGGGATAATTATGTCGAACCCAACAAACGGACAAGACGTTAGAATGGCAACAACTTCAAGCGTATTAGAAGCCATCAAGGTAGTAGACCTGGTGGAAATTATTCCGAAATATGAAGGTGAAGGAGGAAAGCTAGACAGTTTTATAGCAGCAGTTGAGCAGGTGTTAGGCCTGATTAGGGGAGAAGAAAGATCGAATATAGGAGTTATAGCGCTCCGAGCGGTCCGGAGCAAAATAGTAGAAGCAGCGGATAAAGTCCTAGATTTGGACGAGTCAGAGTTAAATTGGGATCAAATAAAAAGAATATTGATCTCCCACTTTAAAGACAAAAGATCAGAGCAGGACCTGATAATGGAATTGACCCATTTCAAAGAGAAGAAGTTGAATGTAGAAACCCTTTACACTAGGGTTATGACTCTGAAGAAGGCCTTGGTGGGTCACCAAACCAGGCGAAAACAGCATACTGTTGAGGAACGAGAAAATCAAGTGGTATGAGGAGATGGTGCTAAAAGCCTTTATTTCGGCCTTAAAGGGACCGATAGGAGTAACCATAAGAAACATGGGGGTCCTGAATATAGCCAAGGCTTACGAGATAGCTTGTAGAGAGGAAAGGTTAGTTGCCTTAGAAAGCGTCGACCCGGACCCGAAAACACAGAGGTCGGAGTCGCAAGGCAAGAGCACTGACGAAACGAAAAAACAGGAGCTTGAGAAGGAAGAGTCCAAGGTGGTGGAAACGGGAATTTCGTCGCAAGTCCAGTGGGGAGGAAATAATCCTCCTCCATTTCCGATGCCGTTTGCCATGCCGGGTATGAATGGATGGCCAGATTTCGGAATTCCATACCCGATGATGGGCAACCCATTCAGGGCAGGAAACTTCAATCAGGGAGACTCTACAGGCTATCAAAGACCATATCGCAACTACCAGAACAGGAACTCCAGATGGAACCAGAATCAAACGAACCGAGATAGGCAGTGGAACAGTTATAACAATAATAATTATTATAACAACAACAACTACAATAATGGATATAACAACAACGGTTATAGAGCCAATGGCAGAGGGTAGCTAGCGATTGAACCACCAACAAACACAGAAGGCAGCGGCCAGTCCAGGATGTCCAAGAATTCAAACAATTCACGACAGTCCAGACAGTCGTATAATTCAAACAATTCTAGGGGATCGGTTAACTCAAGCGGCAGTGCAGATAAAAACGGCAGTAGAAACTCGGTCAGGTGTCAGCTGCATAACATTCAAGAGGATGACGTAAATTTTCCACAGTCAGCCTCGAACAACCCACAGGGTATTTAGGAACAAGGAAAGGTCATTCCTTTCCTCATTTAAACCATCACACAGTCGCATGAGGTTGAGAGGGAAGCATTTATACCAATGTTCGCAGAGTTACGAGGAGTTGGTAAAATAAGAATGCTCCTCTTCAAATTTCATCAGTTCTTCGAGGGGTTGATCGGTATAGATATGCTGCAGCAGTTGAAGACGGTTATTGATATACAGAACGGGTGGTTCGAGGTAGCAAACATGAAACGGAAGATTCAGTTTGAGACCTACAGACCATCAGAACTGTGCACAATAGAAGCCGAATCGAAAAGAGTTATATCTGTTTCGGTGCGACTAAAAGATGGGGATTTCCTAATAAACAGAACCATATTAAAGGAAGGCATGGAGATTTCAGGAGGTATCTATAGGGCAGTGTCAGGGCAAAGCCTGATAGAGGTGATTAACTACGCAGAGTCAGACCAAGATTTATTTTTAGAGGAACCAATAAATGTCATTGAATTCAAGCCCACACAACATGTTGAACTAAACATTATAGAAGAGGAAAGGAATGGTAATAGTAGCATTCCGTTTGACAAGATCAGAACAGACCATTTGAACAAAGAAGAACTCGGAGAACTTCGAAGAATTTGTAAGAAGTATCCGGGAATATTCCATAAAGAAGGAGACCAATTGTCTTTTACAAACGCAGTCAAACATCAAATTAGAACAAAGGACGACATTCCTATCTATGCCAAGCCTTATAGATAAGCTGTTAGACCAAAGGATAATTAGATATAGCCATTCTCCGTGGAGTACTCCGGTTTGGCTGGTGCCTAAAAAGAAGGATGCCTCAGGAGAAAGGAAATGGCGAATGGTGGTGGATTATAGGAAGTTGAATGAGAAGGTGATAAAGGATAGATACCCACTTCCGATAATAAACGACGTATTAGACAACCTAGGTAGAGCGAAGTACTTCTCGACGTTGGACTTAGCAAGTGGTTACCATCAGATTGAGGTTTAGGAAGAAGACATTCCGAAAACTGCTTTCTCCGCAGAGGGAGGTCATTTCGAGTATGTCCGGATGCCGTTCGGTTTGAACAATGCTCCCGCAACCTTTCAGAGGCTGATGAATAACATCTTTGGAGAGTTGTTGGGGAAATGTTGTCTCATTTATATGGACGACATCATGGTGTTCTCAACATCGTTGCAGGAACATATTACGGATTTGGGAAAGGTCTTTAAAAAACTCACGGAGGCTAATTTTAAGCTGAAGTCGGATAACACGGAATTTCTGAGAATAGAGGTGGAATACTTAGCACACGTAGTGACCCCACAGGGAATCAAACCGAATCCGGGAAAAATTGAATCGATTAAGAAATTCACCGTCCCGAAGACCAGGAAGCAGATAAAATCCTTCCTAGGGTTATTAGGTTATTACAGGAAGTTCATTAAAGATTTCGCAGCAATAACAAAGCCGCTGACGAAACAACTTAAGGGGAAGAAGGCAGTACAAATAGAAGAGGAATACACAGAAGCATTCGAAGTGTGCAAAACCCTCTTATGCAATGACCCAATCTTACAATTCCCCGCCTTCGAAGAACCATTCATCCTGACCACGGACGCAAGCAATTATGCCATTGCCATTATCACAGGGAAACTTGGGAACGGATAGACCAATCGCGTACGCAAGTAGAACCTTGTCAACATCCGAGATAAACTATGCTACTCTAGAGAAAGAATTGCCATTATCTGGTCAATAAGGCATTTCAGAAACTACCTATTCGGCACTAAGTTCAAAATAGTGACAGACCATAGGCCGTTAACCTGGCTAATGAGCATTAAGGAACCTGACTCGAAACTTGTAAGATGGAGACTCCAGATGTTGGAATATGACTACGAAATAGTATACAAGAAAGGCTCATTGAACGTGGTGGCGGACGCACTAAGCAGAATCCAACCAGAGCTCAACATGTTAGAAAACGCCTCGGAAGTAGCAACGAACGGGGAGACGATACACTCCGCAGGGGAAGACTTACAGTTGGGTTTTCCAATTTCCGAAAAACCACTGAACGAATATAATATTCAGGTGGTTATAGAGAAAGGGAGAACGGCTAAAGTAGAAAAGCAAGTTCCATTTAGGAACAAAATGCGGATAACCTGGACGGAAAATAACTTTGACGACGAGACAATTGCACGCATACTCAGGAAATTTTAAAACCTAAGAGAACGGTAGCATTGCTAATACCGGAAGAATTGGTTTTAACCATCCAAGATGTATACTGTAAATATTTTGCTTACAGCAGACTATATAGGGCGATAAGATGTACAATCCTGTTGCCAGACATAGTCGAGAGAAGTCAACAAGAGGAAGTCGTTAAGGATTATCACCTGAAGAGTAACCACAGGGGGATAGAGGAAACACTAGCACATTTAAAAAGGAGGGTGTTCTTCCCTCATATGAAGCAGTTAATAACACAAACAATTAACAATTGCGATAGCTGTCAAACGCAAAAATACGACAGAAAACCTCACAAAATCAAATACAGCGTGACAGAAACTCCGGGCAGACCCTTGGAGATAGTACACATTGATTTATATTTTCTTAATAAGAAAAGCGTTTTCACAGGTTGATTACGGAGAGCAAGAAGGCAGGGAAATTAGAGCTCAGACATGAAGAGATACTGAGTGAGGCGTTTATAACATACAACAACGCCATTCATTCAGCAACAAAGCTGACACCTCAATAACTATTTACAGGCAGAACGCAGGATTTCCTAAATAACGTAACATTCAATAATGAACACGATTATTTACAGAAAATCAATGCGTTTCAGGCTGAGGTATACCCAAAGGTAAAAGAAAGGGTAGAGAATCAAAAGATAAAGAGACTTGAGGCAGCTAACATAGATAGACAGGAACCAAACCCGGTGCAGATTGGGAACACGATATTCAGGAAAGAGAATCGGAGAGATAAACTCACTCCTAGGTTCTCTAAATACAAGGTGTTGGAAGATAATGACCTAACAATAACAACAACCAAACCGCAGAAAATTCACAAGGAGAAGATCCGAAGAATTAACAAACCAAACGAATAACATTTTTTTTGGAGGTGGTCCATTGCCATGGCCGAAGAAAGCAGGTTCGAAATAATACCCATTGGACCATTGGCTCAGATAGAAATGGGGACAGCAAGGGTGATACAAACATACCAAAACTATATCCACATCATAAGGTTACAAGAATATAAGGAAATAGTAGAAGGGATAGAGAGGACATTTGGAGAGATCGTAGAAGAGCCAGCAACAAGAGACTTAGTTAAATCGCTGAAGATTAAATTACAAATGGTGAAAACTAGGTTAGAAGGAATATGGCCCAATCATAGAAGAACGAGAGGCTTGATCAATGGATTGGGATCGGTAGTTAAAGCGATAACAGGAAATTTAGACGCAAAAGACGCGGAAAGTTTGGAGGAAGAGATAAGGAAGATGAGAGAGGAAGGGCTAAGAGAGAGCATAAACTCACAGGAGAAAGCAGGCAGCAAGGTCGACTTCATGTTTAAGAACTTAACGAAGTACATAAACGAAGAGCAGAGTAGGGTGAACACATTTATTAAGAACTATAATAATGGCATAAGTAAGTCATTTATAGAAGAAGACAGGAGGATTTATACGTTAGAATATATAGACAGAATTTCACTGACTATAGATATATTGACCTTGAACCTGAATGACGTTGCCGAGAGCCTATTATTGGCTAAGCTAGGAGTAATTTCCAGATTCCTATTCGATAGGAAAGAAATGGGCAGGTGTGCCCACGAATTAGAGAGGCAAGGGATACAATTATTATCCGACGAACACATGTACGAATTTTTAGAATTAAGAGCCATCATTAACAACACAGACATACTATTCTTAATCAAATTACCTGTATTTAAGAAAGAAATATTTTCATTCAAAAGATTAATACCACTTCCCATGAACAACACAGAATTTGTGATAACTCCAAATTATGTGGGGATTCATGGGAATGAAACACACTATTATAAAGAAAAATGTCAGTTAATAAGGAACATTTATATATGTAAAAACGATAGAAGTATAAGTCAAATCAATTCAAAATGTATTAAAAGACTGTTAAGTGGAAAGGAAGCGGAATGCGAAACGAAGGACGTCGGATTGGTCACAACGATCTTCGAACCGGAGGTCGGTTACATCGCAATCTTCAATGGAGGAAACGTCAGGATACAGACGGATTGCGGAGTCGACAAAACATTGAATGGATCAGCCCTTATAAAATTCACCCATTGCAAGGCATTGGTAAACAACGTGCAGTACGAAGCGGTAGAGAGGCTTGGCACAGCAGAGATGAAGTTGGACATACATCGGATACAGACGATTAAGAGAAACAGGACAACCCAAGAGTTGGGAGTACACGAGCTGAGGATGGAGGATCTGGATACAAAAATACAGATTAGCAGGATACAGGCGGGAACCACGATCCACACGACAACAACTTACTCAATGCTCGGTATACTACTGATAGTAGTATTCATCGTGGCATGGTTCCCAAAGAAGACAACAATTTTCACACTACGGACTACACCTCAGGCCACCTTCACACCAACCATCGCTTCACCTGCTACGGTACCAGCAAATATATGCCCGCTATGATCGGTAGTTCAGTCTGAGGGGGGAGGAGTTACCGTCTCAGCATTCACCCTCGGCGGTCCCCCACCAAAAACGCCTCGACAACCAGAGGCCTAAAGGGGGCACCAAGAAATACTTTGTTGTACTTTGTTGCGGCACTTAAAACGCTGCGACATAAAATCGGCCTACTTAAAACGCTGAGACATTGTAACAACTAAATATCCGAAATGCTGCATCGGCGACCACTTGAATCGCTGAGTATTGGACAACGGGGCTACTTGACAAAACATGGAACCGCATCCGCTCCAATTCTACTTTCGGTCAATCAGTATACTAGACTAAGCATAAATGTATCAAACCAAAAACTATAAAAACCACGAGAAAGAAATAAAAGATCATTCAGAATCTCAAACTCAAATCCAACGGACGTTTCTCTTGGGAGCTATTCACCAAATCTTCACTACTCAACCTTTAGGACCTACGATAGGAGGTAACTCGCGTTTTCGATATAGCGCGATTTGGAAAAAAGTAGGTTTCAGTACAACGCGAAATTTTGGCTTATATAACGCGAACGGGAAAATACATAATTATCACTTCGGTATAAGATATCCGTAAATCAATTCCCAGTTTCACTCTGAAGCACATAAGTTTGGTTTCAGTTTGGTTGAGAAAATGAAATCTTTCTTTACAACTAATGATCCTTCACTGGAGAGATCCAGCAATATAATGAGGAAAATAGATATTATTCTAGCACCTTATTACGAAATTGAAAAAGAGCTTTAAAAAACCACCCACCAAACACTGATAACAGATTTTGCAATAATAAAACCAGTAGAAGAACCACAAGGTCCCACGACTATTTTCTATTCCCATAGCGAAAACTGTGTTGAAAAAATATTTTCTGATGAAGCTATTGATCCCCCAAAACGGCCACGCGTTAAGATCTTTGAATACAGTGAAACAGATTAACTACCATATGAAGTTTGCTGAATAGTTCATAATAAATCTTTAATTTGTTTTAGTTTGTTTTTAAATTTTTAATGTGCACATAATTATTTCAATTTTGTTTTTTGAATTTTGAAATATGTACTTAACATATGTACAAGCATAAGTATTATTATTTATATCTTGTGTTTGTTAATTGTTTTTTTTTTTTGTTATATGACTATTTATTAAGGCATACAGGGGATCTTAGAACTCCTTGGTGTCCTTGGTATCTATTAATACTGCCCGAAGGGCTCGCCGGCTAAGTGTGCTTAGCGTTACCATACTAAATTTAAACTAACTTAACAAACTAACAATAATTAACATCTAAAAACTAAGAAATATAAAAGAAAGACGATGGGGAGTATATCGTTTGGTTCATGATCATCTTGCTGTGCGTCTTGTTGGCAGCCGGTGGATTAGGTCCCTAGAAAGTCGCCTGTTGAGCCTCCTTTGTGGGCGAGGTTTAGTAAGACCCTTAGCGAGTCGGTTGCGATGGCGCTCCAGTCGGACGTTGTAGCGGCTGGAGTGGAAATTTATAGTCTCAAAGACCGTGAGTAGCTTTTGGTCACTGTGGAGGGTGGTGTTCCACACATACCAATCGCAGCCAGTAATCGTCCTCGCCATCTTATTTTGGATGCTCTGTATTCTGCGGAATTGGCTGTCACACGCCAGGCCCCAAATTTGGCACGCATACCTCCAAATAGGAGCTATGATTTGGTTGTATATTGTCAACTTATTTGTCACCGACAGCTTGCTACGCGGGCCCATGAGCCAGTAGTGCTTTGACGCCGCGGTCCGTATGCGTATTCTCATTTCACTCACTTGCTTAGAGAAAGTGAGCCGACGGTCGAGTATGACTACCAGGTATTTGGTTTAGTCAACCTTTTTAGTCAACCGTTGTCCGTTTGAGGGTGTAGCTAACATTCGTGGACTTGTTGCCATTTATTCCAATATTCCACTTCCTAGCCCAGTCGGCAAATCAAGTTGCGTAGTTCTGGATACCGTTGGCGGCCTCCTTCACGCACCTGGACCTGTACGTTATGCACACGTCGTCGGCAAATGTGCATTGACGTTCCGTAGAGACTGTCAGCCGGGCGCGGCATGTCATGGCTATAAAGGCAGTATAGTAGCGGGCCTAGGACGCTTCCCTGGGGTACTCCAGCTGCCGCATTATACTCGGTTGAGAGCGCAGAGTGGAACCGGACCGCAAATCTCCTATTCCTAAGGTACGACGCCAGGAGACAGTAGCAAGGCGCAGGCAGGGTATTCTTGATTTTCAGTAGCAGACCAGGATGCCACACACGGTCAAACGCCTCCCCGGTCTTTTAATCGCGCGTATAGGCTAACCTGTCGTCGAACCATGCTGCTTTGTGTTCCACCAATGCACGATGGAGGATAGCCTTCGCCCTGTAGAAATCAGCTTTTTCCAGCGGGTGGCGGGACCTTATCCATCTGAAGCGTAAGTGCCTCTTCTCTGCAATGAGCAGCAGAATCTCTCTGGGGACCTATATTCTGGTTGCTACGAGTCTCAGTCCTGTGGTGTGAGTGGTCAATCTAGCTGCTACCTGGGTATTGTGGGTGAGAGAGCTGACTGCAACTTCAATGTCCCGCTCGGAGGAACTCTTGAAAACGTTCCATGTTAGCGCGCCTTGTGATAAGCCGCTTAACCTTTGGATATGCTGTAGCTATTGCTCCAAGAGTTGGAAGGTTGTCGGAGCTGAGTTCAGCAAACGACCGTATCTCAGCATGTAATCCCAGGATACCTCTTTTCAGCGCAAAATCGACGTAGCCTGAAGACCCTCTACTGCACTAAGCAAACCTCGTGTGGCCACCTGTTGCTAACGAGCTCACATCTGAGTTTAGAACTAGCGTTTGACTTCTTTGGTTGCACCTCCTTGGTCCCCAAAGTCAGTGGGACGCATTCCAATCGCCTGCTACGATGTGTCTTGCTTATCAGCAAGACATCAGTCTTATGAGGTCGCACGAAGCATTCAACTTCGGGTTTTACACTATGATGCGCAGCCGCATCAATTTGGTGCAAGATGCACTTGTATAGCAGTGAGACCATTGAGGATTTGCCCCTGCAGTTGCTGCATTACCCTCATTAAATTCATCTGCTTTTCTTGGAGCGAGACTAGAGCTTTCATGCACTGGGCAAACGCCCACTGCTGTTTAACGACTTCCGAATGTTGTCAGTATGATGTTCACCCCTAGATCGGCGCCATTGCCGGCTGCGGGTTCTATTTTTGGACTGTTGCTGGTAATTTTTTTGTGGTGCCTGTTGTTGTTTCTGTTAGGGGCCCATACTGGCTTTAGTTACATCTGCATAGGAGACTCCGATTCGGAAAGATGCAGTCGGCCTAACTTGAGTAGGAACTCGTGTCATAGGTCGGTCGTTGACCTAGCTTTCCTCCTCTGTTATTTAGTATGTATTTTATTTAAAAAAACCTATAGGAACATAACCCCCAAATTTATATGAAAACTAAGGTTTAGATAACGCGGAATTAGAGACATACCCACAAGCAACAACGACTTCTACGTTTGCCGATGACACAGGGATCTTAAGTCGATCCAAATGCGCGTTACAAGCAACAACTCAGCTCTCTTCTCACCTTGGGGCCGGGGAGAAACTTCTTCTATCTGATTGGCAAATCAAATAAACGAAATGAACACACTGAACCCGCAAGACTGCCCTTCTATCACCTTAAACAACGCCGAAAGTAATTGAAGTAACGTATCTTGGAGTGCACCTCGACCAAAGGCTCATATGGCGCAGGCACATCGAAGCCAAAAGAACAAATCTTAAGCTTAAGACTAGTAGTCTCTACTGGCTAGTTATCAACTCTCGGTCATCCCTCTGTCTGAACTAAAGGGTCCAGACTCTACACCTTCGTACTAAAAACAAGTTGGACGTACGGGTCCCAACTATGGGGAAGTGCCAGCTGGCGTAACAATAATATTATGCAAAGGGCTCAATCAAAGAAACTGAAAACAATCATTGGAGCACTCTGGTATATACGAAACGAAAATATTCAAAGAGAACTTAACGTCAGATCCTTCAGGGAAGAAATAGCTCAATAACAACAAAAGTACATAAGAAAAATAACTTCACACCCTAACCACCCTGCGAAAAGTTTAAATCGGGTTCGCGACCGCTCCCGACTTATCACCCAGAATACAGTTCAAAATACAGTATATAATTAAGATTTGTAAAATTATTTTAAGTTTCATAATTTCAGAGAAGATTCAATAAATACAGCAAAGTTATATAAAAACAAGTGAGAAAAGTTATCTTCGGCTTGCCGAAGATGGTATACCCTTGCAGATCTTTACAAAATTGCAATAAGTACTTATGTAAAAATCCGAAGTCTTTTCAAAATAATTGGTATGGCTATGTCAAATAAATAAATGTTGAATTCGGTTGCAATAGCTTGGAAAACATAAAAGTTTTCCATACAAAGACTTGTTTCCATATCGGTCGTTTGTATGGCAGCTATGTGATAGAGTGTTCCGATCCGGACCAAACTTAAAAAAATCATGTATGGCTATGTCAAACGAATAAATCTTGAATTCATGTGCAATAGTTTGGAAAACAAAAAAAGTTTTCCATACAAAGACTTGAAATTTAATTGATCGTTTGTATGGCAGCTATATGATATAGTGGTCCGATCCGACCGATTTTTAAACTTGATCTGCGTGCAAAAATAATGATCTGGTAAAAATTTCAAAACGCTAGCTTTAAAACTACTGTCTATTTTTTGCATAAAAACAGACGGACAGACGGACATGGCTATATCGACTCGGCTGTTGATGCTGATCAAGAATATATATACTTTGTGGGGTCAGAGATGCTTCCTTTAATGCGTTACACATTTCTGCACAAAATTATAATACCCTCTGCAAGGGTATGAAAAAACTTAAAGAGGTATCACCGAGTGTTATTGGCATCACCGAGTGTTACTGGCATCACCGAGTTTTGTGGTATCACTGGCAGAAGGACATACTATATAAATTAAGTTTTAATACCATTCCCTAGGGTTTATGCTGAATATGCATATAAAACCACTAGGCTGATAAAATAATAACCCACGATTTATTCCGACTTATATGTTACTTTTTAATCGTGTAACTACTCTCCCCTTAGAACTATGACCGTCCTCGGTCATCTGGAACTTGTCAAAGAATTGGATCTCCCGCCCATCTCGTCACCTGCTTATTATCAGGATGAGTAAGAGATAGAGCCCGTAATGAAGATGCTGGCTCCAGCGCCGACCGCGAAGCAGATGTCAGTAGCTCCAACCGATTTCCCTTCTTCCTTAAGCCCTTGGATAACTTCCAAGTTTTGGTTATTAATTCTTTGGATAAGTTGCATGTTTAGTCTTGGGTCGTGGCCGCTGATGTTTAGTAACCGGGATGCCGCCATGCCCGGAGTTTTTCTTATAGCTTCACATTGGTTTGAGTATTTGGTGCCCTTGATGAAAGCCCTCGCTCAAACACAATAAGATTTGAGCCGTTGGTAGCTATTTCGGGGCTGTTATCAGTGCTGATTTTAGTTGGGCACTTGTTGGTTATTATTACGCGACTATCAGTTTGATGGGCTTAGATGGCTGGCCTGCGTTTCGCATAGT
This sequence comes from Drosophila ercepeae, assembly GCA_018150545.1. Lineage (NCBI taxonomy): Eukaryota > Metazoa > Arthropoda > Insecta > Diptera > Drosophilidae > Drosophila > Drosophila ercepeae. The sequence continues at coordinate 179,112 of JAECWL010000097.1, read as the reverse complement.
GCAGTGCTCCCCGCGTTGCAGAACAACTCGTAAGTTGCTAGTACGCAATCGTTGAATGCTAAGACATCAATGTTAAATTCGTCTACTACGTTGTTCTTTAGTTGCAGAATGATGGTATGGGGTGATATGGGGAAAATGGTGACCTTTTTACGAGCTTTAATAGCTTTAATATTTGGATATGCAATTGGCTCATGGCTAATACTATCGGACTAAAACACTTTAATGTTACACGCCTCTATTAGGCCTTTGTTGAGGCTTCTGTGGGATGATCTACTCATACAGACTTCAAATCATTGTAGTTAAAAATGATCATTCCCACACCAGTGCAACTCCGTCTGTGATAGGGATATCTTGGGCGTGAGAGTAGTCCGTCACTCTAACGTTAATTAAATCTAACCTTATCAATATAATTCACGCGATCCTGTAAGAAAGATTTAATCTACTGTGTATCGAATAGGGTCAATATTCTGAAGTGTAGGGTGTGTGAAAATAAAGTAGAAAAGATGAGAGGGCCTTTATCTCAGGTTGTCCTTATTGGCGTCGCTCCCTCTAATAAGGACAGACGTACTTATGTCTGCTTCTACACGCTTTTCTGTGTACATTACGGTTAGTTTATTTCCGAACCTTTTGTTATTTTTAAGGTATACCTTTTCTCCTACCTCGAAAATTCGGTTTTGTCTAGTAGGGTTGCACCCTGTTGCGCTTTTTCGATATTGTTTCTTATTGCCAATTTCTGCTCGTCGTTGGCTGGGTGCAAGGCATACTTGGGTTGCAAATTTGACACTGAGTGTAATGTTTTTTTACTATACTCTATTGTATCTCTCTTGATGAGCTCGACGGTGTCATTAACTCTTTTGTCTATTTTAATGCACCTAGCTATCTTCGTTAGGGTGCTGTGAAATCGATCCACTTGCCCGTTGGAGCTACCGTGTAAAAAATGTCAATGTTATACTGATTTTTCAATAAGTAAGTTATTGATGCCTCATTGGGAATTGAAGGATGCCTTATTATCGAAGTATAATGCCGTGATATTTGGGAAAAAATTGACCACTTGTAATATGGGGCTGCATTGGCCCTAGAAGTTATTGGCTGACCCTATGGTGAACTTTGAAAATTTATCCACGCAGGTTATGAATAACTTCTTATCCGTAGAGTAGATGTATGCAGCATTTCGCCCGCATATGATGGTATTGGTGTGACACCCAATTCCTGCTTCTTGGGGTGTCTGTTGTATTCGCTTTGGTGCATGCCTTGCAGTTTATGACCACGTCACTGGCGATTTTAGACTTATTTGGAAAATAGTAATCCTGAAGAACTTGTTTGACATTTTCCTGGGCAGCCCTGTGGGCGCGGTTGTGTCCGCACGAAATTATTTCTTTCTGCTTATTTGCATCTGTGATATCGTTCACGAATTTCTTGCAGTGCCAAGACTTTGTTGCTGGAAATTCCGTCACTAAGGCATGCTAAATGCATGCTTGAGTGGAAAGGTTGCAGTAGATAGCGTTCACAACATCTGCGTTTAGAACTTCTTTAACCAATCCGAACAGCGAGTATTTTTTATCGAAGTTGATTATGTATCGGTTTTTGGTCCCGAAACTTAAAAAATGTCGCCGGGAAGGCTGGCTTGCTTCTTCCAGGATTATTTGATTCCTGTTGCATTTCAAGGGTTTGTCTATGGCTTCGACTGTATAGGTCAATGAAAGTTCACTATGTGTACTGGCTAGACAAAGCATCGGCCAAAATGTTCATCTTTTTTGACATTGTTGACAGTGCCATTCTCTCCCTTAAGTATGGATGTAAGTGGTCTGACTATGACAACGAAGTCTTTCACGCAACTTCTGTAATAACTGGCTAATCCTAGAAAAGACCTGAGACTGATTAAATTTTTGTTGTGTGTATTCTTGAGTGCTTGTTACACCTTCGGAGTCTGTTTTGGCTCCGTTTGATGTGACAGTGAACCCTAAATTTTCAACCCTTTCTTTGAAGAATTTGGTTTTTTATGCTGCTAGTTTCTTCTTGGTTCGCACAGGCATTTAAGAACTGTGTCAATTTGTATTACGTGGTCAGCTGAATTTTCGGAGAAAATTATCGCGTCGTCTACATAGACGTAAAAAATTTTCCCGATTTGTTCGCTGTTACGCGTCATCGTCAATCGCCCTTTGGAAGATGCTTTCTGCATTTTTTAGTCCAAAGGGTAGGCGGCCAATTTCATACTTTCCTGCGTTTATGCAGAAAGCTGTTTTTCGCGGTCTTTTTCGGCCAGATAAATCTGGTGGTAACCTGATTTCAAATCTAGGGTAGTGAAAAATTTTACTTTTCCCAATTTTGCTAGAATCAAATGGCTTGGCATAGGTAATGATCGCCGATGGTTCGTTCATTCAGTTTTTTGAAATCGATCACCAGTCGTTTTTTCTTGTTGCCGTCGGCATCAGATCCTTTTTTGTCAACAACCCATGTTGGGCTATTGAATGGCGACCTCCTTCTAAAAAATTGAGGTCATTGGGGTCAAATGAGTCACTGTCGGCTTCAATTGCGTTCACTGCGGCTACGGCCGCATTTTTAAAGTCTTGAGTTTCTTCCGAATTGGCGGCTTGCTCAACATTGTAAACCCGCTGTTGCTTTTGGCCAGTCATTCTCTGCGAAGAGTTTGGTCTTTTTGGGCCCTGCGAATTTTAAAATTCTGTATTTGTATTATTGTGTATATTTTACTGCCTAAAATTCATACAATATCTAAATTTGGATGGATCTATGTTCATTAGCTCCGAGGATTGATTTTGTTTGCCCTTATCTCCTCAGTTGCCTTCTTTACGCCATGAATCGTTATTTTGATTCTTTTTAGACTTTTTAAAAAAGTGGGGTTTTTTCCTGTGTCGCGATCGGCACCGAAATTTTTCCACTGTTTCTTAGGCGCGGGGTGTTGTGGAAATCAGTATTTTAATTTCTTTGCTCGATCGCCTTGGCATATGTGGCCGCGAACATACTTCGTTCAATACTGGCCTATGCCTCTCTAGCTAATGCCAGTGCTGTATCGTGTGCCAGTACCTCTGGCACTTCAACACATAAAATTTGTAATTGTTGGTTAATGGCAGTAAGTTGTCACGCAAATTTGGCCCTAAGCCCGATGGTGCATGTGTTTTCTTCCGCCTGTTCCTGTGCTGGTGGCTATCTTTGGTGCTCTCGGATCAACTTTCTTCAATGTCATTCTCAAATTGGCGTTTAGTTTCCCTATATGGGCCTGGGAAACTCATAAGGCCACAACTGGTCAACACTGAATACAAGTTATTGGGAGGCCGAATATTTTAATTCGACTGAAGGTAATTTGGCTTTCGTATACTTATATTAATAACCGGGTGCTTGGCGTCCGAAAAAATGTATTAAGAGACGGATTCACTAATTAATTTACTTTCATTTGTAAGTCACATTTACAATCGCGCTTTGTTAAAATTTTTTTTAAATTTTATTTGTTTAAATTTTGAGTTGATAGTTCTTGATTTTTAATTTTTTTTTACATTTGGGGGGATGGCGTCTTCTAGGTCGGTGAGGCGGGGATTTTCTTCTTCGGGTGGGGTGCACTGACCGATTCGCTGTGGGCTCAGCGCTGTTCCTGAATATGTGCAGGATATGATGAACTTCACTCGGTTCTCCGTTACTATCTGCCCCTAATGCTAGCAATTCAATACAACAAGTTCAGCTTTGGCTGGATTAAATTTTATGAGCTATCGATCTTTATTACAATTAAAACTGAACCATTCTTATTCATCATTGATCTACGATCTATTCATCATTGAACATTAATTACAGTGCTATCTTTCCCCGCAAATCCATTTTTGTATCGCATCTTATGCCTGACGCCACTGCAGATGACGTTATGTGTCACCTTGCAAATAATCTAAGCATAGCTCCCTCAGAACTTTTTGTGACCAAATTTATTTTTAAACATAAACGTAGCATATCTTCATTCAAAATAACTTTACCAGATGCTTGCCCTGCTAAAGCTTTAAACCCTGGAACTTGGCCCGAGCACAGTATTGTTCATGAATTCTTGACCAGAGATTTTCAAAGTTCCAATCCTGTTGATATTTTAAAAAACTAAGCAACAAAATTTTTTCTTATTGCTACCAAAACGTTCGCAGTATTCTTTGTAAACTGAACCTATTCTTTACTAACAGTGCTTTCTTGACTTTGATGCTATTGTGCTAACAGAAACCTGCCTAAATTCCTCTGTCATAGACAACAAATTTTTGTATCGAAGTACAGTCTTTCGGGAAGATCGCCCAACTTTTGGAGGTGGCGTTCTGATTGCCGTAAACAACATTTACTCAGTGGAACGTATTACTATCACTAATCCTTTTCGGAATTAAATTTTTAGCCTTTAAAATTGATTCTGAGTCCTTTAACCTTTTCGTTACTTGTTCCTACATTCCGCCTCTGTGTGATGCAATCATTTATATGCACCACTTAAATTCCATTAAACCAGTTTTGTCTCTGCTAAATGATTTTGATCTTATATTAGTAATGGGTGATTTCAATTTGCCCCTCATTTCATGGATTAACTCGGACAATGATAACTCGCTATTACCCACTAACCAAATTGACTTCCTTGATGGCTTAGCCGACTCTGCCGTTTTCCAACTTAACCCTATAAGGAACTCCCGTGGTAGGTGGCTTGACCTCATTTTCTTAAATACTAGCTGCTCTGCCACTATAGTAAGGTTTCCCTTATCTACTCTTGAGGACTCACACCATCCAACACTTTTAGTTTTGCTAATTATTGACTCTCCTGATTATATCCTAATCATATTACAAATTGCAAACTCATTTTTGGAAATGATCCAAGCTCTTTGTTTTCTTTTGTAAACTCTAAACGTAAATCAAATCTTTTTCCCCCTTCACCCCCAATCCGGGTATTGCTAATCTTTTTGCGTAATTTTTTCAATCAACCTACTCATCTGATTCATTTGATCCCTCCTCTAATTATCCATATTGTTTACCCTATATAAATAACATATAACTTTTTAATTTTCACTGTCACGTTGTGTTTACAGCTCTTTCATCACTCAAAATCTCATGTCTCAAGCAAGTCTCAATCATTTGATTCAGTAAATCATCAGCTCCTGCTACGGAAACTCGCTTATTGGTTTTCCACCAAATATCCTTTTATGGATTGCTTTCTACCTTACAGATCAAACTCAGCGTGTTCTATTTAAAACTACTAAGTCAAAGGTCATCCGTGTATCATCGGGTGTCCCACAGGGTAGTCATCTAGGACCTCTGTTGTTTATAGTCTTTGTAAACGATCTTCCTATGTAATTAGTTATGCCTCTATGCTTATGAAAGCTGATGATGTCAAGTTATACTGTTCCTTCTCCGAACATTTTCTGCACAGGCATCTGCAACTAGACCTTGATTAGGTACTCATGCAATCTTCTATTCCCAACTGCTCAAAATGCAAACGTATGACATTTCATCGCAGTGTACCGCTTATTGTCTCTTACCCTCTCGGAAATAACGTCCTTAATCGTGTTTCCACAATCAATGATCTTGGAGTTCTTTTTGATCATAAACTTAAGTTTAGTGATCACATTTCTGTAACAGTGAATAAATCCAGAGGAATGTTAGCCTTTATTAAGCGATATAACGATCCTTTCACACAAAATCCCTTTATATCACCCTAGTTCGTCCTATCCTTGAAAACTCGTGCGTTTGGAGTCCTCAATACTCCTCTCATAAAAATAGCATTGAGTCGGAGAAAAAGCAGGTCCTGTTGTTACTAAAAAACTTAAACTGGGATCGTGATAATCGTCTCCCGCCGAACCTTTGCAGGTTTAAATTTTTTCAGTTACCTCCCCTGAAGGAGCGTCGAACCTGTACTAGGGTCATGACTCTATATATGCTTATCCATGGTATGGTTGATTCCATACCATACTCTCATACTTTATCCCCCAAACTCTCCCTTAATGTTAATAAATTTAAAATCTTAGAATCGCTCTTAGAATAGTTATATTGCATTTATATTAATATTTGGCAGATCATTGTTAAATTGTTAAATAAAATTAAAAGTCCACAAAGGTTATGCAGAAAGCCACATCACGAATTTTAAAAGCAAATTTAACTATACTCGTTTACCTACATTTATAAACAAACTTACATTTTACTGACGGATATGCGTATAGAAATTATCCATAAAATTATCAAATCCGATTAAAAAGTCATTACATAATGAATTTTAAGACAATTTTGTTAATATACAAATTTTTATTATGTTTTAGGTTGGAATTACACTCTGAAAGTGGAAATAATAAACCAGAGCTAATATTTATGGACCAAGTAGAAGATATTTCATCAGATTATATTCTTCATAAAAACGAGAATTGCATTCAGATTCGTATTAATGACGGCAGCCGAGACGGTCGCATTATTCTGACTAATTCGGTAAAATATCCTTTATTTTAAATTTAAATTTAAATTTTTAAATAATCAATTACCGCTTCTTTTTTATTTAGGATGAAATAGGCTTAAAGGAATGGGCCTCCTCTCTTAGATCAGCACATAAAATGTCTCAAGACCTATTAGGGTCTATGGCTAAAAAGGCTGGAAAAATATATGGAAGTGAACGAGATGCAAATAAATCCATGCTTATTCTTGGAGGAAATTGTTCAACAAAATCTTCTAATGGGCCTAATTAAATATTTTAAGCAAACAAATTAATTTTTAAATATCCATTGTGAAAGTTAAGAAATAAATAAAAAGAATTTTAAAAACTTCGTATATATACACAGAACAGTTCTGTATCTTATTGGTAAGGGATAAAAAAATGAAAATCTGCATATATTCTTTTGCCATCTTTACGTCCTTCCAAGTACCCCTGACCGTAACACAAAGCGGTTTCATTCATTCATTTATGACCATCCGTTACCAGGGTATACCGATGATTATTATATACAGGATGCGTTATGAAAGTAATGCGCATTTTCTAAGAAAAATATATTTGTTGATCCAATCCACCGACTCCCAGTGTTTTCCCTTTAGCTCTCTCTTCAGTAGGGGGAACAAAAAAAAGTCGCACGGAGCTAAGTCAGGGCTGTAAGGAGGCTGGGGCACAACTGAGATCTTCTTCTGGGTCAAGAAGTTGGTGACGACGAAGGCCGTGTGGCTGGGGGCGTTATCGTGGTGGAGCATGAAAACGTCTTTGATGTCTGGCCTGACGCGTACGACTCGGCGTTTCAGTCTCTTGAGTACCTCTTGGTAAAAGGCTCCGTTGACAGTTTGTCCTTGCGGTACAAACTCAAAATGGACGATTCCTCGGACGTCAAAGAAGACAATCAGCATTGTTTTGATACGAGATTTGCTCATGCGCGCCTTCTTGGGTCTGGGAGAAAATTGTGTGTGCCACTCGGAGCTCTGTCGTTTGGATTCTGGATCGTACTCGAACATCCAGGATTCATCCCCAGTTACAGTAAAATTTAAAAAACCTGGATCATTTCTAATCGATTCCAACAATTCTTCACAGCGCAAAACTCGAACGTTTTTCTGCTCCTCCGTCAACACCTTCGGCACAAGCTTCGCACAGACCTTTCGCATTTGCAAATCCTCCGTCACTATTCCATATACCGCAAATGTTGACAAGCTTAGGATGTCAGCGATTGCCCGGATGCTTAACCGACGGTCTGAACTCAAAGTTTCTCGCACACGGCGAACGTTTTCATCAATTCGTGCTGTTGTTGGACGTCCGGAACTTGGATCGTCGGTGACCTCCTCTCGACCCTCCTTGAAGGCCTTGTGCCACCTTCCACACTGAGATCTCGAAATGCACTCCTCCTTAAAGGCCTCTCGAAGCATTTGATAAGTTTCCGATGCATTTTTGCCAAGTCGCACACTAAACTTTATGGCGTACCGCTGTTCCAGCGAACGCTCCATCGCACCGTGACACAACAGAAAAAATGACTTCGCTCTACGACACGTCCTACCACTTCTATTGCTCAGAGCGAACTGAGAACGAGCGCGTTGGAAAGAAGAGACTCCGCCCCAAATTTTCAGACAGGTCCGAGCGTGCTACGACAGGTAGTTACGTGACAATGAAACCATGCGCATTACTTTCATAACGCACCCTGTATTCTGTTAATTTTCTATTAAAGTTGACCATATATTGAAATTTGCAGACTACGTAATTAAATTGACGTAATATGCTGGTCGTCTCACAGGCCACTGGTTTGGTGCAAGATATGTGGCATGTTGCTCTATATTTATGCATGTTGTATTTAACTGTGGTGCGATAGTTTAGATAGATAGGTTTTTCTTCAATTTTATTTTTTTTTAAATCGATCCGAGCTTGATTGTACTTCACAATGATTGTATGAACTTCTCAGAACGACAATCAGCAATGAATTTAATTTAAACCTAATTTTTCTAAAAAGGAAAAGCCTATGGTGAATCTATTCTATCCAAAACACAAGTCTACGACTGGTACAAAGCTTTTAAGAAAAGTGAAGGATATCGTGCTCGAAAGTCATGCGAGTGATAGAGAGATAGCACATAAGCTTAGCATCAGCTGTGAAACAGCTCGTTTGACTAGGAGGATAATTTTAGCATGAGACGCGTCAATGCTCGGCTTGTTCCAAAAGAGCTGACGCGCCATCGCACCGAACTGTACTTTTCAGATTTTAAGACCACAAAGTCGGTCAATACCATCGATGAACCACCGTATTCACTGGATTTGGCCCCATGTGACTTTTTTTGTTTTCAAAACTCAAGTTATCACTTCGTGGGACTCGTTTCGACTCGATAGAGGCCGTAAAAGAAAATTCGCAGTGGGAAGTAAAGGCGATCCCGGCATTGGAAAAAGAGGTGACATATGTGTATCGCTTCAGAAGGAGCATATGTTGAAGGCGATAAAATAAATATTGATGAAAATGAAAAATTTTGCATTTTATTCACAATTTTCCGGAAACTTAATTGCCTTAGGATATATGGTGTCAAGAATGATATCATGCAGTTTGCGAAGAGATTGCAGTAAGTATCGCAGCAAAAGCCAGCAGCATAACAAGGCTAAGCAAATGGAGACTGGTACGGAAAGGATACTGAAATCCTAAGTCCGCCTTATAAGAAACTTTACGGATTGAAACACCCAAGTTTGGACTGGTATAAAGAATTTAAAATCCAAACCATAAAACAATATTTGTGTTTCTATGTCAAAGGAAAAAAACAAATGCTAATCATAATTCACGTTGAACATTTTTTTATAGCATCAAACCAGCTTGAGTGGCTTACAAAAGAGCCAAACTTTTAAAAGCGCCAATTAGAATAGATTTGGTATGGGCGGCTGAAGGTCAGCAGCGGCACCGGCATACACAGCAAAGAGGTAACCAAATCAAAATGTAATTGGTTTATGTCAGGGACAACGCGACTGGACATAGGTTACGATTACGTTGTCACTTTTTTAAGCAAATTTTAAAGTAAATACAAGTGCTAGCAAAAGGAATATGCAAACGCAACTTATCACGTCCTACGGTAAAAGAAAATTCGCAGAGGGAAGTAAAGGCGATCCCGGCAGAGCCTACAATGCATGTTTTGATGATTGGAAAAAAAGAGGTGACATATGTGTATCGCTTCAGAAGGAGCATATGTTGAAGGCAATAAAATAAATATTGATGAAAATTAAAAATTTTGCATTTTATTTTCCAGAAATGTAATTGCTTTAGGATATATGATGTCCCGAATGATATCATTCAGTTTGCGAAGCGATTGCAGTAAGTATCGCAGAAAAAAGCCAGCAGCATAACAAGGCTAAGCAAATGGAGACTGGTACGGAAAAGATACTGAAAACCTAAGTCCGCCTTATAAGAAACTTTACGGATGGAAACAACCAAGTTTGGACTGGTATAAAGAATTTAAAATCCAAACCATAAAACAATATTTGTGTTTCTATGTCGAAGGAAAAAAACAAATGCTAATCACAATTCACGTTGAACATTTTTTTATAGCATCAAACCAGCTTGAGTGGCTTACAAAAAAACCAAACTTTATAAACGCCAATTAGAATAGATTTGGTTTGACCGGCTGAGGGTCAGCAGCGGCACCGGCATACACCGGCATACTTTATAAACGCCAATTAGAATATATTTGGTATGGCCGGCTGAAGGTCAGCAGCGGCCGACAACCCGACTGGACATAGGTTACGATGACGCTGTCACTTTTTTAAGCAAATTTTACAGTAAATACAAATGCTACCAAAAGGACTATGCAAACGCAACTTAACACGTCCTACGGCAATAAGATATACGTATGGTGTCGTTGAGGCTAAGGTGAAACTTAAAAGGGACTCCTATTCCAGTCAGGCGTTTATTTAAGCAGTCACGAAAGTGTGAGTACTCTTTTACGAACAGAGTCTAAATATTTAGTGGTGTCAGAACCAAGGAAGCAATCTCGTTTAAGGATTTAAAAACATACATGGCTGACGTCACCTTATTTATCACTTTTAAAAATAAAATACATGCCAACATGCCGTCCGCCGGCATGACCAAGGGACTTTTCGGAATAAATTACATTTATTTTGTTGGATCGTTGGGATCATATTAGGTACCCAAGTTAATTAAATTAAATGTTTGAAGACGGATGGCCTCTTAAAATTATTCTAAATATCTTTTGTTAAACAGGAGTATACAAATTGGGGAATTTCTTACAATATTTCAGTTGAGGCGGTAACTGCGATCGTTCAGATGTGCCTTTCTCAATTAAACCCTTGTATACGGGGTAGCCGCTGTGATTTTCGGGCATGATTTCCTTCGAATATGCGTATCTTTTGGTTTTTGCATCCTTGTTGGCATGGCAATGTTTCCTTTTGTTCATGCTTTTACAAGCTACGTGGGCTGATCAAATTGTCCAGTATTACCTGCACTGCTGACAGTTATTGCATTGAACTGAACTATTTTGAACGGTTCGATTGAAATCCATCTATTGTTTTTATTAATTTGACGCCTATTTTTGATTTTTACATTTTGTCGCTAGAACATTTTTTCCCTAATTATTCCACTGGGCGTGGAATTCCATGTTGAATTCCATTTAGAACTTTTACCATAAAAATCATAATTTTAATTTTTACAGAATAATTTCTCAAATAATATGAACAAAAATGTCACATAAAAAGCCAAAAACAAAACTATGTCGAACTCAAATAACACCCAAATCAAGGTTATGACCTTAGATACATATACTCGTACACACCATGAAACCATATTGTAACGTGAATATTCTAGAACACAAAAGCATAACATACCATATATGTGTGGACTCGATATCCGGTATCTATAACTCTCCAGTTGAACGTCTAATTGCTGGAATTTACACTCGTCCGCATCCTCCCACTTTACCGGGAAGACCAGTGGATGCATGTTTCCGGACTGTCCGGTGTGCATGCTCCCATTACGTTGCATTACGGCGCATCCCCGCCCATACTCCTGGGCGATATGTTGGATATCCCTCGCCCGCAGTGATGTGAAGAACTGTCCGGAGATTGCGCAGGACAGTGGCTTCTCAATGCCGCGATCGGTGTCTTGCGGCGGTGGTAGTTGTAATGGTTCAATAGATCTGGAGATTTGTTCGCTGCCCCTACGGTAGGCATTGCTTGCTTTACGAGCGATAGTGGAAACTCCACGATGGGGGCGGCAGTTGGCTGCCATGATGCATCAAACCGAATGCTTGTCGTGTGGATCCGCATAATTTTAAAGGCGTCGTCAGAAAGCCAGAAAGCGAGGTTGTCCCGTTCTCTCGTAGATGCAGTTTAAGACTTTCTGCCGTCGTTCATGTCGTCGTCCATATCATCCTCCATGTCGGCCACATGAGAAAAGAAGTACAAAAAAAACTATTATTGCAGATGTAAAGCAGGGAAACGGTGACATTGTGCTCTTTCAGCAGTGTTTTCTTGCGGATGGCTTAAACGCAAAAGAGCATTTCACAGCTTGTTAAGATGAAATAGAGCAAAGAAGAAGACCCTTCAGTTCTCAGTTTGTACCTGATTTTAGTGAGGAAACATAAAGGGTCCTATATACATATATTAATTTAATATAATTAAATGTATTTATTGGTCAATATTGTCAAAATTATAATGGAACGTGAATTGTTCCATAGTCGAAGATGGGTTCTATTTTAAGTTTGTAAATTTCTACCTAGTGCACGTCGGTCAATGGTACGCGTAGTGCAATTGTGTTGAGCAATTGGCTATAACACTCTTTGTACTTCACACGCTAAATCTGCGTTACAACTGCACAACGTAATTAAATAAAGTTTTGTTTTTAACAACCTATACACATCTAATCGGATGGTTAATTAACAGTTTTGTGAACTCGTCACTAAGCAGATGTAGTTAAATATTCGTAGTTACAAAGTCAACTAAAAGTGGCAGCTTGTTAGGGCCCAATAAGTTAGCTTTCCACGCGAAACATTTTCTAGTTAGTTGTTAGCTGTTTTAATTGCATTTCGTTCCAATTTGGCTTTAGGAGGCGCAATCTCCGATATGTGTGCCAGAAACTGTAGGCTCCTACTGAAATAAAAATATCTAGTTAATGGAAAGACTGCATAAACTCATTTTAATATAGTAAAAAAGTTGTGGTTGCGAATTTTTTTGTATGTAAGCGCTGAATAACTTTCAACGTTAAATCGACATAAAAGATGGAACACCCTGTATCTTTCTGTTTAAGCAATGGAAAGTCCTGGTGTCGTGCGTAAAGATTGGTTCCGGGCTGTTACCATTTGGTTTGGACGATGTTTTAGTTCTTAATACACGAGGCAGCGTGTGTATTTTGCAGAGTGGTTGCCACCACAGTTGCTTTATTTGTTGACACATGGGACATTCTTGTTTGCGGGGATTTCCTTGGATTCCTGGATTTCCGGGGATGTACGTTACCGCAAGCGACGCAGACTGCGCGAAGAGTGCAGAATGTTGTTGTTTAGCCGTAGTTTTGGCAGTTTACACATTGCACGGCTTCGTTTCTTTTCTATGGCTCCTCCGCGGTGATTCTATTTCTGTGGGACGTATTACAGTTTGTAGATTGCAGCGCCTCTCGGTCGGTTAGTCGGAAGGTGGGCTGTACGTTATGCAGCGGGAACCCCGCGAAAAAAAAATTGTTGTTGAGCGAAGCTTGACAAAACCATGTTGTTATTGGGATGAGTAATGAGTTTCTCAAAAAGCTTGGGAATCACAGATAGTTTAGCAATGCCACGGTAGTTCTCAATGAAAGCCTTGGAAACTTTTTTATGAATAGGTATAAGGTATTATTCATTCCTTAACTTAGGTAGGGATGTTAGTCCAAGCATATATTTAATAGTAACATAGTGAGAGGTAATTTAATTTATTTACAACCAATAAACCAATAAGCGAGAGTTTCCGTAGCAAGAGCTAATGATTAACTGAATCAAATGCTTTGCTAAAGTCAGTATAAATTACATCAGTTTGCAAGCGATGCTGAAAACCTCTGTTGATTATTGACGAAAATTCAAGTAGGTTAGTTGCTGTCGAGCGAAGCTTGACAAAACCATACTGTGATGGTGAGATTATGCTATTGCATGCATGTTGCAGCTGCGATGTGATGAGTTTCTCAAGAAGCTTGGGAATCGCATGAAGCTTAGCAATGCCGCGGTAGTTCTCAATGAAAGCCTTAGAGCATTTTTTATGAATTGGTACAAGGTATGATTTATTCCATAATTAAGGTAGGAATGTTTTCTCCAAGGATAGGTTAGTGTAGTAAGTAATAGTATAGTGAGAAGTAAGGTAACAAGATCGGAGCACCTTCCGAGGATGCAGCTGGGCCTGGTGAAAATAAGATTTTGATTGATGAGAGAGCCATAAACACATCGCGACAATGGAATTTAGACAGGTACATGTTATTTATGTAGGCTAAACGATACGGATAGATAGAGGAGGGATCAAATGAATCAGATGAGTAGGTTGACTGAAAAAATGACGCAAATAGATCAGCAATACAGAGATGTGAAGAGTCGGAAGTATTATTATATGAGAGGGAAGGGGGGAAAAGATTGGATTTACGTTTAGAATTTATAAAAGAGTAAAAAAAAGCTTGGATCATTTCGAAAATTGAGTTTGAAATATAATTTTTAAATAGTTGATTGTTAAGGTCAACAAACTGGTTGCGGATGAGAAGGTAGTTTGACAGATGTAACAAGGTTCGGGACTTTAAAGTTGTTTTGTAAGCTCTAGTTTTCCTATTTTTAAGGAGAGACAGGTGCTTATTAAACCATGGAGGTTTTGACGTTGATGGAGTCAATATTTCAGGGACAGATTTATTTAAGGGGCTATGAATTACTTCATAAAAAGAGTCTGTAGTATCATCAATATTGCTGAAATTAGAATGATAACTCCAGTCAATAATAGTCAGGTGATTTCTTGGTCATAATAGATGGCTTTTTTAAAGAATTTTTGACGAGCCTGCGGGTTATTACTAAGGGGGGGGCTTCAGGAGAGTCAATAATTAGCGAAACTAAGACTGTTGGATGGTGAGAGTCCTCAGGAGTAGATAAGGGAGGAGACTTTGCTCTTGTGGCAGAGGAGGTAGTATTTGAGAAAATGAGGTCAAGCCACCAACCACGGGAGTACCTAATAGGGTTAAGTTGGAAAACGGCAGAGTCGGCTAAGCCATCAAGGAAGTCAATTTGGTTAGTGGGTAACAGCGAGTTATCATTGTCCGAGTTGATCCATGAAATGAGGGGCAAATTGAAATCACCCATTACTAATATAAGATCAGAATCATTTAGCAGAGACAAAACTGATTTAATGGAAGTTAAGTGGTGCATATAAATGATTGCATCACACAGAGGCGGAATGTAGGAACAAGTAACGAAAAGGTTAAAGGACTCAGAATGAATTTTAAAGGCTAAAAATGTAATTCCGAAAAGGATTAGTGATAGTGATATGTTCCACTAAGTAAATGTTGTTTACGGCAATGAGAACGGCACCTCCAAAGGTTGGGCGATCTTCCCGAAAGACAGTGTATTTCGATACAAAAATTTATTGTCTATGACATAGGAGTTTAGCCACGTTTCTGTTAGCACAATAGCATCAAAGTCAAGAAAGCACTGTTAGTAAAGAATAGGTTCAGTTTACAAAGAATACTGCGAACGTTTTGGTAGCACTAAGAAAAAATGTTGTTGCTTAGTTTTTTAAAATATCAACAGGATTGGAACTTTGAAAATCTGTGATCAAGAATTCATGAACAATACTGTGCTCGGGCCAAGTTCCAGGGTTTAAAGCTTTAGGAGCTATGCTTAGATTATTTGCAAGGTGACATCTAACGTCTTCGGCAGTGGCGTCAGGCATAAGACGCAATACAAAAATGGATTTGCGGGGAGCGACAGCTCTCAGCGTAAGTCCAGAAGATCGCGATTCTGATGGCAAACCCGTCAGTGGCTTTGGTGATATTACCACGGGCTGGCGGGTTGGCGCGGCGTATTGATGGAGCATCAGGCTGGCTGGTTGACACGACGGTTGAAGATTTGTCCAGCATGGGGCCAGGTGGGAGATTCCTATTGGCAGGTTCCGGCGGATCAACTTTTGAAGTGGGAAGACCCGGTTTCTGAAGAGCTAGGCTGGCTGGCTGTTCTCCAGGTGCATCATCCTAACATTACTTACTGGCAAATGTGTGGCTGGAGTGGTACATATATTCATTTGCTGGTTTTTGTTAGGAATTTTCCGGCGTGGTGGTTAGTAGATTAAGGCCCAGAAATAGAGATTCAAGAACCTGCTCATTTAATGAGGCAAATTGTTTCCGAACCTCCCAGAAACCATTTCGATCTTGCCGCATAAACGTGCGCATCTCGCCTTCAATCTCTCGACAGGCCAAACAGGACCATGTCAAACCGATGCCTTTGCCCAGGAGATCATCAAGTCGGCTATAATAACCGACACCAGCGCATTTCATGTGCGAGCAATTGTCGCATAGCCAGCAAGTTAGATAAGAGTCGCCGTTAATAGATCCTTCCAATTCGCAACTCTTTAAGGTACAAACCAAAGACATTTTGGGTAATAAAAGAAAGAATGCGTTCAAAAACTGATGGTCCAGCGAATGTACGATGTACGGAGCGGTTTCGGCGAAGAGCAGAAGCATTAGAAATCCAGAGGGAGATGAAGAAACTCCACAACAATGGGGAGTGCGATAAAGCGCTCTGAGCAGCTTGTTGTAACAAAGCGAAGGAACGATTTCTATACTTTTCGTATTTAACTCATAATTTTCCTTATTTTTTCCTTTTATGTTCTTCAAGCATAGTTCTTTATGACACCTCCTAGTGTCTGGATTTTATTTGATTTTTTTACAGTGCTCTCCTGGATTTTGGTTTCCTTTAGCTCTATATATGTCTCTATATCCTCTGTAATAGCCACGTGTTTAAGGAGCCATTTCATTTAGAACGGTCGCTATGTAATGGTGTAGTCCCAACCCAAAAAAATCCAAATAATTATATGGGAGCAGGAAAGGTCCCGCTCCGAAATCTATTTCTGGAGTGTTTTAATATTTGATTATAAAGGTTCGCTTAGCTTAAAACCGCGGAGCGTCTTTTTTTATATATTTCCTATTTTAGCTTAGCTAGTCAGCGCTGAAGGAAAGGGGGAGTGTTCTATGCGCGCACGTGGGAACGCTGATTAACTACATTTGTAGTAACGGGCCGCTCAAGTGAGTGATTGGTCTTTAACATTATGTTTAAACAAAATATTCGGCTCTGATTGTATACAGCAGATACCCAATATGTACATATACCACATCTACCTTCTTTTAAAAAATAAAGTAACTTAGTTTTTTTTTTTTTTTTTAAATTGTATTTATTTATATTGCAGACAACTGTTACTATTTATAAAAACTATACTACACAGATTCATAATTTCTAGCGAGTATTTACATATGTATCTACTTAAACTATTTAATTTTCAATTAATTTATATATCTGCTTGGCAGCTCTTTAGGGTGGATGCGCTGGAGCCTCCTTCTCGCCCTCAGTCCCATTACACCTCTCCTCGTCAAGAGGTTTCGAGCCAACTGGTTTGGGTGGTTTCCCAATTTATTTACGTACGCGGTTGCTTGTTTGTTTATGACATCGCTAATCCTTGGTACCTTCAGCTCTTGTTCAATGTCTTTGTTGCGGATGTACCAAGCCGCTCCAGATAGTTTACGCAAGATTTCGTGAAGGAAGCTTTTTAATATCAAAAACAGCTGAGGATTTAATAGGCTTTTAAGCTTGTTCAGAAGTCCTTCATGCCACACTCTGTCGAAATCCTGCTGGATGTCTAGAAAAGCTCCAACGACGTACTCCTTTCCATGGAAACCTTCCAGTACAAAGTTTACTACGCGGTGTAGCTGTTCAGGTGTGCCATGCCTGAGTCTAAAACCAAACTGAAACTTCGGAATAGCTTTCTGGACCTTTCGGGACTCGAGCAATCTTCTCAGGATGCACCTCTCAAGTAATTTGCCAAATGCTGGAAGCAGGCTTATTGGGCGATAGGAGTCTAATTCCTCTGCTGGCTTCCCACTTTTATGGAGCATAATGATATTCGCTTTCTTCCAGGCGCTTGGGAAGTGTCCCAGTCGAAGAGCAGAGTTGAAAATTAGTACAAGGAATAACAAAGCTCTGTGGGGCATCAGCTTAATGGAGCGGTTGTAGATGTGATCAGCACCAGGAGCCTTGTTATTGCGAAGGGATTTGATATCATCTTCCAATGCCGTGAGTTGAATAGGCTTTACAGGAAGAGCCATCTGCAATAGGGCTTCTAGGGATTCAGCAACCAGTTGTACTCGTCTTGGTGATGCTGCCTCGAACTGCTGGAATCTTTCCTCCAGGTTTCTGGCAAACGCTTCAGTTCTGTCCTGAGGTGATTTTGCCCAAGTGCCATCTGGGTTACGAACTGGAAACTTTGGAGCAACTTGTCTTTTGAATCTCTTCGTGAGCTTCCAGAGTGCGAATTTTGAGTTTTCATTGGCAGTAGCTTTCCGGAGGAACGCGTCAGTTGCTTCTCTTTTCAGGTTGGCCAGTACTTTTCTCACCCGATTTGATATCATTGGTCCTGATGAACTCACGCCGGAGCAATTTGCAATTTGGGCTGCATCTTTGATCTTCTTCATAAAAGTTTAAACCGCTTTCTCGATATCGTCTGCTGTATTTATCTCTGTATTGAGGTTGAAGGCATTGTTAAGTTCGTACTAAAACAGCTTATATTCGCACCAGGTGGAACGAGCATCCTAATAGGGGCGGTACTATGAAGTGACGTTGTTAGTGAAGCGATCAGCGGCAAGTGATCAGAAGATAGGTCATACTCTTCGCGTACTGATAGTAGACTGCTAGCTATACCTTTGTACAAGAAGAAGTCGATACATGAAGGTACATTCCTCGTGTTATACGGGTAGTGAGTGGGTCTGCCTGTAGCCAGAACTTGAGTTGAGGTGCAGGCAATAACATCGTGAAGTGCTGAGCCTCGAGCATTCGCTTTTATACTACCCAAGAGGCGTTAAGCGTTAAGATCACCTCCAATGATAAATTTTTGATCATGTTGACCAAGGAGATTATCAAACTCAGAGGAATTCCAAGGCAGGCCTGGAGGAAGGTACACCGTAATTTCGCCCAAATTAGTGGAAATTTTTACCGTTGCCCTTTGTAGGTGATTCGTCGTGATCGAATGCGGGTGATAGTGCACTAATCCTTGCCTGATTAGGATACCAGATCCTCCTCTGGGGCGACCTCCTGGGTGATCTGCTCGATAGCAGCTGTAACCTATCATATTGAGGTAGGATCCGTCGTGTAGGAGTGTCTCTGAGATACGCTTAACATAAATTTCGTGCTTGCTGAGAAACACCTTTAGCTCATTAGCATTTGGGATAATGCTACGAGCGTACAAGCCATTACTTGCGCTGCGTTAACGACTTAGAACCTCTGAGTTCTTTGATCTCCTCAAGTAGCTCATCGATGGTTTTTGTAGACCAGCAATGGTCTGCTACATTAAGATGATGATTTGTGCGAGGGAGCCATCAATGACCATTTGGTTAGGATGTTGAGGTTCGCTTGCGTTTGTTGCAGAAGCAAACGCAGCATCTCTGAGATACGCTTAACATCAATTTCGTGCTTGCTGAGAAACACCTTTAGCTCATTAGCATTTGGGACAATGCTACGAGCGTTCAAGCCATTACTTGCGCTGCGTTAACGACTTAGAACCTCTGAGTTCTTTGATCTCCTCAAGTAGCTCATCGATGGTTTTTTGTAGACCAGCAATAGTCTGCTACATTAAGATGATGATTTGTGCGAGGGAGCCATCAATGACCGTTTGTTCAGGATGTTGAGGTTCGCTTGCGTTTGTTGCAGGAGCAAACGCAGCATCTGGAAAAGTCTGGTACCTTGTATTTGAGATAGAATTTCGCTGTTGGGAGTATTCTCCGTCAGGTCGTGTGCTCTGTTGTCCAGGTCTAGACGCATCTACATACGATAGGGCCTGCCGCACGATTGAGGTTGGAATAGCATGTTGCTTGTTGTTGCGCATGGGCTGATTCCAGTTTTGCGGCTTTTGAACCTCTGGACGTATATTCTGCAGCCCTTGTGTTGCCTCATGTTTTCCATGTCAATTTACGCACTCCAGGTCGTCATATGTCTTTGCCTGACATTGACTGGAACCAGACCAATGAGGCAAACTGCATCTACCACATCTGGGCTCCTTGGTGCAATAGTTTTTGGTATGATCAAAGCCAAAACATCGGTAACATTGACGCATATTAACATTTTTTCTCGGCAGTTCCACTCTGACTCTTTGACGGCCAACTTTATTTATTTTTAGATCTTCTCTGTTATAAATAGCCTTTTTAATGTCTATAAACCAAACGTTTTGGCCAGAAGCCTTGCCTGGATCCGGTTCAGAGGAGTCAACATTCTGTGACTTCACCTTTGGATTATAGGTATTAACCACAGCGTGACCTTGGGAGGTGAACGCATTTAAAATTTGCTCAACTGGGGTAGAAGTAGCCAAGTTGCACACCAAAATCCTGTAGGCTCTGTCTTCCGGGAGGCAGAAGTAAGTGTATTGGAAATTTACTTCCGATAGTTTTTTAGTGATAGCTCTGTGGGCATCAGAGTCCCGGGGGTATATGCGCAACATTACGCGCGATGTTGAGTTCATATGAGTCAGATGATACCGCCGAGTCGAGAAGCCTTTCTAAGGCAGGTACGCCTCTGACAGAAAGTACTGTTATTTGGCTAGGCTTTGGTGACTTCTTTGTCACTGGAATTGCAGCTTGTCGAGATTCTTCTTCTGCATCGGTTTCGACCTGGAGAATGTCCATGCTATTTTCGGCTTTTTGACAGTCTTCTTGATTTGCAAGAGCAGCAAATTGATTTGAAGCAAGATGGTTTCTATGTTCGCTTACATGGGCTCTTTTTTTCGAACTTTTTAGTGAGGTTGGTAGGCTTCTCTTCTTGGATGGAACTTTTTGCCAAGAGGCTGAAGCCTGCTGGAATGTGAGCGTATTACTATTTTTTTCAATTTGCGGTAATAGGCGACAATTTCCAGAAGTTTTCTGGTTAGGCTTGTTTAATTGGCTTGAGCTGCTAACCATAAGAGGCTCCCTGCCAGTTGTGAAAGTACCTCCAGATGACCAGGTAGTTGAGCAGCAACCAGCTGCGGTCGAGGCTACTGAAAAAGTAACAGAACCTGTGGTAGGCACAAGGGTGACTCCGCATCCGTTGGCATCTTGCGAAGTACCTTATGAGGCAAGATCTTTCCTTAACTTTGCACGCAGCTCAGTTGGTAAGACCTGAGATTTCCTTCAATTTACGATAATTTGATAGCCAAGGTCTGGACTTGAGTAACTTAGTGTAGTTGTTTTGTTTTATTTATATATATTTTTTTTTAATTATTTCATTTTAATTTATGTCAATCATGATCATGATTAATCTGTCTTTATGTACTACTTGTTTTTTATTTTCATTGTTTGATATTTATTATATTGTCTCCTTCTTCTATCTTTTCTACCTTATAAGGTCCCGTGATTATAAAATCTAGTTTATGTCCTACTTCATTTTTTAATAATACCTTATCACCCGCTTCGTCGGTGCCCTTTTTGTCTACGACCCATATTGGGTTATTGTAGGGGGACTTCGACTTCTGGATTATGCCGTTTTTAAGCAGTTCCTGAATTTCCGTTGACGAAGTCAGCTGCCCCCATGGGATATGGGTATGAAGGAAGAGTCTCATTAGGAGAGGCAAAAGCTTTTTTCCTATTCCCGAGCATTTTTAAAAAAGCGCCCTTAATTAAGGGCGGTGCGTCCGAGCAATCTACGTTGGTAAAATTGACATCGGGGCAAGTGTGAAAATCGATTTGCTCTACCTCGGAGCTCCATTTGAGCTGACCGGAAGCTCGGCAAAGAGCTGCGCCGGCATGTTTTAACAGGTCTAGGCCAACGATCACGTCAAAGGAAGTCAAGTCCGGAATATAAAAAAGTTTTAAGGTTAAAAATGGACACGAAACATTTTTTTTGTGATTGTAGTCACGCCGTGAATAGAATGGATTGCGAAAGGGGGCTCAACCTTTCAATCTCATAAATGGTCGGATGAAATTTTTTTGCTACGCCCGTGTCAACCTTGAGTTTCATGTCGATCCATGCTACTCTTCGTCTGATGACGGGTAGCAGGGATTTTCCCCTAAAAAATTAATAGCAATATATAGATAGAGTCTTACTCTAGGATGGTGTCATCGTCGACCTTTCCCGCTGCAGTGGCATAATTTTCCGAATTATATGACGCATGAGCAACATGCTTGACTCTTTGTCTTTTAGGAGGGGCCGAGCGGCCAGACGCGTTGGATGGTTGCATTTTGGACAATGACGGGTCAACGTCCATAGGTTCCGGTGTGTTTCCTGGAGCCATCCTGTCGCTTCGTGGAGCCGAGTGCACTTGTGCGCTGTGCTGCCTAGTGAAGTGTGGGTTCTTCCCGGTACTTCCCTGCGAGTTGGCCTGTGAAGGGCCTGTTGTCGCTCCTGCACTTTGGGATACTGTTTACGGTCCCTATGTTCCTGGCTTTTTGCAAACGAAGTTGCAAAGGTGTACCGTTCGTGGTTAGACTCTACTTCTTGCGCCAAGGCGAGCGCTGTTGGCATGTCCTTCGGCTCTGCCGCGCACTGAACATTTTCGAGGTTGCGCCTAAGTCCTGAGACGAAAACGCGTCGTCGCGAAACTTCTCGCACAGGACCGTTGCTGCCGACGCTTCGTACGACATAGTGGCTTGGTTGGTAAGCAAGGAGAGATTTTTCTCAACCTCGTCATAATATTGTAGGAGCGTGAGGCTTCCCTGTCTGAGAGTGCCTAGCTCTTGCTTGATAACGTGTATCGGCCTTGTGTCACTGTATGTGAAATCGAGAATAGAATCCAAAAGTGGATAGAACGGCATCAGCAGGGCCTTTAATTTTTTTCCTGATGATGACAACCGCCTGATAGTGGCGTGAACTGTCCTGGTAACCTCTGAACATGTAGTACGCGGCTTTTGCCGCTTGCCGCCAGGAAACGTATTATCTCCTGTCTCCCCATAAACTCGGGTAGACATTTTACCGCGTCCAGCGTTTCATTACAAGGGCCTACTCCCTCAATTCTTACAGGTTGATAAACCTGAATTTGTGCCGTTTCGGTCCGGGTGGGAGCAATCTGAACAGCCGCGAGTTGGCTGGCCAGTTCTTGAATTGTTTTAAGCAATTCATTTTCTCTGCGTTGGCTTTCTATAGCTTGGTCGCGTAGTGACTTTATCTGTCATAAAGGCTTTCTACAGCTTGGCCTTATAGTGCCTTTATTAAATTCCTTTATTATCTGTCATAATTTGTTGCGCATCGAAAGGCATTGTATTTGTTGTGGATGCGTTAGCACCGACACTTCTCAGTGAAGAATTTTCTGCTGAATTCTCACTATCGGACTCTGAGTCGCTAGCGTATAGTTTAGTACTCCTATACTGTCGGAAAGAATTGCTCATGAGGAGCTGTGTATGTAAATACTCAAGCCGTTTAGCCCATGGGGCCAGTTAGAATGGCGAGGGGGTCGCGGGGGCTGAGTCGCCACTTCGAAAGCATTGAACGAGGGCTCGCTGAACAAAGTTGCTGCCTTGCTCATCAACGATAAGGTGAAGGGCTCACGGGGAACGGGTCTACGCTAAGACAAACAAATATGTAAAACCAAAAAAAAAAAAATCGCCACAGCAAAAAAAAAGAAGTATATAAAAGGCAAAAAATTGCCACAGTAATGCAAATATAAATATGCAATATAAACCGCAAAGTCAATCAATATTTGAAAGTTAATAATTCTTCAGCGTGGCGGCTGGGATATTTTAAATTTTATAATAATAACACATTTATATAGTAAAAAAAAGCATTTAGTTGTTTTAATTATTATAGAGATGCAGAATCTCTTCTTGCAGTGTAGTGTCTTTTTCTTGAAACCTCAAAAATATTGAAATATTTTTATGTATTAAATGCAGCTTGAAGGGTGAATTTAGGTATGGAAGCTCACTTACATATTTGAGTGTCGTGGGTTCTGTTAGTTGGGTGCCAATTATATTAAATGTACTAGTACTACAGGGGAGGATCCCTCGCTGCGGTCACTGGTATGTGGCCGGATGGCCAATAGCTATAATAAATGTATTAGTGTTACGGGGGAGGATCTCTTGCTGTAGTCACTGGTATGTGGTCAGGTAGCCGATGCTCCTATTTTGAGATAGGAAGAATATGTTGGAAGAGTAACTGTCCTTCTAAATTGCAGGCCTAGGGACTTAGTCAATTGGTATAATAAAAAATGTTTATCGGCGGTTGCCGGAGTATTCTTTAAAATTGAGCGATGCTCTTTATTTTAATGTCAACAAGGATCTTACTTACAAGCTAACATAAAAAAGCTTAATAGCGGCCCCTGCCAATATGCAGAGCTTTGCCGGCTATGTGAGAGTGATTCCGCTTCCGATTTACAAGGTTTTCTTAATTATTAATTTTATTAATAAATTTTGTGCATTTTTGTTTTTTTTTTGTTACTGATGATCCTGCACGTTGGGTTGTGCTGCCGGCATCTGTGTCCTTTGGGTGGCATTGTCGGTTCCTTGGGCCAGCTTGAAGCGCTAGGCGGTGCCGGTGCTGGATGATTCACAGGCCTTTTGTGAGGTGCAACTCTTGCACGTGTACTCACAATAGGGACTCCATGGTCCCTCGCAATCCGGTGGACACTGCTTGTATCTTGGTGGAATGGCTCTGGGTGGTGGAAGGATAATGATAATTTTGATAATAGATCCCGCAAAAAGTCGAGCTCTAATTGTAACTTCTGAGCCGTCGACCAGGCAGGTGGTGGCGTTCGAGTATATATTAGCCATTTTAGGTGTGCTATTCTTGACTTTATTTTCTTTTTCTCGCCACCGTGCCTTTCATGTCACACTCTACTCACTCAGATTTTTATACCCTTGAAAAAGGGTATTATAATTTTGTCCAGAAATGTGTAATGCATTAAAGGAAGCATCTCCGACCCCACAAAGTATATATATTCTTGATCAGCATCAACAGCCGAGTCGATATAGCCATGTCCGTCTGTCCGTCTGTCCGTCTGTTTCTATGCAAAAAATAGACAGTAGTTTTAAAGCTAGCATTTTGAAATTTTTACCAGATCATTATTTTTGTTGCACGCAGATCAAGTTTAAGAATCGGTCGGATCGGACCACTATATCATATAGCTGCCATACAAACGACCGATATGAAAACAAGTCTTTGTATGGAAAACTTTTTTGTTTTCGAAGCTATTGCAACTGAATTCAAAGTTTGACATAGCCATACATGATTTGTAAAAGTTTGGTCCGGATCGGACCACTATATCATATAGCTGCTATACAAACGACCGATATGAAAACAAGTCTTTGTATGAAAAACTTTTTTTGTTTTCCAACCTATTGCAACCGAATTCAACATTTATTTATTTGACATAGCCATACATGATTTTTGAAAGTTTGGTCCGGATCTTATTTTAGCTTATAGAGAGAGTTTTCTATGAGCGCAAATGATTACATACTTTTGTAGTAAAGGTCCAGCTGAAGTCAGAGATCTTCTTATACTTTTCTTTGGGTTGAATCGTTGACTTTGACATTATGTTTTAACAAAATATACGAATACCACACTGGTTAATTAAATATCCGATAGGCTGTTTAAAAAATAAAAAATTTATTTAATTACGTTGTGCTGTTGTTGGCACTAAAAACCGCTAGCTCCAACATGAACTTGCAGTATAACATTAACGCAGATTTAGCCTGTGAAGTGCAAAGCGTGTTAAAGTCAATTGCACAATACAATTGCACGACGCGTACCATTAGCCGACGTGCATTAGGTAGAATTTTACAAACTTAAAATACGAGTATGGGACAATGCACCAATGCACGTGCCAGTATAATTTCATCAATATTAATATAATAATTAGAGTTTGGCTATTGACAATATTGACCAATAAATACATTTAATTATATTAAATTAATATATAAGTTAACAACTGACAGAGCATAAGCTTAGGCTCAAATTACCCTAGCAACTAAGTAGCTTCAGATAAACAATGGTGACGCGCCCGAACTAAGTTCGGCGCCCTGCGCTAAGAACGGTAAATGCCGAGTCGGCTTGCCGACCATGGGTTTATGACGTGATGCATTAAAGCTAGGGTAGATTGATATTTTTCCATTCCTTTGTATTGAGTTCTAAGCGAGCACTTTATAAATAAAGAACAAGCTGCTCCGGCTTCTGCCGTTAAACAAATTGTATTTGATATAATTTATCCACGCTGAGCCCAAAGGCCAGTGTCCAGCAAAGGGGGCAAAGTCAAGCCCTCCACCATAATCTGCGTAAGAAGAGATTCCTCCTGACTAACGTCAGGACCAGGGGATCAGCTATCCACGTGGCCCCTTTCTGCCGGAGCCACCCATCGGAACTATCTCTGGACAATAGGACAAAACCTAATTGGGGGCAAAGTCACGCCCTCCACCATAATCTGCGTAAGAAGACATTCCGCCTGACTAACGTCAGGGCCAGGGGATCAGCTATCCACGTGGCCCCTTTCTGCCGGAGCCACCCATCGGAACTATCTCTGGACAATAGGACAAAACCTAATTGGGGGCAAAGTCACGCCCTCCACCATAATCTGCGTAAGAAGACATTCCGCCTGACTAACGTCAGGGACAGGGGATCAGCTATCCACGTGGACCCTATCTGCCGGAGCCACCCATCGGAAGGATCTCTGGACAATAGGACAAAACCTAATTTATATAAGACCGTTCATGTTTCCTCACTAAAATCAGGTACAAACTGAAAACTGAAGGGTCTTCATTTTTACTCTATTTCATTTTAACAAGCTATGAAATGCTCTTTTGCGTTTAAACCATTTGCAAGAAAACACTGCTGAAAGAGAACAATGCACCCGTTTACCTGCTTTATATCTGCTCCTTGCATTCAAACTAGAATCGGTTCACAACAGGTAAACTTTGCAGCACAGGATCAAGGGACGAGGGGTGGAGCCTTGAGATCGACAGTCGGTAGAAAAACTCCTGAGGCGAAGCCGGAAGAGCGCATGCACGGAAGTCTCCGGTGAGATAGGGAGGGACTCTGAGTAGAAGTCTCCAGGGAGCCACGAAACTGACCGTGCAAACGCATGCAGGTGTGGACAACGGTGAAAACCAGAGTGAAAATACCGACCGGCAGGAAATACTGACTTATCCTTCGCACGCCTTGAGAACTAAGCTATCCGTGCCCGAAATTAAAACGGCATCGGAGGGTAATTACGAAAAAGGCATTTCTGCCAAACTAGAGAGATGCTCATCTAGCAGTTCAAAGAATCATTTTGAATACTGTACGGATTTTCCTGAAGCTATGCCTCGGTGTACTAAAGAATGCGATAATCGTTTGTTTTTTACTTATTTTCTTATGTAGCCGACATGGAGAATGATATGGATAACGACATGAACGACGGCAGAAAGTCTTAAACTGCATCTACAACGGAACGAGACAACCTCGCTTTCTGGCTTTCTGACGACGCCTTATGGCAGCCAACTCCCGCCCCATCGTGGAGTTTCCACTATCGCTCGTAAAGCCAGCAATGCCTACCGTAGGGGCAGCGAACAAATCTCCAGAA
The DNA here is from genome assembly GCA_018150545.1 of Drosophila ercepeae. Lineage (NCBI taxonomy): Eukaryota > Metazoa > Arthropoda > Insecta > Diptera > Drosophilidae > Drosophila > Drosophila ercepeae. Next base: position 151,967 of record JAECWL010000097.1, on the reverse strand, counting down.
CTATTAAACCATTCCCATTACCACCAACGCAAGACACCGATCGCGCCAGTGAGAAGCCACTGTCCTGCGCAATCTCCGGACAGTACTCCACATCACTGCTGGGGAGGTAATGCGGAGGGGACAATGTTCTGGGGACAAAATTTAAAAATCAAAAATAGACGTCAAATTAATAAAAACAATATATGGATTACAATCGAACCGTTCAAAATAGTTTAGTTCAATGCAATAACTGTCAGCAGTGCAGGTAATACTGGACAATTTGATCAGCCCACGTAGCTTGTAAAAGCATGAACAAAAGGAAACATTGCCATGCCAACAAGGATGCAAAGACCAAAAGATACGCATATCCGAAGGAAATCATGCCCGAAAATCACAGCGGCTGCCCCGTATACAAGGGTTTAATTGAGAAAGGCACATCTGAACGATCGCAGTTACCGCCTCAACTGAAATATTGTAAGAAATTCCCCAATTTGTATACTCCTGTTTAACAAAAGATATTTAGAATAATTTTAAGAGGCCATCCGTCTTCAAACATTTAATTTAATTAACTTGGGTACCTAATATGATCCCAACGATCCAACAAAATAAATGTAATTTATTCCGAAAAGTCCCTTGGTCATGCCGGCGGACGGCATGTTGGCATGTATTTTATTTTTAAAAGTGATAAATAAGGTGACGTCAGCCATGTATGTTTTTAATACCTTAAACGAGATTGCTTCCTTGGTTCTGACACCACTAAATATTTAGACTCTGTTCGTAAAAGAGTACTCACACTTTCGTGACTGCTTAAATAAACGCCTGACTGGAATAGGAGTCCCTTTTAAGTTTCACCTTAGCCTCAACGACACCATACGTATATCTTATTGCCGTAGGACGTGTTAAGTTGCGTTTGCATAGTCCTTTTGGTAGCATTTGTATTTACTGTAAAATTTGCTTAAAAAAGTGACAGCGTCATCGTAACCTATGTCCAGTCGGGTTGTCGGCCGCTGCTGACCTTCAGCCGGCCATACCAAATATATTCTAATTGGCGTTTATAAAGTATGCCGGTGTATGCCGGTGCCGCTGCTGACCCTCAGCCGGTCAAACCAAATCTATTCTAATTGGCGTTTATAAAGTTTGGTTTTTTTGTAAGCCACTCAAGCTGGTTTGATGCTATAAAAAAATGTTCAACGTGAATTGTGATTAGCATTTGTTTTTTTCCTTCGACATAGAAACAAAAATATTGTTTTATGGTTTGGATTTTAAATTCTTTATACCAGTCCAAACTTGGGTGTTTCAATCCGTAAAGTTTCTTATAAGGCGGACTTAGGTTTTTAGTATCCTTTCCGTACCAGTCTCCATTTGCTTAGCCTTGTTATGCTGCTGGCTTTTTTCTGCGATACTTACTGCAATCGCTTCGCAAACTGAATGATATCATTCGGGACATCATATATCCTAAAGCAATTAAATTTCTGGAAAATAAAATGCAAAATTTTTAATTTTCATCAATATTTATTTTATCGCCTTCAACATATGCTCCTTCTGAAGCGATACACATATGTCACCTCTTTTTCCAATCATCAAAACATGCATTGTAGGCTCTGCCGGGATTGCCTTTACTTCCCTCTGCGAATTTTCTTTTACGGCTTCTATCGAGTCGAAACGAGTCCCACGAAGTGATAACTTGAGCTTTGAAATCAAAAAAAGTCACATGGGGCCAAATCCAGTGAATACGGTGGTTGATCGATGGTATTGACCGACTTTGTGGTCTTAAAACCGGTCAAAAGTACAGCTCGGTGCGATGGCGCGTCAGCTCTTTTTGAGCAAGTCCAGCATTGACGCGTCTCATGCCCAATTTATCCGTCAAAATCAAAGGAGCTATTTCACGGCTGATGTTTAGCTTATGTGCTATCTCTTTAACACTCTCATGACGATTTTCGAGCACGACTTCCTTCACTTTTTTGATGTTATCGTCAGTGTTAGACGTCGAAGGACGACCGGAACGAGGCATGTCTTCTACGGTTTCTCGACCATCCATAAGAGCTTTGTACCAGTCGTAGACTTGTGTTATCGATAGAATAGATTCACCATAAACCTTTTCCGATATTCGCAATGACACCGCACACGAAATTTTGTTCAAAACACAAAATTTTATGCAAATTCTTTGTTCAATATTTTTTTGAACATTACTAGAACACTACTGAGGTCGGCTGATTTCAACAGCTGCTGCAAACAAACTAATAGGCAGATCGCGCTCACTTTAGGCGTCGTAATGAAGGAAAACGCTACCAACTTAACAAAAAAAAAGGTCTTGAAAATATTCAGCGCGAGCGGCTTTAAAGGACATTTTCCGAAAACTTATTTGTCTTAGGGTACCTTTTCTTTTACAACTTATTTGTCTATTTGCGATCATCGGGGAGTTTCTTTTATTTACGCTAAATAATACAGCTATAGGACCGTTGGGAGAAAATACATTTTTTTAGAATAAATTAATCTTAAATTGAGAATCTGAGAAGTTCATACAATCATTGTGATTGTACAATCAAGCTCGAATCGATTTAAAAAAAAATAAAATTGAAGAAAAACCTAAATTGTCGCAACAGAGTTAAATACAACATGCATAAATATGTAGAAAATAAAGACCCTGTATTAACATATGATACAATGCACGCTTGTATTCGTTGTCCGTCTCTAACGAATTAGGAATAAGAATATGTATATATCTTTTCATTAATTTGACAGTCGCAAATAAAATTCCGCAGCGAACACACGGTGTTTCTTTCTTTATTTCTGCCGCACAATAGGTTATGGGCCGAGGCATTGGAGAATTTAAGAAAGTTTTTGTTAGGCGGTGTGTGATTCGAGATCAAGAACAATGAGTGCTCTTTATCAAATTGAAAAGTTGGAGGAGAAAAACTATGACATGTGGAAAATGCAGATGCGATCTGTATTGGTGCATTCCGGGCTATGGAATGTGACGTCAGGACAGCTAACAGAAACAAATGTTCCAGAGGGTCAAAGCTGAGTGGACATGAACAATAAGGCGTTAGCTATACTAACAATGAGTGTAAAGACATCTCAGTTGGCCTAAATTAAGAATTGCTCGACTTCTGTGGAGGCATGGAACAAATTAAAGGAAGTACATCAGCCAAGCGGACCTGTACGAAAGGTTCAGTTGTACAAGAAACTGCTTAACAAACGGATGGAGCAGGGGCAGAGCATGTCGACATGTATAAGCGAGTTTGTGGAAATTCTGCATGGTTTAGCTGGAGTTGGAATAGAGCTAAACGACGAGTTACGAACTATCGTATTGCTATCGAGCCTTCCAGAAAAATTCGAACATTTCGTGGTGGCCATGGAAACACGATATCAGTTGCCTTCATTCGAGATTTTAACCAATAAGTTGAAGGAAGAGAGCGAACGAAAAGGAATAGCAAAAGTGCGAATCGACAATACTAAAGCATTCGCTGCAACACAGAGGCACTTGCAGGCAAAGACGTATGGGCAAAAGAAGCGAAAGAATATCGTTTGCTTTAAGTGTGATGAACGAGGGCAAATTAAGTCCCAATGTCGAAGTGCGAGCGAGGGAGATAGCAATCACACGGTTTCAAGAAATGAGGTGAATCGCATAAAGCAGTCTGCTAAATGCTTGAGACGTCACAACTTAAAAAACTCGATGTGGTGCTTAGATAGTGGCGCAACAAGCCATATGTGTTGTGCAAGGGAGCTTTCATAAAGTTTGAGAAGCACACAGAGTAGATCGGACTGGCCGATGCTGGATTTCTTCAAGCATAAGGTATAGGTGACGTCAAGATTCAGACAGATCTGTGCATGTTGACTCTAAAGAAGGTTCTCTATGTCCCTAAGATAATGGAAAATTTCATGTCCGTGAGTAGAACAGGTGCAAGGTGACATTTGACTTAGAGAAGGCCATGGTGGTGCAAAATGGAGAATGCATAGTGAGAACCTGTCAAAGTTCATGGAGTTCAAGAGTCTGGTGGAACGGCAGACAGTTAGAAAGCTGATATGCCTGCGGAGTGATAACGGCGGAGAGTTTGTCAATTAGTAGTTTGATAAATATCTCAAGAAACATGGAATTGCCAGGCAGCTTACGATAGCGCATACACCACAGCAAAATGGAGTGGCGGAAAGGGAAAATCGAATCTTCTGGTCCAGGCGGGGCTAGGAGATAGTTTTTGGACAGAAGCTGTCAATACTTTGGTTTATTTGCGAAACCGCTCCCTTACCAGCGAAGTGAAGAGTTTGACTCCTATGTAAGCGTGGACGGGTAAGAAGCCTTCCGTGAAACATGTAAAAGTATTTGGATCTCTTGCCGTTACTCTGAACAAGTGTCCGAGGAAGGGCAGTAGGTTCCAACCCAAAGTTTAGAAAAGATTACGAGGAGAAAGTGGAGTTCGTTTGTTGCTCTGAAAGGTAGGTGAGCATTGAGAATTTGATAGAAGTGAACGTGCAGAGTGAAAAAATAGAGTATAAGTCATTGTAGTCAGAACATAAAAAACTGAGAGCAAACATCAAGAAATTCTTTTGAACGGATTCAATGCGATCTTGATGAACCCCATACTGAGGGATCCGGACGCATGACCCGTACTCCAGAACTGGACGTACTAAAGATACGTAAAATGTTTTAGTAATATAAGGGTCATTGAATTCCTTAGACCATCTTTTAATCATTAATCATTCGTATGCTGATGCGTGAAGACGTGTTTTCATCGAGCTCCTATAAAATAAATTGATTCTAGTGAAGTGAATAGTTATTAATAAAAAACAAATAAATATATCGAAAGCGAAAAAGACGCTACGGGCGATGCACCATCGCTCGAATACATATTCTGCGTTTGAAATAGTTAAATAATATTTTCAAACAAATTAATAAAAAAAAAAAAAACAATATGAGCCAAAACGACACTCGCGCTCAGCGACAACGAGAGCAAGACGATCGACGGCTCTCATTACAACGAAACAACGCGTACTTTTCTTATGTCTCCTCGACACCTGCAAACGAAGACAACGAGCGGCCAATAACCCATAACCCAACGAACCTTCTTGTACCAACAAATCAAGAAATAGCGCGCTCTTGCTCTCCCGCACTTCTAGCTCCGACACAAGCTCCGCTATCTGCAACAACAACAACAACTGGAGCAATATCGACAGCCCGCTCGACTTCTCCATTGGCTGCACCCGCTCACGCTTTTACTGAGTCAGCGAATACAAAAACAAAAGCCCAAGAGCCATACGGCACTGCTGCACAACTAGCAAAACAAAACGCAAACAAAAAAGTTGGGTCGGCCTCACAGACTGGACTGGACCGCTACATTACAATAAAGCGGAAGCTTAGCCCAAAAACTTCCGATACAGAAAACAAGCCGAAAAATATACGAGACAATACTACCTCAATCAACAATGAAGCTTTGCTGGCAGATACCAACGAGGACGTGCCACTGAAATCCATCGATAAGGAACCAAAGAAAATAAAGCCTACCCCAATTTACATCCGCGAGAAGAGCACGAACGGTTTGGTAAATTCCTTAATTGGCCTTATTGGAAAAGATAGCTTTTATATAATAACCCTCAGAAGAGGTACTATTAATGAAATAAAACTTCAAACGAAAACGGAGGAAAACTACAGAAAAATCCCAAACCATCTTACTGCAAACAAAACATGCTTTTACACCTACCAGCTTAAAAGTAGCAAGGGTTTGCAAGTAGTACTGAAGGGCATTGAGCCTGATGTAAAGCCCGAAGAGATAGCTGAGGCGCTAAAGGAAAAGGGATTTTGCGTCAAAAGCGCACACAATATTAAAAACAGAAACAGGCAGCCGCAACCACTCTTTAAGATTGAGCTTGAACCAGAAGACAAGCATCTAAAAAACACGAGGTTTATTCAATTTATAAACTCCAGCTCCCTTTGCACCGTAGGGTTACAGTAGAAGAGCCGCATAAACGTAACGCTCCTGTTCAATGTATGAACTGCCAAGAATACGGCCACACGAGATCGTATTGCACACTTCGCCCAGTGTGTGTAGTCTGTGGAGATATCCACGTCTCCACACATTGCCAAGCTAATAAAGAAAATGCAAGCGCGAAAAAGTGCGGTAACTGTGGGGGTAATCACACAGCAAACTACAGAGGCTGTCCAATCTACAAAGAGCTGAAAACCCGTCTCCACAAAAAAATGAACACGGCAAGGGTACACAAAGGAACAGCTACGCTGATACCATCGGAAACAAATCCAAAGGTACTTTTTTCGAAACCAACCAGTATTGCTCCCTGGCCTATACCAAGCACTAACAAGATAAGTTTTGCAAACGTTTTAAAATCAGGTATGACACCTCCAACCCAAAACTCCCAAACCTCACATGAAGAACACACAAAATTGGACACATAACAAAACTATAGGCCATCTGAGCAGCAAGAAACGAAACTGATGCTATGATGCAAGCCTTACAACAGAGTATGATGGAATTCATGACATTTATGCGAACCACCATTCAAGACATGATGCATAATCAAAACCTATTGATACAAATGCTTGTTTCCCAACAATCAAAATAAATAATGGCTACCTTACGCATAGCTACGTGGAACGCCAATGGCGTCTCACAGCGCAAACTTGAGCTAGCTCAATTCCTACATGAGAAGCATATCGACGTAATGCTTCTTTCGGAAACTCATCTTACAAGCAAATACAATTTTCAAATAAGAGCTTGCAACTTCTATGGTACAAATCACCCCGATTGTAGAGCACACGGTGGGACCGGCATTCTAATTAGGAACCGTATGAAGCACCACTTTTACAAAGAGTTTGCTGAAATTCATCTACAGGCCACATCTATCAATATACAGCTGGAGGACAACACTCACCTCACACTAGCGGCCGTATATGCAGAAAACGTAAAACCACCCTACAAACTGACTTCGCACAAAACGAACTGGCTAAGGTATAAAAAATATATAAGTTCCCACATTGAGCTAAACCCAAAACTCAATACTGAACCTGATATAGAGAGCTGCACAGAAACACTGGAATCCATTCTTACGGAAGCAGCTCGAATTGCAACACCTAAAACCACAAACGTTACGATTAATCCGAATAAGACTAACGCACAAATCGAGCAACTCGTCCACGCAAAACGACGATCTGGAGAATGGCAATCCTCCAGATCACCATCTGCAAAACAAAAGCTAAAAGTAGCCACACGGAAGCTGACCAATGATCTGAAGCAAGAGGAAGAATACGCTCAGAGCCGATATATAGAGCAACTTTCACCAACAGGTATTAAACAAAGGTCACTGTGGAGAGCCCACCCAACCCTTCGCCCACCAACTGAAACCGTTTTGCCCATAAGGAATTCCGCAGGGGGCTGGGCACGTAGTGATGCCGACAGAGCCACCACATTTGCCGCTCACCTACTAAATCTATTTACGCCAAACGAGGCTACTAACACATTTGCGCTGCCGACTTCAAACGCAAACTGCAACCAGCAACACACCCCAATTGTGTTTCGTCCAAAAGAAATATCTAACATAATTAAAGGAAATAATAGCCCAAAAAAATCCCCCGGCTACGACCTTATTACCCCGGAAATGATCATCGAGCTGCCACATTCTGCAGTTGGCTACCTAACGCAGCTCTTTAATGCCATCACAAAACTTGGCTACTTTTCACAACGATGGAAGAGATCGATTATCATAATGATTCCGAAGCCTGGTAAGGACCACACAGTTCCCTCATCCTACAGACCAATAAGTCTACTCTCATGTATATCGAAACTATTCGAAAAATGCCTGCTAATCCGACTGAATCCACACCAGCCCATCAATTTGGCTTTTGCGAAAGCTTTCGAATAACAGCGGAGATAAGAACTGCATTTGAAAATCGAGAATACTGTACAGCCGTATTTCTAGAGTATCCCAAGCATTCGACAGAGTCTGGCTAGACGGCCTAATGTTTAAAGTTAAAACAGCTCTACCCGAAAGCACACACAAACTTCTAAAGTCATACCTATATGACAGAAAGTTTGAAGTGCGGTGCAACACTGCTACTTCCACTGACCACGAAATTAAGGCCGGAGTCCCCCAAGGCAGCGTTCTTGGGCCAACTTTATACCTCATCTATACTGCTGACATTCCTATAAATAGTCGGCTAACAGTGTCCACGTTTGCCGACGATACAGCTATTCTTAGCCGTTCAAGGTCCCCAATCCAAGCTACACCACAGCTGGCATTGCACCTCATAGCCACTTGGAAGTGGCTCTCTGACTGGCGAATAAAAGTCAACGAGGAAAAATGCAAGCACGTGACATTTACGCTGAACAGACAAGATTGCCCACCACTTTTGATAAACAACATACCACTCCCGAAAGCAGATGAGGTAACGTACCTAGGAGTACACCTCGATAGAAGACTCACATGGCGCAGACACATTGAAGCGAAAAAAATTCATCTTAAGCCAAAGCGAACAACTTTAACTGGCTCATCAACGCTGGCTCTCCGCTCAGCCTGGACCACAAGGTCTTACTCTACAATGCAGTACTGAAACCAATCTGGACCTATGGCGCACAGCTATGGGGCAACGCCAGCAACAGCAATATTGACATCATACAGCGAGCACAATCAAAGATTCTGAGAACTATCACTGGGGCACCGTGGTATGTTCGAAACGAAAACATCCATCGAGATTTAATTATTCCAACAGTCACAAATGAAATGACATAGCTTACGAAAAAATATCATGGCAAGCTTTCCTCGCACCCCAACCACCTAGCGAGAAATCTAACCCAGCTCAGCAGTCGTTCCCGTCTCCGACGAAGGGACCTACCAACCCAGCAAAAGAAATTTTTAGGGACGCTTAATCACGGAACAATTGGAAAAAAAAATAATTAATTAAAACGACTGTTTAGGAAAAAATTGTATTAGTTAAGATTTTTAAACTTATTGTTAGCTCTTATTTAAGAGGATCCAATAAATAAAAGCAGAGTTAATGTAAAAAAAAAAATCTTTTAATGAAGCCAAGCACGCCCTTGGCTTTATTAACCATCGTAGAAATATGGTCGGAAAATGTAAGTTTAGCATCTAATAGGACACCAAGATCGTTAACCTGGGTTAATCTATCTAAGAAAATCCTATAGAGAATGTATGTGGCCTGGTTAGGGCACGAACGATAAAAAGACATAAGCTTACATTTCGACCCATTAAGTTTTAAAATTCGATCTTTGATCTTCAACCCCGACGGACGTGTTTTTAACAAAGCTCCAGTTAATATTGAAGTCTAAGTGCAAAATTCAAGCCCAGGTGAAATCATTATATAAAGCGAAAAGACGCTAATACATATTTATATGTGTTTTAAAAAACCCTATATACTCCTGTGAATAAAATAAACAAAAACAAGTGAAAACAATAAACTAAACAAAATATGAGCGCACCCGGCGCTCAAAATCAGAAGCGAGAGCTTCAAGCAAAACAAAACAAAAACAACTCTTACATCTCACTCACTCACATATCAAATCACACAAACAGTTATCAAAACTTGCACCCGCAGAGTGATGAAAGAGCGCGATCTTGCTCTCCAGCATTGGAGAGACCCAACAATTACTCTCAGCAACGAAGACCAGAATGCGTGCCAAATTTACCAGCGCGTATACCAACAACAACTTCCGCAATACAAATGAACACACACTCAACTCTCCCGCTCACAGCAGTTACGCTCTCAGCTCTCCCACTCTCAACTCTTCCGCTCTCAACAACCTCAGACACAAATACCACAACTACAGCAACTATAGCAACAACAACTACAGTTTGCTATGCTTCAATGCCGAAACGCTCTTCCTCAGCGAATATTAAAACACCCACAACCTCAATACCCGCTCCAACAACAATAAACAAAACTCAATCCTCTCTCCCAAACAAACAAAACTTAAAACGTCACCGAGAAAATCAGTCTCCAAACGGTTCCAAAGATCTTTTAAATGGCAACAAGAAACAGAAGAATAAAGCTCAAACCGCTACTCAAAAAACACTCAAAGAGTACTGGCTAGCCGAGCCAAATTCAAGCAACCGCTTTGAGTTACTAGCACAAGATGATGAAGACGAAAACCAAACTGACAATGGGACAAATGCAACGATAAATACGCAAATGCAAATTGAGCACAAAAAAGCAAACCCCCCCCTACCCCCAATATATGTTCAAAATGTTGAAAACATATACGCACTAACTACTGCTTTAAATTCATTAAAAGAAACACGATATTAACTTAAAGCACTGTCAACTAATGAAATAAAAATACAGCCACTAGAAACTACTCACTATCACAACATATTAGGACTATTAAAAGATAAATCGACCAAATACTACACCTTCAGACCAAAAGACCAGAGAGGATTTAAGGTAATCCTTCGTAACGTCCATCATGCTACAGACAAAGACGATATTATAAATGAACTAGCTCAGCAAGGGCATGAAGTTATAAATTTACACAACATCCAGCGCTATGACTCCAAACAACCATTGCCTCTATTCTCTATTGAACTCAAAATGAAAGAAAATAATAAAGACATCTATAAAATTGAGCACCTTCTTCACTGCAAAGTAATTTTTGAGCCACCGCGACCAAAGCGAACACTTCCCCAATGTACAAACTGCCAAAAATATGGACATATCAAAAACTACTGCACCAAAGACCCAACTTGTGTAAAGTGCGCTGGAAAACACAGCTCCTCATCATGTACTATTAATACAAGATCGGACCGAACAAGTATAAAATGTGCACTATGCAGTGAAAACCACACTGCAAACTATAAAGGTTGTATGGTGTACAAAGCACTGCAAATCCAAAAATACCCAACTCTCCGGAAGAAAGAAAAACCGTAACAGAAACAAATCATCAAACGACACAATACAGTACAACAAATAACGTAGCAATCTTAAAGACGCCAGCTTTATCCTATGCCGAAGTCTTAAATAGAAACCAAGTAACTAGCCATCAAACCAACTCAGCAATCCAAACTGCTAGTGTATCTGATATACAGCCTGCTCCAACTTAATTAAGCCAAACCGCACAAAATGATTTTGACGAACTAAAACAATTGATGAAACAATTAATAGCCCAAATGACAAATATGATGAACATTGTCACGCTCCTAGTATCTAAACTTGACAAATAAACACCTAACAATCGCCATCTGGAATGCTAATAACGGACTTTCACGCCATTTATTTAAACTAAAAACATTCTTAAATGAAAAGCTAATTGACGTCATGCTCATTTCTGAAACTCACTTATCTGAGAAAACCTATATAAACATACCTAACTATAATATATTCTCTACTAATCACCCGGACGGTAAGGCCCATGGTGGTACTGCAGTAATAATTAAAAAAAGCATAAAGTGCATAGAGCTCGATGGATTCAAAAAGGACTACATACAGGCTACTACTATATCGACCTCAGACACAACGGGTCCAATAAATATATCTGCAGTTTATTGCCCACCTAAATTTAACAATACAAAAGACCAATACCTCGATTTTCTAAAATCACTGGGAAATCGGTATTTGGCAGGAGGTGACTATAATGCCAAACACATAACATGGGGGTCCAGACTTACCACTGCAAAGGGAAGACAACTGTATGAAGCAATAAGAAGCCATGCCCTAAGCATAGGCGAGCCGACTTACTGGCCAACTGACACAAACAAACTACCGGATTTAATTGACTTCTGCATAACAAGAAATATAACTTGCGATAACCTAAAAATAAAATCATGCCTAGACCTCTCCTCCGACCATTCCCCAATATTAATTACGTTACATGGTGGGGTAGAAGAAAACAACAATGACCCCCCTTTATTTAACCACAAAACAAACTGGAATATGTTTCGCGAGATTTTGGAACAGAACATGGAAATAAATATCTCTCTAAAGACAAACAACGAACTGGACTCCGCAATAGCATATCTAAATGACAACATCATATATGCAGCAACACAATCGACACCATCTATAAAAATGATTGCATTAAAGAAAACTCCCGCCTTTATTAAAGACAAAATCAGAAAAAAGCGTAACCTTAGGAAGATATGGCAAACGACTAGGCATCCAGAAACTAAAAACAAACTTAATAGAGCAACAGACGATCTCAAGAGAATTCTCAGGGCAGACAAAGATAACCGGCTACAATACTACCTTAGCAACCTCGGAACCTCCTTATCTACTAATTATTCTCTGTGGAAAGCGACCAAAAAATTGACGAACTCAACTATACACAAGCCGCCTATAAAAAGAAACAACAACACATGGGCGAGATCAAACAAAGAAAAAGCAGACACTCTTGCTGAACACTTTAAATCATCACTTACCAATGACATGGACAACGGCAACGCTGAGCTTCCAACACAAATCACCAACTCAAATTGTGCAATTAAAACTATAACAAAGGCAGAAATTAAATCTCACATAAAACAAATTAAAAACAAGAAAGCCCCCGGATATGACTTAATCGGAGGAAAAATTCTGAAAGAACTACCAGACGCTATAATCACCTATATTAGAAACCTGTTTAACGGAATCATTCGACTGCAATACTTTCCCATAACTTGGAAGGTAGGCCAAATTAAAGCAATTCCAAAACCAAATAAAAACGCCAATACTGTAAGTTCGTACAGACCAATCACTTTATTACCTGTCCTCTCAAAAGTATTTGAAAAAGTCCTATTAAATCGAATCGAGCCAACCCTAAAACAAAAAAATATAATACCTCCTCACCAATTCGGCTTTCGGAAGCAGCACTCGACTGTCCAACAGGTCCATCGAGTAATTAATAAAATAACAGAAGATTTTGACAAAAAGAAGTTTTGCTATGCTGTATACCTGGACATTGCTAAAGCATTTGACAAAGTATGGCACAAAGGACTGCTGCATAAGCTAAGAAATATACTACCAGACAACTTATATACCATCCTACAAAGCTATATAACGGACAGATATTTCTATATCAAATATGACAATGAATGCTCAGATGTTATGCCAGTGTCAGCGGGTGTTCCCCAAGGTAGTGTGCTTGGACCCATCTTATACCTGATTTACACCTCCGATATTCCAGCGCCAACTATCCCTGGATCAATGATTGCTACGTTCGCAGATGATACTGTGTTAATGTCGTCAAGCGCGTGTGAAAAAACAGCTGCAAGTACATTACAACAAATCATGACACAAACAGTATCCTGGTTCGAGAGATGGGGCATCGATATAAATAAAGACAAAACTCAACAAGTAATATACACAAAACGACAACCCAAAAACTTCGCAATTAAAATCAACGACAATCAAATATTGTTACGCCCATATGCCAAGTACCTTGGACTAACTATTGACGCAAAACTGACATGGAAGCAGCACATCCTAAATAAAGGAAATGAAATAAAAAAAAAATTTCGACAACTTAACTGGCTAATAGGAAAACACTCAAAACTAAAATAACATTACAAAATTGCAATATACAAGGCGATAATAAAACCAATATGGACGTATGGAATAGAAATCTGGGGAACTGCCAGCAAATCTCACTTACAGCTAATTCAACGAACGCAATCGAAAATGCTCAGAACAATGACAAATGCCGAATGGTATATTAGAAATGAAGATATCCATAAAGACTTAAACATAGAGACAGTCAACGAAACTATTAAAAAAAGCAGCCAAAAACACACAAATCAACTACTAAACCACCAAAACCCAAACCTGAGACAAATACCGATGAGAGAGCTGGAACCGAGAAGATTAAAACGCAAAACTCCAACTGAATTAAATTATTAGTAAACTATTAAAGTATTAGCGTATCCTTGCAATGGGAAGGGCCGCTACCTTTTTTTCCATTCTTCAACCATTACTCATTGTTATTCTTTAAAAAAACAGAATGTAATTTAAAGGAAATTAATAATAAAAAAAAAAAAAAAAAAAAAAGTTTTAAGAGATTGGTGGAACACCAATTATGAAAATTTTCCACATCCGACTGAAGTTTATATTGGGCAGAAGGGGATTTGTATTGAAGACAAAGTTTAACGTGGTCTGCATACATAAGAACCAGAGAGTTCGTTATAGCAGGGGGTAGGTCGTTAATAAAGATAGTGAAAAGTAGTGGCCCAAGATGGCTTCCTTGGGGGACTCCCGATGTAACACTAACAAGGCGAGAGTGTACATCCTTAACAAGAACACGTTGGGTTCTTCCAGCTAAGAAGCTAGAAATCCACGTGAGAAGGTCTGAGGGAAATCCTAGGATACTAAGTTTACTCAAAAGGAGTGAGTGGTTGACAGAGTCAAAAGCTTTACTAAAGTCTGTATAGATGACATCTGTTTGAAGGCCTTTACGGAAGCCATCTATAATAAAGGAAGTCAGCTTCAAGAGGTTTGTGGTGGTGGAGCGACGCTAAAACCATGCTGGCATGGAGAAATAATTATGAACTGCAGAGATGTTGAAGATGTGGTGTTACCAATTTTAATAATAATGGTGAAGATGCGGTGTTACCAATTTTTCAAAAAGCTTTGGAATTGCTGACAATTTAGAGATTCCTCTATAGTTTGTAGCATTCGATTTTTTTCCTTTTTTGTGTAGGGGAATTATGAAGGATTCCTTCCGCCTTTGGGGAAATATCGAAGTTTCCAAAGACAAAGAGAAAAGTTTTTTGAAGAGGTCTGCACAATGGCTTAGCGCAGTTTTTCAGCACACAGCCAGGAACACCATCAGGACCTGGCGAATAGACTGGTTTCACCCTCAGATGATCCGATAACACAGTGCTTTCGGAGAAAATCGGTCTGAAAATAAGATTGGCTGATTGAATGTTATATGAATAAGGCTGATCAATAATTGTATTAAATGAGTACGTTGCTTGAAAGAAAGTTGCGAACAGATCTGCAATACCCTGATCAGTAGTCGAAGATACATTTTCAAACGAAATTAGGGGGGGAGAGATACCTGCTTACGCTAAGTGTTAGCAAAATTATAAAACCGCTTCGGATCCTGTGTAAACTGGATTCGACAGCGGTATATATAATTCTTATAACACTCAGCGTTATGCATTAGTTACACAGTTACATTACAGCCAGTTTTCTTATGTCTCTTAAGGAGTCTATTTGGTTTTATTGCCAGCAACAATGAGCCATGTTTATACATACAGAGCGGAGAAGGTCACTTTTTTTACTAATTCTTGTATATGTCGACAATATACTTATAGCTTGCCAATCGCACGAGGATTTGCTGGAAATTAAAAACAGCATTTCACAATCGTTTGAGTACATTGACAAGGGTCCATTAAACCATTTCCTGGGCATGAAAATCGGCCGAGAAGGGGACCTTGGAGCCATTACTTTGGGACATTCGCCATACATCAAGGATTTATTGCGGACTCATGGCAGCGAATATTACAAGTCGGTGAAAACTCCCCTAGATGCAGGTTTTTAAATAGATTGCACCAGTACAAGTGCAAAAAGGTGGATCCCACGGTCGATCAATCCGTAGTGGGAGAGCTTATGTGGCTAGCTCTTACAACAAGGCCAGACATATTGCATTCGGTGTCCAAATTGGCTCAACGGAATCAAAACCCGCATGCTGAGCACATGGCTGGCATAAAGCATATCCACAGGTATCTCTCATCCACGGTTGACATGAAGTTACATTATAAGCAATGTGGTCAATCGTTCTGTGGATACGTTGATGCTGATTGGGCAGGTGATAAGCTTGACAGGAAGTCTTACACTGGCTACATATACTTGTTGGCCGGTGGTCCAATTTCGTGGCGTTCAGAAAAGCAGCGAAGCGTGGCGTTCAGAAAAGCAGAGAAACGTGGCGTTAAGCAGTACCGAGGCAGAGTGCATGGCACTATCGGCGGTTTTTGAGGATGCAATAGTCATGCGAAGGCTAATTTTGGAAATTGGCTGCGGAGACGACAACGCACCGATAGTCGTGTATGGCGATCATCTAAGCGCGCAGGCGTTAACCAAGAATCCTGTTAACCATTCTAGGACGAAGCACATTGATTTACATTTTGTTAGAGATTTTTGTTAGACATTTTGTTAGAGATGTCATAAAGCAAGTTTTGTTAAAATATAAATGTACCACCGAAATGATAGCAGATATTTTGACCAAGAACGTTCCGAAGACCAAACACGAATTGTTTACAGAAATGCTAAATTTGTATTAAATATTATTTGTAAGCATGCATGCATTGAGGAAGGGTGTAGAAAATGAAGACCCTGTATTAACATATGCACGCTTGTATTCGTTGTTCTTCTCTAATGAATTAGGAATAGGAATATGTGTATATCCTTTCATTAATTTGTCAGTCGCGAATAAAATTATGCAGCGAATACACGGTTTTTTCTTCCTTCCTTCTGCGCTTAATAAAATATAGCGTAAAATGCCACATAACTTGCAACAAACCAGTGGCCTGTGAGACGACCAGCACACTACGTCAATTTAATTACGTAGTCTGCAAATTTTAATATATGGGCAAATTTAATAGAAATTTAACAGAATATATAATAACCATCGGTATACCCTGGAGACGGATTGTCCTGAAACCTATGAAACCGGTTTGTGTTGCGGTCAGGGGTAGGTGCATGGACGTAAAGATGGCAAAAGAATATATACAGATTTTTATCTTTTTATTCCTTACCAATAAGATAGACATAATAGAAGAATAAGACACAACTGTTCTGTGTATATATACGAAGTTTTTAAAATTTATTTTAATTATTTCCTAACATCCACAATGGATATATAAAAATTAATTTGTTTGCTTAAATTATTTAATTAGGCCCATTTGAAGATTTTGTTGGACAATTTCCTCCAAGAATAAGCATGGATTTATTTGCATCTCGTTCACTTCCATATATTTTTCCTGCCTTTTTAGCCATAGACCCTAATAGGTCTTGAGACATTTTATGTGTTGATCTAAGAGAAGAGGCCCATTCCTTTAAGCCTATTTCATTCTAAATAAAATAGAAGCGGTAATTTTTAAAAATTTAAATTTGAAACAAGTGAGAAAAGTTAGCTTCGGCTTGCCGAAGATGGTAGGGTATGCAGATCTTTACAAAATTGTAAAAGTCAGAAGTCTTTTCAAAATTATTGGTATGGCTATGTCAAATGTTAAATGTTGAATTCGGTTGCAATAGCTTGGAAAACATAAAAGTTTTCCATAGACTTGTTATACCCTGTACCTATTAAAAATGGGTGAAAAGGGTATTATAATATGGTGCAAATGTATGTAACAGGCAGAAGGAAGCATCTCCGACTCCGATATAGCCATGTCCGTCTGTCCGTCCGTCTGTCTGTCCGTATCAACGCCTAGATCTCAGAAACTACAAGAGCTACAGACATGTGCGATATATCGTTGGATCGGTAATTACCATACGCAGTACAAGTTTGTTGTTTTATTTATTTTGATATCACCCCCCGCTCCCCAGCAAACTGCAAAAAACTGCCACAAAACTGAACCAAATCGGATAAGAAACACGGAAGTTATGCCACATGCAAAATCTATGGCAAGGGAAGCAGAAGCGCAGCAAAACACGCATTGCGCGACGCCGACTGCGACGTTGACAGCGAAATGTGTATGGCTTTATGACACACGAAACTTATTTTCATAACCAAAATCATACCAAATTTATATTGTTATGGTACTCTTTTCTAATAGAATATTGTTTCATTTATTTATTGATACTAAATAAATAAATTGTAAGCATGTCTAAGGGTACAGGGTATTTTGTAACCGGGAAACTCGACTGCTGCTACCTTACTTGTTTTCGTATCGGTCGTTTTTAAGGCAGCTATATGATATAGTGATCCGATCCGGACCAAACTTAACAAATCGTGTATGGATATGTCTAATGATTAAATGTTTAATTCGGTTGCGATAGCTTAGAGAACAAAAAAGTTTTCCATACAAAGACTTGATATCTGATTGATCGTTCGTATGGCAGCTATATGATATAGTGGTCCGATCCGACCGATTTTTAAACTTGATCTGCGTGCAAAAATAATGATCTGATAAAAATTTCAAAACGCTAGCTTTAAAACTACTGTCTATTTTTTGCATACAAACAGACGGACAGACTGACAGACGGACATGGCTATATCGACTCGGCTGTTGATGCTGATCCAGAATATCATTCGGCAAACTGACTTTGACGAGTGCGGTTCGTGACTGCGGCGGAGCTGCCTCAAATATATACTTAACCATTATCGGGAACGATAAACAAACGTGACTAACACAGTGTGCAGTAACAGTAAAGCAAACGCAAATCAAAACAAACATCTGCTAGAGGAACGAAACGAAAAGTAGAATAAAGTATTACCAATTTGTCAGCAGGTGGTAACAGTAAATGCAATCTGCAATTGGCTCTCTCTGTCGCCCTATCATCTACTTGGTCCATAAATTATAGCTCTGGTTTATTATTTCCACTTTCGGAGTGTAATTTTAACCTAAAACTTAATAAAAATTTGTATATTAACAAAATTGTCTTAAAATTCATTATGTAATGGACTTGAAACTCGTACTTTTCAAAAGAAACAAATGAGTTTTCTATACGCACATCCCTCAGTAAAATGTAAATTTGTGTGTAAATGTAGGTAAACAAATATAGTTAAATTTGCTTTTATAATTCGTGCTGTGGCTTTCTGTATAATTTTTGTGGACTTTTGATAATGATAATAAACATAATCCAAAAACTAAAAATCCCTCAATCTATGTTTAAGGTAAAAGTGGTCCCTGACAGCGTGTATCTAAAGGGAAAGTAAGTTCACACATCTTTTTTGTCGGTTTAACGTTGAAAGTTATTCAGCTGGATAAAAAAAATCTGAATACATACAAAAAGACGTTGTCCATGACATTTATGCCAGCAACTATGTAAAATCTAATGCGCAACCACAACTTTTTTACTATATTAAAATTAGTTCATGCAGTCATTCGATACACTAGATCATTTTATTGCAGTAGGAGCCTTCAGTTCCTGGCACACACATTGGAGATCTCGCGTCATAAAGCCAAAATGGAACGCAATGCAATTAAAAAAGCTAACAACGAACTAGAACGTTTCGCCTGGCAAGCTAACTTATTGGCCCCTAACAAGCTGCCACTGATTTGAAAAAACCCAGTTGGATCAAATACAAAAAATGCACAAGATCACAAAACTGGAGAGCTAAACATCCGATTGACTTTAATTACGTCGCCTAAAATGAGCGCGATCTGCCACCTAGTTTCTTTGCAGCAGGTGTTGAAATCAGTCGACCTCAGTAGTGTACTAGTAGTGTTCAAAAAAGTATTGAACAAAGAATTTGGAGTACACTTTTGTACTTTGACAGTTTCAATCAAGGTGTCGCAACGCTCGTGGAATAATTAAAATTCACATATTAGTGAGCAAGGACAAGTCCACAATTGTGGCACAAACAGTGACTAGTTTAACAACAAGTTACATAAAAGGCATTCACATGTCGGCTAGAGCAAACAAACATCTCTTTGCCCATAAGCTCTTATTAAGCTTTATCCAAGGACAAGTCTCGGCTAGGATCTTGGCAACCTGTCTCCTGATTTCCATTGCATACTTTCAAGTGTTTGATGAAATCTGGATTAATCCGAAAAACGTAAAAAGCGGACTACCCTAGGACCGAAAAAGTTAGGCCAACCGTAAATGTAGGACATTACCCAGGATAGCGAAATCATGGCGGCGGCAAGAGAATTTGGACGTGGCTCTACACAAAGGGCCCTGGGTCCTTTAGACATGACAACTTCCATCAACCAAACCATGACGATTTTCGAGCACGATTTCCTTCACTTTTTAGATGTTATCGTCAGTGTTAGACGTCGAAGGACGACCGGACCGAGGCATGTCTTCGACGGTTTCTCGACCATCCTTTAAAGCTTTGTACCAGTCGTAGACTTGTAGCGCGTCGGCTAGACACTTGACTAGCTTAATACTTGCAAACAATTAACAATTAATAATATAACAATTGGACTAAATAACAATTTAAAGTCATCTACGAGATCGACCCCTAGGGGATAGTGTTATTAGGTCCCTCGGCTGACGCCTTGTCAGCCTCCTTAGCGACGTCCCACTGGCTAGTCGTTGTGCCAGTCTCTTCCTGTGCCCCTGTAATCTGTCATTGTAGCAGCTGGAGGGGTTAATAATCTCGTCAAAAACATTGGGCAGCTTTTGATCTTTGTGCAGTGATGAATTATGAATGTACCACTCGCATCCGGTGATCATTCTGAGTGTTATGTTTTGGACCGTCTGTACTCTTTTGATTTGGCTATAACAAGCTAATCCCCATATTTATCACCCATACCTCCAGATCGGAGCGATAATTTGCTTGTATATGGTCACCTTGTTAACCAATGACAGTTTGCTCCTTGAACTCAACAGCCAAAAATGTTTGTTCACTGCATTTCGTATGCGGGTTCTAGTGGCGGTGATATGTTGGCGTAGGTGAGTCTGCGATCCAATGTTGGCAGAGACGGCGGAATGGACGCGAACCGCGAACTGACTTCCCTCAAGTTATGACCTCAGTAGGTGGAAATAAGGAGCAGGTAGTCTCTCCTTTATTTTGACCAGTAAACCTGTGTGCCAAACTCGGTCGAACGCTTCCTCGATGTTAAGCTTTCAAACTACTGTCTATTTTTTGCAGAGAAACAGACGGACAGACGGTCATGGCTATATCGACTCGGCTGTTGATGCTGATCAAGAATATATAATATATACTTTGTCGGGTCGGAGATGCTTCCTTTCTGGACAAAATTATAATACCCTCTGCAAGGGTATAAAAAGGTGAGAGAATAAAAATTTAAAAATCACAAAGACATTTGTCACTAATCAGATGTAGTTAAATCAGATGTAGTGGCATTCAGTACACGGAACTTCCCGCGTTTCAGGAGGAATGGGCACAGTGCGCCGTGACCAGGATTTCTAGCCCACAGGGAGATATCACCATTGGTGCGGTTTACTTCCCACCCAGACACTCGATAACCGAGACCCACCCACAGGACTTCTTCGAGTCCCTCGGTCCTCGGTTTATAGCAGCCGAAGACTTTAACGCCAAACACTCCTGGTGGGGGTCCCGCATAAACAACCCCAAAGGCATAAAGCTCTATAAGTACCTGCAGCGGAAGAGTCTGGACTGCCATTCTACTGGAGAACCCACACACTGGCCTACCGACCCTTCAAAGCAGCCGGATCTGCTGGACTTCGCCGTCTCCAAGGGCATAGGACACTCTAAGATAACATGCTCAAGCTATGATAAGCTGCTATCCGACCACAGCGCAGTAAACTTGCTTCTAAAAATCCCCGTCCTCAGAAAAACCCCGCCTAGAAGACTCACCGGGAACACACACAAATGCCCCCAAGTTTATGTTTTGGATGCTTTCCTCCCTGTACCCAGATCCCTCTCTCTCCACACCAAACAACATAGATGCGGCCATAGAAAAACTAACCAAAGAGATGCACAATGCCGCTAAGCTTGCGAATCCACCTCATCCGACTACCCCGAGAATACCTAAAAGAGATGTGCACTTGTGGTCTCCGGAAATCGCGGCCCTCGTGGCGTCTGGTTTTCCTCGCGCAACCCCAGGGACAAGACAGCACTTAATCGTGCCACCAAAGATTTGAAGGATAAGCTATCCATCCTACGGCAGGACTCGTTTCATAGATTCCTTATGGAGCTGGAACCTGGAGACCCGCAACACAATCTGAGGAATGTCACGAGGCACATAAAAAGACCTGCGAAGAAGATATCACCCGTGCGAAAAGTGGACGGTTCCTGGTGTCGGACTGAGGTGAAAAGAGCAGAAGCCTTTGCTGATCATCTACATAGTGCATTCTCACCGTTCGACAGATGCACTGGCGAAGAGAGAGCTGCAACCATAAGGTTCATAGACAGCCCAAGTGCTCCTGGCCCGCGAATACAGCCCGTCGAACCAGAGGAGATTGCGCAGGAGATCGCCTCCCTAAAAAATGGCAAGTCACCGGGTCCTGACCGTATCGATGCAACAGCACTGAAAATGTTGCCCCTAATCTGTTCCCAAAGGCTGGCCAACATATTCCACAGCTGCCTCCGTCTAGGGTACTTCCCTAAAGAGTGGAAGCGAGCGGAAGTAATTGTCCTCCTCAAACCTGGGAAGCCTGAAGACAACCTAGCATTGTATCGTCCGATTAGTTTGCTGGCAATCCTTTCCAAAATACTTGAAAGAGTATTTTTACGAAGAGTACTGCCAGTATTGGAAGAGGCCGGTCTGATCCCTGACCACCAGTTTGGCTTAACGCTGAGAAATCTTCACAAACAACCTTCGCACTACGCAGGGGAGAATGAACCCCGTCACTCTCAACGGGGAAACCATCCCAACTAATAACACTCCCAAATATCTAGGGCTGACCCTGGACCGCAGGCTCACATGGCGTCCACACCTAATCAACAAGCGCAACCAGGGCAACCTACGGCTTAAGCAACTGCATTGGCTCCTGGGAAGAAGGTGCAAGCTCAAAGTAAATTTCAAGATGCTTATTTACAAGGTAGTCCTGAAGCCAATCTGGACATATGGGATACAGTTATGGGGCACGGCAAGCTGTTCGAACCGCATCAAAATCCAGCGATTTCAGAATAAATGCCTGAGAACAGTTTCGAACGCCCATCCGTACCACGAAAACTCAATAATCCATAAAGAGCTTGGAATTAGATGTGTAGCAGAGGAGATCACCCGTCTCAGCGAAAGATACATAAAAAGACTGGACAACCACCTGGCCATCAACCTCCTAGATAATAGCCAATCCCTAAGACTCCTGAAAAGGAAACACCCGCTTGACCTCCCCAACCAATAGACACCTAAGTCAACCTCATAAGATATACATTCCATGTACCTCCCTTAAGTCAAGGTCTCCCCCAAACCATTTAATGATTGCCCACTTGGACAGATTTTAAATACAAGTTAAGAATGTTATAAAAAAAAAAAAAAAATCAAAGTCAATTAAAAGTGGCAGCTTGTTAGGGGCCAATAGGTTAGCTTGCCAGGCGAAACGTTCTAGTTCGTTGTTAGCTTTTTTAATTGCATTGCGTTACATTTTGGCTTTATGACGCGAGATCTCCAATGTGTGTGCCAGGAACTGAAGGCTCCTACTGCAATAAAATGATCTAGTGTATCGAATGACTGCATGAACTAATTTTAATATAGTAAAAAAGTTGTGGTTGCGCATTAGATTTTACATAGTTGCTGCCATAAATGTCATGGACATCGTCTTATTGTATGTATCCAGATTTTTTTTATCCAGCTGAATAACGTTCAACGTTAAACCGACATAAAAGATGGAACACCCTGTATCTTTCTGTTTAAACAATGGAAAGTCCTGGTGTCGTGTTGACAGATGGGTCGTTTTTGTTTACGTGGCTGGATTTCCGGGGATGTACGTGACCGCAAGCGACGCAGACTTCGCGAAGAGTGCAGAATGTAATTGATTAGCCGTATTTTTGGCAGTACACATTGCACGGCATCGTTTTTTTTCCATGGGTCCTCCGCGGTGATTCTGTTTCTGTGGGAGGTATTCAAGTTTATAGATTGTGTGAACTTACTTTCCCTTTAGATACACGCTGTCAGGGACCACTTTTACCTTAAACATAGATTGAGGGATTTTTAGTTTTTGGATTATGTTTATTATCATTATCAAAAGTCCACAAAAATTATACAGAAAGCCACAGCACGAATTATAAAAGCAAATTTAACTATATTTGTTTACCTACATTTACACACAAATTTACATTTTACTGAAGGATGTGCGTATAGAAAACTCATTTGTTTCTTTTGAAAAGTACAAGTTTCAAGTCCATTGCATAATGAATTTTAAGACAATTTTGTTAATATAAAAATTTTTATTAAGTTTTAGGTTAAAATTACACTCCGAAAGTGGAGATAATAAACCAGAGCTATAATTTATGGACCAAGTAGATGATATTTCATCAGATTATATTCTTCAATAAAACAAGAATTGCATTCACATTTGTATTAATGACGGCAGCCGAGACGGTCGCATTATTCTGATTAATTTGGTAAAATATCCTTCATTATACCCTTGCTGAGGGTATTAAAATTTTTTCCAGAAATGTGTAACGCATTAATGGAAGCATCACCGACACCACAAAGTATATATATTTTTTCGTTTGCTCAGGCTTTCATATAATAGAAAAATATACATACATAAATATGTAGATTAATGTACAAATTTCATAATTTATAGATAACAAGAGAACAGATTTCTGATAGACATATAATCGCGCTTGTTCAAAGCGATATATAAAAATGTTCTAACTACATGCATGAGAGTCGACAAATTAAGTGGGCACCAAGGATTGCAATCGTTTTTTGACACGTTTGCATTCAGGGCTCCGGTGCCTGTGGACATGCTGGCCGGCAAACTCGATGAAGATGCTGCCGAGGCAATGGGAGTTGGCGCGGGCGGTGTGGTCGTGGGGTCGGGTTCGGCCTGAGTCTGCCACATTGTTTGTCTTGCTGTTTTCCAGTTTCGCCTGGTTAAGGGCCTCTTCGCGCTCCTTGGTATCAAAGTACCAGACGGTGATGGCATAGCGGGTGCGGTGAGCAGGCTGGACTTCGTGCGGGTTACGGATATCCGACCAGAAGAATATTAGGCGGTCGAATTTCGGTTCAATGTCCGCTACAGTAGTGCCAGGCGTGGGTCAAATTCGCAGAATACCACCACTCTCCCGGGCATCCCAGTTTATGTTCAGGTAATAGATGGCCGTGATGACTCTGCCATCCTTGTTGGGATTACCCACGTGCATGACGTAGTGAGTACCCGAGCCGGGGTAGCAAGCCACCATCGCCCTCGTGCGCTCCCTGATGTGGTACTTGCCGAGAATGCCATTATCCTTCACAGAATCAATCTGATTAGTTAGATAGCAGATATTACTGCATCCCGGATCACTGCCGCCCACCCACTTGATCTTATCGCCTCGGATTTTATCCCCGCGAACCGCCGTCGAGGGTGCATCTGGCTTCTGGTTGTGCACCAAACCGTCTTGGAAGGCGCCGGCGTTGTACATGCTGCGAATTGCAGATTGCATTTACTGTTACCACCTGCTGACAAATTGGTAATACTTTATTCTACTTTTCGTTTCGTTCCTCTAGCAGATGTTTGTTTTGATTTGCGTTTGCTTTACTGTTATTGCACAATGTGTTAGTCACGTTTGTTTATCGTTCCCGACAATGGTTAAGTATATATTTGAGGCCGCCGCAGTCACGAACCGCACTCGTCAAAGTCAGTTTGCCGAATGATATTCTTGATCAGCATCAACAGCCGAGTCGATTCAGCCATGTCCGTCTGTCAGTCTGTCCGTCTGTTTGTATGCAAAAAATAGACAGTAGTTTTAAAGCTAGCGTTTTGAAATTTTTATCAGATCATTATTTTTGCACGCAGATCAAGTTTAAAAATCGGTCGGATCGGACCACTATATCATATAGCTGCCATACAAACGATCAATCAGATTTCAAGTCCTTGTATGGAAAACTTTTTTGTTCTCCAAGCTTTCGCAACCGAATTAAAAATTTATTCACATTTGACATAGCCATACATTTTTTTTTTTTCCAATGTTTTGCTTATTTATTAATTCTTCCCTTTTACTTAAGAGACTAACAATAAGTTTTCAAATCTTATTCTAAACTAACTAAATATCATTTTATGAAATGATTCGTGCTGTGTGGCCTAACAAATTTAACGCTGGGCTGGTTGGTCGTTCCGGTGAAGTCGGCTTTGGCTGCATACTCGAATAAGATTTCTTGCAAGAGGATTTGGATGTGAGGCTAGTTTTTCATTGTATTTAACTTTTTTCTCTGCTATTGTCTCAGTGACAAGTTTTATTTGTAAGTCTCTGTGTATGTTCTCGTTCCGGAGATACCATGGAGCTCCAGTAATGATTCTCAGAATCCTAGACTGTGCTCGCTGTACTATGTCGATATTGCTTCTCGATGCGTTGCCCCATAGCTCGGAGCCATAGGTCCATATGGGTTTTAAAACGGAGTTATATAAGAGGACTTTGTACGCCAAGCTTAGGGGAGAGCGAACGTTTATAAGCCAGTGTAGATCCTTTGCTTTTAGTCTGAGGTGCGTCGTCTTGGCCTCTATGTGTTTCCGCCAGGTGAGCCGCTTGTCCAGATGAATACCTAAGTATGTTACGTTATCGGCTTGTGGGATGCGCGTGTGGTTCATTACCAAGGGCGGGCAGCTTTGTTTGTTTAGGGTAAATGTTACCTGTTTGCACTTTTCTTCGTTTACTCGTATGCGCCAATCTGCAAGCCAATGTTCTACACAAGTTAGATGGCGTGCTAGTTGCATCGTAGCTTTTACTGGGCATCTGGATCGACTTAGTATTGCAGTGTCATCAGCGAATGTGGATATCGTTAGCTAGTAGTTTGTTGAGATGTCCGCCGTGTATAGGGAGTATAGAATTGGGCTCAGAACACTTCATTGAGGCACTCCGGCATCTATAGTACAATCGTATAGTACATCGTTTAAAGTGCTTGAACTGCATCTAACCGCGAACACTCTTTTATATAGGTAAGACTTTAGAAGCTTATGTATGTTTTGAGGCAGCAGTTTGATTATTTTAAACATAAGTCCATCCAGCCATACTCTATCGAATGCTTGTGCAACGTCTAAGAATAGAACTGTGCAATATTCACGATGTTCAAAGGCAGTGCAGAATTTCTGTTGTGATGCGGTTAACCTGTTCGATGGCTCCGTGTTTTACCCGAAAACCAAATTGGTGCGATGGGAGTGTGTTGTGTGTTTTGAGGTGGGGGCTGATGCGTAGTAGCAGCACTTTTTCAAATAACTTGGAGAGACAAGTATGTAAGCTTATTTCCCAGGCTTAGGGATCATAATTATAACTGATTTCTTCCACTTTTGAGGGAAGTATCCAATTTTAGTAATTGCGTTGAAGAGCAACCAGATTCGTTATTACGTCGTAGCCAGGCGATTTTCCAGTCTTCAGTTGCTCTTTAATGACTTTCGTTATCTCGCTTGGCCGAAATTCTACAGGATCTTGTGGTGCTAAGTCAGATGCAGTTAAAGGCGGGAGAGTAAATGAGTTAGTGGCTGAATTTGGTTGAAATACTTTTTTAAGATGATCAGCGAAGACTCTTGCTCTGTCCGTGTCACTGCGAGACCAGTTTCCGTTTCTGTTGGTGCCTGTAGGTTCCTGTGGTTTTTCC
Organism: Drosophila ercepeae; assembly: GCA_018150545.1. Lineage (NCBI taxonomy): Eukaryota > Metazoa > Arthropoda > Insecta > Diptera > Drosophilidae > Drosophila > Drosophila ercepeae. The sequence goes on along the minus strand of JAECWL010000097.1, from coordinate 124,715 downwards.
ACAACGAGTTTTTTGTGCCTGTGGGCGTGAGATTCTCGATGTACCTTAGTTGTGCGTCCGCTTTTTCTTTCTTAAGCGCATTGGTAAGTCTGCGAGAAGCTGCTTTTAATCTACTCTTTGCGCCAGGTGATCTGTGCTCCTGCCACTCCCTTCGAAGTCGTCGTTTTTCAAGCACAAGCAGTTCAGTATCTCTACTTGTCTTGTTAAACTATATACTGCATAAATGATTGTCTTGTGGAGTTGACGCTTTTGCTGCTGCAACAAGTATTGATTCTATATCATCAGCAAACTGATCAATGTCTTGCTCGGTTTCCAGGGGGCTAGAAAAGGTATGGGAACAAACATATTTTTTGTACCTCGCCCAGGTGGTCCTGTTGCTTGTATGCCTATGCGATCGCTCGATGTGTTGTAGCTGGTACAAAAGATGAAAGAGCACCGGACAGTGATCAGATGAGAGTTCTGGAAGTGCCTCAGCTGTAATCATTGATTGGGATATACTTTTTGTGATGGCAAAGTCGATCAAATCTGGAAGCTTCATGGGATCTGCTGGCCAGTATGTAGGTGCTCCCGGGGAAACATAGTTTAGTTTGCGTTGCGGTTTGATGATTGCGATGTACAGCTGTTTTCCTTTAGGGTTCGCTATCCGAGATCCAAGTACATGTGCTTGGCATTCCAATCGCCAGCTGCAACAAACCTTTCACCAAACGAGTCAAAAAGTGTTGTGAATTTTTCCTCAGAGATTGTGAAGCGAGGTGGGCAATAGACAGCAGCCAGAGTGAGAGCACCGTTATGGCATTGGAGGTTTATAGAGGTACATTGTAAGCAGTCTTCTTGCCAATTACCAAGAAAGTGGTGCTTAATTCGCAATCGTATTAGTATGCCAGTGATTCGTAAAGTAAAATTTATATCCTGGTATTTGGAAGTTGTACTTTTCGGTAAGGTGAGTCTCTGAGAGTAGCATAACGTCAATGTTTCTGTCGGCTAAGAACTGAGCAAGTTCTAGCTTGTGCCGCGAAACGCCATTAGCGTTCCAGGTAGCGATTATTAAGGGAGTCATTATCCTGTTTTAGAAGAAACGAGCATTTGAATAAGGATGTTTTGGTTCCTCATAAGCTCTTGCATAGTTTCTTGCATGAAGGTCATGAAGTCTTTCATGCTTTGCTGCATCGAAAGCATAATCGCTTCAAAGCCAATTGGCTGCTGTTGGATGTTCTGTGTGTTTATTTGTGTTTATTTGGTTAATTTTATGCTGGACGCTGGAGGTGACTACTGTTGGTACTTGGATCCCTGATTTTAGTACACTTGCAAAGGAAGAATTTGGCATTGTTCGGTGGCTGGCAGACGAAGGGATGTTAGTTGTAGTCGGTTCCATTACTTTGTGAATTGTTGGTGTGATACGATCACGAGCTGAATCCACTCGTTTGTTTAGGCGACTCTTGAGTTCCTTGTAAACAATGCATCCTCGCCAGTTGGCTGTGTGTTTTTCGCCACAGTTGTTGCATAACTTAATTGAACTGTCGTTTTTATTCTTAGGACAGTTTACAGTACTGTGGGCATCGCTGCAAACGACGCAGATGGATTTTAGGGTGCAGTACGCTTTGGTGTGGCCATATTCTTGGCAGTTGGTGCACTGCACAGGTTGCCTGCGCTTGTGTGGCTCTTCTACGGTTATTTTTCGGTGCGGTAAATACTGTAGCTTATATATAGGATGTACTTCATTTTTGTTGTTTTTCTGACTCGATGGCTCCAGTTCGACTTTAAAGAGTGGCTGCGGCTCTTTGTTCCTGTTGAGAATGTTGATCACCGTTTTGGCGTTGAAATTCTTCTCCTTTAGTGTCGCGAAAATTTCGGATGAGGTCACGGATGACTCTATTCCTTTGATGACAACCAGCAATCCTTTGGCACTATTCAGCTGGTAAGTCTTCCCAGCTTCGTCCAGGTACTTGGTCACTGATCGGTGGCTAGACTCATACTGAGTCTGCACTTTCGTTTCTTGTATGTTGCCCTTAGTAAGAGGTATAACATGGAACTTGTTCTCTCCGATAATTGAAACTAGTTTGTTAACCAGCGCATTTGAGGTTTTCTCACGTATATATATTGGTGGTGGCTTTATCTTCTTCTGCTCCTGTTCCTGCACTTCACAGTCATCCAGTAGTGCAAACCTATTTGAACTTGAGTCATTGGCAGCGTTGGCGCGATTTATTTTCGGCTGATTACCAGCCTGCTTGTGTTGTGGGCTTAGCTTTCGCTTTATTTGGATATAGGGATCCAGACCTGTTTGACAAAGTTTTTTGTTTTGTTTTGGTTCTTGTCCGCTTTCGCTTTCAAGAGTCGGTGTGAGTGCTTTTTCATTCGTTGTTGTTGATTCAGCGGAATTGTACACCGCTGTCGGTATTAAGCATAGAGTTGATGTTGATGTTGTTGCAGTTGTTGTTGCTAAAGGTGCAGTTTTAGTAGATATCGTGATTACTGTACTGGTAGTTAAAGAACTTGACACCCTTAGGAATGGGGAGAGCGTGAGAGAGACGCTCTCAGTGCGTTCGGGTTCACTTCGTGCAGTCAGAAGCATTGGTGAGCAAGACCGCGATCGTGTGCATTCTGCAGGTGCTAGGTCATTGACCGGGTGGATGGTTTGGCACTCGCGGGCGTCAGACACGACGGTGAAGTATGCATTGTTCCGCTGCAAAGAGAGTCGGCGCTCATCTTGCTCGTCTTGCCGCTGAGCGCGCAATTCGCGTTATCTTATTTTAGAACGATCGATTTGTTCATTGTCTATTTGTTTTTTAGTTTTACTTTATTATTCCACACGCAGAAAGTTTTGTAAGATAGCAATTTAACATTGCCAATAGCGTCTCTTTCGCTTTCGATTTATGTATTTATTTTATGTTATTAACTATTCACTTCACTAAAATCAAGTGATTTTATACGGAGCTCGATGAAAACACGTCTGACTTCGTTGATGTTGCAGTGAGCCATACATGATTTTTTAAAGTTTGGTCCGGATCGGACCACTATATCAAATACAAACGACTGTACTGCCATACAAACGACCGATATGAAAACAAATCTTTGTATGGAAAACTTTTTTGTTTTCAAAGCTATTGCAACCGAATTCAACATTTAATCATTAGACATATCCATACACGTTTTGTTAAGTTTGGTCCGGATCGGACCACTATATCATATAGCTGCCATACAAACGACCGATACGAAAACAAGTAGGGTAGCAGCAGTCGAGTTTCCCGATTGCAAAATACCCTGTACCCTTAGACATGCTTACAATTTATTTATTTAGTATCAATAAATAAATGAAACAATATTCTATTAGAAAAGAGTACCATAACAATATAAATTTGGTATGATTTTGGTTATGAAAATAAGTTTCGTGTGTCATAAAGCCATACACATTTCGCTGTAAACGTCGCAGTCGGCGTCGCGCAATGCGTGTTTTGCTGCGCTTCTGCTTCCCTTGCCATAGATTTTGCATGTGGCATAACTTCCGTGTTTCTTATCCGATTTGGTTCAAATTTAAAAATTAGATAGCTTTTATAAGCACCTGCCGAATATGCCGAATTGCATAGTATTAGGTTAATAATTGTGGGCGTGGAAGTTTTTTGCGGTTTGTGGGGGAGCGTGGTCGTGGCAGTTTTTTGCGGTTTGCGGGGAAGCGGGGGGTGATATCAAAATAAAACAACATACTTGTTCTGCGTATGGTAATTACCTATCCAACGATTTATGGCACATGTCTGTAGCTCTTGTAGGTTCTGAGATCTAGGCGTTGATACGGACAGACAGACGGACGGACAGACGGACATGGCTATATCGGAGTCGTAGATGCTTCCTTCTGCCTGTTACATACATTTGCACCATATTATGATACCCTTTTCACCCATTTTTAATGGGTACAGGGTATAACAAGTCTTTGTATGGAAAACTTTTATGTTTTCCAAGCTATTGCAACCGAATTCAACATTTATTCATTTGACATATCCATACCAATAATTTTGAAAAGACTTCTGAAATAGGCTTAAAGGAATGGGCCTCTTCTCTTAGATCAACACATAAAATGTCTCAAGACCTATTAGGGTCTATGGCTAAAAAGGCAGGAAAAATATTTGGAAGTGAACGAGATGCAAATAAATCCATGCTTATTCTTTTAGGAAATTGTCCAACAAAATCTTCAATTGGGCCTAATTAAATAATTTAAGCAAACAAATTAATTTTTATATATCCATTGTGGATGTTAGGAAATAATTAAAATAAATTTTAAAAACTTCGTATATATACACAGAACAGTTGTGTCTTATTCTTCTATTATGTCTATCTTATTGGTAAGGAATAAAAAGATAAAAATCTGCATATATTCTTTTGCCATCTTTACGTCCATGCACCTACCCCTGACCGCAACACAAACCGGTTTCATAGGTATCAGGACAATCCGTCTCCAGGGTATACCGATGGTTATTATATATTCTGTTAAATTTCTATTAAATTTGCCCATGTATTAAAATTTGCAGACTACGTAATTAAATTGACGTAGTGTGCTGGTCGTCTCACAGGCCACTGGTTTGTTGCAAGTTATGTGGCATTTTACGCTATATTTTATTAAGCGCAGAAGGAAGGAAAGAAACACCGTGTGTTCGCTGCATAATTTTATTCGCGACTGACAAATTAATGAAAGGATATACACATATTCCTCTTCCTAATTCATTAGAGAAGAACAACGAATACAAGCGTGCATATGTTAATACAGGGTCTTCATTTTCTACACCCTTCCTCAATGCATGCATGCTTACAAATAATATTTAATACAAATTTAGCATTTCTGTAAACAATTCGTGTTTGGTCTTCGGAACGTTCTTGGTCAAAATATCTGCTATCATTTCGGTGGAACATTTATATTTTAACAAAACTTGCTTTATGACATCTCTAACAAAATGTCTAACAAAAATCTCTAACAAAATGTAAATCAATGTGCTTCGTCCTAGAATGGTTAACAGGATTCTTGGTTAACGCCTGCGCGCTTAGATGATCGCCATACACGACTATCGGTGCGTTGTCGTCTCCGCAGCCAATTTCCAAAATTAGCCTTCGCATGACTATTGCCTCCTCAAAAAACGCCGATAGTGCCATGTACTCTGCCTCGGTACTGCTTAACGCCACGTTTCTCTGCTTTTCTGAACGCCACGCTTCGCTGCTTTTCGGAACGCCACGAAATTGGACCACCGGCCAACAAGTATATGAAGCCAGTGTAAGACTTCCTGTCAAGCTTATCGCCTGCCCAATCAGCATCAACGTATCCACAGAACGATTGACCACATTGCTTATAATGTAACTTCATGTCATCCGTGGATGAGGGATACCTGAGGATATGCTTTATGCCAGCCATGTGCTCAGCATGCGGGTTTTGATTCCGTTGAGCCAATTTGGACACCGAATGCAATATGTCTGGCCTTGTTGTAAGAGCTAGCCACATAAGCTCTCCCACTACGGATTGATCGACCGTGGGATCCACCTTTTTGCACTTGTACTGGTGCAATCTATTTAAAAACCTGCATCTAGGGGAGTTTTCACCGACTTGTAATATTCGCTGCCATGAGTCCGCAATAAATCCTTGATGTATGGCGAATGTCCCAAAGTAATGGCTCCAAGGTCCCCTTCTCGGCCGATTTTCATACCCAGGAAATGGTTTAATGGACCCTTGTCAACGTACTCAAACGATTGTGAAATGCTGTTTTTAATTTCCATTTTTATCGGATCATCTGAGGGTGAAACCAGTCTATTCGCCAGGTCCTGATGGTGTTCCTGGCTGTGTACTGAAAAACTGCGCTAAGCCATTGTGCAGACCTCTTCTAAAACTTTTCTCTTTGTCTTTGGAAACTTCGATATTTCCCCAAAGGTGGAAGGAATCCTTCATAATTCCCCTACACAAAAAAGGAAAAAAATCGAATGCTACAAACTATAGAGGAATCTCTAAATTGTCAGCAATTCCAAAGTTTTTGAAAAATTGGTAACACCGCATCTTCACCATTATTATTAAAATTGGTAACACCACATCTTCAACATCTCTGCAGTTCATTATTATTTCATCCATAAAGCGTCGCTCCACCACCACAAACCTCTTGAAGCTGACTTCCTTTATTATAGATGGCTTCCGTAAAGGCCTTCAAACAGATGTCATCTATACAGACTTTAGTAAAGCTTTTGACTCTGTCAACCACTCACTCCTTTTGAGTAAACTTAGTATCCTAGGATTTCCCTCAGACATTCTCACGTGGATTTCTAGCTACTTAGCTGGGAGAATCCAACGTGTTCTTTTTAAGGATGTACACTCTCGCCTTGTTAGTGTTACATCGGGAGTCCCCCAAGGAAGCCATCTTGGGCCACTACTTTTCACTATCTTTATTAACGACCTACCCCCTGCTATAACGAACTCTCTGGTTCTTATGTATGCAGACGACGTTAAGCTTTGTATTCAATACGAATCCCCTTCTGCCCAATATAAACTCCAGTCGGATTTGGAAAATTTTCAAAATTGGTGTTCCACCAATCTCTTAGAACTTAATGGGTCAAAATGTAAGCTTATGTCTTTTTATCGTTCGTGCCCTACCAGGCCACATACTTTCTCTATAGGATTTCCTTAGATAGATTAACCCAGGTTAACGATCTTGGTGTCCTATTAGATGCTAAACTAAAATTTTCCGACCATATTTCTACGATGGTTAATAAAGAGTAGGGCATGCTTGGCTTCATTAAAAGATGGTCTAAGGAATTCAATGACCCTTATATTACTAAAACATTATACGTATCTTTAGTACGTCTAATTCTGGAGTACGGGTCATGCGTCCGGAGCCCTCAGTATGGGGTTCATCAAGATCGCATTGAATCCGTTGAAAAGAATTTTTTGATATTTGCTCTTAGGGGACTCAACTGGGATGCAAATCTACTAGAAATTTTAGTCCCCTATTCCTAAGTTGTTGTAGATCAACATATGCCCAGCATGAGCCTTTCAGGGTTTTATGTTCTGACTACAATGACTTATACTCCATTTTTTCACTCTGCACGTTCACTTCTATCAAATCCTCAATGCTCACCTACCTTTCAGAGCAACAAACGAACTCCACTTTCTCCTCGTAATCTTTTCTAAACTTTGGGTTGGAACTTACTGCCCTTCCTCGGACACTTGTCCAGAGTAACGGCAAGAGATCCAAGTACTTTTAGATGTTTCACGGAAGGCTTCTTACCCGTCCACGCTTACACAGGAGTCAAACTCTTCACTTCGCTGGTAGGGGAGCGGTTTCGCAAGTAAACCGAAGTATTGACAGCTTCTGTCCAAAAACTATCTCCTAGCCCCGCCTGGACCAGAAGACATGTCGACATCTCCACTAGCGTTCGATTTTCCCTTTCCGCCACGCCATTTTGCTGCGGCGTATGCGCTATCGTAAGCTGCCTGGCAATTCCATGTTTCTTGAGATATTCATCAAACTACTGATTGACAAACTCTCCGCCGTTATCACTCCGCAGGCATATCAGCTTTCTAACTGTCTGCCGTTCCACCAGACTCTTGAGCTCCATGAACTTTGACAGGTTCTCACTATGCATTCTCCATTTTGCACCACCATGGCCTTCTCTAAGTCAAATGTCACCTTGCACCTGTTCTACTCACGGACATGAAATTTTCCATTATCTTAGGGACATAGAGAACATTCTTTAGAGTCAACATGCATAGATCTGTCTGAATCTTGACGTCACCTATACCTTATGCTTGAAGAAATCCAGCATCGGCCAGTCCGATCTACTCTGTGTGCTTCTCAAACTTTATGAAAGCTCCCTTGCACAACACATATGGCTTGTTGCGCCACTATCTAAGCACCACATCGAGTTTTTTAAGTTGTTGACGTCTCAAGCATTTAGCAGACTGCTTTATGTGATTCACCTCATTTCTTGAAACCTTGCGATTGCTATCTCTCTCGCTCGCGCTTCGACATTGGGACTTAATTTGTCCTCGTTCACCACACTTAAAGCAAACGATATTCTTTCGCTTCTTTTGCCCATACGTCTTTGCCTGCAAGTGCCTCTGTGTTGCAGCGAATGCTTTAGTATTGTCGATTCGCACTTTTGCTATTCCTTTTCGTTCGCTCTCTTCCTTCAACTTATTGGTTAAAATCTCGAATGAAGGCAACTGATATCGTGTTTTCATGGCCACCACGAAATGTTCGAATTTTTCTGGAAGGCTCGATAGCAATACGATAGTTCGTAACTCGTCGTTTAGCTCTATTCCAACTCCAGCTAAACCATGCAGAATTTCCACAAACTCGCTTATACATGTCGACATGCTCTGCCCCTGCTCCATCCGTTTGTTAAGCAGTTTCTTGTACAACTGAACCTTTCGTACAGGTCCGCTTGGCTGATGTACTTCCTTTAATTTGTTCCATGCCTCCACAGAAGTCGAGCAATTCTTAATTTAGGCCAACTGAGATGTCTTTACACTCATTGTTAGTATAGCTAACGCCTTATTGTTCATGTCCACTCAGCTTTGACCCTCTGGAACATTTGTTTCTGTTAGCTGTCCTGACGTCACATTCCATAGCCCGGAATGCACCAATACAGATCGCATCTGCATTTTCCACATGTCATAGTTTTTCTCCTCCAACTTTTCAATTTGATAAAGAGCACTCATTGTTCTTGATCTCGAATCACACACCGCCTAACAAAAACTTTCTTAAATTCTCCAATGCCTCGGCCCATAACCTATTGTGCGGCAGAAATAAAGAAAGAAACACCGTGTGTTCGCTGCGGAATTTTATTTGCGACTGTCAAATTAATGAAAAGATATATACATATTCTTATTCCTAATTCGTTAGAGACGGACAACGAATACAAGCGTGCATTGTATCATATGTTAATACAGGGTCTTTATTTTCTACATATTTATGCATGTTGTATTTAACTCTGTTGCGACAATTTAGGTTTTTCTTCAATTTTATTTTTTTTTAAACTTCTCAGATTCTCAATTTAAGACAAATTTATTCTAAAAAAATGTATTTTCTCCCAACGGTCCTATAGCTGTATTATTTAGCGTAAATAAAAGAAACTCCCCGATGATCGCAAATAGACAAATAAGTTGTAAAAGAAAAGGTACCCTAAGACAATTAAGTTTTCGGAAAATGTCCTTTAAAGCTGCTCGCGCTAAATATTTTCAAGACCTTTTTTTTTGTTAAGTTGGTAGCGTTTTCCTTCATTACGACGCCTAAAATGAGCGCGATCTGCCAATTAGTTTGTTTGCAGCAGCTGTTGAAATCAGTCGACCTCAGTAGTGTTCTAGTAATGTTCAAAAAAAAATTGAACAAAGAATTTGCATCAAATTTTGTATTTTCGCAGTCGTATGCTGATGCGTGAAGACGTGGTTTCATCGAGCTCCGATAAAATCAATTGATTCTAGTGAAGTGAATGATTATTAATAAACAACAAATAAATATATTGAAAGCGAAAAAGACGCTCCGGGCGATGCACCATCGCTCGAATACATATTCTGCGTTTGAAATAGTTAAATAATAGTTTCAAACAAATTAAATAAAACAAAAAAAAAAAAAAAAAATATGAGCCAGAACGACACTCGCGCTCAGCGGCAACGAGAGCAAGACGATCGCCGGCTCTCATTACAACGAAACAACGCGTACTTTTCTTATGTCTCCTCGACACCTGCAAACGAAGACAACGAGCGGCCAATAACCCATAACCCAACGAACCTTCTTGTACCAACAAATCAAGAAAGAGCGCGCTCTTGCTCTCCCGCACTTCTAGCTCCGACACAAGCTCCGCTATCTGCAACAACAACAACAACTGGAGCAATATCGACAACCCGCACTACTTCGCCATTGGCTGCACCCGCTCACGCTTTTACGACAATACTACCTCGATCAACAATGAAGCGCCTGCAAATAGCAACAGATTCGCTTTGCTGGCAGATACCAACGAGGACGTGCCACTGAAATCCATCGATAAGGAACCAAAGAAAATAAAGCCTCCCCCAATTTACATCCGCGAGAAGAGCACAGACGGTTTGGTAAATTCCTTAATTGGCCTTATTGGAAAAGATAGCTTTTATATAATAACCCTCATAAGAGGTACTATTAATGAAATAAAACTTCAAACGAAAACGGAGGAAAACTACAGAAAAATCCCAAACCATCTTACTGCAAACAAAACATGCTTTTACACCTACCAGCTTAAAAGTAGCAAGGGTTTGCAAGTAGTACTGAAGGGCATTGAGCCTGATGTAAAGCCCGAAGAGATAGCTGAGGCGCTAAAGGAAAAGGGATTTTGCGTCAAAAGCGCACACAATATTAAAAACAGAAACAGGCAGCCGCAACCACTCTTTAAGATTGAGCTTGAACCAGAAAACAAGCATCTAAAAAAAAACGAGGTTCATCCAATTTATAAACTCCAGCTCCTTCTGCACCGTAGGATTAGACTAGAAGAGCCGCATAAACGTAACGCTCCTGTTCAATGTATGAACTGCCAAGAATACGGCCACACGAGATCGTATTGCACACTTCGCCCAGTGTGTGTAGTCTGTGGAGATCTCCACGTCTCCACACATTACCAAGCTAATAAAGAAAATGGAAGCGCGAAAAAGTGCGGTAACTGTGGGGGTAATCACACTGCAAACTACAGAGGCTGTCCAATCTACAAAGAGCTGAAAACCCGTCTCCACCAAAGAATGAACACGGCAAGGGTACACCAAGGAACAGCTACGCTGATACCATCGGAAACAAATCCAGAAGTACTTTTTTCGAAACCAACCAGTATTGCTCCCTGGCCTATACCAAGCACTAACAAGATAAGTTTTGCAAACGTTTTAAAATCAGGTATGACACCTCCAACCCAAAACTCCCAAACCTCACATGAAGAACACACAAAATTGGACACACAACAAAACTATAGGCCATCTGAGCAGCAAGAAACGAAACTGAACTGCAACTTCTATGGTACAAATCACCCCGATTGTAGAGCACACGGTGGGACCGGCATTCTAATTAGGAACCGTATGAAGCACCACTTTTACAAAGAGTTTGCTGAAATTTATCTACAGGCCACATCTATCAACATACAGCTGGAGAACAACACTCACCTCACACTAGCGGCCGTATACTGCCCCCCTCGTTTCACAATATTGGAAGACCAATTCCTGGATTTCTTCCATGCACTAGGACCACACTTCATTGCAGCAGGCGACTACAATGCTAAACATACTCACTGGGGATCGCGCCTTGTGAATCCAAAAGGAAAACAGCTTTATAAGACTTTAATTAAGGCCACTAATAAACTTGATCATGTTTCCCCTAGGAGTCCCACATACTGGCCATCAGACCTCAATAAGCTGCCTGACTTGATTGACTTTGCAGTCACGAAAAATATTCCTCGCAGTTTCGTTAGAGCTGAATGTCTACCAGATCTGTCATCTGATCACTCGCCTGTGCTAATTCATCTCAGCCGGTATGCAGAAAACGTAAAACCACCCTACAAACTGACTTCGCACAAAACGAACTGGCTAAGGTATAAAAAATATATAAGCTCACACATTGAGCTAAACCCAAAACTCAATACTGAACCTGATATAGAGAGCTGCACAGAAACACTGGAATCCATTCTTACGGAAGCAGCTCGAAATGCAACACCTAAAACCACAAACGTTACGATTAATCCGAATAAGACTAACGCACAAATCGAGCAACTCGTCCACGCAAAACGACGCTTACGTAGAGAATGGCAATCCTCCAGATCACCATCTGCAAAACAAAAGCTAAAAGTAGCTACACGGAAGCTGACCAACGCTCTGAAACAAGAGGAAGAGTACGCTCAGATCCGATATATAGAGCAACTTTCACCAACTGGTACTAAACATAAGTCACTGTGGAGATCCCACCCAACCCTTCGTCCACCGACTGAAACCGTTTTGCCCATAAGGAATTCCTCAGGCGGCTGGGCACGTAGTGATGCAGACAGAGCCACCACATTTGCCGCTCACCTACAAAATGTATTTACGCCAAACGAGGCTACTAGCACATTTGCGCTACCGACTTCAAACGCAATCTGCAACCAGCAACACACCCCAATTGTGTTTCGTCCAAAAGAAATATCTAACATAATTAAAGGAAATAATAGCCCAAAAAAATCCCCCGGCTACGACCTTATTACCCCGGAAATGATCATCGAGCTGCCACATTCTGCAGTTGGCTACCTAACGCAGCTCTTTAATGCCATCACAAAACTTGGCTACTTTTCACAACGATGGAAGAGATCGATTATCATAATGATTCCGAAGCCTGGTAAGGACCACACAGTTCCCTCATCCTACAGACCAATAAGTCTACTCTCATGTATATCGAAACTATTCGAAAAATGCCTGCTAATCCGACTGAATCCACACCTGAGAGCCCACAATATAATCCCAGCCCACCAATTTGGCTTTCGCAAAAGCCACGGAACCATTGAACAGGTGAATCGAATAACAGCGGAGATAAGAACTGCATTTGAAAATCGAGAATACTGTACAGCCGTATTTCCAGACGTATCCCAAGCATTCGACAGAGTCTGGCTAGACGGCCTAATGTTTAAAGTTAAAACAGCTCTACCCGAAAGCACACACAAACTTCTAAACTCATACCTATATGACAGAAAGTTTGCAGTGCGGTACAACACTGCTACTTCCACTGACAACGAAATTAAGGCTGGAGTCCCCCAAGGCAGCGTTCTTGGGCCAACTTTATACATCATCTATACCGCTGACATTCCTACAAATAGTCGGCTAACAGTGTCCACGTTTGCCGACGATACAGCTATTCTTAGCCGTTCAAGGTCCCCAATCCAAGCTACAGCACAGCTGGCATTGCACCTCATAGCCACTGAGAAGTGGCTCTCTGACTGGCGAATAAAAGTCAACGAGGAAAAATGCAAGCACGTGACATTTACGCTGAACAGACAAGATTGCCCACCACTTTTGATGAACAACATACCACTCCCGAAAGCAGATGAGGTAACGTACCTAGGAGTACACCTCGATAGAAGACTTACATGGCGCAGACACATTGAAGCGAAAAAAATTCATCTTAAGCTCAAAGCGAACAACTTACACTGGCTCATCAACGCTGGCTCTCCACTCAGCTTGGACCACAAGGTCTTACTTTACAATGCAGTACTGAAACCAATCTGGACCTATGGTTCACAGCTATGGGGCAACGCCAGCAACAGCAATATTGCCATCATACAGCGGGCACAGACAAAGATCCTGAGAACTATCACTGGGGCACCGTGGTATGTTCGAAACGAAAACATCCATCGAGATTTAAATATTCCAACAGTCACCAATGAAATCAAAGAGCTTACGAAAAAATATCATGGCAAGCTTTCCTCGCACCCCAACCACCTAGCGCGAAATCTAACCCAGCTCAGCAGTCGTTCCCGTCTCCGACGAAGGGACCTACCAACCCAGCGAAGAAATCTTTAGGGACGCTTAATCACGGAACAGTTGGATTAATGAAAACGACTGTTTAGGAAAAAAAAATTGTATTAGTTAAGATTTTTAAACTTATTGTTAGCTCTTATTTAAGAGGATCCAATAAATAAAAGCAGAGTAAAAAAAAAAAAAAAATTTGTGTTTTGAACAAAATTTCGTGTGCGGTGTCATTGCGAATATCGGAAAAGGTTTATGGTGAATCTATTCTATCGATAACACAAGTCTACGACTGGTACAAAGCTCTTATGGATGGTCGAGAAACCGTAGAAGACATGCCTCGTTCCGGTCGTCCTTCGACGTCTAACACTGACGATAACATCAAAAAAGTGAAGGAAGTCGTGCTCGAAAATCGTCATGAGAGTGTTAAAGAGATAGCACATAAGCTAAACATCAGCCGTGAAATAGCTCCTTTGATTTTGACGGATAAATTGGGCATGAGACGCGTCAATGCTGGACTTGCTCAAAAAGAGCTGACGCGCCATCGCACCGAGCTGTACTTTTGACCAATTTTAAGACCACAAAGTCGGTCAATACCATCGATCAACCACCGTATTCACTGGATTTGGCCCCATGTGACTTTTTTTGTTTTCAAAACTCAAGTTATCACTTCGTGGGACTCGTTTCGAGGGAAGTAAAGGCGATCCCGGCAGAGCCCACAATGCATGTTTTGATGATTGGAAAAAGAGGTGACATATGTGCATCGCTTTAGAAGGAGCACATGTTGAAGGCGATACAATAAATATTGATGAAAATTAAAAATTTTGTATTTTATTTTCCAAAAATTTAATTGCTTTAGGATATATGATGTCCCGAATGATATCATTCAGTTTGCGAAGCGATTGCAGTAAGTATCGCAGAAAAAAGCCAGCAGCATAACAAGGCTAAGCAAATGGAGACTGGTACCGAAAGGATACTGAAAACCTAAGTCCGCCTTATAAGAAGATAAACCCAAGTTTGGACTGGTATAAAGAATTTAAAATCAAAACCATAAAACAATATTTGTGTTTCTATGGCGAAGGAAAAAAACAAATGCTAATCACAATTCACGTTGAACATTTTTTTATAGCATCAAACCAGCTTGAGTGGCTTACAAAAGAGCCAAACTTTATAAACGCCAATTAGAATAGATTTGGTTTGACCGGCTGAGGGTCAGCAGCGGCACCGGCATACACCGGCATACTTTATAAACGCCAATTAGAATATATTTGGTATGGCCGGGTGAAGGTCAGTAGCGGCACCGGCATACACAGCAAAGAGGTAACCAAATCAAAATGTAATTAGTTTATGTGAGTGACAACCCGACTGGACAGAGGTTACGATGACGCTGTCACTTTTTTAAGCAAATTTTAGATTAAATACAAGTGCTAGCAAAAGGAATATGCAAACGCAACTTAACACGTCCTACGGCAATAAGATATACGTATGGTGTCGTTGACGCTAAGGTGAAACTTAAAAGGGACTCCTACTTCAGTCAGGCGTTTATTTAAGCAGTCACGAAAATGTGCAATCTCATTTAAGGTATTAAAAACATGCATGGGTGACGTAACCTTATTTATCACTTTTAAAAATAAAATACATACCAACATGCCGTCTGCCGGCATGACCAACGGACTCTCCGGAATAAATTACATTTATTTTGTTAGATCGTTGGGATCATATTAGGTACCCATGTAAATTAAATTAAATTTTTTAAGACGGATGGCCTCTTAAAATTATTCTCATATATTTTTTTAAACAGGAGTTTTCAAATTCTTCTCACTTCTCACAATATTTCAGTTGGGGCGGTAACTGCGATCGTTCAGATGTGCCTTTCTCAATTAGACTTTTTTTTTTTTTTTTTTTTTTTATTATCGTCGGAATCAGTTCAGAGCCTTCTAAATGCAGCCAGACGGGGGAAATGGAGGTTTATAATTTTGCTACATTAACACTTAACTAACTTACATTTAACATACATTTAAGAGTTTGGCGGGATTTATAATCTTATGATATTATACGGGTAGGGAGATCAGAGGGGTGGATCCTTTTCAGACGACGGATGCTGAGAGCATTGGCGAGATCACTTGCCAGAGAGTTTTGGGTGTGATGTCGGCGTATGTAGCCAGTAGTACCTCAGCCGAGGGATCACTGGGGGACGGAACTGGCATATCTTCCGTGTATAGGGTGTACAAAAAGGGTCCGAGTACACTTCCTTGAGGAACTCCTGCGTTCATGGTCAGCATTCTCGATCGAGAGTCTCTCACTGCCACCTCGAAAGTCCGATCGGTGATGAAGGATCTCAGGATATTATAGTGGGGTCCTGGAAGGAGAGCCTTGGGTTTGTATTGTAGTCCCTCGTGCCATACCTTATCAAAAGCTTGCTTGACATCGAGGAAGACTGCCACCGTGTAGAGCTTGGACCCAAGGGCGTGCGTTACACTTGAGAGGGACTGCTTAGTTGCAGGATCTCCTGTTGCTGAAGGCGTTTACCTTCTGAGGTGTCTTTTAAGGTTCAGAAGAGCTCTTGCCTCCGGATTTAGTATTGATCTACTAAAAGTTTTCGGGCTTACTTGGCGTGGTAAAGGAGTAGCCTGTCGTCCTGCCTCAATGACAGTAGCAGTGAAGCAGTCGACATATGCATCCGGCTCGTCGCTAGTGTTGATGGGCGAATTGAGCGCGACATTATCCTCGATGTGTGCTTTAAAAAGACCAAGTTTCGCATGCGGGGGCAGTGTTCAAGGGGTTCCCTGAAAGTATTGGGCCTCCTCATCCAGTTCAAAGAGAAGCGGGATATGGTCAGATGAAAGCTCAGTGAGGGCTCTCACCTGGATTTGTTGCTGTCTGAAGCCTTTTGATATGCCAAAGTCAATGGCGCTGGGAGAGGCGCTCACCCGGTAGGGGTAGCAGGTAGCTTCGCCTGTAGCTACTATGTCGATGCCCTCGTCTGCTAAAGCAGAGGACAAGACCCTGCCTCTGGCACACATTCTGTGGTTGCCCCACCACCTATGTTTGGCGTTCCAGTCCCCTGCAGCAAGGTATTTCCTGCCGAGTTGCGAAAAAAGTGCCAGAAAGTCTGTCTTCTCCCACCTGTAGGCAGGGGGGCAATAGACCAAGGCAACATCGAAGGATCCTCTGCTTGCAGACAGTTTAGTAAGTTTGTAGTTTGTTTGCAGTTTGTAAGCTGGTGGTATACTGGGCTGTCTGATTTGGGCGACCGTATTATTAATACTCGCTACGCTCGCGCAAGTTTGCTTGCCAAAGGTAGGGGTAGTACTTGGTAGAGGTGATGGAATAATCTTCTGCTGCTGCTTATTTTTAAAATTAATTTGTAGATATTTTTTGCAACCTTTAAAGTTGGCTGCGTGAGAGTTGCCACAGTGATAGCAGCATTTAGGATCGTCCGGTCCGAGACTGCATTCAGCAGTTGGATGGTTCCTTCCGCACTGCCTGCATATGTGGTGTCGGGTGCAGTATGCCTTGGTGTGCCCGTATTCCTGGCACCTAAGGCATTGGACAGGCTCGGTTTGTTTACGCGGCCTCTCCCAGCTAATTTTGTGTCTGCAGACAGCAGAGATGTTTTTTACGAGGTTGTTACTCTCGTCTTTTTTGAGGTCGATGAACCTCAGTGGGCGTTTCGTAATCTTGTTGAGAGGGGTGTAGATGCGGAGGACGTGGTGACCTTCTTTCAGCAGGCATTCGGTAATGTCTTCCGACGGAACACCGTGATGAATGATGCGCATGACAATGCGGAAGGGTAGCTGGTGGTGGTGAAAGAGTGTACCCTTGTCGCGGAAGTGACGGGCCACAATTCTGTAGTCGTCAGATGATTTGCACTGTATAGCACAGTCACCTGAGTTTAATGATTTTACTGTGAATGTGGGTCCAATGAGGGCGTCGAGTTCTTTGGCAAATTCCGGAAAGTTAACCACGCCGGGGACCGTAATTCTTGGTATTTTAGCTTTACGGCTAGGTAGTGAGGGGGCGACGGGTACAGGTATATTAGTATTTGCGGGCTTCAGGGTGTTTCTATGCTTCTCTTCGGCACGACTGACCGCTGCTTGCGAGGTAGAGGGTTCCATGTCTTCGTTGTCTGTTAGCTCCTGGAAACGATTTTTGTGGACATTGTCCTCCATATGAGGGACTGCCTTTTTACGGGCTATTTTGGGGGAAAGAGCTGAGCCGGCTCTTTTATAGGATACATCTTGCCATCCACTAAGGTGAACAGGGGAGATCGGTGAGGTGCTTACAGCCACATTGATTTGGCTCTTGCTAATTGTAGTAGAGCACACACTACGATTAAGTGTCGGTGTAGAGTTGTACTGCGTTGACATTGTGGAGATGCTTGAAGTCGTTGTACTAGTTGTAGTACAAGTTGTGAGATCCCATGGGGCGGAGATGGCTGGGTATTCGCATGATCCGCCATTACGTGAGAATGCTTGCTTACTAGCGCGCATTACTTGTAAGCCGAAGTCAGCAATTGTCTCCATTGCGTCGAAGTCAACTGGTGTACTTGGCGAAGGATTGTCCATGTCTTCTAGCAATTGCTTAAAACTTTATTTGATAAAGTTAAAGAATTGCCAGAAGTACATTCGCAGAGGAGGTTCTAAAACCAGCTAAACTTATGGCCCAGACAGAGCAATAACGGTTATTCAAGCTTAAAGCTTAAGCTTTAACAGCTGATCGCCACGCGGGCTACCAGATAGCAGGCGCGGCGACAAAATATAAATGAATATTTGATTTGAATTGCACAGACAACTAAATCACATAGTTTGCACTTTCTGCACTCGCAGATTAATAAGAATATTGCCACAAACGTGGACTTGTCCATATAACTCAGTGAGTCTTTATTGAAGTGGTACAAGGTGAACCGAAAAAGAAACGCGTCCTACTTATACGAGAGCTCAGGCGAGAATCAATTAGACTTAAACCCTTGTATACGGGGCAGCCGCTGTGATTTCCGGCCATGATTTCCTTCGGATATGCGTATCTTTTGGTTTTTGCTACCTTGTTTTTTTTTTTAAATGCTTTTCTTATTTATTAATTCTTCCCTTTTACTTAAGAGACTAACAATAAGTTTTCAAATCTTATTCTAAACTAACTAAATATCGTTTTATGAAATGATTCGTGCTGTGTGGCCTAACAAATTTAACGCTGGGCTGGTTGGTCGTTCCGGTGCAGTCGGCTTTGGCTGCATATTCGAATAAGTTTTCTTGCAAGAGGATTTGGATGTGAGGCTACTTTTTCATTGTATTTAACTTTTTTCTCTGCTATTGTCTCAGTGACAAGTTTTATTTGTAAGTCTCTGTGTATATTCTCGTTCCGAAGATACCATGGAGCTCCAGTAATGATTCTCAGAATCCTAGACTGCGCTCGCGTTGCCCCATAGCTCGGAGCCATAGGTCCATATGGGTTTTAAAACGGAGTTATATAAGAGGACTTTGTACGCCAAGCTTAGGGGAGAGCGAACGTTTATAAGCCAGTGTAGATCCTTTGCTTTTAGTCTGAGGTGCGTCGTCTTGGCCTCTATGTGTTTCCGCCAGGTGAGCCGCTTGTCCAGATGAATACCTAAGTATGTTACGTTATCGGCTTGTGGGATGCGCGTGTGTTTCATTACCAAGGGCGGGCAGCTTTGTTTGTTTAGGGTAAATGTTACCTGTTTGCACTTTTCTTCGTTTACTCGTATGCGCCAATCTGCAAGCCAATGTTCTACACAAGTTAGATGGCGTGCTAGTTGCATCGTAGCTTTTACTGGGCATCTGGATCGACTTAGTATTGCAGTGTCATCAGCGAATGTGGATATCGTTAGCTGGTAGTTTGTTGAGATGTCCGCCGTGTATAGGGAGTATAGAATTGGGCCCAGAACACTTCATTGAGGCACTCCGGCATCTATAGTACAATCGTATAGTACATCGTTTAAAGTGCTTGAACTGCATCTAACCGCGAAAACTCTTTTATATAGGTAAGACTTTAGAAGCTTATGTATGTTTTGAGGCAGCAGTTTGATTATTTTAAACATAAGTCCATCCAGCCATACTCTATCGAATGCTTGTGCAACGTCTAAGAATAGAACTGTGCAATATTCACGATGTTCAAAGGCAGTGCAGAATTTCTGTTGTGATGCGGTTAACCTGTTCGATGGCTCCGTGTTTTACCCGAAAACCAAATTGGTGCGATGGGAGTGTGTTGTGTGTTTTGAGGTGGGGGCTGATGCGTAGTAGCAGCACTTTTTCAAATAACTTGGAGAGACAAGTATGTAAGCTTATTGGCCTGTATGATGATGGCTGTGTTTTGTCTTTCCCAGGCTTAGGGATCATAATTATAACTGATTTCTTCCACTTTTGAGGGAAGTATCCAATTTTAGTAATTGCGTTGAAGAGCAACCAGATTCGTTATTACGTCGTAGCCAGGCGATTTTCCAGTCTTCAGTTGCTCTTTAATGACTTTCGTTATCTCGCTTGGCCGAAATTCTACAGGATCTTGTGGTGCTAAGTCAGATGCAGTTAAAGGCGGGAGAGTAAATGAGTTAGTGGCTGAATTTGGTTGAAATACTTTTTTAAGATGATCAGCGAAGACTCTTGCTCTGTCCGTGTCACTGCGAGACCAGTTTCCGTTTCTGTTGGTGCCTGTAGGTTCCTGTGGTTTTTCCACAACGAGTTTTTTGTGCCTGTGGGCGTGAGATTCTCGATGTACCTTAGTTGTGCGTCCGCTTTTTCTTTCTTAAGCGCATTGGTAAGTCTGCGAGAAGCTGCTTTTAATCTACTCTTTGCGCCAGGTGATCTGTGCTCCTGCCACTCCCTTCGAAGTCGTCGTTTTTCAAGCACAAGCAGTTCAGTATCTCTACTTGTCTTGTTAAACTATATACTGCATAAATGATTGTCTTGTGGAGTTGACGCTTTTGCTGCTGCAACAAGTATTGATTCTATATCATCAGCAAACTGATCAATGTCTTGCTCGGTTTCCAGGGGGCTAGAAAAGGTATGGGAACAAACATATTTTTTGTACCTCGCCCAGGTGGTCCTGTTGCTTGTATGCCTATGCGATCGCTCGATGTGTTGTAGCTGGTACAAAAGATGAAAGAGCACCGGACAGTGATCAGATGAGAGTTCTGGAAGTGCCTCAGCTGTAATCATTGATTGGGATATACTTTTTGTGATGGCAAAGTCGATCAAATCTGGAAGCTTCATGGGATCTGCTGGCCAGTATGTAGGTGCTCCCGGGGAAACATAGTTTAGTTTGCGTTGCGGTTTGATGATTGCGATGTACAGCTGTTTTCCTTTAGGGTTCGCTATCCGAGATCCAAGTACATGTGCTTGGCATTCCAATCGCCAGCTGCAACAAACCTTTCACCAAACGAGTCAAAAAGTGTTGTGAATTTTTCCTCAGAGATTGTGAAGCGAGGTGGGCAATAGACAGCAGCCAGAGTGAGAGCACCGTTATGGCATTGGAGGTTTATAGAGGTACATTGTAAGCAGTCTTCTTGCCAATTACCAAGAAAGTGGTGCTTAATTCGCAATCGTATTAGCATGCCACTGATCAAGTTCTAGCTTGTGCCGCGAAACGCCATTAGCGTTCCAGGTAGCGATTATTAAGGGAGTCATTATCCTGTTTTAGAAGAAACGAGCATTTGAATAAGGATGTTTTTGTTCCTCATAAGCTCTTGCATAGTTTCTTGCATGAAGGTCATGAAGTCTTTCATGCTTTGCTGCATCGAAAGCATAATCGCTTCAAAGCCAATTGGCTGCTGTTGGATGTTCTGTGTGTTTATTTGTGTTTATTTGGTTAATTTTATGCTGGACGCTGGAGGTGACTACTGTTGGTACTTGGATCCCTGATTTTAGTACACTTGCAAAGGAAGAATTTGGCATTGTTCGGTGGCTGGCAGACGAAGGGATGTTAGTTGTAGTCGGTTCCATTACTTTGTGAATTGTTGGTGTGATACGATCACGAGCTGAATCCACTCGTTTGTTTAGGCGACTCTTGAGTTCCTTGTAAACAATGCATCCTCGCCAGTTGGCTGTGTGTTTTTCGCCACAGTTGTTGCATAACTTAATTGAACTGTCGTTTTTATTCTTAGGACAGTTTACAGTACTGTGGGCATCGCTGCAAACGACGCAGATGGATTTTAGGGTGCAGTACGCTTTGGTGTGGCCATATTCTTGGCAGTTGGTGCACTGCACAGGTTGCCTGCGCTTGTGTGGCTCTTCTACGGTTATTTTTCGGTGCGGTAAATACTGTAGCTTATATATAGGATGTACTTCATTTTTGTTGTTTTTCTGACTCGATGGCTCCAGTTCGACTTTAAAGAGTGGCTGCGGCTCTTTGTTCCTGTTGAGAATGTTGATCACCGTTTTGGCGTTGAAGTTCTTCTCCTTTAGTGCCGCGAAAATTTTGATGACAACCTGCAATCCTTTGGCATTTTTCAGCTGGTAACTCTTCCCAGCTTCGTCCAGGTACTTGGTCACTGATCGGTGGCTAGACTCATACTGAGTCTGCACTTTCGTTTCTTGTATGTTGCCCTTAGTAAGAGGTATAACATGGAACTTGTTCTCTCCGATAATTGAAACTAGTTTGTTAACCAGCGCATTTGAGGTTTTCTCACGTATATATATTGGTGGCGGCTTTATCTTCTTCTGCTCCTGTTCCTGCACTTCACAGTCATCCAGTAGTGCAAACCTATTTGAACTTGAGTCATTGGCAGCGTTGGCGCGATTTATTTTCGGCTGATTACCAGCCTGCTTGTGTTGTGGGCTTAGCTTTCGCTTTATTTGGATGTAGCGATCCAGACCTGTTTGACAAAGTTTTTTGTTTAGTTTTGGTTCTTGTCCGCTTTCGCTTTCAAGAGTCGGTGTGAGTGCTTTTTCATTCGTTGTTGTTGATTCAGCGGAATTGTACACCGCTGTCGGTATTAAGCATAGAGTTGATGTTGATGTTGTTGCAGTTGTTGTTGCTAAAGGTGCAGTTTTAGTAGATATCGTGATTACTGTACTGGTAGTTAAAGAACTTGACACCCTTAGGAATGGGGAGAGCGTGAGAGAGACGCTCTCAGTGCGTTCGGGTTCACTTCGTGCAGTCAGAAGCATTGGTGAGCAAGACCGCGATCGTGTGCATTCTGCAGGTGCTAGGTCATTGACCGGGTGGATGGTTTGGCACTCGCGGGCGTCAGACACGACGGTGAAGTATGCATTGTTCCGCTGCAAAGAGAGTCGGCGCTCATCTTGCTCGTCTTGCCGCTGAGCGCGCAATTCGCGTTGGCTCATTTTAGAACGATCGATTTGTTCGTTATCTATTTGTTTTTTAGTTTTACTTTATTATTCCACACACAGAAAGTTCCCTTTCGCTTTCGATTTATGTATTTATTTTATGTTATTAACTATTTCACTTCACTAAAATCAAGTGATTTTATACGGAGCTCGATGAAAACACGTCTGACTTCGTTGATGTTGATGTTCTGTCGTATGTATCCTTGTTGGCATGGCAATGTTTCCTTTTGTTCATGATTTTATAAGCTACGTGGGCTGATCAAATTGTGCAGTATTAACTGAACTGAACTATTTTGAACGGTTCGATTGTAATCCATATATTGTTTTTATTAATTTGACGTCTATTTTTGATTTTTAAATTTTGTCCCTAGAACATTTTATCCCTTATTATTCCACTGGGCGCTACATCATGTTGAATTCCATTTAGAACTTTTACCATAAAAATCATAATTTTTATTTTTACAGAATAATGTCTCAAATAACATCAACAAAAATGTCACACAAAAATCCAAAAAAATAAAACTATAGAGAACTGAAATAACACCCAAATCAAGGTTATGACCTTAGATATACTTGTATACACCACGAAGCCATGTTTCCGACTATCAGCTGAGCAAGCTCCTGAGGGGTTCCATTATGTTGTGGCTGACGGTCGGCGCATCCCCGCCCATACTCCCGGGCGATCCGTTTGTTGGACCTCCGCATTACCTCCCCCGCAGTGATGTGGAGTACTGTCCGGAGATTGCGCAGGGCAGTGGCTTCTCATTGTCGCGATCGGTGTCTTGCGTTGGTGGTAATGGGAATGGTTTAATAGTTCTGGAGATTTGTTCGCTGCCACTACGGTAGGCATTGCTTGCTTTACGAGCGATAGTGGAAACTCCACGATGGGGGCGGGAGTTGGCTGCCATAAGGCGTCGTCAGAAAGCCAGAAAGCGAGGTTGTCTCGTTCCGTTGTAGATGCAGTTTAAGACTTTCTGCCGTCGTTCATGTCGTCGTCCATATAATCCTCCACGTCGGCCACATAAGAAAAGAAGTCAAAAAAACTATTATTGCTTTCTTTTGTACACCGAGGCATAGCTTCAAGAAAACCCGTACAGTATTCAAAATGATTCTTTGAACTGCTAGATGAGCATCTCTCTAGTTTGGCAGAATTGCTATTTTCGTAATTACCCTCCGATGCCGTTTTACAAAAACATGTTGTGATAGGGAGATTTTGCACTTGCATGCATGTTACAGCTGTTATGTAGTGATTTTCATAAAAAGTTTGGAAATCGTAAATAGCTTAGCAATGCCTCGGTAGTTCTTAATGGAGCCTTAGAGAATTTTTTATAAATAGGTAAAAGCTATGATTCATTCCATAACTTAGTTAGGGATGTTTGCTCCAAGGATAGCTTAAATAGTATAGTGATATGTAAGGTAAGAAGATCGAAGAACCTTCTGAGGATGCAGGTAGGAATATTGTTTGGGCCTGGTGAAAATGAGAGGTTATTCATATGTTCTCTACATAATGTTGTAAGGGCAGCGCTACAGTTTCCAATCAGCATTGGATGATTAAACTTTCTTCCTGTCCGTTTTTAGTACTATTAAGTGGTGGTGGCTAAAAAGCCATATATTGTAAGATATCGATTTGAATGTCTGCTATTGTTCAGGAAGTGATTGGTTGGAAAATCGAAAATTTTAAAAAATTAATCCAATCATGTAAAAAAATATTTCTTGACAGCTTATAAATTTCGCTCTAATACAGCGAATGTCAGAGGCTGATAGTCTGTGCAAATATTTAAATTTTGTACGCTGCAAAGGTAGTTTCTGAGATTTATTTCAGGGCCCATACTATGGCAAGAAATTCGTTTTTTTAGGTTACAAAATTCAATTCTCTATCATTTCAATTTCTTGATATTATGCTTATTGGTTTTCCATCTTGTGAAAATATAGCTCCCAAGCTAAAGGATGACGCATCCGTTTTCAAGTCAAACGGTTTTCTTTATTCCGGGTATTGCAGCATTACATTTCACTCAAGAACCTTCTTAAGCTTCTCGAATGCCTAACACTGATCTTCATCCAATTCACATTGCCATTCTGCCCTTTTAGGATGTCACTTATAGGTCTTCCTATAGTCGGAAAGTCGTTATCCCAGGAACGTTTAATAAAATAGTACTAACGAATTGCATCCACTTTATTAGGTCATGTTTTTATGCCTCTGCGTGAAACCATGAAGCCTAAATACTCGATACTTTCTTTGAAAAAGTTATATTTCTCTAGTGAAATAATCATATTAGATTCATATAAAAATTATACAAAACCCATGCTATGAGTTTGATATGATCATTCCTGTTTTCTGAAAAAATAATTACATCGTCGACGTAAAAATAGCATGATTTCCATATTTTCTTTCTGAGCACGTCATCAATGAATCTTTGAAAAATACTGGATTCATTTTTCAATCCAAAAGGAAGTCTACAAAATATATATTTCCCATTTCCTACCGACAAAGCCGTTTTTTCCCTGTCATCTCAGTGTCTGGTGTAGTGGTATCTGGTGAAATCCAGACTTTAAATCTAAGATAGTGTACCGTTTTGCCTTGCCCAAATTTTGCCAGAATGCAAATAATGTTAGATATAGCGTACCTATCGCTGGTTGTTTTTAAATAAAGTTTCATAAAATTCACATACAAACAATTTAAACAAGTAAGGTAGCAGCAGTCGAGTTTCCCGATTGAAAAATACCCTGTACCCTTAGGCATGCTTACAATTTATTTATTTAGTATCAATAAATAAATGAAACAATATTCTATTAGAAAAGAGTACCATAACAATATAAATTTGGTATGATTTTGGTTATGAAAATAAGTTTCGTGTGTCATAAAGCCATACACATTTCGCTGTCAACGTCGCAGTCGGCGTCGCGCAATGCGTGTTTTGCTGCGCTTCTGCTTCCCTTGCCATAGATTTTGCATGTGGCATAACTTCCGTGTTTCTTATCCGATTTGGTTCAAAAATTAGATAGCTTTTATAAGCACCAACGCATATGACGAATTGCATAGCATTAGGTTAATAATTGTGGACGTGGCAGTTTTTTGAGGTTTGCGGGGGAGCGGGGGGTGATATCAAAATAAAAAAAACAAACTTGTACTGCGTATGGTAATTACCTAACCAACGATATATGGCACATGTCTGTAGCTCTTGTAGTTTCTGAGATCTAGGCGTTGATATGGACGGACAGACGGACGGACGGACGGACGGACGGACGGACAGACGGACATGGCTATATCGACTCGGCTGTTGATGCTGATCAAGAATATATATACTTTATGGGGTCGGAGATGCTTCCTTCTGCCTGTTACATACATTTGCACCATATTATGATCACCCACCTTTACACCCATTTTTAATGGGTACAGGGTATAAAAATAGATAGCTTCAGAGCTGCTGTTAGTTATTTGTTTTCAGCTTTTTACGTCGAGTATCACTTGGTTTTCTAAAATAGGTCAAGTTCAATTAGTCCGTCAAAAGTAGTGAAATTTGCTAATAAAAAAAGGTCGTTTTTGTATTAAAGAGGGGCATGACGCATTTTTTGTTTAAAGTGTTATAGCCGTTGATCGATTTCAAATGGAATGGTTTATTTACGAAAATAATACTTTTTTACTCTTTTAATGGTTTAATATAATTTTTGGAACCCTCCGTGTCTATTAGAAGTTTGATTATTCTCCCTGTATGAACGGGAGCAGGGAGTTATGCCCTAAAAATTTGCCCGGTCGTAATCTGTCTATCATCGTCTATATCCCCTACTACTTTTTCGGCTACCATTAGGTATTCACAGTCCTCTTCGTTGCGTGGGGCATCTCTGAAGCTATATGGTTGATTCTCTGATGTTTGGGTCCAGTATACCCCTACCACTATTTATTCTTTTATGCCCCTGTCCCTGAATGTTTGGTAAGGTTTGTTAAGGACTCAGTAGAGTCCAGCAACTCCAAGTATGTTCTAGGCATATTTGTTGACTTCAAGGGTGCGTTCGACTACCTGAGTTGGGCCAGCGTTATTCGGAGGTTGCATGAGTGTGGGTCCAGGGACTTAGCTCTATGGAAGAGCTACTTCTCGGGGCGGAGCGCATGCGTAATGGGGGTATCTGAAATTGTGAGTAGGAGTGTGGTTCGCGGTTGCCCACAGGGCTCCATCTGTGGTCCATATATATGGAACTTCATAATGGATCCCCTGTTGTGGCAACTCGAACGGGTATGCAAGTGTTGCGCATACGCAGACGACTTGCTCATTATGATTGAGGGCCAGTCGAGACTGCAGGTTGAGGAGAATGCCGCTGAGTGCCTGCGCATTGTGCGCCAATGGGGCGACAGTGTTGGCGTCGGACTGGCTATGGACAAGACGGTGTCGATGTTGCTCAAAGGCAAGATGGCAGCTAGTCGACCCCCAATAGTCAGGCTCGATGATTCCAGAATTAGATATGTGAAGCAGGTAAAGTACCTCGGCATTCTCATGGGTGAGAGGATGTGCTTTAAGCCTCACCTAGCCGGCCTGAGGGATCGACTGACCGGAATAGTGAGTCTATTGCGTAGAATTTTAAGGAGTGATTGGGGTCTGAGTAGGAGGGCTGCTCGAACCATATACAGCGGTCTTTTTGTTCCCTGTGCAGCAAATGGGGCGCCGGTATGGAGCGAGGTAGTCGTAGGCCTGACGGGCCGTGCGAAAGTACAGTCCGTGCAGCGCCTATTGATGCTTGGATGTATGCCTGTGTGCCGCACTGTCTCCACGGAGGCTTTGCAGGTGTTGCTTGGAGCAGTCCCCCTTGACTTGGAGATACGGCGTAGAGCCGTAAGCTACAAGCTTAAGAAGGGACTGCCATTGTTGCCGGATGAATGGTTGTATGGACAGGACGTGGAGAGTTTACCACCTAGTGTGTGGAAGGAGTTGTTGCGTGAGTGTGTTCTATCGGACTGGCAGGTCCGTTGGGATGCAAGCGTGAAAGGGAGGACCACGCACGAGTTCATTCCCAATGTCTCGTTCGTTGTCGATCGACCGGACTTTGGCTTTAACCTCAGTGCCGGGTTCCTGTTGACTGGCCATGGGTCGCTTAATGCATTCCTGCATAATCGGCACCTGGCAGACAGTCCGGAATGCCATTGTGGCTCGAGAGAAGAGACTTGGAAGCATGTTCTCTGTGAGTGTCCTCTGTATGACGATCTTCGAGATCTGGAGGGGTTAGGTGTGGTTCAGGTAGCGGGGGAATTTGACGTCAGTCAGGTACTCTCCAGTAGGGATGGGATTAATGTGCTGAATGTGTTTGCGAGAGCCGTGTTTGCCAGACGACGCCAAAGGCGTTGATTTGCGGAGGCCTGGGAGTCTTAATGTTGGGTGAATGGCGTGTGAACTAGGTGTATGTAAGGTCCACTGTGTTGTCGCCCGCCGCCGGGGCGACCAGTCCCCGAGCTTCATGGTAGCTGAAACTGGCAGTGTTCTTTAGGGGGCACCAACCTGACCAGAGGACTTTTCTGGGACCACGGGTGATGAGGGTACAAACGGAGGTAGTGCTTCTCCGCATTGTCACTTTTTTGTTGGGAGCATCGCTGGCCGTTCTTAAGCGGTCTGTTCTTTGACCAGCAGGTATAAATGCCACAGTTGTGGAAGAGGCAGGGATAGTCTCGGCCTCCGAACAGTGAGAAAGCCATGTCCATGAGCATGGTAGATAAGACTGTGCCATCCTATGATTTGGTCTCGACCACTTCATATTTATCTCCAGCAGCGATGTCAACGTAGAGGCCACCGTCCCGTGACTGTTCGTGAGTCAAAAGTCGGTAGTGTCACAAATATGCCACAACGCCTGACCAGAGGCTGTATCTGGTACCACGGGAGTCAGGAGCCCCCGGATGCGTTCCGGCCTGACTGAAGAGGATGGCCCCCTTGTGGGAGTATCGTGGTGGCTGTGGTTTAATGCCTAAATGCGGGCAGAACATTCGTGTTCGACGTGGAGTCGCGTTATACGACCGGGAGCCGTGACACCAAAGATCGGCAGGGGTTTAGATAGGCCTCGACCCTTAACCGAGGGTGACAACCATGACCGAACAGATTGGTTCTCATTCGGTATCCGGCGGAATATGGTTCCAAAGGGGCGCTGATTGACGCAGTAATTCAATCCCTTGCCCAAGGGGGCCGTGAGATCAAGCCAACACGGCAGGTGTTCACGTTAAACCAACTCGACTTTCATGTCCCTGAATGTTGTAAGCGGCAATTTAAGTGTTTCGTGGTTGGATTTGCCAATGACTGTTTTGAATTTGTCTATAAACGAAAGGTTTTGTTAATGCTGTGTAGGTTGTCTGAATGTCGCGATGAGCTGTCGACGTCCATGGGCTGGACTTGGTCGTTTCTAGGTCTCAGCTGGCCTGATCATTTGTTGACATGGGTACTTTTGTCTACTCAATTAAATCAAGTCTCTGGAATTATGCTGCTTTCCCTGCTCTGCTATCTTTGCTCAGATTTTTAAAGTTTTTCCTCGGTAATTCGGGGAACATTACTTGCGCTAGTTACCACTTTCAGTGTTTCCCTGCAGACTTCCTGTACTACGCCTATGCCATCAACCTGGACTCTGGGCAGCACCAACACACAACTCACAGAAACTTCCTGTACTACGCCTATGCCATCAACCGGAACTCTGGACAGCACCAACAAACACAACTCACAGAAGTATGCGAGACAGGGACAGAGGATCTACTGGCGGAACTACGTAGCAAAAAACACACACATATATAAAAGCTGCCTGTGAGCAGCACAGCAATGACTTTCAATAAACATTCGATTTGTTCACTTCAAACAACGAAGACGTGTTTTATTAAAACACTTTAAACATCCCAAAAGCAATACTACTCTGGAAACATGGTTACCCTAACCCACGGATGGTAACTCGCTCGTGGTTAGTCTCGACTTCTTGGGCTATAGCTAAAGACGAAGAAAGATCGGAGGGTTTTTTGTGTTTTGTGTTTTGAACTACCTTCGTATCTCTCATATACTTTGGGGTATGCGGTATATGCCCCTTTCCACCATAAGACATATGTCTCATTTCTACCCTCGAAGTTCGGTAGCGACTTTATAATGTTATAATATCTCGTTGCACGTTATACAGATTTCGGTATCTTTATAGGCCTTCACTTCGGAGGTACCGATATTTACGCTACTTAAACGTATCTTTATAGGCCTTCACTTTGGGTATGCCGATATTTACGCTACTTAAACGAACGCTAATATCCTGAATTTTTTTTTATTAAATAGTTGTTCCTATGCAGCTTGTGCACTCGATACTGCACTTTCTATAATAGTTTTTAATTGGTCGCCGGACATTGCCATATTTGAATGACTTGGGGCTTTTTCCTGATTTTCCAAATACTCTGTTGCTGATTGACCTCTAAGTTTTTTGAAATTAGCTAGTAACCCACTGTCACTATCACCCATATGTGTTATAAAACCAAAAAAAAAATTTGTACCCTTGAAAAAGGGTATTATAATTTTGTCCAGAAATGTGTAACGCATTAAAGGAAGCATCTCTGACCCCACAAAGTATATATATTCTTGATCAGCATCAACAGCCGAGTCGATATAGCCATGTCCGTCTGTCCGTCTGTTTTTATGCAAAAAATAGACAGTAGTTTTAAAGCTAGCGTTTTGAAATTTTTAACAGATCATTATTTTTGTTGCACGCAGATTTAAAAGTTTAAAAGTTTAAAAATCGGTCGGATCGGACCACTATATCATATAGCTGCCATACAAACGATCAATCAGATTTTAAGTCTTTGTATGGAAAACTTTTTTGTTCTCCAAGCTATCGCAAAAAATTCAACATTTATTCGTTTGACATAGCCATACATGATTTTTTAAAGTTTAGTTCGGATCAGACCACTATATCACATAGCTGCCATACAAACGACCGATATAAAAACAAGTCTTTGTATGGAAAACTTTTTTTTTCCAAGCTATTGCAACCGAATTCAACATTTATTCATTTGACATAGCTATACACGATTTGTGAAAGTTTGGTCCGGATCGGACCACTATATCGTATAGATGCCATACAAACGACCGATATGAAAACAAGTAAGGTAGCAGCAGTCGAGTTTCCCGATTGAAAAATACCCTGTACCCTTAGACATGCTTACAATTTATTTATTTAGTATCAATAAATAAATGAAACAATATTCTATTAAAAAAGAGGACCATAACAATATAAATTTGGTATGATTTTGGTTATGAAAATAAGTTTCATGTGTCATAAAGCCATACACATTTCACTGTCAACGTCGCAGTCGGCGTCGCGCAATGCGTGTTTTGCCATAGATTTTGCATGTGGCATAACTTCCGTGTTTCTTATCCGATTTGGTTCAAATTATGTTATGCATTATGTTCATAATTGTGGGCGTGGCAGT
This sequence comes from Drosophila ercepeae, assembly GCA_018150545.1. Classification (NCBI taxonomy): domain Eukaryota; kingdom Metazoa; phylum Arthropoda; class Insecta; order Diptera; family Drosophilidae; genus Drosophila; species Drosophila ercepeae. The sequence goes on along the minus strand of JAECWL010000097.1, from coordinate 93,541 downwards.
TTTTTGCGGTTTGCGGGGAGCGTGGTCGTGGCAGTTTTTTGCTGTTTGCGGGGGAACGGGGGGTGATATCAAAATAAAAAAAACAAACTTGTACTGCGTATGCGTAATTACCTATCCAACGATATATGGCACATGTCTGTAGCTTTTGTAGTTTCTGAGATCTAGGCGTTGATATGGACGGACAGACGGACGGACAGACGGACGGACGGACGGACGGACGGACGGCAGAACAGACGGACATAGCTATATCGACTCGGCTGTTGATGCTGATCAAGAATATATATACTTTATGGGGTCGGAGATGCTTCCTTCTGCCTGTTACATACATTTGCACCATATTATGATACCCTTTTCACCCATTTTTAATGGGTACAGGGTATAACAAGTCTGTATGGAAAACTTTTATGTTTTCCAAGCTATTGCAATCGAATTCAACATTTATTTATTTGACATAGCCATTCACGATTTATGAAAGTTTGGTCCGGATCGGACCACTATATCATATAGCTGCCATACAAACGACCGATATGAAAACAAGTCTTTGTATGGAAAACTTTTTTGTTTTCCAGGGTATACCATCTTCGGCAAGCCGAAGATAACTTTTCTCACTTGTTTTTCTATTCGATTTTGTAAGAAGCAGTTTCTAAGGTTTTTTTTTTTTAATTAACTTATTATTGAGGCATACAGGGTATCTCAAAACCCCATGATGTCCTTGGTATCTATTAATACTGCCCAAGAGGCTTGCCGGCTAAGTGTGCTTAGCGTTACCATTATTACTAAATTTAAACTTACAAACTAACAATATTTACAAAACTTCAAAACAAAAAATATAGAAGAAAGACGATGAGGAGTATAACGTTTGGCTTATCATCATCTTGCTGTGCGTCTTGTTGGCAGTCGGTCGATTAGGTCCCTAGGATCATACGATATTTTATTCATTTCTTTTTTAATATTAACAAAAAACAATACACATTTTTTAATACACTCTTTTATCTTGGTGAGAAAAACTGGATTAACATGATGGTTCCAAAGTCACCGACGCAACTACGTTTGCGGTTGTTGACTGCAACCGTAAAATAATTGCAGGAGGTAGGCTCCCGTCATACAACTCCATATTCACAATCGAAGCTTTCGCCATTCTCAAAGGATGCCAATTCGCCTCCAAAAACGCTGGTAAATCTGTTATCTGCACAGACAGCCTCTCCTCTCTTTCCGCTATACGTAACTGGAATCATAATGACCCCATAACACAAGAAGTTAGGCACATTCTAAGTTGCCATCCCACAAAAATCATCTTACTCTGGGTTCCCAGTCATCAAGGTATCAATGGAAATGAACTCGCTGACAAAGCCGCCCAAGAGATGAGACTTACACCATCAATCCTTTTCATTCCGTTTAACTGCAAGGATATCCAAAGTCGAATTCAGCTATACCTCAATGAAAAGAAACTCTCCGAATAGGCACTCTTCATGCACAGGTACCAGATTATTTACCCAAATTGCATCAGTTTCAAGCCACCAACGAATGTGCATAAACGGGAATGCGCGACCTTTATCCGCCAACGCATCGGCCACACCCAATCCACACATCAACACTTACTGAAGAGAACGGCGCGACCAACATGCCAACTATGCGGGGACGAGCTCACCGTTGACCATATTCTCGACGCCTGCAGTCGATTGCACTCAATTAGATCTAGTTAGATTTAGTATTGTATACTATATTTAATTTTGTTAAATAAATAAATAAATAATACACTCTTTTAAAAAGTAAAATACAGTTATCGTCACTTTTTTCTTACGATTTTTTATAACTCCCAAAAAACTCGCCTCTGCATAATTATTATGCCATTACCAATGATTGGCTTGGCAACTCATTTGTTGTTGTGTGCTTGTGTTAACTTGCATCTAAAATGCAATGCGTCATATTTCAACCAAAACAAATCCATAATTTCGAAGAGAAAAGTTCTTATTCAAAAGGTGTAATTTTACCAATTTTAATTAATTCATTAATTTTTGGTATTTTGTGTAAATTATTAAATCATGTATAAAAGTAAGCATCAGTTAAAAAAAAAATGTTAATGGATCCAAATGCATACGGAGAAATGATCATATAAATTCAATGTTTTTTTTACCAATTTACCATAAAATAAGTGATCTTGATAAATGGATGCTATGCGTAAGGTGCATATCAAAATAAAAAAACGAAACAATTCTGTTTTCAATCAAATAAATTTTTTTTTTAATTGTATCTATCATTAAATTCAGAATCTACGAAATAATTTCCAGAGCAACTAAGGTTTTCAGGCAGTTTGAATTTAAATTAATTTTTATGTTTAACTTATTTAATAGTAGTGTATAATTTGTTGTGTGACCTACTTTGGCATCATAAATAATCATTTAATCATTTTATTTATATCAGTTTTGATTTAAGTGTTGTGTAAAAATATAAGTAATTATACCCTTGTAGAGGGTACGAGGGCGGGTCAATAAGTCCGTGACTATTTGAATGAAACACAGGTTTTTAGATAAAAAGTTATTTTATTTTTCAACGTAGTCTCCTTTGAGCTCTATACACTTAGCCCAACGTTTCTCCAATTTTTTTATCCCTTCCAAAAAATATGATTTGTCTTCAAAATAGGCATTTGTTTGTGAGATGACTTCGTCATTGGAGGCAAATCTCTTTCCGCCGAGCCATTTCTTCAAGTTTGGGAACAAGAAATAGTCACACGGGGCTAGATCGGGTGAATAGGCCGGATGAGGGAGCAATTCTTAGCCCATTTCATGGAATTTTGCCATGGAAACTGCACATGTGTGCACCCGTGCATTGTCCTGGTGGAAAAGAACTTTTTTCTTGGCCAAGTGCGGTCGCTTTTTTTTCAATGCCTCATCGAATCGACCCAATAAATTGCTGTAATATTCACCATTGATTGTTTTTCCTTTTTGAAGGTAGTCAATGTGGATAATACCGCGTGCATCCCAAAAAACAGTCGCCATGACTTTATTGGCCGACAAACCCACCTTTGCCTTCTTTGGCGCCGATTCACCCCGAGAAACCCACTGTTTTAACTGCTGTTTGGTCTCCGGTGTGTTGTGGTGGATCCACGTTTCGTCCACGGTTACGAAACGGCGCAAAAACTCGTGCGTATTGCGATTGAACAACGCTAAACATTCCTGCGAAATTGTCACACGGTTGCATTTGTGGTCGATTGTGAGCAAACGCGGCACCCATCTTGCGGAAAGCTTTATCATACCCAAATGATCATTCAAAATTGAAACCACTGAGCCCTGTGAAATGCCTACGGCTTCCACAATCTCTCACTTTTAATCGCCGATCGGCTAAAACCATATCGTGGATTTTTTCAATTGTTTCGGATGTGGAAACCTCAACTGGGCGTCCAGAACGTTCGGCATCTTCCGTGCTTGTACGGCCACATCGGAATTCAGTAAACCACTTTTTTACCATGGAAATGGATGGTGCAGAGTCTCCATAATATTTATCAAGCTTGGCCTTGGTTTGCGTAATGGATTTTTTCCTCAAAAAATAATGCTTAATGAGAACACGGAATTCACTTTTTTCCATTTTCTTCTCAGTCAACGCGGTAGTCTGATATTAACGGCTGTCAAAAACAAACTAAATGTCGCAGCTTGTTCAATTTTTGATAAGAGTCAACTGACAGATGACTGTTGACGGGAGCAGCGTTACCATTTCAATTAAGAGGCAGGAAATTCAAAAAGTCACGGACTTATGCGGGTCAATAAGTATTATAATTTTGTCCAAAAATGTGTAACGCATTAAAGGAAGCATCTCTGACCCCACAAAGTATATATATTCTTGATCAGCATCAACAGCCGAGTCGATATAGCCATGACCGTCTGTCCGTCTGTTTCTATGCAAAAAATAGAGAGTAGTTTTAAAGCTAGCGTTTTGAAATTTTTACCACATCATTATTTTTGTTGCACGCAGATTTAAAAGTTTAAAAGTTTAAAAATCGGTCGGATCGGACCCCTATAGCTGCCATACAAACGATCAATCAGATTTCAAGTCTTTGTATGGAAAACTTTTTTGTTCTCCAAGCTATCAACATTTATTCATTTGACATAGCCATACATGATTTTTTAAAGTTTAGTTCGGATCAGACCACTATATCACATAGCTGCCATACAAACGACCGATATGAAAACAAGTCTTTGTATGGAAAACTTTTTTTTTCCAAGCTATCGCAACCGAATTCAATATTTATTCATTTGAAAGTTTGGTCCGGATCGGACCACTATATCATATAGCTGCTATACAAACGACCGATATGAAAACAAGTCTTTGTATGGAAAACTTTTATGTTTTCCAAGCTATTGCAACCGAATACAACATTTATTCATTTGACATATCCATACACGATTTGTTAAGTTTGGTCCGGATCGGACCACTATATCATATAGCTGCCATACAAACGACCGATATGAAAACAAGTCTTTGTATGGAAAAATTTTATGTTTTCCAAGCTATTGCAACCGAATTCAACATTTATTCATTTGACATAGCCATACCAATAATTTTAAAAAGACTTATGATTTTTACATAAGTACTTATTGCAATTTTGTAAAAATCTGCAAGGGTATACCATCTTCGGCAAACCGAAGATAATTTTTCTCACTTGTTTTATAGCGATTTTGGCTGCTGTATCTGCTCGTTCATTTCCGGGTATCCCTGCATGTCTTGGTGTCCACAGCTGCTTTAGATGTTTGGTGTTTGTGGCGTTTGTTTCATGTATTTTGCAGACTGTTGGTTCACTGTTGTTGATATTTTGTATGGCGGCGAGAAGAGAAAGGGTGTCCGTCCACATGATGAATTTTTGTTGTTTTTTGCGCTTGCGGGTTCTACCGCTATCCGTATCGCTCCTGCTGCTGCGGTGAATATTGATATATACGTCGGTGTAAAAACGTATGTTGAAGTATTTGTAACGCTATGCCAAATTTGTTTTAATTTAATTGTAAAAAAATACGAACTCTCTTCAAAAAGTATCGTTGTATATCACCTACAAGTTAGGCGTAATATTCGTGAAACAATCCACCAAAAACGCCGGGATTTGTGGAAGAAAAAAAACTTCTGTACCACGAAAACGCTCTTTTGATCATACATCGCTGCTTGTGTGCGAATTTTTGGGAAAAAGCAAATCAGTAATGATGCCGCAGCCACAGTCCCCACACTGTCCACTGTTATTTTTTCCTGTCGCCTAAAAGGTAGCTAGACAAGACACAAAAAATGATTGTTTCAAGAATTGGAAGAATTTGGAAAAATTGTTTCCAAAAGTATAATATATTCGTGGGGAATCACGTGTACACTTGATGAATACCAAAAACCAAGGTTTGTAACGCGTGATGCCAGATTTCATCGCCAAATTGTAGACTTCGTACATAAGTATGCTCGTGTGCTCTATGTTTTATAAAATTTTTTATTATATTTTTTTTTTTTATATTAACTCTGCTTTTATTTATTGGATCCTCTTGAATAAGAGCTAACAATAAGTTTAAAAATCTTAACTAATACAATTTTTTTCCTAAACAGTCGTTTTAATTAATCCAACTGTTCCGTGATTAAGCGTCCCTAAAGATTTCTTCGCTGGGTTGGTAGGTCCCTTCGTCGGAGACGGGAACGACTGCTGAGCTGGGTTAGATTTCTCGCTAGGTGGTTGGGGTGCGAGGAAAGCCATGATATTTTTTCTTAAGCTCTTTGATTTCATTGGTGACTGTTGGAATATTTAAATGGATGTTTTCGTTTCGAACATACCACGGTGCCCCAGTGATAGTTCTCTGGATCTTTGACTGTGCTCTCTGTATGATGTCAATATTGCTGTTGCTGGCGTTGCCCCATAGCTGTGCACCATAGGTCTAGATTGGTTTCAGTACTGCATTGTAAAGTAAGACCTTGTGGTCCAAGCTGAGCGGAGAGCCAGCGTTGATGAGCCAGTGTAAGTTGTTCGCTTTGAGCTTAAGATGAATTTTTTTCGCTTCAATGTGTCTGCGCCATGTAAGTCTTCTATCGAGGTGTACTCCTAGGTACGTTACCTCATCTGCTTTCGGGAGTGGTATGTTGTTCATCAAAAGTGGTGGGCAATCTTGTCTGTTCAGCGTAAATGTCACGTGCTTGCATTTTTCCTCGTTCACTTTTATTCGCCAGTCAGAGAGCCACTTCTCAGTGGCTATGAGGTGCAATGCCAGCTATGCTGTAGCTTGGATTGGGGACCTTGAACGGCTAAGAATAGCTGTATCGTCGGCAAACGTGGACATTGTTAGCCGACTATTTGTAGGAATGTCAGCGATATAGATGAGGTATAAAGTTGGCCCAAGAACGCTGCCTTGGGGGACTCCAGCCTTAATTTCGTGGTCAGTGGAAGTAGCAGTGTTGTACCGCACTGCAAACTTTCTGTCATTTAGGTGTGACTTTAGAAGTTTGTGTGTGCTTTCGGGTAGAGCTGTTTTAACTTTAAACATTGGGCCGTCTAGCCAGACTCTGTCGAATGCTTGGGATACGTCTAGAAATACGGCTGTACAGTATTCTCGATTTTCAAATGCAGTTCTTATTTCCGCTGTTATTCGATTCACCTGTTCAATGGTTCCGTGGCTTTCGCGGAAGCCAAATTAATGGGCTGGGATTATATTGTGGGCTCTCAGGTGTGGATTCAGTCGGATTAGCAGCCATTTTTCGAATAGTTTCGATATACATGAGAGTAGAATTATTGGTCTGTAGGATGAGGGAACTGTGTGGTCCTTACCAGGCTTCGGAATCATTATGATAATCGATCTCTTCCATCGTTGTGGAAAGTAGCCAAGTTTTGTGATGGCATTAAAGAGCTGCGTTATGTACCGAACTGCAGAATGTGGCAGCTCGATGATCATTTCCGGGGTAATAAGGTCGTAGCCGGGGGATTTTTTCGGGCTGAGATTTTCATTAATTATGTTAGATATTTCTTTTGGACGAAACACAATTGGGGTGTGTTGCTGGTTGCAGTTTGCGTTTGAAGTCGGTAGCGCAAATGTGCTAGTAGCCTCGTTTGGCGTAAATACATTTTGTAGGTGAGCGGCAAATGTGGTATACGGCCGCTAGTGTGAGGTGAGTGTTGTCCTCCAGCTGTATATTGATAGATGTGGCCTGTAGATGAATTTCAGCAAACTCTTTGTAAAAGTGGTGCTTCATACGGTTCCTAATTAGAATGCCGGTCCCACCGTGTGCTCTACAATCGGGGTGATTTGTACCATAGAAGTTGCAAGCTCTTATTTGAAAATTGTATTTGCTTGTAAGATGAGTTTCCGAAAGAAGCATTACGTCGATATGCTTCTCATGTAGGAATTGAGCTAGCTCAAGTTTGCGCTGTGAGACGCCATTGGCGTTCCACGTAGCTATGCGTAATGTAGCCATTATTTATTTTGATTGTTGGGAGACAAGCATTTGTATCAATAGGTTTTGATTACGCATCATGTCTTGAATGGTGGTTCGCATAAATGTCATGAATTCCATCATGCTCTGTTGTAAGGCTTGGATCATAGCTTCAGTATTCGTTTCTTGCTGCTCGGATGGCCTATAGTTTTGTTGTGTGTCCAATTTTGTGTGTTCTTCATGTGAAGTTTGGGAGTTTTGGGTTGGAGGTGTCATGCCTGATTTTAAAACGTTTGCAAAACTTATCTTGTTAGTGCTGGGTATAGTCCAGGGAGCAATACTTGTTGGTTTCGAAAAAAGTACTTCTGGATTTGTTTCCGATGGTATCAGCGTAGCTGTTCCTTTGTGTACCCTTGCCGTGTTCATTTTTTTGTGGAGACGGGTTTTCAGCTCTTTGTAGATTGGACAGCCTCTGTAGTTTGCTGTGTGATTACCCCCACAGTTACCGCACTTTTTCGCGCTTGCATTTTCTTTATTAGCTTGGCAATGTGTGGAGACGTGGATATCTCCACAGACTACACACACTGGGCGAAGTGTGCAATACGATCTCGTGTGGCCGTATTCTTGGCAGTTCATACATTGAACAGGAGCGTTACGTTTATGCGGCTCTTCTACTGTAATCCTACGGTTCCTCGGAACCTCGTTTTTTTTACGTGCTTGTTTTCTGGTTCAAGCTCAATCTTAAAGAGTGGTTGCGGCTGCCTGTTTCTGTTTTTGATATTGTGTACGCTTTTGACGCAAAATCCCTTATCCTTTATGGCCTCAGCTATCTCTTCGGGCTTTACATCAGGCTCAATGCCCTTCAGTACTACTTGCAAACCCTTGCTACTTTTAAGCTGGTAGGTGTAAAAGCATGTTTTCTTTGCAGTAAGATGGTTTGGGATTTTTCTGTAGTTTTCCTCCGTTTTCGTTTGAAGTTTTATTTCATTAATAGTACCTCTTATGAGGGTTATTATATAAAAGCTATCTTTTCCAATAAGGCCAATTAAGGAATTTACCAAACCGTTCGTGCTCTTCTCGCGGATGTAAATTGGGGGAGGCTTTATTTTCTTTGGTTCGTTATCGATGGATTTCAGTGGCACGTCCTCGTTGGTATCTGCCAGCAAAGCTTCATTGTTGATCGAGGTAGTATTGTCTCGTATATTTTTCGGCTTGTTTTCTGTATCGGAAGTTTTAGGGCTAAGCTTCCGCTTTATTGTAATGTAGCGGTCCAGTCCAGTCTGTGAGGCCGACCCAACTTTTTTGTTTGCGTTTTGTTTTGCTAGTTATGCAGCAGTGCCGTATGGCTCTTGGGCTTTTGTTTTTGTATTCGCTGACTCAGTAAAAGCGTGAGCGGGTGCAGCCAATGGAGAAGTCGAGCGGGCTGTCGATATTGCTCCAGTTGTTGTTGTTGTTGCAGATAGCGGAGCTTGTGTCGGAGCTAGAAGTGCGGGAGAGCAAGAGCGCGCTATTTCTTGATTTGTTGGTACAAGAAGGTTCGTTGGGTTATGGGTTATTGGCCGCTCGTTGTCTGCGTTTGCAGGTGTCGCGGAGACATAAGAAAAGTACGCGTTGTTTCGTTGTAATGAGAGCCGGCGATCGTCTTGCTCTCATTGCCGCTGAGCGCGAGTGTCGTTCTGGCTCATATTTTTTTTTTTTTGTTTTTGTTTTATTTAATTTGTTTGAAACTATTATTTAACTATTTCAAACGCAGAATATGTATTCGAGCGATGGTGCATCGCCCGGAGCGTCTTTTTCGCTTTCAATATATTTATTTGTTGTTTATTAATAATCATTCACTTCACTAGAATCAATTGATTTTATCGGAGTTCGATGAAAACACGTCTTCACGCATCAGCATACGACTTATAAAATTGTACGAAGATTTACCGGTTATGCAAAAGTGCTAATATTTCGTACAGAATGCGTGCTGATTTCTATGCGCCACAACCATTTCCGCGCAAGCTTTACAACGGTGCTTACGCATGAGTATGTATATATATATATATATATATATATATATATATATATATATATATATATATATATATATTAAAATTGGTTGTAATATTTTTTATTTGAGTCGAATAAATGTCCCGTCAGTTGACTAAGGACAACGCCGAGAAGAATTATTTAACGAAGGTTTTTATTGAACTTCTTTATTCGGATATCAGCTTAAGACTAAAAATCAAATGTACATTGGGTTGAGGAGAAGCCTCGGTATTTTAACAATATTTGTATTTCGGGAGATCCTTGCTCTTGGATTCTTAAGATTAGGAAAAGATTCAAAGAGAGCAGTAAAATCTGCTTAGGTCAGGCTTTAGGATGTTTACAAGAATGGCTAAGTGAGGGTGCGAAAGAATTCTTTATTGGAAACGGATGCTGCGCAGCTGCGATACATTATGGAAATCACTTAAGTGCATTACTGCTTATAGTTCTTTGAAATAATTGAAGTGGCCGGTTTGGACCACCCAAATACGTCACTCCTCTTCCCTTAAAGAGAAGCCCATACTTGGGCTGGGATTTATGGATATAGTATGGGAAATGGAGATTCTTCTATTTCTATTTGTTGTGGATGGTTTTGATTTTGATTTTTTCTTATTTTAAGTTTTGCATACAGCATCATGAATTTTTTTATTGTTATTATTATTTAAGTAATGAAACCGTGCTTCAATTTTGCACCTTAAAAATACAAGCAAAAAATTATTTTCAATAAGCCCATCGCCGAGCGCTTAGCACGGGGATTTATGATAATGGTGGATGAAATGGGGACTTATGTTCGTGGAGGGGGAAGCGTCTTCACGAAGCCTTGTCTTTTTAGCCTTCTAAGCGGCCTGGCGGGAAGTAAATTCCTGGCTAGTTCGCTGCGATGGGTGGTGAGTCTGTCTCTGTACCTGCTGGTGTGTCTATTGATCTGCTCCTCCACAGTATGCAGATTGAGGTCTCGGTGTAAAGTTGAATTCCGTACATACCAAGGACAGTTGGTTATCTGCCTTAGGGTACGATTCTGCAGTACCTGGATGCGATTGCAGTTAGATTTTGCTGCAATCCCCCAAATTTGCAGCCCGTAGAGCCAGATTGGGGCGACACACTGAGTGTACACTTTTCTCTTCACCCTAAGTGACATACTGCTCTTTCTGCTCAGCAGCCAACGTAATTGCTGAAGTCTTAGGACGCACCTCTTGCGAGTGGCTTTAAGATGCGGCAAGAAAGTGCGTCGCTTGTCAAGAGTAATGCCAAGATACTTCACCGTTGCTTGTTGCTCCAGGATCTGTCCTTCCATTTGGATTGGTGGGATTGTTCTCATCCTAAGTGTGAAGGTAGGGTTGGACGTTTTTCGAGGGTTTATCTTAAGGTTCCACCTCTTGCACCACGCTGATAGGACTGCAACGTATCCCTGCAGACCGTCTGCTGCCTCAAAGCGACATTTGGAGCTATACAGAACGGCAATGTCGTCTGCATATGTGGCAATTAGAGCCTTCGAGGGGTCCTCCATGTAGTCATCATCTGGTACGGGCAAGTCTGCAGTATAAAATGAGTACAGGAGCGGGCCAAGAACACTGCCTTGCGGGACTCCAGCTCTCATCTGGGCAGGCGCAGAGTAAGTGTCCCGAATCTTGACTTTAAATATCCGCCCTTCCAGGTAGGACTTTAGGAGCAAGTAATATGGTGCTGGTAGTACATCTTTCACCTTGCAAAGGAGACCGTCGTGCCACACCCGATCAAAGGCTTGTTGAATATCAATAAAAACTGAGTTGCAGTATTCAAGGTTATCAAATGCCTGTAGAATGTGCTGCGTAACCCTGTGAACCTGCTCGACAGTGCCGTGTCCCTCTCGAAATCCAAATTGATGGTCCGGCACAATTCCGCACTGAGTTATAATCCCACTAAGTCGTTTAGCAATGAGTCTTTCCCATACCTTTGATAAAGAGGGGTGAAGACTTATTGGCCGATAGGATTCCGGGTCGTCTTCCGGCTTGCCTGGCTTATAGATCATGTGGATTGCCGCTATTTTCCATTGGGAAGGGAAGAACTGAATCCTTAGCATAACATTAAAAATAAGTGCCATGTAGAGGATCGCACGATTTGGCAGGGCCTTCAGTGTGACGTGACATATTCTGTCCATGCCAGGAGCCTTGTTTTTCGGAAGAGCTTTGATTGCTTCGGTAATCTCCTGAACTCTGATTGGCGTGATGGGGAGGGACATCTGGAGCGGGGTTTGCAAGCTCTCCTGGGTCTCTTCGATATCAGCCAGTGTAGCAACTTTGTGTGGGGTGAATCTAGCCTCCAGGTGTTGAGCAAATATGTTTGCCTGTTCCTCTTCATTCTGTGCAAGGTCGCCGCCATGATGCCTAACTGGGACCTGTCTAAACGGCTGGTTTTTCGTAGCCTTTGTGCATTTCCACAGTGAGTAATTGGCGTCAACAGTGTAGTCCATCGAGGACAGCTTGTGCTCAAAGAAGTTATTTCTGAGCTCCCTTAAGAGGATCCGTAGTCGCTTGGCTGCTCGGTTCCACAGGATTCGATCCCAAGGGTCTTGGGTTCGAATTGCTTTTCTTCGTAGGCGCCTTTTTGCAGCTAGTAGCTCTTTTGCCTCCCTGGTGAGTGTGACGCCATATTTTGTCGGCTTAAGTGGGCTCGCAGGTGGAGTGGATGCAGCAGCAGCCCTGTGGATATTATTGGTGAAGATTTCCACTGCCATTTCTATATCCTCCCCAGAATTCAGCTCCGTTTCAAGATGGATGGAGCTCTCCAGATTCCGTTGAAATAGAGTTAGGTCAGTTCGATTGCTGATCAACCTTGCATTAGAGCGAGCATTAATCCCATTGGTATCTATGGTGACTACGAGGGCCAGATGGTCAGACTCTAAATCCCAATTTTGGGTAATACTCGCACAGTAGTCCGGTACTCCATGGTGGACGGCAAAATCAATACATGAGGGCGTATGTGTGGTGACGTATGGGTATCTGGTAGGGGCTCCTGTGGCAAGAATCTTTGCCCCGGTGGCGGAGATGGCTTCAGCTAGTTCTTGTCCCCTAGGGGAGTTGCAGGTGTCGCCCCATAGCCAATGTCGTGCGTTCCAATCGCCACCAACCAGGTACCTTTGTCCACATTTTCGAAGTGTACTGGTAAAGAGACTTTTCCGTATCCTGTGTCCTGGAGGGCAGTAGATGGAACTGAACTCCATATCACCAAGACCCGTAGCAACTTTCACCGATGAAATTTGTATACTGCGCGTCTCTATTACCCTTTGGGGAAAATGTCGGAGAGTAGTCCTGACTAGCACCGCCACTCCACCTCCACTGTGCCTATTGGAAGATGGCTTGTAGGCAGGATAAAATGTGTATCCAAAGACTCGAACAATTCCGCCGCGGTTTAATCTGGTTTCAGTCAAGAGAAGGATATCAATGTTGTTGTTGTGTGCAAAAAGTTCGACTTCTCCGACTTTTCCTGAAATGCCGTTGACATTCCAGATGAGAACTTTAAGTGAGTTCAAGGCGAGGCTGTAGCGTTGATCTGATTTCCAGCCCATTGCTTCATGGTGCTGGCCATCTCAGTCACTATTATTTCTAGCCGTGCAAGGCGTTCATTAGCTAGCTTATTTTGCTGTTGTTGTTCTTGTTGTTGCTGTTGGAGCCACATGAGAAACTGCTGTTGCTGCTGCTGCTGGAGGTGCTGTTGCCATTCCTGAAACTGCTGTTGCTGCTGTTGCTGCAGCGACTGGATATCGATCGGCTGTTGTTGTTGTGGACTTAGCTGCGTTTGAGCATAGTTCAAACTACGTTGAGCATTTCCAGAATTGCTTGGCGCTGAAGCTGCGACTGCTGCATAGGAGACACTTGTGCGGGCACTGTAGCTTCGTGGTGTCATCTGCTGTGTTGCTGGTTGGAATGCAATTTGGGGCACTTGTTTCCTTACTATTCTAGCGGGGCCAGGCATAGGAAATTCCTGCACGTACCTTGTAGGAGAATATTGATTGGCCACATTGCCATTAAGTGATCTAGTTTCGGTTGCCGATTTTTTTGAAGACTCCGATGACCGACGAAGATACTCTTGGTACGACTTGCAGCCTTTGTAGCTAGCTTTATGAGCTCCTGAACAGTGGAAGCAGGTATGTGTTGCGTCAAGGGGGCGTATACACTCACTTGTTTGATGACCCTCGCCACATCTGGCGCAATTGGGGTGTCGTCGGCAATATCTGGCAGTGTGGCCGTACCGCTGGCACCGTTTGCACTGTGCGACGTCTGTGGCTTTTCTCATTCGCTCCACCCTCACCTTTTGTCTGCAGAGGATTGTGATTTTGAAGACGTCATTTATCGTAGCGCACGGTTTGATGTTTATAAAGAAGAGATTTAGCTTCTCTTCCCTGTTAGCCCTGGATGCAGGATTATGAATGTGGAGTACCTCAAAGCCGTACTTTTGCAGACTATCTTTGATATCTTTGTTTAGAGTGCTGTGGTGTAGGCCCTTGACAACAATCCGATGTGGTTTTTCAGTCTGCATTTGGTATGTGTGGAACTCCACACAATGTCTATCCAGATGGTCAACAATAGCCCTGTAGGTGTCACTATCCTTGGGGAAAATTCTGGTGGTTCCTAGATTGCTCTTGGTGACCACATTGTTCACATTAGTGACCTCCCCTATGAACTCAAAGAGGTCATTTATGCTGCAGTCGGGGACAACAATTTGAGGTGGCTTTTCCATTTTCCTTACTTGTTCGGGCTGGGCAGGGTCGTTGCTTTGAACAGTTATTTCGTCCTGTGGATTCTCTGCTGTGTCTTCTGCTTCTACTTCCATGTCAAGTAGCGCGAACCTGTTGCTAGAGCTTGGAAGGTCAGCTTCTCTAGTCGCTCTCTTAACACTTGCGATGGGTGAAGACGGCTTTGCGTTTTTCCTTTTCATGCTTTTTTGCACTTGGGCCTGCAACATTTTTGGTGCGGCCCCACTGATCACTGTAGCTAAGTCAGTAGTGACACGCGGGGCAGCAGAAGAGCACTGAAGCGACGATTGATCATATTTTACCGGGTTCAATCCAGGGCAAAGTTTGCTTGTTGTAGCAGTTGCCATGGTGTCAGTGCTTGTGCTGTTTACACTGGTGAAGGTCCTGGTGCTGGTCGTGGGAGTGATGATGTTGGTACTTGTATTGCCAATATCAGTTTGGTTAGCTCTGCAAGCAGCCCGAAGCTCGGATGGGGTTTTGCCAGCAACGCGGTACATTTTTTCTTGCAAAGTCTGCTTATTATTAAGCAGCAAGTCAGAAGCAGATTTCCTTTCAGCCATGTGGAAATGTTATATTTTTCGTTCTCGCCTCAAACGAGATCAATAACAAGCCCCTCTTGTGCGGCTGCGCGCCGGTGGAGGGGCTATGCCCAGTGGGCAGCGTGCACTTATTTTGCAAGCTGTTTTGGTTCTTTATTTTACCGCTTATTGCCGACTCCGCTAGCTGCGGCGTCCAAAAACGGAGCTTTGTGCAGACACAACCGATCGCTCTTAATGCAGTTTCACGACTCTAGTTGTGTTAACTAGTTAGTGTTTTATTTTCCGGAAAAATTTATTTATTTTATTTTATTTTATTAAAAAAAAAAAAAAAAAAAAAAAAATGAATGGATGGATTAAATGTTACATATTTTGTATAGACTTTACTAGGCAAAATATTAAAACAATTGCAATTACATAAAGTGTCGCATTATTTTCTGAAATTAATTTTAGAACATCTTTGTGTTTTATCAACTTTACCTTAGTTACATTAAATCGTAAAAATAGTGGTGTTTGGTCAATTTCTCGACTTAATAAATTTTCGCTTAAAATAACATTTCTAATTCTAATTCTACATTGTTTTATTCTTATAATTTTGTTTCCATTTTTGACAATTTTGTAAAATAGTAGTTTCAATTAGCTTCCATGTAAGTATTACATTTGGTTCGACATATTGGATAATTTTCTTTTTGTTGTCTTGATTATGAATTTTATTATTGTTTTCAAAATATGATTGTTTCTCTGAATAGTCCAATTGAAATCCATTATGGTCGGAATAGGGAAGTACTTTAATTGTGTTAATAAGAGTATGGTTAATAGAAATGTGTTTTTTTTTTTTTTTTTTTTTTTTATAACGTTCTTAATTTGTATTTAAAATCTGTCCAAGTGGACAATCATTAAATGGTTTGGGGGGACCTTGACTTAAGGGAGGTACATGGAATGTAAATCTTATGAGGTTGACTTAGGTGTCTATTGGTTGGGGAGATCAAGCGGGTGTTTCCATTTCAGGCGTCTTGGGGATTGCCTATTATCTAGGAGGTTGATGGCCAGGTGGTTGGGGTGGTTATCCAGTCTTTTTATGTATCTTCCGCTGAGACGGGTGATCTCCTCTGCTACACATCTAATTCCAAGCTCTTTATGGATTATTGAGTTTTCGTGGTACGGATGGGCGTTCGAAACTATTCTCAGGCATTTATTCTGAAATCGCTGTATTTTGATGCGGTTCGAACAGCTTGCCGTGCCCCACAAGTGTATCCCATATGTCCAGATTGGCTTAAGCACTACCTTATAAATAAGTAGCTTGAATTTTACTTTGAGTTTGGACCTCCTTTCCAGGAGCCAATGCAGTTGCTTAAGCCGTAGGTTGGCCTGGTTGCGCTTATTGATTAGGTGCGGACGCCATGTGAGCCTGCGGTCCAGTGTCAGCCCTAGATATTTGGGAGTGTTATTAGTTGGGATGGTTTCCCCGTTGAGTGTGTCGGGGGGGCATTCTCCCCTGCGTAGTGCGAAGGTTGTTTGTGTAGATTTCTCGGCGTTGACCACGATGTTCCATCGTTTCATCCATGGACCGAGGGCATTCAGTTGCCTCTGGATGATGGCTGAAGCTTCCTGAGGATCTGTGGCGGAGGCTAGGAAGGCGGTGTCATCGGCATAAGTGGCTACTGTGAGGTTCCGGGAGGGGGTGATGGGGAGGTCCGCTGTGTAGAGTGTGTATAAGATGGGTCCAAGAACACTGCCTTGTGGTACTCCTGCTCTTATGGGCCTAGGGGTGCTGATTGATGATCCGCATCTCACTCTGAATTCTCTTCCCTCTGAGTATGACTTGAGGAAGGCGAAATGGGAACTTGGGAGGTGGGTTTTAATTTTGAAAAGTAGTCCTGGGTGCCAGACTCTGTCAAACGCCTGTTTGACATCAAGCATAACGGCGCAGCAGTACTTCTTCTTTTCGAAGGCCTCAAGTATAGTCTCAACAATCCGGTGGCATTGCTCAGGTGTTCCGTGAAGGCGTCTGAAGCCAAACTGGTGGTCAGGGATCAGACCCGCCTCCTCCAATACTGGCAGTACTCTACGTAAAAATACTCTTTCAAGTATTTTGGAAAGGATTGCTAGCAAGCTAATCGGTCGATACGATGCTAGGTTGTCTTCAGGTTTCCCAGGTTTGAGGAGGACAATTACTTCCGCTCGCTTCCACTCTTTAGGGAAGTACCCTAGACGGAGGCAGCTGTTGAATATGTTGGCCAGCCTTTGGGAACAGATTAGGGGCAACATTTTCAGTGCTGTTGCATCGATACGGTCAGGACCCGGTGACTTGCCATTATTTAGGGAGGCGATCTCCTGCGCAATCTCCTCTGGTTCGACGGGCTGTATTGGCAGGCCAGGAGCACTTGGGCTGTCTATGAACCTTATGGTTGCAGCTCTCTCTTCGCCAGTGCATCTGTCGAACGGTGCGAATGCACTATGTAGATGATCAGCAAAGGCTTCTGCTCTTTCGACCTCAGTCCGACACCAGGAACCGTCCACTTTGCGCACGGGTGATATCTTCTTTACAGGTCTTTTTATGTGCCTCGTGACATTCCACAGATTGTGTTGCGGGTCTCCAGGTTCCAGCTCCATAAGGAATCTATGAAACGAGTCCTGCCGTAGGATGCATAGCTTGTCCTTCAAATCTTTGGTGGCACGATTAAGTGCTGTCTTGTCCCTGGGGTTGCGCGAGGAAAACCAGACTCTTCTGAGGCGCCTTTTTTCGGCCACGAGGGCCGCGATTTCCGGAGACCACAAGTGCACGTCTCTTTTAGGTATTCTCGGGGTAGTCGGTGGAGGTGGATTCGCAAACTCAGCGGCATTGTGCATCTCTTTGGTTAGTTTTTCGATGGCCGCATCTATGTTGCTTGGTGTGGAAAGAGGGGTATCTGGATACTGGGAGGAAAGCATCCAAAACGTAAACTTGGGGGCATTTGTGTGTTTTCCGGTGAGTCTTCTAAGCGGGATTTTTCTGAGGACGGGGATGTTTAGGAGCAAGTTTACTGCGCTGTGGTCAGATAGCAGTTTATCATAGCTTGAGCATGTTATCTTAGAGTGTCCTATGCCCTTGGAGACGGCGAAGTCCAGCAGATCCGGCTGTTTTGAAGGGTCGGTAGGCCAGTGTGTGGGTTCTCCAGTGGAATGGCAGTCCAGACTCTTCCGCTGCAGGTACTTATAGAGCTTTATGCCTTTGGGGTTGTTTGTGCGGGACCCCCACCAGGAGTGTTTGGCGTTAAAGTCTCCGGCTGCTATAAACCGAGGACCGAGGGACTCGAAGAAGTCCTGAAGGTGGGTCTCGGTTATCGAGTGTCTGGGTGGGAAGTAAACCGCACCAATGGTGATATCTCCCTGTGGGCTAGAAATCCTGGTCACGGCGCACTGTGCCCATTCCTCCTGAAACGCGGGAAGTTCCGTGTACTGAATGCCACTCCTGATAAGCATAGCTGCTCCTCCGCGTGCTCTGCCAGATGGATGGTTGGCATGTAACAGTTCGTACCCGCTAATTTTAAAGTAGGATCTGGGACAAAAGTGGGATTCCGAAACTAGAAGAACATCGATATTGTCTGTTTTGATGAGATGCTCTACTTCGGCTTTGCTCCTCTGCAGGCCGTTTGCGTTCCAAAAAACTATGTTAAGGCTTATTTGCATTATTTTTTGTTGAGGATGGGAGCTATGAACTGCATCATCTGTGAGAACATCTGCGATAACATCTGCGATATCAACTTTTCCATCATCTTTTCAATTGATCCTTCCATGCGGGCAAGCATCGTATCAAACTGGTTGGGTTGTGGGGCTTCGGGAGTGGTATGAGGGGTTTGTTGGGGATTCGTTGGCTGTGTCACTTGGTTTCCTAGGAGTACGTCCCTATAACTTGTACCATTAATGATAGTTGGTATCTGGATGAGAGGTGGTTTGTTGCTACTCTCAACGGGTCTGGCTTTAGGAGATTGCTGCGCTTTTGCCTTTTTGTATTCAGGTCATCCTCTGAACGACGCAGGGTGATCAGCTTGGCAATGTAAACAGCATGCTTTCTCGTCTTTTTTTTGGTGCATGACCTAGAATCATGAGAATCACCACATTTCACGCAGCGATGTTCCAGGAAGCAGTAGCGCTGGGTGTGTCCAAACCCTTGGCATCTGAAACATTGTGGAACGTCGTTGAATTTCAGAGGGGGCTCTACGGTGACGACTGATTTGCAAATCCTCTTTATTTTAAAAACCTCTGTGTTGTTGCTTGCTGGTTCTAGATTGACAAAGAAGATCCCCAGTGGTTGTTTGGATTTCCTGCCAATGGGATTGTGCAGATCCCTCACAGTATGGCCGTATTTGTGGAGTTCTTCTTTAATTTCAGTCTGGTCCGTTGAGTGGTGAAGTCCCTTGATGACCGCCCTGTAAGCTCTCTCATCCTTTGGTTGGAAGGTGCGGTGTCTTTTGTTATGTGCCACGAGGTGCTGGCGTAGAGCTGTGTAGGACTCCTTGTCTGGCATCATTACGCGTACGTTATTATTTCTCCCTGTTTTATAGGAGAAATCCTTTTCGGATCCGACTAAATCCGATATCATCTTGACAACCGCTGTAATGTCGGTCACGTCTGGGATGTAGATCGGAGGAGGCTTGAGGGTCTTCGGGATCAGGATTGGTTTCTCTTCTGCTTTAGATGCGACTGCCTCTGAAGCAGTTTTGGGTTCGTCATGATCGTCGTCATCTTCTTTGCTTGAGAGGAGGGCAAAGGGGTTATTTGCCAGCTTGCTGCGCAGAACTGCGCTGGTGCTAGGTGTGACGTTTGGCTTCTCTCCTTGCCTATTACGCGCGGACTTGCGCTTGATTTCGCTGGGCTCCGAGAAGGAAGAGCTCCAGCTTGAGTCTCTGCTCGAGCTGCACTTCCTTGCTTTGAGGGCCTTCTTACTGGGCATTGTTTTGACGAGCTTAATGGCACGCGGCGGGGCCTGCCAGTCCATACTCTAGGTTGGCGTTCTATAACGTTTATGCAGATAATAAGTCACAGCAGCAACGGCAGCGAAAGGGCAACGGACAAAGTGGGACTCCGCTCTTGGCAGCCCGACCCGGCCCGTAATATGTGCAATCCACCAAGTCCCACGTGCGGGAATAACAAAACACAAAATTCCGAAAAATAATTCAATTTAAAATCAAAAACAAAGTGAAATGTGTTAGATAAGCAATAATGTTATCAGGTACCAGGTGCCTGTGAAATTGAGGGTTGATTATTTTTCTTTTGTTTTTTGAATTGTGTTTTGTAGTAGTGCGTAACTCTATTTCTATTAGTGATTTTGTAATGGTCAGGGTCTGTCTGTTCTACATTTTTGGTTGGTTTAAATGGATTTTCTAATTTGCCTTTCTGTAGTGGACCTTTTCTGTAATTAGTGTCAATATTAAATTCCTGTCGGTCTTCATTTATTTTATCTATTTTCTTCTCTTTAATTTTTTGAGTGTCTAATATTGGATGCCCAGCGTATAAGAAGATTTGAGCAGGTGTCTGTCTAGTAGTGTCATGTTTAATTTTATGGTTGTATATGTAAAGGATTGTTTCTATCTTGCTTAATTTTACTTCTTCATCATCAGATGAATTGATTATACGAATTTTTTCATTTATTGTTTTGTGTAATCTTTCGACGTCTGCCACCCCGTTTTTTGCTCTATTGAGCTGTAATTCGATTTCTTCTTCTCCAAGCCATCGCTTCAAAGCTAAACTGGAGAAAGCTATGTTTCTGTCTGCCGTAAGTAATTTGGGTTTACCTAATTGATTGAAAATACGCATTAATACGTTTCTGCATTCTATCCAGTCCTTAGTTTTAATTTGCTCAAGTGTAGCGAATTTAGAATAAATATCAATGCAACTGATGTAATATTTTCCCTCAGATGAATAAATATCTACCACAAATTTGTCTCGGCAATGATCCGGTTTAGGTGTGATTTTTGAAGTCATTTTGGTGTTTCTATGTTCTGTTTTTGCTAAATTGCATATGATGCATTCGTTTATTATATTCTGAATTAGTAGTTGGCTATTTGGGAAAAAGTGATTTTCTTTAAATAATTTTGTCATTTTCTGTATACCAGGGTGTAAAAGTTTTTCATGTGATTGAAGTATGATTTCTTTGAATTCGGCGTATGAACCAACGTTCTTTAATAGGAAAAGACAAGTTATCTAATTATATATATATATATTACATATTACATATTACATATTACATATTACATATTACATATTACATATTACATATTACATATTACATATTACATATTACATATTACATATTACATATTACATATTACATATTACATATTACATATTACATATTACATATTACATATTACATATTACATATTACATATTACATATTACATATTACATATTACATATTACATATTACATATTACATATTACATATTACATATTACATATTACATATTACATATTACATATTACATATTACATATTACATATTACATATTACATATTACATATTACATATTACATATTACATATTACATATTACATATTACATATTACATATTACATATTACATATTACATATTACATATTACATATTACATATTACATATTACATATTACATATTACATATTACATATTACATATTACATATTACATATTACATATTATTACATATTACATATTACATATTACATATTACATATTACATATTACATATTACATATTACATATTACATATTACATATTACATATTACATATTACATATTACATATTACATATTACATATTACATATTACATATTACATATTACATATTACATATTACATATTACATATTACATATTACATATTACATATTACATATTACATATTACATATTACATATTACATATTACATATTACATATTACATATTACATATTACATATTACATATTACATATTACATATTACATATTACATATTACATATTACATATTACATATTACATATTACATATTACATATTACATATTACATATTACATATTACATATTACATATTACATATTACATATTACATATTACATATTACATATTACATATTACATATTACATATTACATATTACATATTACATATTACATATTACATATTACATATTACATATTACATATTACATATTACATATTACATATTACATATTACATATTACATATTACATATTACATATTACATATTACATATTACATATTACATATTACATATTACATATTACATATTACATATTACATATTACATATTACATATTACATATTACATATTACATATTACATATTACATATTACATATTACATATTACATATTACATATTACATATTACATATTACATATTACATATTACATATTACATATTACATATTACATATTACATATTACATATTACATATTACATATTACATATTACATATTACATATTACATATTACATATTACATATTACATATTACATATTACATATTACATATTACATATTACATATTACATATTACATATTACATATTACATATTACATATATTACATATTACATATTACATATTACATATTACATATTACATATTACATATTACATATTACATATTACATATTACATATTACATATTACATATTACATATTACATATTACATATTACATATTACATATTACATATTACATATTACATATTACATATTACATATTACATATTACATATTACATATTACATATTACATATTACATATTACATATTACATATTACATATTACATATTACATATTACATATTACATATTACATATTACATATTACATATTACATATTACATATTACATATTACATATTACATATTACATATTACATATTACATATTACATATTACATATTACATATTACATATTACATATTACATATTACATATTACATATTACATATTACATATTACATATTATATATTACATATTACATATTACATATTACATATTACATATTACATATTACATATTACATATTACATATTACATATTACATATTACATATTACATATTACATATTACATATTACATATTACATATTACATATTACATATTACATATTACATATTACATATTACATATTACATATTACATATTACATATTACATATTACATATTACATATTACATATTACATATTACATATTACATATTACATATTACATATTACATATTACATATTACATATTACATATTACATATTACATATTACATATTACATATTACATATTACATATTACATATTACATATTACATATTACATATTACATATTACATATTACATATTACATATTACATATTACATATTACATATTACATATTACATATTACATATTACATATTACATATTACATATTACATATTACATATTACATATTACATATATATATTACATATACATATTCAATATCAATACTTTTTTCTTTATACATTTCTCTGACGTGGTGGTATTTTATATCTATGTGTTTACTCCTTGCATGGAACTTTGGATTCTTAACTTAGCATTGAGCACTTTGGTTATCGCTGTACACCAGTATCATCTCAAGGCATCCAAATCCCATTTCGCCAATCAGCTTCTTTATATACACCGCTTCTTTAGCTGCCGTTGATAAGGCTATGTACTCGCCCTCTGTGCTGCTTAGGGATACAACCTTTTGTTTCTCAGACTCCTTGCTGAAGACAGCACCTGCTGCAAAGAAGGCCCAGCCAGTAAATGATTTTCGATCGGTGGCATCGCCAGCCCAATCCGCATCCACGAAACAATGTATGTTCCTCCCAGACTTCTTGTAATGGAGCTGCACCTCGGATGTGCCTCTTAGGTAGCGGAGGATACGTTTGGCAGCCGCTTCGTGCTCCTTGTGTGGATCTGCATTTCTTTGAGCAAGCTTTACTGTAGAATGCAGTATGTCTGGTCTAGTCGTCATCGCCAGATACAGAAGAGACCCTATCAGCGACTGGTAATTGGTGACGTTAGGGTGGTCACAGTCCTCGTTTGTGCAATTAACTTGATGGCCAGCTTCTAACGGTATACAGTTTGGCTTAAAGTTTTGCATATTATATTCATTCAAAAGTGCCTCAATATATTGCTTGCTACCAATTTTAACGCTTCCGGTTTCTCCTTCTCTCTCAATTTCCATGCCTAGGAAATGTTTCAGTTGGCCGCCATCGACCACATCGAACTCCTTAGAGATGAGCGTTTTAATTTCTTTGAGATCATCATTGTCAGAGCTTGCTATCATCAGGTCATCAACGTATACAATAATAACAATAATGTTATACAGTTATACAATAATGCATACAACAATATACAACAATAAGGACCTAAGTGGCCTCCAGGACTGCTAGGATAATGTATACCCCAGCGCTGCGAGTACCCCTTGGCAACCAGCCGTGACTTGAAGCAATAAACATTTCCATACTTATCACGCTTGACGGTAAACACCCACTTGCATCCAATGGGCTTCTCGCCTTTTGGCACTACTACTAAGGACCAAGTTCCATTATCCCGTAGACTCATCATCTTCTTCTGAAGTGAAGCCATTTGTTCTCATAAGGCGAGCTTAAGGCCTCATCTAAGCTTTTAGGGACTGCAATGTCAGTTGAGAGAACATTCAGCATCTTATATTGTCTTTTCGGGCGCCCTGGCAATCCAGTATGTATTATTTTCGGTCGCCCACTGTCTCTCCTAGGAGCATCTCGAGTGTCAGTTTGATAGTCACCTTCTGGAGTATCATCTTGTTGTTGTTCATCGGCAAGTGTATTTGACAGACCGTCGGTAACCGCTTCTTCTGAAATTTCATTAGAATACTCACATACAGCTGCCGGAGTGTAGCAATCAAATTTAACAATCAGACTCTCAGTTGCCGCACTATCTTCATTGGAGGATTTGGTACTTTGTAGGTCTTCTTCGATGAATATGATATCACGAGCCTCAACAATTCTCAACAATTCTGGAACGAAAAGCTTTGCCTCTCAGGGTTATATAGTCTCAGAATATCCAACCATCCTTTTACACGTTTTGTCCAGAACAATAGTCTTAGCACCAAATACTCTGAGGTGCCCAACAAATGGCTTTCTTCCTGTCCACACCTCAAAAGGTGTCATATTAGGCAGCATTGATGTCTCCGCACGATTCCTCAAGTATGAGGCTGTTTCGATTGCCTCCGCCCTAAACCTCTCAGGGAGACCAGCATGCAATAACATGCTCCTCGCCATCTCTACCAATGCCCTGTTAGCTCGCTCCGCCACACCATTCTGTTGCGGGGTATGCGGAACTGTCAATTGTCGCTTGATGCCACTGTTCACTAACAATTGTTCAAACGCGCCACTCAAGTATTCACGACCGTTGTCGCTTCTCAGCGCTTTCTTGCCGCTTTGATTTTCCGCAAAATTTTTAAACTCTTTAAATTTGTCCAAAATTTCGTCCCGCGATTTAAAAAAATACACAAACAGGTATCAATATCGGTCATCTATAGAAGTCACAAAATACCGTACACCACCAATAGATTCTATGTTCATTGGACCGCAAATGTCACTGTGCACCAAAGCTAATACTTCTGTTGCGCGATTTTCACTTGCCTTTGGAAATTTCTTGACACCAAATTTTGCTTTTTCCACTATTTAGTTTTGATTTTATGCCAATTTTTTACCAAATTTTCTTTAATCATTTTGTTAAGACTACCAAAGTTTAAGTTGATACTTGTGCACTGAAGCAGCTATTAGTCGCGTTTTGAAATATAAACAAATTTTGGCATTTTTGCGCATTTTGGCATAGTTTTTAGAGAACTTAACGATAAGTCCATTGTCTATCGCTTTTGCCACCGACATAAAGTTATACTGCAGTTATTTTATATACAGCACATCAACTAGTTTAATTACAAAACTCATGCCATTTCACTCGCACTGTACCACGACCTTTACTTTCAATATAATTGTTTTTCTGCAAATAGCACATTCTCTTTATGTGGCTTGAAATCAGTAAAATATGAACGATCGCAACACAAATCAGCTGTGGCGCCGAGAAGACTATTTTGAAGGCGACCAATCAATTTAAAAAAAAAACAAATAAAATTCGTTTTTTAATAAAAGTCCTGGTATTTTGAATTGCACCTTGTATTCATTTTGAAATTGTTTTACACGACGCGGAAGAAATTAAAAGAAACAAAGAAACAAAGAAATTAAACTCGCTCTTTGGAGTCACCAAACAAAAAGTCCAGAATTATTTTTTCATAAAGTCAAATTCACTTTCAACCGCACTGGCACGCTAGCCTGGGCCTAAACCTGTTGAACGTGTAGTTTTAACCGAGGTTTATTAGTGACTAAAAACAAAAGCTGCACGTAGGCAGCGAATAAGCATAAAGCGTAAGCTTTACAACGATGCTTACGCATGAGCATGATTCATATTTTCAATCAAAAACAACATATAAATATCAAAACTAAACAAACGTGCCGAAAACGGCAACACAAAATACAATACAAAGCATCACGTTTTTGGCTTTCAAAGAGGTTGGTCTGTCGGTTACAAGAAGTCCAGCTTTGACGTAGCTGATATTGATGAAAATGAAGTTCGAAATCATACACAATGAGCTAGATGAGCACGAGAACGTGGAGATCGGCAACCTTCGGTTTTAACCTTGATACGTAAGGCGTCGTACATCTAGCAGTTCATCGCCCCCACTTATGTAATTTAATTTAATTAAATTTGAAAATTTTGAATTCAGATTGTGAGCAGTCCTTCGTCTGAAGATGCCGACATCCGACATAGTACCAAATAATATAAATTCATAAAGTTAGGCTGTACAATTCATTATTTGGATAATATAAAACTTGTTGTATTGTTATTTCTTTAATAATAAAGTTTTGATTAACAACAGTTTAATTTTAAGTAATATGTATAATAGGTTCAACATAATTTATTTAAAAATTCTTGTGTGTATTTGCAGTCTGTCGGTTCTTGTCTGATAATTGTTAAGAAGACCCAACATAAAGATCTTACTCCAATTAGGTCCGTTTAAAAGCACTTTTCTTCATTTGATTTCACATCCGAAGAAACTTACAAACATGCTACGATTATGTTCTTATGTACTAAAAAGAGTTTTTATTAATTTTTTATATTTTCTTACCCAAGTGACTTTAATGCGTTGTTGTGTGCGCTGGCGGGCTAACTGTTTTATGACCCTTTCACTTGCATGTTGGTGTCACCTTAAAAACGCAAGCTTCATCTGAAGCATCCTTTCACGCATGTCAAGGTATCAGGCATAAAATGCATTATTTATTATCTGCAAAAATATAGTATATTTCAAAAGTTTCCTGTTAGTAAATTTATGTTTTCATTTGTATAATATAATAAGTTCATACATGGGTATATTAACTATTACATGTTTAATATGAGAAATAATCAGAATTTCGTTGATGCTTTATTGCTTTAATTTTTATAATAATATCTCAGAATTTGCCTATTTCAAATAATGGTGTCTATATATTTAAGGGTGTTCGAAAATTCCTAATCTGGGTAACTGGATGCCTAATTCACTGTTTATATTGATTCTGTAAATTGCTGTAGTTACAAAATGAAAACAGCTATTTTTTTTTTATTTCATCGTCCTTTTTAATTGATTAACTACGTTAATACAATTGTAAAAAAGGATCTAAGATCCCTCAAAGTTTTAGAATAGGCTTATTTTGCTATCGCTGCAACTTTAATCGGGTTTGTTTCTATGCCTTTATCGGAGACAACAAATACGAGAAATTCGACTTTACCCTTCATAAAATCGCATTTTTTCAACTGGTACTTCTTTTTGGCATCCTGTAGGGCTTGAAAAATTGTAGCCAAGTTTTCCAAATGCGTATCATCATCTTTGCTAAATATGATGATATCTATATAAATGAAACATATTTTGCCAAAATGTTTTCGAAGTATGTCATCTAATGCGCGTTGGAAAATTGCTGACGCAATCTTTAGACCGATGGGAGTCGTGGAAGCTCATGTTTTCCGTTGTTTACGGATAAGGAGTTCTTTTTTATGTCATTATCTTTTAAAGGGATTTAATGGAAATCACTTTTGAAGTCTAAGACTGAGAACACTTTATTGTTTCCTAATTGTGTAAGAACCTCATTTATCTCGTCAATAGGGTATTTATCAGCTATGGCTATTTTTTAAGTTTACGGTAGTCAATAACCATGCGATATTTCCTTTCGCCTGAAGCATCTGTCTTTTTAGGTACAATCCAAACTGGTGATACGGGGACCTGAAAGGTCGCATGATTCCGTTTTCTAAAAATTCCTTTATTTTTTTTGTTTACTTCATCTTTCTGTGTCATCGGATACTGAAAGAATTTCAAACAAACCGGAGTGTCGGACGAGGTTCCGATCGTTTCCTTCACGTTAGCTGTTTACCATAGTTCAGTTTTTGATATGGGTCTGCAAACAAGTCTGGATATGACTTCAGTATTTTGTTGAGGTTGAATTTTTGTCTGTCGGACAAGTGGGATATTTTAGCAGTGATGGTATTTACTTCTTCAAATTTATTTAATTTTCTCTGAATTGTCATACTGTTCTTAAGATTCATAATTTTGGTTATTCATTTCGAATTGTTTGTCTACAAATTTTGACTGAATGTAATTTCAATTGAGGTGTGGTCTGTATGTTTAAGTTTTTTTTTGCCGTATTTTGCCGTCTGCTATTAGACCTGGCTTTTGCTAGGTTCGAAACGATGTCTATTAACATAATTAACAATTCTTGTCTGGACACTGGGATCCACATCCATAGGTTCTGGACGAGGCAGTGGTTTAGGGGCCTGTGGCCGTGATGGCGCATATTGTTGTGGCTGGAATGGCCTGTTTTTAGGAGGTTGTCGAGGTGCAGCTATAGGCTGATACCCTTAGTTATTATAACTTTGTCTTGTTAAAGGGATTGGTTGACTTAATTCCCAATAGGCGAGGCAAGTCTCCTTGCAATCCTTGTACAAAAGTATCCAGAGCCTTGTATCTGCAAATTTTTGTCATTACCATTTCCGTTGCTCTTTCAATCTCATTTTGTTTAGGATTAGGGAAATGTGTTTCTAAACCGTTGGTTTACCATGCATTAGCATGGTCATTGCAACTCTAGGGTATTTATGTCCCATTTGTTCGCGTAGTGTAAGGTTAAACATTTCGAGATTGGTATCCAGTTTAGCGGAGTATTGTAGGACTCTAATGCCATGTCGTCGTGACCCACTGTCACGTGACCCAGGGCACGCAAGAGTCGAAGAAAGCGTTAAGCGTTTTGTTGAATGTTTCTAAAGCGATAATTATATCCGGGCATTCCCAGAGATCGGACCAATCAAATGTAGATATAAAATTGCTTGGTCTCTGAAAATCAGCCTTGCAAATGCAGAGAGTTTTATGAACTCCATGGCGAGACTGCAGGTTGCTAGCAGTAATGGTTTCAATGCATGGTCGTCGGCTGATCGGGCTGAATAGCGATATCTTTGCATACGGAGTCCCTAATAGCGGTATTTTTACGCTTTGGAGATTAATTTAGTAGCTGTAGGCTGCTAGATTGGGAATCCAGCGCAAAGAGTTGGTCATTGATTTTACGGAAACCACCGATCAACTCTTTGAAACCGTTTTTAGTTTGCCGCATGAACGTTCGCATTTCTTTTTGAACCGCGTGACATCCACTGCAGCAAAAGTTGAAACCAGTGTTTTCTAGAGATTGCATCCGAAACTGAGGCCGTGATGGGCGTTGGAAACTGTTCTCAGGCATTTTTTTTGGAACCAATGGATTCTGATACGGTTTGATACGCTTGCCATGCCCCACAGCTGTATCCCATAGGTCGAGATTGGCTTCAGGATTGCTTTGCCTGGTTGCGCTTGGTTATCAGGTGAGGGCACCATGTGAGCCTGCGGTCCAGGGTTAGCCCTAGGTATTTGGGATTGTTATTCGATGGGATGGTTTCCCCGTTGGGTGTGACGGGGTGGAATTCTCCCCTGCGTAGTGCGAAGGTTATGTGGAAGAATTTCTCCGCGTTGACCACGATGTTCCATCGTATTATTCATGGATCGAGAGCATCCAGAGAGTGTTCTCTGGACGATAAATGATGCTTCCTGGGGATCTGTGGCGGAGGCTAGGAAGGCGGTGTCATCGGAATATGTAGCTACTGTGAGGTTTCGGGGAAGCTCTGCTGTGTAGAGTTTGTACAGGATGGGTCCAAGAACACTGCCTTGTGATACTCCTGCTCTTATGGGCCTAGGGGTGCTCATTGATGATCCGCATCTCACTCGGAATTCTCTTCCCTCTGTGTATGACTTGAGGAAGGCGAAATGAGAACTTGGGAGGTAGGATTTAATTTTGAAGAGGAGTCCAGGCTGCCAGATTCTGTCGAACGCCTGTTTGACATCCAGCATAACGGCGCAGCAGTACTCCTTCTCAAATATGCTCTAAAAAATCCGGTAGCATTGCTTAGGTGCTCCATGGAAGCGTCTGAAGCCAAACTGGTGATCAGGGATCAGTTCGGCCTCGTCCAGTGCTGGCAGTACTCTACGCAAAAATACTCTTTCAAGTATTTTAGATAGGATTGCCAGCAAACTAATCAGACGATACTAGGCTAGATTGGCTTCTGGTTTTCCAGGCTTGAGGAGGACAATTATTTCAGCACGCTTCCACTCTATCGGAAATAACCCTATACGGAGGCAGCTGTTGAAAATGTTGGCCAGCCTTTGGGAACAGAGTAGGGGCAACATTTTCAGTGCTGATGCATCGATTCGGTCAGGACCTGGTCACACCTGGGAGGCGATTTCCTGCGCAATCTCCTCTGGTGCGACGGTCTGTATTGGCGGACTAGGAGCACTTGAGCTGTCTACGAACCTTATGGTGGCAACACGCTCTTCACTAGTGCATCTGTCGAAAGGTGAGAATGCACTATGTAGATGGTCAGCAAAGGCTTCTCCTCTTTCTACCTCAGTTCGACACCAGGAACCGTCCACTTTGCGCACGGGGAATGTCTTGTTAGCAGGTCTTCTTATGTGCCTCGTGGCATTCCAAAGGTTGTGCTGGGGGTCTCCAGGTTCGAGCTCCTCAAGGAATCTATGGAAGGAGTCCTGTCGTAGGATGGATGGCTTGTCCTTCAGTTTCGATTAAGTGCTGTCTTGTCCCTGGGGTTGCGCGAGGAAAACCAGACTCTTCTAAAGCGTTTTTTTTTAGCCACGAGAGCCGCGGTTTCAGGGGACCACAAATCTCATTCAGGCGTTCTCAGGGTAGTCGGAGGAGGAGGATTCGCGAAGAGGGGATCCGATTTTAGGGAGGAAAGCACTTAGAACGTAAACTTGGGGGCATCTGTGTATTTCCCGGTGCCTCTTTTAGGCAGGGTTTCTTTTGAGGACGGGGATGTTTAGGAGCAAGTTTACTGCGCTGTGGTCGGATAGCAGTTTATCATAACTTGAGAATGTCAGCTTAGAGTGTCCTATAGAGTGTCCCCTTGGAGACGGCAAAGTCCAGCAGATCTGGCTGCTTTGAAGGGTCGGTAGGCCAGTGTGTGGGTTCTCCAGTGGAATGACAGTCCAGACTTTTCCGCTGCAGGTATATAGTTAGGTTATAGCCTTTGGAGTTGTTTGTGTGGGACCCTCACCAAGAGTGTTTGGCGTTAAAGTCTCCGGCTGCTAAAAAACGAGGTCCAAGCGATTCGAAGAAGTCCTGAAGGTGGGACTCGGTTCTCGAGTGTCTAGGTGGGAAGTAAACCGCACCAATGGTGATATCTCCCTGTGGGCTAGAAATCCTGGTCACGGCGCACTGTGCCCATTCCTCCTGAAACGCGGGAAGTTCCGTGTACTGAATGCAACTCCTGATAAGCATAGCTGCTCCTCCGCGTGCCCTGCCGGATGGATGGTTGGCATGGATCAGTTCGTACCCGCTGATGTTAAAGTGGGATCTGGGACAAAAATGGGATTCCGATACTAGAAGTACACCGATGTTGTCTGTTTTAATAAGATGCTCTAATTCGGCTTTGCTCTTCTGCAGGCCGTTTTCGTTACAAACCAATTTGCTACTGTACTAACTAAACTGTCCCTAGCATGCTGGAAGCCTTAGCAGATCATGCGTTGGCTTCGCTGCTTTTTTTTTGTCAGCGGATCGACGTGGTATTTGCAGCTTCTCATTGGTGGCTTACATGGCCTGATGTTGTTTTTATCAGTTGGCGACCTTCTTACAATTGCATGCGCTAGGGGGTGTAATAAAATCGCTTACATGGGCTGATTTTTTGTAGATTATCGGTTGTTGATCTTGTAAAATTTGCATGCGGTGGGGGTACACCGGAATTGCTTATATGGTCTGATGTTGGTGGCCCGGTGCGTGCAAAAAATTAGGCAGGCGCGAAACCAACATTGGGGCCCGTAATTATTTGACTATTACTTTTACTAATTGTTAACTTTATTATTGTTAACTTAAACAAAAAGATGATGAAGATGAGTCTTATTTTTTAATAGGTATACGTTTCAATGTTATTTTAAACAGGGATAGTACAATCTATTCTAAAGTAAAATCCCAACTGACCGAGAGGGGCTGCCGTTTATTGTACGACTCGAATCGCGGGGATAAATACAAAAGAAAAAAGTGTAGAAAATAATACGAGAAAGAAAAGTTCCATTGAAGATGGTCATTGAATTCCTTATATCACCTTTTAATGAAGTCAAGAACACTCCTGGCTTGGCTAACCATCGTGGAAATATGGTCGAAGAATTTAAGTTTCAAATCTAATAGAACTTGTAATAAAAGATTGGTACCCTGAGTTAATCTTTCTGGAGAAATCCCATAGAGAAAGTCCGTAGTCTGGTGACGGCTCGAGCGATAAAAAGACATAAGCGTACTTTTTGAGCCAGATAGTTAGAAGAGGGGATTTAAAAAAACATGTTGGGTCTTCCAGCTAAGTAGCTGGATCCTAAGCTTGACAAAACCATATTGTGATGGGAAGATTATGCTCTTACATGCATGTTGCAGCTGCGATGTAATGAGTTTCTCAAAAAGTTTGGGAATCGCAGATAGCTTAGCAATACCGCGGTAGTTCTCAATGGAAGCCTTAGAACCTTTTTTAGGATTGGGTATAACGTCTGATTCATTTCATAACTTAGGTAGAGATGTAAGCTCCAAGCATTAAAAAGTAAGCTTAGAAGACCGGAACACCGTCACGCAGCTAGGTTTATTATTTGGCCCTGGAGAAAATGGGATTTTGATTGATGAAAGAGCCGTAAACACATCGTGACAGTGGAATTTAGAAAGATATGTTATTTATGTAGGATAAACGATATGGATAAATAGAGGTGGGATCAAATGAATCAGATAAGTAGGTTGATTGTAAAACTGACGCAAAAAGATTAGCAATAACGACATGTGAAGCATCGGAATTATTATTATATGAGAGAGAAGGGGGGGAAAGATTGGATTTACGTTCAGAGTTTACAAAAGAGTAAAAATAGCTTGGATCTTTTCGAAAATTGAGTTTGCATTTTGAAATATAATTTTTAAATAGTTGATTAAGTCAAAAGGTTAAGTTAAGGTCAACAAACTGGTTGCGGATGAGAAGGTAGTTTGACAGATGTAACAAGGTTCCAGACTTTAAAGTTGTTTTGTAAGCTCTAGATTTCCTAATTTTAAGGAGAGAGAGGTGCTTATTAAACCATGCAGGTTTTGACGTTGATGGAGTCAATTCAGGGACAGATTTGTTTATGGCGCTATGAATTACTTCATAAAAAGAGTCTGTAGCTTCCTCGATATTGCTGAAATTAAAAAGATAACTCCAGTCAATATTAGTCAGATAATTTCTTAGGCCATAATAGTTGTTTTTTTTAAAGCATTTTTGACGAGACTGCGCGCTATTACTAGGGGGACTTCAGGAGATTCAATAATAAGCGAAATTAAGACTGTTGGTTGGTAATAGTCCTAAGATGAAGATGTGGGAGGAAACCTTACTATAGTGTCAGAGCAGGTAGTATTTCAGAAAATGAGGTTAAGCGATCTGCCACGGGAGTTCCTTATAGGGTTAAGTTTGAAAACGGCAGAGTCGGCCAGTTATCATCGTCCGAGTTGATCCATGAAATAACGAGCAAATTAAAATCACCCATTACTAGTATACGATCAAAATCATTTAGCAGAAACAAAACTGATTTAATGGAAGTTAAGTGGTGCATATAAATGATCACACAGAGGCGGAATAAGGAATAAGTAATACAAAGTGTAAAGGACTCAGAATGAATTTTAACGGTTTAAAATTCAATTCCGAAAGTTTCACGGTCCACTGAGTAAATGTTGTTTACGACAATCAGAACGCCACCTCCAAAGGTTGGGCGATCTTCCCGAAAGACAGTGTACTTCGATACAAAAATTTTATTGTCTATGACAGAGGAGTTTCTGTTAGCAGAATAGCATCAATGTCAAAGGAAGCACTGTTAGTAAAGAATAGGTTCAGTTTACAAAGAATACTGCGAACGTTTCGGTAGCAACAAGAAAAAATCTTGTTGCTTAGTTTTTGAAATAGCGGCAGGACTGGAATGTAAATTGAACGGCAGCTCTCAGCGTAAGTCCAGAAGATCGTGATTCTGATGGCACATCCGTCAATGGCTTTGGTGATATAACCAAGGGTTGGCGGGTTGGTGCGGCGGCAGGCAGGCGTATTGATGGAGCAGGAAGCTGGCTTTGTGATATGACGGTTCAAGGTTTGTCCAGCATGGGGCCAGGTGGGAGATTCCTACTGGCAGGTTCCGGCGGATCAACTTTTAAAGTGAAAAGACCCGGTTTGTGAAGAGCTAGGCTGGCTGTCTCTTCGCCAGGGGCATCAACCATAACATACCTTACTGGCAAATGTGTGGCTGGAGTGTTACATATATTTATTTGCTGGTTATTGTAAGGGATTTTTCGGCGCGGTGATTCGCTTAGTAGTTTAAGGCCTAGAAATAGAGATTCTAGGTTGAGAAGCTGCTCATTTAATGAGGCAAATTATTTCCGAACCTCCCGGAAACCATTTCGAGTTTTGCGCATAAACGTGTGCATCTCTCCTTCCATCTCTCGACAGGCCAAAACAGGACCAGGCCAGACCGATGCCTTTGCCCAAGAGATCACTTCAGAAATCACTTCACCTTCATAGCGAACGGACGTGTTTTTTTCTTGCGATCATTCGATTTTACTATTTTCTTGCAAAAGACAAACCGGCGTTCGTTGATAAAATAATTATTCAAATCTTATCTTTAAACGTTTCCATTCGCACTCGCGTCTGCGCGGTACCGTATTTGGTGTTTTTAAGTTATTTTATTATTTACCCAAGTAAGGTACTGCGCCCTATTTATTTCTATTCCATTTTCTTACGTTTGCTGCAATTTCTACTTTTGCAATAACTCTCTCTCTCCTAGTTTGCGCTCTTCTTTTCCATTACCTCTTATTAAGAAGTGCTCTTATTAACAAGTACAGTGGTTCAAGGCTACTAGTTTGTCTAATATTAATTATTTGTTGTTTACATATTTCTTATATATCTTAAATTTCTAGATTTTACCATAAAAATTTTTTATAATGGAATTTTATAGCATCTGCACTATAAAATCGTGCAATAAGCCGATTTCCACGTCCCAGCCTAGCAGAGATTGATATCTTAGCTTATATCCAAGCCAAATCCAAGGCCGTTGTTAGAGTGGAGGACATTAGGAAACTTAAATATTCTTATTCAAGGCTTACGTCATCTTTTAAGATACCTTTGCCTTTGCCGATGTTCGATACGATCTGTTCGCCCAGCTTTTGGCCGGAGAACATATTCGTACAAGAACATCAGCCGACTACAGTAAAAAAAAAGTTAATAAGCCTGTGGGAGTTAAACTCCCGAAGCCTAAAAACCCTGTACCATCTTCGTCTCCCGTACCTAAACCCTCATCCTCAAAAAACTAACAACATCTATCACCCTTACATATCAAAATACTAGGGGGCTTCGGAGTAAGCTCCCTAAACTGTATTCAGATAGTTCATCTTTTGCATCCCAGATTGTAGTTTTCACAGAGACCTGGTTAAAGCCGGAGATTTTCAGTTCCGAAATTTTCCCAGACAGGTACACCACTTACAGACGACCACTACGACCACTACGAAGGGGAGGAGGAGTCCTAATCTCTGTGGACTCCGACTTCGCTTCTGAAGAGGTTAAGCTACCGAATCTTGGTAACCTTGAATTCTAATGTGTGAAAATCACTATGTCGCTTCAATCAATATTCAAAACTTGCTCATATTTACCACCTTCTTCTGAACCACCTACATACTGGCACCACTTATCTGCCATTCAGCTGGTTTCTAACCGCATGTCTGACAATGACCTTTCAGTGACTCTAGGAGATTTCAATTTACCTGAACTTATCTGGTCAAACATCGAGAATTCACCATCTTTAACACTCTCAACACATCACGATTTTACTGAGGGTATGTTCGACATATCCCTTGGTCAAATAAACCACGTAAGGAATTCTTTAGGTCGGCTTCTAGATCTATGATTCGTTTCTGACCCAGATGGAATAACCGTTTCCAGAGCCATGCCACTTTCGCTCCCAGAAGATCCTTACCACCCAACGCTTGAGGTTTCGATTAAAACCCTTACTGCTAGCAACCTTCAGTCTCGCCATGGAGTTCATAAAACTCGCTGCTTTCAAAAGGCTGATTTTCAGAGACTAAGCAATTTAATTTCTTTATTTGATTGGTCCGATCCCTGGGAATGCACCGATATTAATATCGCTTTAGAAACATTCTACAAAACGCTTAACGCTTTCTTCGACTCTTGCGTGCCATGGAAGTATCCATCCGCCTCGACCGACCCTCCTTGGTTTACAAGGAGCCTTAAAAACTTAAAATACATTAAAAATATACTCCTTAAGAGACATAAGAAAACTGGCTGTAATGTAACTTTCTCAAGATACTTAGTAGCTCGGTCAAATTTCACCGTGCATAACGCTGAGTGTTATAGGAATTATATTATATATACCGCTGTCGGATCCAGTTTACTCAGGATCCGAAGCAGTTTTATAATTTTGTTAACACTAAGCGTAAGCAGGTATCTTCTCCCCCCCCTAATTTCGTTTGAAAATGTATCTGCGACTACTGATCAGGGTATTGCCGATCTATTCACAACTTTCTTTCAAACAACGTACTCATTTCCTACAATTATGGATCAGCCTTATTCAAGTAACATTTAATCAGCCAATCTTGTTTTCAGACCAACTTTCTCCGAAATCACTGTGTTATCGGATCTTCTGAGGGTGAAACCAGTCTATTCGCAAGGTCCTGATGGTGTTCCTGCCTGTGTACTGAAAAACTGCGCTAAGCCATTGTGCAGACCCCTTCTAAAACTTTTCTCTTTGTCTCTGGAAACTTCGATTTTTCCCCAAATGTGGAAGGAATCGTTCATAATTCCCTTACACAAAAAAGGAAAAAAATCGGATGCTACAAACTATAGAGGAATCTCTAAATTGTCAGCAATTCCATAGCTTTTTGAGAAATTGGTAACACCAAATCTTCAACTTCTCTGCAGTTCAATTATTTCTCCATGCCAACATGGTTTTATAAAGCGTCGCTCCACCACCACAAACCTCTTGGAGCTGACCTCCTTTATTATAGATGGCTTCCGTAAAGGCCTTCAAACAGCTGTCATCTACACTGATTTTAGTAAAGCATTTGACTCTGTCAACCACTCTCTCCTTTTGATTTTCTCTCTCCTAGGATTCCCCTCAGACCTTCTCACGTGGATTTCCAGCTACTTAGCTGGGAGAACCCAACGTGTTCTTTTTAAGGATGTACATTCTCGTCTTGTTAGTGCTACATCGGGAGTCCCCCAAGGAAGCCATCTTGGGCCACTACTTTTCACTATCTTTATTAACGACCTACCCCCTGCCATAACGAACTCTCTGGTTCTTATGTATGCAGACGACGTTAAGCTTTGTCTTCAATACAAATCCCCTTCCGCCCAATATAAACTTCAGTCAGATTTGGACAATTTTCAAAAGTGGTGTTCACACCAATCTCTTAAAACTTAATGGGTCAAAATGTAAACTTATGTCTTTCTATCGCTCGTGCCCTAACCAGGCGACATACTTTCTCTATGGGATCTCCTTAGATAGATTAACCCAGGTTAACGATCTTGGTGTCCTATTAGATACTAAACTTAAGTTGTCGGACCACATTTCTACGATGGTTAATAAAGCCAAGGGCGTGCTTGGCTTCATTAAAAGAGATCTCAATGACCCTTGTATTACCAAAACATTATATGTATCTTTAGTACATCCAATTCTGGAGTACCGGTCATGCGTCTGGAGCCCTCAGTATGGGGTTCATCAAGATCGCATTGAATCCGTTCAAAAGAATTTCTTGATGTTTGCACTTAGGGGACTCAACTGGGATGCAAATCTTCACCTCCCACCTTACTCTAACAGACTCATTCTAATTAATTTACCTTCCCTAACCAATCGTAGAAAGATGCTGCGGGTCGTTTTCCATTATAACCATATTAATGGTAATGTAGACAGCCATCATCTACTAACACGACTAACATTTAACATTCCAAATAGCCGTACTAGAAATTTTAGTCCCCTATTCCTAAGGTGATGTAGATCTACATATGCCCAGCATGAGGCATATGGTTTCAGGGTTTTATGTTCTGACTACAATAACTTATACTCTATTACTTCACTCTGCACGTCCACTTCTATCAAATCCTCAATTCTCACCTACCTTTCAGAGCAACAAACGAACTCTACTTTTTCCTCGTAATCTTTTCTAAACTTTATTCCCTCGGGTCTATCCCCGCGATCCGAGCCGTACGATAAACGGCAGCGCCCCTCGGTCGGTTGGGCGGGAGGTGGTCTGTACGTTATGCAGTGGGAGCCGCGCGAAAAAAAAGAGATTACCAAGTCGGCCATAATGACCAACACCAGCGCATTTCGTGTGCGAGCAATTGTCGCATAGCCAGCAACTTAGATAGGAGTCGCCGGTAATAGCGCCTCCAAATTCACATCTCTTTGCAGTACAAACTAAAGACATTTTTGGTAATAAAAGAAAGAATGCGCTCAAAAACAGATCGTCCAGCTAATGTACGATGAAGAGAGTGAGTCAACGACAGTAACGTGGGAGCGGTTTCGGCGAAGAGCAGGAGCATCAGCAATCCAGAGGGAGATTAAGAAGCTCCACAAAAATGGGTATTGCGATAAAGCGCTCTGAGCAGCTTTTTTGTTGTTGGCGAATCACAGTTTTATCACGTTAAAAATAAATGAAGAATATACGTTTAAAGTTAAACTTTCGAAGTGTTCTTCAATTTGTGGACAACTTTGCGGTACTGCAGGTTGATTAGATCAATTCAGAGCTGACAACAAGTAGCTAATTCGTGCGGGAAACGTTCAAATTACGGAGCGATGACGTGCTTAATGTTCAACGAGTTGAAATTTATTGATTGATTAATTAATTGTTTACTAATGTTAAGGTAGTCAAGAGACTAACCGCCGCAGCCGTTGGGCTGAAGAAACAGACAGCATGGCTCTAGAGATGTCTTTGGTGGCCCCGTTTGGCTTAATAAATATTTTAATAAGAAAAAAATCCTTTTGAATGTGAACTGCTTCTGCGGTTGTGTCAGGTCCCGACAGGCAGTCGTGTACATAGAAATAATGCTCGAGTGTTGCTGATCCTAGGGAATTGAATTGCTAATAATTTTGTCATTTTGTTGCCAGAAAGGGGGTCATCTTGGTTCCATAAGTTTGAAGTTTCAAGTCATTTTTAGTGAAGATTTACTTATTTTACTTACTTTATTTTAGTAGTTACTGTGTTTAAATCTACCTACAACATTACATGCGAATTTCGTGTTTTGAAGAGTAGTGCCATCTCTTCCGGCTTTCCGTTAACTTAGAACAAGCAAAATAAATAAGTGCTTGGTTCCGAAAAAAAATCTACCATTTAAAATTGTATTTTAAAATGGACTGTGGTATAAAATCGTGCAATAAGCCAATTTTCGCGTCGCAGCCTAGCATCATCTGGCTGTGTTAAAACTTTGTACCGAGCCAGTTTCACAGCCTAATACAAAATTACCTACCTAGGGAGCTACGTAGTAAGTTCCCTAAACTGTTTTCTGATAGTTTTGTATTTCATTAAAACTCTGAAGACTTTCCAGGTAGGCACACCACTTTTAGATGGGACAGACCTCTGCGAAGAAGCTTTCTTATCTCTGTTGATTCCGATTCTGAAAAGGTGAAGTTACCAAATTATGGTATTTTTGAATTGGTCTATGTTAAATCACTTTGTTTGCTCAATTGCCATTACTTGTTTGCTATTTGGTGTTTTTTTGTTCCAGGTCCGATAGCAGCTGATGCTGCTAGTGAATTTGGGTGACCGTAAATTGTATCGAAGTCTCCCACGTTGTTTATAAAAGTAGTTTCTTCTGTTAGTCTGACTTTCAGATACTATATTTATATTGTATATTCTTATATTTAAGTGTTGGGAATTCAATCCGATGTTATCGTTGGGAATTCACCGATGTAAGTTTATCCTTAAAAAGATTATATAAAACTTAATACGTATTCTTTGACGTATGTGTCCCATGGAAATATCCGTCCGCTTCAAATGATACGCCTTGGATTACAAGTCTAACAAACTTAAAAAATATACTTTGAAGGAAACATAAAAAAACTGGTTGCAATATAACTTTTTTAAGGCACTTAACAGCTCTGTCAAGCTTAACCGTGCATAATGCTGAATGTTTTATTATTTATTTAATTATATGTACCGCTATGTACACAAGACGCTTATAATTTTATCAGCACTAAGAATAAACATGTAGGAGAAAACTTCTCCCTTAACTTCGTCTTATAGCTTATCTTCTACTACGGGAAGGCAGACTAAGCAAATACGGTATCACATTGGACCCTTAAAGAAACATGGTAGGGAGACATGGTAGTGGCATCTACTTCAGAAACTGAAATCACTGGTCAGTCAGTGATTTGAATGGGACACATATTTTAATAAATTTGACACCATAGTCAACTTTTAAATTTCACTCGTTGCTTGGTTTAGTGTTATGGAATGAACGAAGCATTCCTTGTTAGGAATTTTATTGTGAACAGTATGTACATTTTAAGATGCATTACAATATTGTTTAAAAATAAAGCGCTTGTCAATTGTCAGGCCAAGTATTTTAGAAAAAAGACACTTATTTTAATTATGTTATTTTAAAATAATGAAGGATATCCACAATGTTTTGATGTTTTTAAATATACGCAGAATTATCACCACCAATTATTTCTACCTCACACCAACTCCCCAAAAATGCCAATGTAAGATATTCAAAAAATTGTATACTAATATTAAATAAATTAATATTATATTAAGTTAAGTTAACTAAAACTGCTTGAAGGCCTTAGTTGCTTGGCAATTATATTGTAACATCCGAACTTAGTTTTAAGATACAATTAAAAAAAACATTTTTTTAGAATTTAACATTCACTTACAGCGAGTGTTGCCCCAGAGGCGTTACTTCGTTTTCAATTTCAGTAATAGCGGTACTTATTATACCCTGTACCCATTAA
Source organism: Drosophila ercepeae (assembly GCA_018150545.1). NCBI lineage: Eukaryota > Metazoa > Arthropoda > Insecta > Diptera > Drosophilidae > Drosophila > Drosophila ercepeae. The sequence goes on along the minus strand of JAECWL010000097.1, from coordinate 52,283 downwards.
AAATGGGTGAAAAGGGTATCATAATATGGTGCAAATGTATGTAACAGGCAGAAGGAAGCATCTCCGACCCCATAAAGTATATATATTCTTGATCAGCATCAACAGCCGAGTCGATATAGCCATGTCCGTCTGTCCGTCCGTCCGTCCGTCCGTCCGTCCGTCCGTCCGTCCGTCTGTCCGTATCAACGCCTAGATCTCAGAAACTACAAGAGCTACAGACATGTGCCATATATCGTTGGATAGGTAATTACCATACGCAGTACAAGTTTGTTTTTTTATTTTGATATCACCCCCCGTTCCCGCGCAAACAGCAAAAAACTGTCACGACCACGCTCCCCGCAAACCTCAAAAAACTGCCACGCCCACAATTATTGTCCTAATGCTATGCAATTCGGCATATGCGTTGGTGCTTATAGAAGCTATCTAATTTTTGAATTTGAACCAAATCGGATAAGAAACACGGAAGTTATGCCACATGCAAAATCTATGGCAAGGGAAGCAGAAGCGCAGCAAAACACGCATTGCGCGACGCCGACTGCGACGTTGACAGCGAAATGTGTTTGGCTTTATGACACACGAAACTTATTTTCATAACCAAAATCATACCAAATTTATATTGTTATGGTCCTCTTTTCTAATAGAATATTGTTTCATTTATTTATTGATACTAAATAAATAAATTGTAAGCATGTCTAAGGGTACAGGGTATTTTGCAATCGGGAAACTCGACTGCTGCTACCTTACTTGTTTTAGTATTGATTGTTGATAAATTTCTACATTTACTAAAGAAAAGGGCGTCATTGACCAACGAGGAAAGTTTGGTTTGTGTTTCGCTTAGAATATTTTTATTTAGGGGTTGGAAGGGACCATGTACAGGGGGAAGTCAAGAATTGTTTGGTTACATTTTTTTCTAAAGTTTTGCTGGGGCAAAAAAGTAATGATATTTGTTTTTGGATTTGTCGTTATTTGGCATTTTTGGTATGCGAATAGGAATAATCTTGGCATTCTTCCTCTTCAGTAAGCAGAGTTTTGCTGCAATTGAGAGCTATTTAAGCCTTGGGTACAATATGCGATCAAAGCTGCTTTCCGCATGAACCAAATGCGAGATGTGAAAGTCTTTTGAGTAAAATACCTTAGAATAATTTGACCATATACTTACGTTAGAATAATTTGACCACAAATCATCATAGATCATTAGTCCTGCAATAACTCAGGTATTCATGATAAGCTACAGAGTCTGTATTTAACACTTACTTGAATCAATCTTTATTGAACTACCATTACATGTGCTTCCGTTTGCCACTCTTAACAGACTCCCAGTCGTCCTCCCGTTGTTGCAAAGAGAGAGTAAGTTGCTGTCAACTATCTCTGACATCGATTCCCAAATCATTCCTTTGTTTATTAGCTTGAGCTTCAAAGCTGGTCCCGAAGATCCATTGTTTTCCTTGGATGAGGTGTTCTTTGGATTTCTCGTTCGTTGAAAAAACCGGAATAGCTATCGTGCTACAGGAAGCGGAAACCTTTTTATATGGTTTTGGTTATATGGTCCATATCGCTCCAAAAACTCCGCTATATTAAAATGTGATGTCATTTTATTAGGAAAACACATATTTTCCAGCACCTGCTCTCCCACGTGTTCGGCAATGAACTGGACAACCTAAGTGACATGACCCAAAAGCTGAGGATATAATAAAAGTAATAATTATCCAAACGGAGTTCGAGGCTATAACAATCCAAAAAAAACTTAATTATTATTAAATTAAATAAACGGGATAAATAATGATAGATAAATTTCATAAATATCAACGGGAAAATAGTTTTTTGTTTACTTATATATAAGTTTATTAAATACCAATATGATCCTGCGCAAGAATATATAATATGAAAATTAGAACCTCAGGTTCCTGGTTCTCTGCTTCTAAAGGGCACTGTAATATAAATAGTAGCATAGTAACCAAACTGTGTTCCGAACACGGGATAAGCAAATTTAGTCTTTGTATTTGGGGTATTTTCATTCACATAAATTTAATAAATACTTAATAATTAATAATAATAATTAATAAACTTTTTCTAAAAAAAAATATATAGTGGTTTTGCTGGTTATTTCTTCACTATATGAAGCATTTAAATTAAGATGGACGAACAGTGTATGTCAAGAATTTCAAAAATCACTTTTTATTAAAAGTTCAAGCACCTTTTTATAAAATTATTTTAACTATAATTTGACTGCTGGTCTGGGCGCAACTCTTACTTTCAAATAGACTAAACAAGTTCCACATTGTCTAACATTGTGGTGGGTTTCTGCTGTAAAATTTGTGCTTGTGGTTGATTAGTTGATGCAATGCTATCTATCTGCACAACATAAACAGAAAAGTTTCTCCTTACGTTTCGATCGGATGTGTGTCGCTGAAAATGTAATATTTCTACATTATGTATGTTTCTGTGGATAGCAATAATGAACACTTGTTTGGCAGAATATCTAAATAAAACCTAAAGATTTTCTTTTTCCTACGAGGAACAAAAAAACGGAGTGCATGCCATATAAAGGTGTCTTGTTAGTTTAATATAAGAAAAATAGTTAAAAGCCATGGTATCAATGCTGAAATATACGACACCCGTGCTGACACCTGTTAGCCGATTCGCTTTAATATTCACTCTATTATATGTCATAAAAACTTTAGATCCTAATATTTTACCGAGGGTACAAGCAAGTAGCGCTGCGTCGCGGTCTTTAGCAGGAAATGGAAATACCAATCCACGTTTACCACGTACAAGCGCAAGTCAACTTAATGGTGCCCCCATTAATTTTAAATTTGCAACGAAATCATTAAACACGACTAAAACTGGGCATTTGCGGACCAGGTAAATTCAAACGTCTTATTCTATTTAATTTTACGCAGTTCAATTTGTGAATAAGATTCTTTTTATTTAATTGAATGTATATGCCTATTAAGTTGTTTCTTATAAATTATGGGGAATGTAAATTTGTTTCATTTTTTTTCAAAACAAATGGTTGTGTTAAAAAAACATAAATAATTTTAATTTGTAAGTAACTGAATGGCCAAGAAATTTCATATTATTTATGTATTTATGTACTATTTATTTAAATTAAAAATTAAACTTCATTCAAAAAAATTTTCATTTAAAGAGCATTTAAAACAAAAAAAATTTTAAAACTGGTTTTATGCAAAAGTATGTAACCGTAAATGAAAGATTCATATGTACACATATATGTAGATGTTTACAAAAATAACCAGTTTTAACACTTTCCAAGCCATGCTTAATAGTTTACATACATAGTATGTACATACGAATTAGATATTTTATTTTTAATTTATTTTTTGATTACTTTACTACATTTTGTAAAGAAAATGAATTTCATTTAATGAACCCAAAGTAATATCTGTATGTACATAGCTGTTTACATAGTTGTTTACATGTACATAGTATGTTGTAAAAAGTTGTTTTACATATTTAATATAATTATGTATGATGAATGATTTAAATTAATTCAAACTAAATTAAAGGCTTACAATTTTTAGCGAAGTTCTGTTCTTGAAGTTAAAATTGGGATTAATTTTACATTACTTAGGAATAGCCTGATCAAAGCTGTGGGAAATGGCAGCGTCGCTGGCGAGCGTTGTCGTCAAGAGAGGCGGCTGCCGAAATGCAAGATCTGCAAAATCAGCACTTTTGGATTGCCTTTGTTATTCGGGATAAATGATATTATGGATATTTGGTTAACGAAAAAAGTGTCGCAATATTGTGGAGAAATATTGTTTAGCAATTTTTCTACAATGTAGACTACTGGAGCTAAGTCTTCACCTCTCAAAATCCACGTTGTTTTCAAGAGGAGTTAGAAATATGGAATATCATTGAATTCCGGTAAAATTGTTTTCATGTGGTTGGTCTTTTTGTTTAAATCCTGGGACAATGCCTTGTGGAGTCGTAAAGTTATTTTTTTTTTTTAATGACGGCGAAAATCAATATAAATATGGCTATACAATATATTATAATATGGAGTCATTTTCTTTTGTTTTTAGGTATTTTGTATTTTTTAAACCGCAATATATTCGGGGATACAATTTCTAAGCTTTTTAATTCTTAAGTAGTTATTTGAATGATATTCCAGGTTTCGTTATTATCGTTTCTTTGTTTATAAAATTTTTGTCAATTTTTACAATGGTGTCTTTCCAAAAACGCACCAAATATGAGCCTTTAAATTGTTGAGACGTTCTTTTGGATGAAATTTTGCTATTAAACTTGTTAAGTAGTAATATCCCGTTTTATTATACATATATATATACATATGTATGTATGTATGTTCGGCGTTGCGCTTCTTTCCCCTGGACTAATTTAGAAATACACTTGAATTCTCTTAAATCGTAATATTTTGTTTGTTACAGATTTTTATGAATCTGTAACTGTATATTGTTGAATAGCGATTTTCTTTAACGATTTCCTTTTTCCACCAGGGTGATAATTTGGAACCTAGTCTAGTATTATGCTTAACAAATACTTCCTGGTTACTAGACAAATACGTTCTAAAATATTACCATTGTTGAAATCTTTCTATTTGTCCATTAACGGAACTTTTATAGCGTGGAGCTATAAGAATTTTCCCTTATCCATTAAAAGAAATTTTGGTAACAATTTTTGGTTCATAATAAAATAATTTGTCGTTTGATGGCTTTTTGTCCTTCTTCTCCGCCTGTCGTTGATATTGACTTCATAGTTTTAGCTTGCACGAATTTCAAAAAATTATCTTGTGAACTTAAATATAATAAAAAATGTATATGTAAAAATTAATAAATAACAATTATTAAAAATTTATTGTGTGTTAATTAACCGAGCACTGCATTAAGGTCCTTTATTGCGTTTCTGTCAGGTATTGTCACGCTGTTAAATTTCCTGTAGTCAATTACCATTCTGTATTTATTTACATTTAATTTATCTACAAGTAGCTTCTTCGGTATACATGTAAATTTAACCATACAGGTGAAATGAACGGGGATCGCAATGGTCGTCTCATGTTATTCTTATTGTCATGTTTTTCTTAATATTGTTATTCTTATCTCTTATTGTTCTACCTATTTCGACTTTCATGTTCATTTGATATTGCAAAAATTCGGAGTAAACTGGTGTGTCCTGGTTGCTTTGATCGACAGCGTCTGCTTATTCTGCTAAAGTCTCAGTGCATTTTGATTGCGTTTAGTCCTGTAATTTTATTATTTCTTCATATTCATGCAAGGATGGACTTAATTCTTCGTTTATCTCAGAGGATTGTTCTTCTCCTGCCTGGATTTTATAATTTCTAGTTGTTTTCCAGGGATCGTGCATAGGAATTGGGATATTTTACCGATTGCGAGAGGATTCTGTTTTGATGAATTTATTATATATACAATAGTTCTTCCTGTGATAAATGTTCAACTTAGACTATTAGACAATGTTGTTGACAATGACAATGACTTATACTTATACAAATGTGCAGAAACAATGAAGATTGCGTATAAGAGTGCGTAGCCAATAGCAATATGTATATTTTTCACACTCCTTCTCAACGCAATTATACAAATTTTTTATATACTTCATACCTAACATACATGGGAATTTCATATGCTTAACTTTACACAGATTTTTAGTTAGGATATCAGCTATCATATTTTAAGTAGGTACATAGGTAATTTCCACAAATTTATTCTTAACCATTTCCCGTACATTTGATGTGAATGTGTTTGCTGCGTGCATGAAATTTCGAGTCCTTAGTTAGACACTGTGCACTTTGATTATCGCTGTTGATTTGTGTGGCATAGTCGTCACCAAATCCCATTTCACGCATCGCCTTGCGTATGTACGTTGCTTCTTTTGCAGCCGTCGATAGTGCGACGTACTCCGCCTCAGTGCTGCTCAAGGCTACCACACCTTGTTTCTTGCTTTCCCATGAAAAGGCTGCTCCGGCTGCGATGAAGGTCCAGCCACTGAAAGATTTTCGGTCCGTGTTGTTTCCAGACCAATCAGCATCGACGAAGCAATATACAGGCTTTCCAGTCTGCTTATATTGTAGACATAATTCGGCAGTGCCCCTCAAGTACCTCAGTATTCTTTTAGCAGCTGCCTCGTGCTCCTGATGTGGATCCGCATTCTGCGCTGCAGGTTTTACGACTGAGTGTAGTATATCCGGCCGTGTTGTTATTGCCAAATACATTAGAGAGCCTATCAGTGATTGATAGCTCGTTTGATCTACACGCTTGCAGTCGTCGTGATCGAATTTCACTTGAAATACTGCTTCGAGAGGTATAGTATTAGATTTGCAGTTTTGCATACCATACTCACGTAAGAGATTTTTAATATATTGCTTATGGCCAACATTTATGTTGTCAGGCTCTTGCTATCTCCTTCTGCATCGATGCCTGCCAAAATTTGTCATGATGAGAATTCAAAGCTGCATCCACAGTTTCAGGTAGTGATATATCATCAGTTGTCAAAACATTGAGTATGTTATACTGCTTGCGAGGGCGTCCGGGTTGCCCAGTGGAGATAAGCTTTGGTCGTCCAGGTCCTCTCTTCCCGCAATCATCAGCTGTGTTGACTTTCAAATCTCCTTCTCCAATTCATACCGTCCAGTGACACATCTTCAACATTGTCGTCTATGTTACATGCAGAATTAGACTCGTCCATCACCAACGTGACTTCAGTACTGTTTGTTGATCCCTGATCTCTCACACTGTCGTCTGTAAGGGAATCTTCAAGAAATATAACATCTCGTGCCTCTGTTACCTTCCTTGTTTTTGGGTCAAACATACGATATGCCTTTGCTGTTGCAGAATAGCCAATCAACACTCGCTCCTCACCTTTAGGTTGAAACTTCTTGCTGTGCGTCTTGTTAAGTACGATGGCTCTACTACCAAATATTCGTAGATGACTTACGCCTGGTTTCTTGCCATTCCATGACTCGTAAGGTGGCATATCGGTCAACGTCGAAGTCTCAGAGCGATTGCGCAGATATGCAGCTGTATTTATGGCCTCTGCCCAAAAACTCTCGTCGTGATCAGCATGAACCAGCATGCTGCGTTCCATCTCCACCAACGTACGGTTCGCTCGTTCTGCCACACCATTTTGCTGCGGTGTATAAGGCACAGTAAGCTGCCTCCTTATACCATTGCTGTTTAGAAATTCTTGAAATGCGCTACTCAAATACTCGCGCCCGTTGTCACTTCTCAGACACTTTATTTTCCTACCAGTTGATGTTTCCGCAATTGCTTTAAATTCTTTGAACTTATCAAAAAATTGCCAAAATTTAATTGGCCAAAGCGATAGTGCCATTTAATAAGTCCGTTTTTATCAGTTTGTGCGCTGAAACATTTTTGTTTGCTTGTTTCAAACAAAAACAAATCGTTGTGCTTCTTGGCAACACAAACAACATCGCCCGTGCGATTTTCTATGCGTGCACAGCTATTCGAAATATTTACTGTGAATCCCTTGTTCACCACTTTCGCCACGAAAATAAAATTACATTGAATGTTTTCAACCAGAAGTACATCGGTCAAATCAATTGTACTATATTTCCACTGTAAACGCACTGCTCCGATACCGCTTCAATATAATTTTGTCCGGCCAACACAATTCTTTCTTTGTGCTCTTTGATGTGTATAAAAAGCGATTTATCGTTACACAAATGTGCAGTCGCACCACTGTCCAAGCACCAAATATTCTTCGAAAAACTGTAGTTGTGGTTCGCAGCAGCAAACACAGAATATGACTTCTTATAATTACTCTCTTCATTGTTTCTCTTTTCGTTTGTGCCCTTGACGACCACAACACCAGCACACTCACTGCTTAAAGTTTTTATTTTGCGAGACTGTACTTTTCTCACGTCGCGACGAAAACATTTTCTGCGATCCGCTTTGTTCTGTATCTTTATTTCGGCGCTTACCCTCTACGAGTAATTTGATTTTTAACGTAGCCAACGTAGGTAACGAATCACGGGATTCAATGGCAAACTAGACAATATCAATATGCACAGACACTCATCGGCCAATGTAAAATCAATTTCAGACAGTTTTTCAATTAAGTCTGAAAATTTAGCGATGCCATATTTTCTGAGTCTGTCAAGTTTATATATAACAGTTGTCTCGGCAAGTGAACACGACGCGCGGGACCTGCGGGCATATGTATTTCTTTTAGTTATTTCCAAGCACTTGCAGAAGTTACACAATTCTTCACATTGTTTATTTGTGATGCCTTAATGCAGAGCATTATGCTCGCGAGAGCCTTCTCATCTTTGGCATCAAAATCTAATTTTTTCTCGTGACTATCGCTTTCAAGTTTCACTTATAGTCCACACACGTAGCCCCATAACTCGGAATGTATGAGCACGCTTTTCATTTGCGCGGCCCACGTACATAATTATTGTCGTCCATTATCTATCGAGTTCATTATTGAATTCATTGTCACAAACAAGAAAGTCTAGAATATTTTCTATTCACTTTCTTTACTAATTCCATATAATAACTTCGCGCACAATTGTATTTATTGAGCTCCCTGGGCCCATAAACTGATGAAATTATTATATATAGTTCTTCCTGTGATGAATGTTCAACTTAGACTATTAGACAATGTTGCTGACAATGACAATGACTTATACTTATACAAATGTGTATAAACAATGAAATTGCGTATAAGAGTGCGTTGCCAATAGCAATATGTATATTTCTCACATGTTTATTATTAACTTGCTTTGTTTAATCAGATTAATCCATTAGTTCGGGTTGCGGTTGTGCCTTTGCTGCCAAATTGTGAGATTGTTGATGTGTTGCCAGGCGATGAGATATGTACATATTGTTGAACGTGTTGACTTTCATTTTGAATTGGAACATTTTGTATAATCTATTCCAGAAATTTTCAGTTGGGAATGACAATTGTGGTAAAATTGGTTTTATTGTCTGTGGTTGTGTTAAGGATCGATAAGTTTATTTTCTAAGCTCAGATTGTCGTATTTTAACTGCAGCGTGGTTAGTAAGCACTGCCTGATTTTCTAGTTTAAGGTACAGATATAGATTAGAGGGTGGATGTAAAGGTTCTTTCATTCCAGAGCTCCGTGGAGTCCTTGTAAGAAGGTGTCTGATGCTTTGTTCCTTTTAATTTTTGTCTTAAGCTGTCCTGCCTTACATGTTTAATATTAGCGAAAGATTGTTTGATGGAATTCTTCGACTGATTGATACGGTCGTTGACATATTATTCATACATTTCTAATAGTCTGCAAAATGAAAAAATTTTTCGCTGGCCCTAATGTGTGTTGATATTTTTTCAAGACTCTATCGACTCCCTTTTCTATGAACTGAATTCGGATGGAATACCGAAAGTGTTGTCAAACTTTTTAGTGTGGTACCCTATCTGTGTGAAATCCACCACTGAGATTGTTGTAATAGAATTAGAAGTTGCTTATTTAGAATTTGCGTAATAGTTGCCAGTTATTCGTTTGCTGCCATTTTGATTTAATGTTGCTGGTGTAATTCTTGTCTTTGTTCTATTCTGTCCTATTGTTGTTGTTGATATAAAGCCACTTGTTCGGGTGGGTGCTGATCAGGAATATTTACTGGTCTTATAAGGTTTGGCTGATTAGGAGTTGCTAATTAGCCATTTTATTTTTGTTGCTTAAATTTTTGAAATAATTTATGAAATTTATACTATCAAAATTTATGCTAGCAACTTTTTTAAAATACAACTTCCTCTGATTAACGTTCTCAACCCTGGTAATTTTAAATTTATTCATCTCGATTTTACTTAATAAGGATTCTCTTTTACATTTATGCAATTTCCGTTAATTATATTATAAATTTATATTCAGTTCAATATATTCAATGTCTCACTCCTTATGGCTATGTCTGCGAGTTTTACTTTTGATTTCAAGACTTTCCATTTGTTTTTTTATTTGCTTATTTACTAGCTTTTGTTTGAATTTAATTCAATGTATATTTCCCACTTTTTTTTTTTATTTTTCGTTCACTTATTCACTATCTTATATAACTTATCTTGATGTGGCTACTTCTCCTACTGGCTCGGATGTCTTTCTGTTTGCATCCTTCTAAGGATCATGCGACTCTCACAATGAGGGCTTGACAGTTCTTGTAGATATATCAGTAAAATTTTTCCTTACAGACCGGTTTTTGTCTTCGGCTTCCGTTTTAGAGAAGTTGTCCCTCAATTTCAACGAAAGGATGAGCCTGTCGCGAAAAATTATTACCCTGCACAGGTCCCTGCTCGAGCGCCAATTAATTCCAATTTAGTATATAGCTCAAAATTTTCAGATAAGTTTTTTTATTGAAGTTAAAGTTGGGATTTATTTTACGTTAATTGGGAATAGCCTGATCTAAGCTGTGGGTAGTGATAGCGGCGTCACCGCTGGCAAAGGTGGCGCTGTCGGTAGCGTCACTGGCGGCACTGTCTTCGACAGAGGCGGCTGAAGAAATGGAAGATCTCCAAAATCGGCACTTTTGGTTTGCGTGGGGCCGGATGCCCGGATGTGATTATATTCTTCGGGATTCAAGCTTTGGCTGGCTATTTGGTTAACGACAAAAGTTAACTTACACACTATGTATTATGAGACCGAAGATTATTAAGGAACCAATATTTATTCGGGAAATTTTTTATCGTTGACCAATGTTATTTGTGGTATTGCTAATTATTGTTGGGTCAAGGGAAGTGAGAAAAACTATTGATTTCCATTTAGAGTGTACAGATAAATATATAGAGCTTGGGTCCTTTTGAAAATTGAGTTTATTAAATCACACCGATTTTGATGGTGATGATGTTTGAGGGACACATTTTTTTAACTCATTATGAAGTACATTGTCAACAAGGTCCGTAGCAGTATCAATATTGCAACAATTTAAAAGAAAATGCCAGTCAATATAGAACAAATGATTTTTTAGGGCAATACAGTTAGTTCTTTAAAAAAACTTCTGTCAAGAATGTGTCCTGTTGCTGGTGTTTTGTGGTAGTGTGAGTTATCAAGAAGATATACGGGAGGCGACCTAATTATTGTAGAGGAGGTTCAATTTGAGAAAATTTGATCAAGTGACATGCCACAAGAGTTGTTAATACGGTTAAGCTGAAAAGAGGAAAATAAAAAACACCCATAACAAGGATATGATTATGTGGTTGCATCACACAGAGGCGGAGAGTAGAAACAGGTAATGAATATGTAAAGACTCAGCTATAAATTTCATTCTGAAAGTATTCCGCAAGTGATAGGGATACGTTCAGCGGGTTTACTTATTGTTAACAATGAGAACGCCATCGGAGCACGTATGCAGTTAGTTAGAGAATCCCGGGATCAACGTGTGTAGCGTTGAGATTGGTAAAGCGCATAGTAAACTATTTAACTCGCCAACAACATGCAATAACTACTATCATAATGACCACAGTTAAACTTTATTTTTGGCCTGATGATGTACTTTAACCAAAAACACTTCAAAAAACACCCCTGTATTAGAAACTGACTCCGTATAATAAAAAAAGTGAAAAATGCTTAAGCTCTTAGTACATTTAAATTTATCCACTTCCAATAACATTTTTTTTTAAAATTCATTTTAAAATGTGGAAATAACAATTTCCCAATAAATGCTTCCATTATGCATATATTAGATTTCCAGTTGTCTAGGTTTATCTATTAGAAAGATTTTTGTGGATTTTTTAATTCCATCTACCATATTGATAACCTTGTGACATTACTCCGGAGTCCATGGGTCCCCTTCTGATTCCGACTGATATTCAAGAATTCTAAGAAGTTTGGCCAAAATTAGCAATAGCATCTTCAATAGTATATTTTCAAATATGTACTCGTATTTTCGAGAATATTATTAACAGGCTAACAGGACGGTAATTTGTAAGCTCCATGTTGGTTATGTTTAGTTTAAGGATCTTGACGATCTCTGCACATTTTCATTAACTAGGGAAGTGGTTTTGTCCGATAGTCACTTTAAATATAAGTGTAAGAAAACGACGGGGATTGTTATTTCTACGAGCGGTTACGCTGGAGTCAACCTTCCGACAATCCGACCGAGCGGCACCGTTTATTTTACACCTATAACCGCGGTGATAGTTCCGCGAAAGTAAATTAAAGAAATTATTATAAGAAAGGAAAGTACTTTTGTTGCTACAGCAAGAATAGGCAAGGAGCAAGAATACGCGATTTGATGAAGAGGAAGTCACAGGTTATTTGTGGCCATTTTTTAACTAAAATGGTTATTGAATAAGGGACTGAAGCTTCTAGTGTATCTATTAATAAACAAATATGAAACCTTTTATTAATTTTACCTTTTTATGATGTTATTTATAAGATATCAGTAGTTTTTTTGTACTCAAATACCACAAAAAGTTCATTTATTTGTATCCGATATACGTTTTTATACCCTTGGAAAAAGGTATTATAATTTTGTCCAGAAATGTGTAACGCATTAAAGGAAGCATCTCCGACCCCACAAAATATATATATTCTTGATCAGCATCAACAGCCGAGTCGATATAGCCATGTCCGTCTGTCCCTCTGTCCGTCTCTCCGTCTGTTTCTATGCAAAAAATAGACAGTAGTTTTAAAACTAGCGTTTTGAAATTTTTACCAGATGAATATTTTTGTTGCACGCAGATCAAGTTTAAGAATCGGTCGGATCGGACCACTATATCATATAGCTGCCATACAAACGACCGATATGAAAACACGTCTTTGTATGGGAAACTTTTTGGTTTTCCAACCTATTGCAATCGGACAACCTATTGAATCGAATGGAACACTTTTTTGTTTTCAAGGGTATACCATCTTCGGCAAGCCGAAGATAACTTTTCTCACTTGTTAGAATGTTAAATTGTTAATTGTACGAAGAAAACAAATCTAATAATGTGGCACTCCAGGATTTAATAAGGTTCGCCTACGGTTTTAAATTCTGCACTATCATTGAAGCAAAATAGCCCATAGAAAAGCTGCATAAAAATGACGATAATACAACAACATCATAATTATTGGGCACTTGTGTCTTCTTTTAGACTTTTGAACAAATAATAAAAATTTAGTTTCGGTTTGTGTACATTTTGATCCGAGTCCTCGTAAGGGCTTTTTTTAATAAATGCGTATTTTTACAAATATGTGTTTGCAACTCATTTTTTATTCAACTCGTCTTATATATTTTTTTTTTGCTTTTTTTTTTTTTTTAATTTTATTTTATTTGCTGGATCTTCTCTTCTTAATAGACCCTAACAACAAGTTTTAAAATCTTAGACTAATATTATAACTAAAATCCATTTTTTAGCGATGGGTTTAGTTTTAAGCACGGTTCTAATTATATCGGAACTGAACGAGTGGATGATCGGCACGTTGAAGTCTACTCCAACTGGAAGTTCTGGTTAGCGAGCGTGCAAGAGGATTTGGATGAGATGTTAATTTAGCTTGGTGTTTTGCTTTTTGATGGAAAATTTCGTCAGAAACGGATATTTAAGTCTTGATGAATGTTTTCGTTCCTTATATACCAAGGAGCACCAATGATGAGTCTAAGTGTCTTAGATTGAACTCTTTGAATTACTTCGATGTTACTACGACTGGCATTTCCCCAAAGTTCAGAGCCGTATTTCCATATTGGCTTGAACACGGTGTTATAGATAAGTATTTTGTATTCAAGGCAAAGAGGGGATTGAGAGTTGATTAGCCAATGGAGCTAGTTCGTCTTCAACTTAAGTTGAGTTTTTTTGGCTGCTATGTGTGAGCGCCCAGGGAAGTCTCCTGTCAAGATGGATACCCAAGTATGTGACGGTGTTTGACAGGGGGACTCGTGCTCCGTTTAGAGTAATGTGGGGACAGGTTTGTCTGTTCACTGTGAATATTACGTGTTTACATTTATTTTCATTTACTTTAATTCTCCAGTTAGCTAACCATTTTTCAAGAGATTCCAAATGATTTTGTAGAATAACAGTTGCTCTAAGGGCACATTTACTCCGGCTAAGAATGGCAATGTCATCTGCAAAAGTTGAAGTGGTAAGTTGAATGTTTGTCGGAATGTCCGATGTGTATAGTGTATATAGAATGGGACCGAGAACGCTTCCTTGAGGGACTCCAGCTTTGATTTCACGCTCTGCAGATGTTGAGGCGCTGCATCTTACGGAGAATAATCTTTTATGCAGATAGGATTCGAGGAGTTTGTGCATACTATTGGGGAGTAATGTTTTGATCTAGTACATGAGTCCATCGAGCCACACCCTGTCAAACGCTCAAGCAATATCAAGAAATAAAGCAGACCAGTATTCTCGTTGTTCAAACGCAGAGCGTATTTCCGTGGTGATACGGTTTACCTGTTCTATTGTGTTTTCGGATGTGTTTCCCATGTTTTTCTCGGAACCCAAATTGATGCATTGGGATTATTTTATTTATACTAAGATGGGGACTGATGTGCGATAAGATGAGTTTTTCGAATAGTTTTGATAAGTCTGTCAGGACAGAAGACTTATTGGTCTATATGAAGATGCTTGTGTTTTGTCTTTACCAGGTTTTGGAATCATAACTATAGTTGACTTTTTCCATCTTTGAGGAAAATAACCATATTTAGTCATTGCGTTGAAAAGTGTGCATAAATGATTTACACTACAGCTCGGTAGTTCTATGATCATTTTTGGAGTAATTCTATCGTGGCCCGGTGCTTTGTTCGGCTTTAATTGCTCTTTGATTATTTGAGTAATTTCGCTTGATCGAAATTTCAGGGGCGTAGTGTGTATTATGTCAGAGCTTGAGAAATCCGGAAGCTCAAATAAATTGGTCGCAGGATTTGATTGGAAGACTTCTTGGAGGTGTGTTGCAAACACGTTCGCCTTTTCGGAGTCACTTCTAGCCCATCTTCCTGTAAGACTTCGGATAGGGCTGTCTGTTTCAATAGGGACACTGAGACTGCGCGCTTTCCAGAGTGGGTTTTTTGGCACATGTTGGAGAGAGTTGTTCGATATATTGGTGTTGTGCAAGATTTTCCTCTTGTTTCAGTACTCTAGAGAGTTTTCGAGTTGCAGCTTTTAATTTCTCTTTGCTTGCTGGTGATCTGTTTTTTTGCCACTCTCGTCGTAAATGTCTTTTTTCTAAAAGAAGCTGTTGAATTTGCCTATTTGTACGGTACTGATGTACTACTTTTGGTTTCATTTGAGGTGTAGATACGCGTGCAGCAGTGGTGAAATTCAAAGGCATTTACAGAATTATCAATGTCAGCCTCGTGGTACAGTGTTGGGCTTAGCTCAATGTGTGAGCTTATATATTTTTTGTAGCGGAGCCAGTTTGTTTGGTTGGATGTAATAATATCAGGCCGTTTCAACGTTGGTGGTTGTTCGAACAGTTGAAGAAGGATAGGAGAGTGGTCCGAGGGCAAGTCAGCTATTGCTTCTATCCGCGTTAGTTGTTTTGGTATGTTTCGGGTTATAGAAAAGTCTATAAGATCCGGTTTTTTGTTTGGATCAGCTGGCCAATATGAAGGCCTACCCGGAGATATGAAGTCAAGTTTATTCGATCTTGTGATGAAAGCTTTGTATAATTGCCTTCCTTTTGGGTTTGTAAGACGGGAGCCCCAGTGCGTGTGTTTGGCATTATAATCGCCTGCTGATATGAAATGGGCACCTAGTTGGTTGAAATATTCCATGAAGTCTTCTTCCGAAATAGAAAACCGTGGTGGGCAGTATATTGAGGCAATACTAAGACTGCCGAAAGACACTTTAATACTTAATGACTTAATGACTTAATGGCTTGCAAGTAATTGGTTGCGAATGGTTGCAATTGATGGTGCTTGATGCGTCTCTTGATAAGGATGCCTGTTCCCCCATGAGCTTTGTCGTCTGGATGATTCGTTGAGTAAAAAGTGTACTCACTAAGAAAGAAGTTATTTTTATTTGTGAGATGGGTTTCGGAGATTAACATTATATCAATGTCGTGTTCCTTTAGAAATTGAATAAGTTCGTTTTTGTGCCGTGAAATGCCGTTAGCATTCCAGAAACATATCTTTAAAATAGCCATTTATGGTTTGGAGTGTTGGGATGCAAGCATTTCCATAAGTATGTTTTGATTTCGCATGAGGTCTTGTATTGTAGATTGCATAAACTGCATAAATTCCATCATGCTCTTATGAAGTGAACTAATTAGTGATTCAATTTCAGTTGATGGCTGTTCTAAGATGTGGTGTTTCTCTGATGTTGATTGGGCAGCTGGTGTTAGGGAGATTGCCGACTTAGAAGCTGGCTATACTATGCCTGTCAAGGCATTTGCAAATGATACTCCTGGAATAGTGCATACAGGTTCAAAGGAGGACCTAGTTGCTTTTGTGAAAAAGACTCCCGGTGTTGATTGAGATGGAGTTACAGAGTTCTGTTTGGGGAATGGTTGTTTAGAAACGCGACTTTTGAGGTCTTTGTAGACTGGACACACTCTAAAGTTTGCTGTGTGGTTTCTCCACAGTTGCCGCATTTCCTTAGATTAGGGTCGTTTTTATTATTTGGACAGATGCCAGAGTCGTGCAAGTCTCCGCAACCTACGCACACTGGGCGTAGTGTACAGTAGGTTCTAGTGTGTCCACACTCCTGGCAATTCGTGCATTGTACAGGAGCATTACGCTTATGTGGCTCCTCCACTGTTATTCTGCGGTGGAGTAGATACTGGAGTTTATAGATTGGATGGACGGAATTTTTGTTTTTGGGTTTGTTTTCGTGGCTTAATTCCACTTTTAAAAGAGCCTATGGTATCTTAGCTCTATTTATAATATTGATATCCGAATTCACCTCAAATCCTTTCTCTTGTAGAGCAGAGATGATTTCTGCAGTTGACACAGTTGGTTCGATGCCTTTGATTACCACTTGAAGACCCTTACTGCTCTTTAATTGGTAGGTATAGTAATTTTTCTTTGTAGCTCTTAGGTCTTTCTCAACGGTGCGGTAGTTATTTTCATTGTTAACTTGAAGCTTGAATTCGCGTATATTGCCCTTATTTATATGGGTCACATAAAAGTTGTTGGTGCCTATTACCTCCGTAAGTCGTTCGACGATCGAAGAACAATTTGAGTCTCTTATGTAGATGGGAGGGGGTTTTGGCTTTGCGGGTTCTGTGGCCACTTCTTCGGGTTCGTCTTCAAGGTGTTCGCCTAAAATTTTGAATCTATTATCGTTTGAAATGTTTTCTTGATTTGATTTTGATTCGGAGGTTTTATTTAGCTTTGGATTATTGCCCAACCTTTTATTATGCGGGCTTAATTTGCGCTTGGTAACTTGTATGTATCGATCCATTCCGGTCTGTATAGTTGGACGTGAGTTTAAAGTTGAGGTAGGTTGTTTAGGTAATTGACTCGGAAACTGCTGACTTTGCAGTATTGGCCGGTCGGGCAAAACAGCAGTGGTCATTGACGTTGCCGTTGATGTTGTTGTTGCAGTCACTGTGGACTGAGACATGGAGAACGAAGGTTGCGTAGTTGTTGTTGATGTTGTTGGCAAAGAGAATGCCGCGCATTCTACACTCCAACTTTCTTTTGAGCCCAGGGGAGCGGGAGAAATAGATCGATCGCTTGCATTGCTTGTTGTTGCTGTTGGGGAAATTATTGACATGTAGGCATTATTGCGAGACACTGAGAGACGACGCTCGTCTTGCTCTCTTTTCCGTTGCATTCTGATTTCGTCTTGAATATTTTTGTTGTTGGCACTTTTACCGATTGCTTTTGCATTATTATACGTTGGCATTGTTGATTTAATGTTTTTATTAGATTACTTAATAGAAGTAACACAAGGTTTTGTGTGCACATTGCACATTGCACACAGTAGTTGCACAGCAGTTGCACACTTTATATGTTTTTATGTAGAGTTTTACACTGTTGAGATTGTTAAATTCACGGAGCACAATTTTGAGACGTCTGCACTCGCGTATCTTCCAATTCCATCCTTCTTCTAAATAAAATATATAAATTCAAGAACATTACCATTAAAAATAAAACACATATTGCGTAAATAGTAACTTTTTGATACAGTCATCCGACCATAATGCATAAAATTAAACAGACAAAATAATATCGGTATTAATTTATTACTTGTTATGCTGATCTAGGCCAATGATTATACAATTTTAGGATGTGCGAGCTCGGCAAGAAACAGATTGTTTGATTTCAGATTTCACAGTAAAATCAGGGATAAATGTGATGGAAATGGAATAGTGTACAATACGAGGGCGGGTCAATAAGTCCGTGACTTTTTGAATTTCCCGCCTCTTAATTGAAATGGTAACACTGCTCCCGTCAACAGTCATCTGTCAGTTGACTCTTGTCAAAAAATGAACAAGCTGCGACATTTAGTTTCTTTTTGACAGCCGTTAATATCAGACTACCGCGTTGACTGAGAAGAAAATGGAAAAAAATGAATTTCGTGTGCTCATTAAGCATTATTTTTTGAGGAAAAAATCCATTACGCAAACCAAGGCCAAGCTTGATAAATATTATGGAGACTCTGCACCATCCATTTCCATGGTAAAAAAGTGGTTTACTGAATTCCGATGTGGCCGCACAAGCACGGAAGATGCCGAACGTTCTGGACGCCCAGTTGAGGTTTCCACATCCGAAACAATTGAAAAAATCCACGATATGGTTTTAGCCGATCGGCGATTAAAAGTGAGAGATTGTGGAAGCCGTAGGCATTTCAAATGGCTCAGTGGTTTCAATTTTGAATGATCATTTGGGTATGAGAAAGCTTTCCGCAAGATGGGTGCCGCGTTTGCTCACAATCGACCACAAATGCAACCGTGTGACAATTTCGCAGGAATGTTTAGCGTTGTTCAATCGCAATACGCACGAGTTTTTGCGCCGTTTCGTAACCGTGGACGAAACGTGGATCCACCACAACACACCGGAGACCAAACAGCAGTTAAAACAGTGGGTTTCTCGGGGTGAATCGGCGCCAAAGAAGGCAAAGGTGGGTTTGTCGGCCAATAAAGTCATGGCGACTTTTTTGGGATGCACGCGGTATTATCCACATTGACTACCTTCAAAAAGGTAAAACAATCAATGGTGAATATTACATTATTATACATATTATATTTACGGGTGCACACATGTGCAGTTTCCATGGCAAAATTCCATGAAATGGGCTACGAATTGCTCCCTCATCCGGCCTATTCACCCGATCTAGCCCCGTGTGACTATTTCTTGTTCCCAAACTTGAAGAAATGGCTCGGCGGAAAGAGATTTGCCTCCAATGACGAAGTCATCTCACAAACAAATGCCTATTTTGAAGACCTCGACAAATCATATTTTTTGGAAGGGATAAAAAAATTGGAGAAACGTTGGGCTAAGTGTATAGAGCTCAAAGGAGACTACGTTGAAAAATAAAATAACTTTTTATCTAAAAACCTGTGTTTCATTCAAATAGTCACGGACTTATTGACCCGCCCTCGTAATTCTTCCCTCTTTACCCTTCCACTTTTGTTACAAAGTAACGCACCTTTTTCACTGGGATATTGGCCTTAGCATAAGAGAAGATATATTCTTTCACATTATTAAAATAACGAATAAAATAATAACAAACGTATTAAAAAATACAAAAAAAAAAAATAAAGATATTTTTATTGAGTCGAATAAATGTCCCATCAGTTGACTAAGGACAACGCTGAGAAGAATTATTTAACGAAGGTTTTTATTGAACTTCTTTATTCGGGTATCATCTTAAGACTAAACATCAAATGTAAATTGGATTGAGGAGAAGCCTCAGTGTTTTAACAATATTTGTATTTCGGGAGAGCATTGCTCTTGGATTCTTAAGATTAGGAAAAGATTTAAAGAGAGCAGTCAAATCTGCTTAGGTAAGGCTTTAGGATGTTTACAAGAACGGCTAAGTGCCGCTGCCAAAGAATTCTTTTTATTTAAAAAGGAATGCTGCGCAGATGGGATACATTATGGAAATCACTTAAGTGCATTACTGCTTATAGTTCTTTGAAATAATTGAAGTGGCCGGTTTGGACCACCCAAATACGTCACTCCCCTTCCCTTATAGAGAAGCCTATACTTGGGCTGGGATTGATGGATAAAGTATGGGAAATGGAGTTTCTTCCATTTCTATTTGTTGTGGTGTGTTTTGATTTTGATTTCTTCTTATTTTAAATTTTGCATACAGCATCATGAATGGGTTAAATGATACATATCTTAAATATAAGTACAACAAAATAAGTGCAATTATTACAATGGTCATTAGTATGTAAAGTTTAATATTGTCGATGTTGTGTTTTACAATTTTTATTTTTGTTATTTTAAGTGGTGTGTAAAGTGGTGTCAAATCTATTTCTGGTTTTAAAAGATTTTCACTTAAAATTATACTATTGATTTCTATTTTGCATTGCGTTACTCTTATCATTTTGTTTCCTTCTATTTTTATATTAATAATTGAATTTTGGCAATTTTGTTTAAGAATGGTTTGGATTAATTTCCAGGTTACAATTGTGTTTGGTTTTATGTATTTTATTATTTCGTTCGTGCGCACTGGCTTAAAATTACAAATTGGTTTTAAGTGTTTAATAATATTGGTCACACATTCATTTTTTATTTCTTAATTTTCGGCATTAAAAACTTTATTTTCTTTTTCAAAATATGATTGTGTGTCTGTGTAATCTAGCTGATAGCCGTTGGAGTCTGGGTAAGGGATTATTTTAATTGTGTTTATTAGTGAAAAGTATATGAGTATGTGGGTTAAGCGGATGTTTTAATGTTTTAAATTTTTTGGCTGTTAACATTATCAAGTTTTTCATAGTTTAGTAATTTGGGGTTAAACAGTCCAAGTCTGGAAAGCTGCATAGCCATTTCCAAATCTTATACTTATTCCGTAAACTGCATTAGTTCGAACAAAACACTGTTAATGATGGTGTGGTTATTTTCATAGTTCTGTATCTTTTACATTCCGTCATTTATCAATCGTATAGTGTCGTTGAGTTCATGTAATTTTACCGAGTTATAGGCGTTGATGTCAAAGTTTTTTCTGTATTTCGACTCGATCATTTTCATCTAGTGTTCCAAATAGATATTTAAAAACTGAGCCCACAATGTTAATAAGTCCCCGTTCTTTTCTATGTTGCAGGGTTGGTCCGGCTAGTTATCTTTTCATTTTATTGTATACAAATTTGATCTAGTCTTTGCTCAAAATAGTCAACCACGATGTCTATTTCAGTTAAATTGATTTTAAAGCAATATTGTTCAAAGGAGGATGGTATCTGGACTGGCTTATCAGAAAAAAGGAGATATCCGTGGTTGGTATCAATATTATTAATTTGAATTTGCTGTCCATGAACCGCTGTGATCAGTATATGCAGTAATGTTATCAGGTACCAGGTGCCTGTGAAATTGAGAGTTGATTTTTTTCTTTTGTTTTTTGAATTGTGTTTTGTAGTAGTGCGTAACTCTATTTCTATTATTTTGTAACGGTCAGGGTCTGTCTGTTCTATATTTTTGGTTGGTTTAAATGGATTTTCTAATTTGCCTTTCTGTAGTGGACCTTTTCCGTAATTAGTGTCAATATTAAATTCCTGTCGGTCTTCATTTATTTTATCTATTTTCTTTTCTTTGATTTTTTGAGTGTCTTATATTGAATGCCCAGCGTATAAGAAAATTTGAGCAGGTGTCTGTCTAGTAGTGTCATGTTTAATTTTATGGTTGTATGTGTAAAAGGATTGTTTCTATCTTGCTTAATTTTACTTCTTCATCATCAGATGAATTGATTATACGAATTTTTTTCATTTATTGTTTTGTGTAATCTTTCGACGTCTGCCACCCCGTTTTTTTCTCTATTGAGCTTTAATTAGATTTCTTCTTCTTCAAGCCATCGCGTTAAAGCTAAACTGGAGAAAGCTCCGTCTCTGTGTGCCTTTAGTAATTTGGGTTTACCTAATTGATTAAAAATGCGCATTAATGCGTTTCTGCATTCTATCTAGGCCTTAGTTTTAATTTGCTCAAGTGTAGCGAATTTAGAATAAATATCAATGCAACTGATGTAATGTTTTCCCTCAGATGAATTAATATCTACCACAAATTTTTCTCGGCAATGTTCCGGTTTAGGTGTGATTTTAAAAGGCATTTTGATGTTTCTATGTTCTGTTGGCCAAATTGCATATGTTGCAATCGTTTATTATAATCTGAATTTAGTAGTTGGCTATTTGGAAAGAAGGAATTTTCTTTAAAGAAAGAAGGAATTTTCTTTATATTATTTTGTCATTTTCTGTATACCCGGGTGTAAAAGTTTTTCATGTGATTGAAGTATTATTTCTTTGAATTCGGCGTATGAACCAACGTTCTTTAATAGAAAAAGTCTGCGAATTACTCTTGTGTAGGTGGTATTAATAATTTCTATGTGTGCTTTTTGAATAATTTCAAAATCTATATCACTCTCAATAGAAATGGTAATGTTTCTATGGGTAAAATGAACTAGTAAAATTTGTTTGGCCTTTTCGAATGTCTTTACATCATGTTGAATTGTGGTAAAATTGCCGAATATTATTGAATGCTCTACTTTATTTTTATCGGATTTAATAAAGATTATTTGTTTTTTGAAATAATTTATTGGATTTTCTGTTAAATGAATAAGGTTCCTATTGTCTTCTTCTGCACTATGTTGAGTAACTTCACTATGGTGATTTTTTTCAATTTTAATTCTTGATAATGCATCGGCGACTGAATTTTCCTTCCCTTTAATATAATTGATTTTAAATTGGTATTCGCTTAATCTAACTCTCCATCTTTCAAACTTAGCATTCGGTTCCTTTAAGTTATGAAGCCATCTAAGAGGTTGATGGTCACTAGCAATGAGAAATTGTCGCCCTAGTAAATAATGTCGAAAAGTTTTAGTGGCCCAAACTATAGCGAGTAATTCTTTTTCGATAGCACTGTAATTTAATTCGTGATCGTTAAGTGTTCTACTAATAAAAGATATAGGATGACCGTTTTAAGAAAGGACAGCCCCAAGGGGCCAACTTACTTGCGTCTGTGGTTAAAACAAATTTCTTTTCAAAATCAGGTAATTGTAAAATTGGGTCTCGAATTATCAAAGCCTTAAGTTTTTCGAATGCCTCTATGTACTCAAGTTTTTGCGTATCTATCTTTGCTTCTTTTTTTAAGCAGCTGGTCATGGGTTTTGCTATGTCTGCGTAATTTGGAAAAAATTTGCGATAATAACCTGTTAATCCGAGGAAAGCTCTAATCTCTTTTACTTTTGTCGGAATTGGGTATGAAACTATGGCTTTAACTTTAATAGGATTTGGTTTAATACCATCAGGAGTTACTATGTGACCAAGAAAGTTAGCTTCCCTTTTTAAGAACTCACATTTGACTAGTTGCAATTTTAAATTTGCTTCTGCAAGCTTTGAAAAAACTAATTGTATTGAATTCAAATGTTCTGTAAGGGATGTTGAAAAAATTATAATATCATCCAGATACACCAAACAGTGTTTGTTAAGCAATGGTCGAAGGATATTATTCATGTACATTTGAAAAGTAGCGGGTGCATTCCTAAGGCCAAATGGCATTCGAAGATATTCGTAATGACCGCTTTTGGTGGAGAGTGCAGTTTTAGGAATTAATTCCTCATCCATTTCTATTTGGTGAAATCCTTTTGCCAGATCGATTGTTGTAAAATATTGGCAATGGAATTGGATATCTGTCAGGTATGGTTATTTCATTTAGCTTTCTATAATCAATTACTACCCTGTACTTCATTATGCCAGAAGCATCCGGTTTTTTTGGTACAACCCAAGTAGGACTATTGTATGGTGAAATACTTTCCCTAATTAATCCCTGATTTAGCAATTCCTGTACTTGGTTTTCTACTTCAATTTCATGTGTTTGCGCAAGTGGGTATTGTTTTGAATAAATTGGGGAGTTATGTGTTGTATTTAGTACGTGTTTAATGGTATTTGTAAATCTTAATTTGTGTCCTTCCTTATATTCAAGATTTCTAAATTTATTTAATAAGACTTTTAACTTTAAAGTTTCCTCCTGATTTAGGTGATCTAATCGAAACTGTGAAAAATCTAATTTTTTTGATTGATTCCTGATGTGAGTTTGCAATTGGTTCTGGAGTCCTTTGGATATACAAATTTTGGTTTCCTTCCGAAGTAATAAATTCTGAAGTAATTAATTTGTATGTTTGATCAAAAAGGGTAACTGTATTATTTTTGTAATTAATAACTGATTGTGCATTTTTTAACAATTTTCTGCCAATTAGCATATCGTAATTATTAGAAAATCTATGCACATAAAATAGTTCGGTTTTTTTGAAAATACTATTTCTGGGTAATATAATCAAGTCGTTCAAGGTAATAGGGCCATTTGATATTAAAACTTCACATCTACTATTTTGAATGGGAAGACAAAATATATTCTCATTAATCATATTAATTGTGGATCCTGTGTCTAGAAGGCATTTGTATGTGCAACCTTTGTATACTATTTTTATGTATTCGAGTTGTCCGGGGCTGTTGACCGAAAATTTTCGTTTGGTTCAGAATTATGTTGATTTTGTTCGTTATTAATTTGGACCTGTTGTTGCCCTTCATTAATGAACCCATGATTTTTATATCGATTGTATTGATTTTGGTCATAATACTGTTGTTCGTAATAATTAGGTTGAAACTGTTCGAATTCATGCCCGTCTTGAAATCTCATTTCGTCAATAGACATTTTAGTTTATTCACTGTGCGATGGTCTTAGTCGTTTAGTAATCGGGAAGTTAGTATTTTTAAATGTAGAGGGTTATTGTAGTTGAGGGTATGTATTTCCTCTAAAATGTGCTGTTTGAGGATTTTGGGTTTTGTTGGGATGTTGTTGGAAAGGATTTTTGAATAATGGGTTGTGTGTTCATGTATTGGTTGGGTCTGAAATAATTAGGTGCGTGCCACATAGGTTGGTTGGTAGTCATCTGCTGTGTATAGCTACGTCTAATGGTTGCATGTATTGATTAAAATTAGGTTGGAAGGGTTGGGAATATTGTGGGTAACTTGGGGGATATTGAGTTTGAACATTTGTATTGAATTTATGTGATTTAGAATTCTGATTAGGATTGGAGTTTTTATTACGGTATTCCAGATTTTTATTAAATTCAAAATTAATGTGTTCTTCATAAATTCCCTCATTTTGTGCAATGGTAATTAAAGATCTTAAGTCTGTAATATCGTGATGAGCAAAAATAGTAAATAATTGTATTGGTAGTTTCTTTATCAGTATCTTAATAGAGTCTTTAATAGCCTGAATATAAATAAGAAAATCCGGTTGGTTACCTTCCAGGTGTAGTTTCGAAATTAATAATTGACGTCGTCTTTCCGCTTGTTCGTAGAATGCTTTTAAATTTCCTTTGTATGGTGTCTCCCTGGAGTTCTTCAGAAGTTTGTAGTTTGGTGTTTGGGTTTTAAATTCCGCGATGAGTCTTGATTTGAGGGTAGGCCAATCTTCGATGTTCGGAAGTCCCAAAGATCGTGTTACTTGTCCGACCAATTTCCTTTCGATGGCTTTTGGATTTAATGTTTTTTTGTAGTTTTCTAGTTTCACTTACACTTTTTTTATTGTAAATTTTTAATATTGGTGTTGTATTATTAAATTGCTTAAATTTATTGTTATTTTTTTTATTTTAATTAAAGTATAAAAGTTTGTTTAACTTCACTTTCTTAGAATTTTATATGTTAGTTTTAACAGTTAGTTGCCTTTGGACTTAATGTTTTTGTTTTCGTATTTCACTTCCACTTTTTATTGGATAACCGAATTGTAATTATAATCCAAGTTGAAGAGTTTTCACGAACTTATGTTGGGAAATGTTTCGAGCACTGGATTATAAAAATTATCTTATTTTCCACTCGAAGGTTCTTTTTTCGGATACTTTTTGTATCCTACCGACTGCGCCAGTAAAATAGTTGTACTATTTTTTATTGAGTCGAATAAATGTCCCGTCAGTTGACTAAGGACAACGCTAAGAAGAATTATTTAACGAAGGTTTTTATTGAACTTCTTTATTCGGATATCATTTTAAGACTAAGCATCAAATGTAAATTGGATTAAGGACAAGCCTCACTGTTTTAACAATATTTGTTCTTTGAAATAATTGAAGTGGCCGGTTTGGACCACCCAAATACGTCACTATATATTTAGTCATCATAGCCTCCTAGTCGATATGAGCGAATCGGCCCACTAATTCGGCGTAGTACTGCATTGTGATCGTTTTGCTCTTCTCCAGGTAGTCAATATGGATCACACCTTGTGAATCCCAGAAATCGGTGGCCATCACCTTTCCGGCCGATGGGACAGTCTTCACCTTCTTCGGAGAACGTTCGTCGGGTGAAGTCCACTGTTCCGACTGTTCCTTGGTCTCTGGTGTGTACCGGTGGATCCAAGTTTCGTCGGCTGTCACGAAACGACGAAAAAACTCCTTCGGGTTGCGTTTAAATGGCGTCAAACACTTTTCTGAAGTGGTCTCACGGTTGCGCTTGTTGTCAGGAGTGAGCAAACGCGGCTCATCGCGGCGACAGCTTTCTCATGCCCAAAATTTTATACAAGATATGACCCACGAGATCTTTTGAAATCTCTACTGTCTCAGCTATCTCTTGCACCTGCAATCAGCGGTCTGCCAATACGAGACCGTGCGTTTTTGTTACGTTATCCTCCGTGATAGGCGTTTTCAGGGCATTCAGAAGTGGCTCGTCAAAAAACGACGTGCGACCACGTTGAAACTCGTTAACCCAATTTTTGATGGTCGCCATCGAATGAGAAAAGTACACAACATCGAAGCACTATTTTATTTCATTGCGCGATTTTCCTTCCAGAAACAAGAATCGAATCACGGACCGATATTGCTCTTTTTCCACTTTTCTAAAATCCGCGGACACTCACGCTTTCACACGCGGTTAAAACAAAACTGCGAGTCCAATCCTGCTAAAATTTCGACAGTAGCCGTCGAGAATGTTCTATACGATACACGATAAATTACTCTTGCCAGTATCGCAATCAGACGGTGAGGCTAAGTACTTATCGGACTACCTTCGTATGTATGTATTTATATATTTATATATTTATATATTTATATATTTATATATTTATATATTTATATATTTATATATTTATATATTTATATATTTATATATTTATATATTTATATATTTATATATTTCTATATTTATATATTTATATATTTATATATTTATATATTTATATATTTATATATTTATATATTTATATATTTATATATTTATATATTTGTATATTTGTATATTTATATATATATGTATATCTATATATTTAAAAATAAGTCGGGTTTTCCTTCTTGACGGCCTACCTCCAGAACGAACCAACCGATTTCCATGGTTTTGCATTCGTTGGAAAGGTCTCGGGCTGCGTAATGTTTATAGCAAAAAAAAAATGCAGAAAAAATTTCAAAGGAAAAGCGGGAAATACAATTTTTTTCACATACAGCGCCATCTCTGATACATAGCATGCGGTGCGTGATACATTGTTTGAGAGCTACTCATTGTTCTCTGCTCAGTAAATTTCATGTGACAACCCGGTATTGTGTTCAGTGTAAAATTGTGCCAAAAAATTAAAATAAATAAGTTATTCGTTTCCTAACATTTCAATTGGAAACCATCAAATCAATCACGTGTATTGTGCAAATTTTTATTCAATTTCAACAGCAGGCATTTTTCTTTAAGGTGGTTAGTTGAACTGTGTAAATTATGGGGATCGTGCATTTGAGGTTAAACTCACCACTCTGTCCATAGTCCAAAATGACTAGAGAACGACGTGCAAAAATCGGCGGCCGCACAAGACATGCAAGCCAGCAACAAATGTATTTACAGAACTTATACGAAGAAATACAAAATATAATAAGATAAAATGCCCGATTGAGACAACGCGTGAGCACACGAAGATGATTGGCATCATACAATCGCTTGGCATTCCAATATGATCCCACTGTGAAGTATCGTGATGATGAAAATTTTAATATTGGACCAATGCCGATATTGCAATGCGTTAAAGTTCAAAAGAATAAAGGCTGGATTGTGCTGCGCAAGTCGTAAAGTCAAACTGGATCCATTATTTACATCCATTTATATGCCATCCATTTTCTTCAA
Source organism: Drosophila ercepeae (assembly GCA_018150545.1). Lineage (NCBI taxonomy): Eukaryota > Metazoa > Arthropoda > Insecta > Diptera > Drosophilidae > Drosophila > Drosophila ercepeae. The sequence continues at coordinate 24,154 of JAECWL010000097.1, read as the reverse complement.
CACACCCTTGAATACACTAACTGCTTTCGGATGATTTCCTTTGGAACTAATATCATTCGGCGGCTATCAAGGCGGCTTCATAACGACTTCCAAGTTAAAAGTTACAACACACATAACCAATCACTCACACCAACACAATGGATTCCAACACATAACAACTACATATACATACATATTACAGATATAAGGATAAATACAGGGTGCGTTATGAAAGTAATGCGCATTTTCTAAGAAAAATATATTTGTTGATCCAATCAGTACAAATTATTAAAATTCTTCAAAATAGTCCCCTCCTGCGTCAATACACTTGCGGAGACGTGTATGCCACGCCTGGAAAGCACCCTGAAACTCCTCGACAGAAATGCCTTTCAGGAACCTTGTTACGCGAGCTTGGATGTTCTCCACTGACTCCCAGTGTTTTCCCTTTAGCTCTCTCTTCAGTAGGGGGAACAAAAAAAAGTGGCACGGAGCTAAGTCAGGGCTGTAAGGAGGCTGGGGCACAACTGAGATCTTCTTCTGGGTCAAGAAGTTGGTGACGACAAAGGCCGTGTGGCTGGGGGCGTTATCGTGGTGGAGCATGAAAACGTCTTTGATGTCTGGCCTGACGCGTACGACTCGGCGTTTCAGTCTCTTGAGTACCTCTTGGTAAAAGGCTCCGTTGACAGTTTGTCCTTGCGGTACAAACTCAAAATGGACGATTCCTCGGACGTCAAAGAAGACAATCAGCATTGTTTTGATACGAGATTTGCTCATGCGCGCCTTCTTGGGTCTGGGAGAAAATTGTGTGTGCCACTCGGAGCTCTGTCGTTTGGATTCTGGATCGTACTCGAACATCCAGGATTCATCCCCAGTTACAGTAAAATTTAAAAAACCTGGATCATTTCTAATCGATTCCAACAATTCTTCACAGCGCAAAACTCGAACGTTTTTCTGCTCCTCCGTCAACACCTTCGGCACAAGCTTCGCACAGACCTTTCGCATTTGCAAATCCTCCGTCACTATTCCATATACCGCAAATGTTGACAAGTTTAGGATGTCAGCGATTGCCCGGATGCTTAACCGACGGTCTGAACTCAAAGTTTCTCGCACACGGCAAACGTTTTCATCAATTCGTGCTGTTGTTGGACGTCCGGAACGTGGATCGTCGGTGACCTCCTCTCGACCCTCCTTGAAGGCCTTGTGCCACCTCCACACTGAGATCTCGAAATGCACTCCTCCTTAAAGGCCTCTCGAAGCATTTGATAAGTTTCCGATGCATTTTTGCCAAGTCGCACACAAATCTTTATGGCGTACCGCTGTTCCAGCGAACGCTCCATCGCACCGTGACACAACAGAAAAAATGACTTCCCTCTACGACACGTCCTACCACTTCTATTGCTCAGAGCGAACTGAGACCGAGCGCGTTGGAAAGGAGAGACTCCGCCCCAAATTTTCAGACAAGTCCGAGCGTGCTACGACAGGTAGTTACGTGACAATGAAACCATGCGCATTACTTTCAAAACGCACCCTGTATATCATTTGCATGGTTCAATGGTGCCAGCACCAGATGAACCGCATCAATTTCGGCAAATAGATTTCATTTCGTCGATTGTGGATCCGCTGAATCTGCGGTGCAATATACAGGGAACACAACAGTTAAAGAGAGGAACTATTGAACAGTTTCAAACATTTTTTCACACTAATACGCTGTCATAAGAGCGGATTTTACCCCAATAGGTGAACATGTGCGAAGATTTAATGCACCCACTGTTAATGATGTTGCAATTATTGTTGGCAATTCAACTTAATCGCGAGACATTGTCGTTCAGAAGCAATATCATCGTGTAAACGAGACACATCGTTTGTATGATGTGCTACAATATCCAATCATTTATTGGCAAGGGCATCCCGTTGAGATGGTCGATCCAATTACAGGTACAATATTCACACACTAATTATTATTGCTATTATTGCTATTATTGGTTTCCATTAACAATTCATTTAATTTTGCATTTTCAGGCCTATCAACGAATAAAAATCTAAGCGCAATGAATTATTATGCGTATCGTATGATGATTCGTACACATGAGGAGAATGTCATTCTGAAGTGCCGTCGGCTATTCCAGCAATTCGCTGTCGACGTGTATGTCAAAGTCGAAACCGAACGTTTAGCGTCCATCCGATTCAATCAGGCAAATCTACGATCTGAGGACCATATACACTTTTTTTTCGCGCGGCTCCCACTGCATAACGTACAGCCCAGCACCCGTCCAACCGACCGAGGGGCGCTTCCATTTATCATACGGCTAAGATCGCGGGGAGAGACCCGAGGGAATAATGTATAGAAAAGATTAGGAGGAAGAAGTGGAGTGCGTTTGTTGCTCTGAAAGTTAGGTGAGAATTGAGGATTTGATAGAAGTGGACGTGCAGGCTGGAGTAATAGAGTACTCGTATAAGTCATATGCCCAGCTCATGCTGTTAGTAGATTCTGGCTGTCTACTTTACCATTAATAATGTTATGGAAGAAAATGACCCCCAGCATCTGTGTACGATTGGTTAGGGAAGGTAAATTAATTAGAAGGAGTCTGTTAGAGTAAGATGGGAGGTGAAGATTTGCATCCCAGTTGAGTCCCCTAAGAGCAAAACATCAAGAAAATCGATGCTATCTTGATAAACCCCATACTGAGGGCCCCAGACACATGACCCGTACTCCAGTATTGGAAGTACTAAAGATTCGTATAACGTTTTGGTAATATAAGAGTCATTAAATTCCTTAGACCATCTTTTAAGGAAGCCACGCTCACCCTTGGCTTTATTAACCATCGTAGAAATATGGTCGGAAAATTTAAGTTTAAAGTCTAATAGGAGTCCAAGATCGTTAACATGGGATAATATTTCTAAGGAAATCTCATTGAAAAAGTATGTGGCCTGGTTAGGTTACAAACGATAAAAAAACATTAGCTTACATTTTGACCAAATGTTTGAAAATTGTCCAAATCCGACTGAAGTTTATATTGGGCAGAAGGGGATTTGTATTGAGGACAAGGCTTAACGTGGTCTGCATACATAAGAACCAGAGACTTCGTTAGAGCAGAGGGTAAGTCATTAATAAAAATAGTAAAGAGTAGCGGCCCAATATGGCTACCTTGGGGGACTCCCGATGTAGCTCTTACAAAGCGAGAGTGTACATCTTTAAAAAGGACACGTTGGTTCTCCCAGCTAAAAGGAGTGAGTGGTTGACAGAGTCAAAAGCTTTACTAAAGTCTGTATAGATGACATCTGTTTGAAGGCCTTTACGGAAGCCATCTATAATAAAGTAAGTCAGCTCCAAGAGGTTTGTGGTGGTGGTCCGACGCTTTATAAAACCATGCTGGCATGGAGAAATAATTAAACTGCAGAGATGTTGAAGATGTGGTGTTACCAATTTTTCAAAAAGCTATGGAATTGCTGACAATTTGGAGATTCCTCTAAAAATCCACGTGAGAAGGTCTGAGGGAAATCCTAGTATTTTAAGTTAACTCTAAAGGAGTGAGTGGTTGACAGAATCAAATGCTTTACTAAAGTCCGTATAGATGACATCTGTTTGAAGGCCTTTACGGAAGCCATCTATAATAAAGGAAGTCAGCTCCAAGAGGTTTGTGGTGGTGGAGCGATGCTTTATGAAACTATGTTGACATGAAAATATTATTGAACTGCAGAGATGTTGATGTGGTGTTACCAATTTTTCAAAAAGCTATGGAATTGCTGACAATTTAGAGATTCCTCTATAGTTTGTAGCATCCGATTTTTTTCCTTTTTTGTGTAAGGGAATTATGAACGATTCCTTCCACATTTGGGGAAGATCGAAGTTTCCAGAGACAAAGAGAAAAGTTTAAGAAGGGGTCTGCACAATGGCTTAGCACAGTTTTTCAGTACACAGCCAGGAACACCATCAGGACCTGGCAAATAGACTGGTTTCACCCTCAGAAGATCCGATAACACAGCGCTTTCGGAGAAAGTTGGTCTGAAAATAAGATTGGCTCATTGAATGTTATATGAATAAGGCTGATCCATAATTGTAGGAAATGAGTACGTTGTTTGAAAGAAAGTTGCGAATAGATCTGCAATACCCTGATCAGTAGTCGCAGATACATTTTTAAACGAAATTAGGGGGGGAGAAGATACCTGCTTCCGCTTAGTGTTAACAAAATTATAAAACTGCTTCGGATCCTGAGTAAACTGGATCCGACAGCGGTATATAAAATATAATTCCTATAACACTCAGCGTTATTCTCGGTGAAATTTGATAGAGCTACTAAGTATCTTGAGAAAGTTACATTACAGCCAGTTTTCTTATGTCTCTTAAGGAGTCTATTTTTAATGTATTTTAAGTTTTTAAGGTTCCTTGTAAACCAAGGAGGGTCGGTCGAGGCGGATGGATACTTCCATGGCACGCAAGAGTCGAAGAAAGCGTTAAGCGTTTTGTAGAATGTTTCTAAAGCGATATTAATATCGGTGCATTCCCAGGGATCGGACCAATCAAATAAAGAAATTAAATTGCTTTGTCTCTGAAAATCAGCCTTTTGAAAGCAGCGAGTTTTATGAACTCCATGGCGAGACTGAAGGTTGCTAGCAGTAAGGGTTTTAATCGAAACCTCAAGCGTTGGGTGGTAAGGATCTTCTGGGAGCGAAAGTGGCATGGCTCTGGAAACGGTTATTCCATCTGGGTCAGAAACGAATCATAGATCTAGAAGCCGACCTAAAGAATTCCTTACGTGGTTTATTTGACCAAGGGATATGTCGAACATACCCTCAGTAAAATCGTGATGTGTTGAGAGTGTTAAAGATGGTGAATTCTCGATGTTTGACCAGATAAGTTCAGGTAAATTGAAGTCTCCTAGAGTCACTAGATGTCACTGTCGGATATGCGGTTAGAAACCAGCTAAATGTCAGATAAGTGGTGCCAGTAGATAGGTGTAGGTGGTTCAGAAAAAGGTGGTAAATATGAGCATGTGATGAACAGTGACTAAAGCGACGCAGTGATTTTCACACATTAGAATTCAAGATTACCAAGATTCGGTAGCTTAACCTCATCAGAAGCGAAGTCGGAGTCCACAGAGATTAGGACTCCTCCTCCCCTTCGTAGTGGTCGGTCCCGTCTGTAAATCTCCGGCTTTAAGCAGGTCTCTGTGAAGACTACAATCTGGGATGCAAAAGATGAACTATCTGAATACAGTTTAGGGAGCTTACTCCGAAGCCCCCTAGTATTTTGATAGGTAAGAGTGATAGATGTAGTTAGTTTTTTGAGGATGAAGGTTTAGGTACGGAAGACGAAGACGGTACAAGGTTTTTAGGCTTTGGGAGTTTAACTCCCACAGGCTTATTAACTTTTTTTTTAATTGAACTCGGCTGATGTTCTTGTACGAATATGTTCTCTTGCCAAAAGCTGGGCGAACAGATCGTATCGAACATCGGCAAAGGTACCCGTATCTTAAAAGATGTCGTAAGCATCGAGCAAGTATATTTAAATTTCCTAATGTCCTCCACTCTAACAACGGCCTTAGATTAGGCGTGGATATATGCCGAGATATCAATCTCTGGGGTGTCAGGGGCCAGCCGTGAAATAAATATGTGTTTAGAGGAGAGAATCACCTGTAAGGGATTTGGTTTTACGGTTGGTAAGACCGCGACATCAGTCCGTACCGGGGGTCCGGACGGTGGTTTGCCCTTAGCAGTGGATTTTAAGGGAGTCGACTCTACTCGTGCGATCAACTCTTTGAAACCGTTTTTAGTTTGCCGCTTGAACGTTCGCATTTCTTTTTGAACCGCGCGACATCCACTGCAGCAAAAGTGGAAACCAGCTTTTCTTGAGATTGCATCTGAAACTGAGGCGATGAAACCGGCACATTTAGTATGTACTACATTTTCACAGCCAACAGGGGATGCTAGGCTGGGACGCGGAAATCGGCTTATTGCACGATTTTATAGCGCAGATGCTATAAAATTCCATGTTAAGAGATTTTAATTAAAAACAAAAAAATTTAAATTAAAAAAAAATATATTGATACAAAAAATTTATTTACACAAAAACTAGTAGCCTTAAACCACTGTACTTACTAGTAAGAGTTGGATGGAAGGGAGAGGAAATGGAAAATGAGCGCAAACTAGGAGAGAGTAAGTTTTTGCAATAATAGAAATTGCACTAAAATGTAAGAAATAGGGAATAGAAGTAGGGCGCAGTACCTTACTTGGATAAATAATATAATAATTTAATCTCACCAAATACGGTACCGCGCAGACGCGATTGGGAAGGGAATCGTTTCAAGTATTTGATTTAAATAATTAATTTCTTAACAAACGCCGTTTTTTTTAGGCAAGAAAATAATAAAAAAAAATCAATGATCGCCTGAAAAAAACACGTCCGTTCGCTATAAAAGTCAAGTGTTGAATTTGGACATCTTCAACATCTCTGCAGTTCAATTATTTCTCCATGCCAACATGGTTTTATAAAGCGTCGCTCCACCACCAAAAACCTCTTGGAGCTGACTTCCTTTATTATAGATGGCTTCCGTAAAGGCCTTCAAACAGATGTCATATATACGGACTTTAGTAAAGCATTTGATTCTGTCAACCACTCACTCCTTTTAAGTAAAATTAAAATCCTAGGATTTCCCTTAGACCTTCTCACGTGGATTTCTAGTTACTTAGCTGGGATAACCCAACGTATTCTTTTTAAGGATGTACACTCTCGCCTTTGTAGTGCTACATCGGGAGTCCCCCAAGGAAGCCATCTTGTGCGAATACTTTTCACTATCTTTATTAACGACCTACCCCCTGCTATAACGAACTCTCTGGTTCTTATAGTTCCTTCTCCGTAATTTCCGTAGCAATGGCCAACAAGGAGCGTACTTTTATCATGGTCAAGCCCCAGCGGCGTCGGCAAGATCATTGAGCGCTTCGAACAGAAGGGCAAGCTGGTTACCCTGAAGTTCACCTGGGATCCAAGGAGCTGCTGGAGAAGCACTTTGCTGATCTCTCCGCCGCCCCTTCTTCAACTACATGAACTCCGGCCCAGTGGTCCTTATGGTCTGGGAGGGTCTGAATGTTGTCAAGACCGGCCGTCAGATGCTCGGTGCCACCAACCCCGCCGACTCCCTGCCCGGCACCATCCGTGGTGACTTCTGCATCCAGGTCGGACGCAACATCATCCATGGATCCGATGCTGTCGAGTCTGCTGAGAAGGAAATCGCTCTGTGGTTCAATGAGAAGGAGCTGGACAGCTGGACTCCAGCTGCCTCCGACTAGATCTACGAATAAATGCAGGCTGCGCATTATACCGTCTCTCAACATTTATAATTTATATAGAGATTCTTCAAAAGAATAAAAATTCCACAACCTACAATAAAAAAATATAAACTTCAGTCGGATTTGGACAATTTTCAAAAATGGTGTTCTACCAATCTCTTAAAACTTAATGGGTCAAAATGTAAGCTTATGTCTTTCTATCGTTCGTGCCCCAACCAGGCCACATACTTTCTCTATGGGATTTCCTTAGAAAGATTTACCCAGGTTTACGATCTTGGTGTCCTATTAGATGTAAAACACAAATTTGACGACCATATTCCTACGATGGTTAATAAAGCCAAGAGCGTGCTTGTCTTCATTAAAAGATGGTCTAAGGAATTCAATAACCCTTATATTACCAAAACATTGTACGTATCTTTTGTATAATTCTATCAAATCCTGAATTCTTACCTACCTTTCAGAGCAACAAACGAACTCCACTTTTTCCTCGTAATCTTTTCTAAACTTTATTCTCTAGGGTCTATCCCCGCGATCCGAGCCGTACGATAAACGGCAGCGCCCCTCGGTCGGTTGGGACGAAGGGGGTGGGCTGTACGTTATGCAGTGGGAGCCGCGCGAAAATAAAATGTCCCTGTGTTCCCGGATATCGTTTTGTGCACTTACCATCAGCCATGCAAGGCGATAATTGATTTAATGCACCGCACGGCGCATGCACCATCTGTGTCGTCACAATGTCGTGTAGATGGGGATCTGTGACTGGATCAGAAATTTCAGCTGATATGATGTCTTCCACTTTATTTGAATGTAATTTGTTCAGTAACCAAATTAAGATATGAGCATGCAGTAGTCCACGCTGCTGCCATTCCACCGAGTACATATAACAACGTGTGTCACCAAAAACTTGATACTTAGTGAGCACATCTATCATAACCTTGAGTTTTTGCTGAAATACTCTGGCGATTATGTCACGGCGATCTTGCGGTTGTTGGACCGGGTTCAACCCACGTTTAGTTTTCGTCCATTTCAGATTGCATGTGAGCGTAATAAACAAATCCGAAGTTCCATAATATCGCACGTACGTCATAGCGTCTTGAGCGTATTTGTGCATGTGGTGTGGGCTTCCTATATAAGATGATGGGAGAATCGTCAGACGTCCAATATGCTGAACATTTCCATCTGAATGAATAGCATCACGCAAGTGTATATAGTCCTCAGATCGTAGCTTTGTCTGATTGAATCGGATGGACGCTAAACGTTCGGTTTCGACTTTGACAGGCCTGATTGATAGGCCCGAAATGCAAAATTAAATGAATTGTTAAAGGAAACCAACAATAGCAGTAATAAAAATAATATTAGTGTGTGAATAGTATACCTGTAATTGGATCAACCATCTTCAACGTGATGTCGGATCCGTCTTGCCCTTGCCAATAAATGATTGGATATTGTAACACATCGTACAAACGATGTGTCTCGTTTACACGATGCATGAAATTGCTTCTTCGCTGATCGACAATGTCTCGCGATTTAGTTGGATCGCCAACAATAATTGCAGTAACATCATTAACGGTGGGTGCATTAAATATTCGCACATGTTCACCTGTTGGGGTACAATCCGCTTTTATGACAAATTTGTGCGTATCCGATGGCATTCGTTCCAATGCTATTTTGAACATATTAACCACAGCATTATAAGCGAGAAAAATGTTTCCAGCTGTTAAATTATTTGTCTCTTTAACTGTTGTGTTCCCTGTATATTGCACCGCACATTCAGCTGATCCACCATCAACGAAATGATATATATTTGAAAAAATTGATGCGGTTCATCTGGTGTTAGCATAGAACCATGCAAATGATATATTTGTCCTTGTATCTTTAATATGTATGTATCTCATTCATGAATATACATTTATTAAGCTATTATGTTGTAGCAGCTTTCACAGAATGAAAGTACATTTAAACGTTTTCTGTGCATATGCTCTCGGTTCTTGCTCCTCCAAGCAGCACGCCTTGAACCGCCAATGGTCTGGGAATATGTATATCCTTTACCAATTCCACGGGAACCTTTACACGCCGATGTAAGGCCTTTCAACGCCCGATGCTTGTGCACGTGCTTGCATATCCAATTGATTTTCGGATCACGGCGAATAGAACTATGATGAGTATCGATCAAGATAACCTTAAAATACTTATACGAAGCATCCTGAGCAATCCAATATTAGTTCAAAGCCCGCAAGCCACCTAGTCTACGACCAACACGTTCCTCAGTAATGGACTGCAATCCACGATAGGGTCTTTACACCATGACTTTTTGGCTTTCCATAAGTGCAACCTTTTGTCACTGGACGTTTGCGGCCACCACGGTGAACACGAACTCTATAAATAACAAATTCCTGTTTTGCTTTATATCCCAAACGTCTTGCTTTATCCGGGCGAGTTGGTCAAGGCGAGCGATGTAGTTTAGTCAATTGACGATACTGCCAAACGCGAATCCTTAGTAGGTATCGCATTACATGGCTTTGCTTCTTTCTATACAGTTCCTGCATATATCGATAGGCCCCCATTTTTAAAATTGGCAGACTTACTAGACTAGGTTCCAAAAAGGTGGTTTATGTAGTTCTTATGTGTTGGAATTCATTGTGTTGGTGTGAGTGATTGGTTATGTGTGTTGTATCTTTTACCTTGGAAGTCGGCATGAAGCCGCCTTCTCGAATGATATTAGTTCCAAAGGAGGTCATTCGAAAGCAGTTATTGTATTTAAGGATGTGTTGAAGAAAATGGCTGGAATGGGAATCACTTCCATCGAACAATGGTTTCAGTGATTGTGGTGGAGTAAATAATGGATCCAGTTTGACTTTACCACTTGCGATATCCAGCCTTTTTTCTTTTTAACTTTAACGCATTGCAATATCGGCATATAGTCGTCATTGGTCCAATATTAAAAATTTCATCATCACGATAGTTCGCAGTGGGATTATTTTGGAATCCCAAGCGATTGTATGACGCCAATCATCTTCGTGTGCTCACGCGTTGTCTCAATCGGGCATTTTCTCTTATTATATTTTGTATTTCTTCGTTTAAGTTCTGTAAATACATTTGTTGCTGGCTTGCATGTCTTGTGCGGCCGCCGATTTTTGCACGTCGTTCTCTAGTCATTTTGGACTATGGACAGAGTGGTGAATTTAACTTTAATTGCATGATCCCCATATTTTACACAGTTCAACTTACCACCTTAAAGACAAATGCCTTCTGTTAAAATTGTATACAATTTTTTACAATACACGTGATTGGCAACCGAGTGGCAACGCTTGCGACGAGTGGCACGTCCTTAACACCATAAGCGGGAAAATATTAATTTTGACGCAATATATCAAGTTAAGCTCACAATAATGGCACAAACGGTGAAGAGTGATCCCTAGACTCACTATTAGGTATAAAAATACTCGAAGTTTGTTTACAAACTTTTGGAAATTGCATTTATGGACCCAAATGCAAAAACTATGAAACCCGCTCCTACCGAGCGGTTACTCAGCCTCGGCGAGATCTTTAATATTGCAGTGAACAAAGCCTCTATGACGAAACGGACATCCAAAGTGGCCAACAGTATTAAGCCAGCGCCTCAGCGGATGCAAGTCATCAAGCGGAATGCAAGTGGGCCTCCAATGAATGCCAAGAAGAAGGCAATACTGGATACCAAGATTCCTGTGCCCACCTACAGCGGCAGCACAAACCGCTTTGGGTTGCTTGCGCAAACCGAGGATCTGAGCGAGCAGCCCAGTACTAGCTATCAAGCAGCTATTGCTGCTGCCAAACATGATGCAGCCTCATCTGGCTTTATCAGTGCAACTTCCAAGGCGCAACCTAAACCCCCTCCAATAGTTTTGGAAGGTGTTGAGAGCGCACCCCTCCTGATGGACAACATTTCAAAAATCACTGAGCTGAACAAAGTCTCTGCAAAGGCATCGATGGGCGGAGTCCTAAGGCTCTACGCGGCAGACGCTAGCACCTTCCGCAGCATAGTCAACTGGCTCGAGACCGAAAAGCTTGAGTTTCATTGTTACCAGCTCAAGGAGGACAGGCCATACCGAGTATGCGTTAAAGGACTCCACCACAGTACGCTCCATCATCAAATCATTGATGAACTGAAAAGTCTCGGTCACAAGGTGCTAGACGTTCATACACCGAAGAGGCGAAACGAGCCAGGTGCTCCTGCTGCCAATCCCATAAACATGTTCTTTTTGAACATCGCTGCTGCGACGAACAACAAGGAGATCCTGGCTCTTAAGGGCTTATGCCACATGAGAGTTGTCATCGAGCCCCTTCGCAAGCGAAATACGACAACCCAATGCCATCGATGCCAGCAATTTGGTCACACGGCCAAATACTGCCGTAAGGCGCACATCTGCCTCAAATGCGCCGGTGAACATCCTGCCAAAGACTGTACGCGACCACGAACCGAGCCATGCACTTGCTATAACTGTGGTGAACAGCATCCAGCGAAATATTCCGGATGCTCCAAACTCCAGGCATTCCTTCAGCGCTCTAGGCCATAAAGAGGTGTGGGAGGAAAAAGCGAAGTCAACAATCGACCTATGTCCCATGTTCCTACTGGATGTATGCCGATTGCTTCTCTCCGAAGCGGAGACTCCTACGCAGATGTAGCTAAAGCCTGGATGGGCCCCAAGCAGGATCAGCAACAGGTGCCACAGACCTTCCAGCAGCAACCTGAGACCACGAAGCACAGCCGGCAAAGGAGTCGATCTAGAGGCGGACATCAGCCCCCTTTGGACAATAACACTTTTAACATCCTGCAGACGCTAAACGAAAGCATAAACGCTCTGCGCTCCCTTCAGGAACAGCAGATTGAACAAACGAGGATGATGCTACTACAGCAAGGGCAGATGATCCATCTGCTCACTGCTATACACGCGCAGACAGTGACAAAATGAAGCCGCTGCGCATTTTAGTATGAAACGCCAACGGCGTCTCCGCGAAACTGCCCGAAGTTGAATGCTTTGTGCGGCGCTACGAGATTGATGTTTTGCTTATTAGTGAAACACATTGCAAAGATGTAGTCAAGCCCAAGCTGTATGGTTACGAGGCCTATACTGCAAACGACCCGGGTGAGGGTAACGCTAAAGGTGGATCAGCGATTATGATCAAATCAAGTCTGGTTCATTTTCCTCTTCCTTCAGTAGCCACTGATAGGGTGCAACTTGCGTCTGCAACTATAGAAACTGGGGACGGCATTATAAACTTCGGCGCGGTCTACTGCCCACCGAGGTTCGTTTGGACCACAGACAACTTCAAATCCATATTGGAGCAACAACAGCATAAATTCATTGTAGCAGGCGACTGGAATGCGTCCCACTGGCTTTGGGGAGCAGGGAGCTGTAACTAAAGAGGTCATGCCCTGGCAAATCTAATCTTTAACTCTGATGTAAACTCGCTAGCAACAGGTGGCCCCACAAGGTTCCCCTATGGCAGTAGAGGGTCTCCAGGCTACATCGATTTTGCGCTGACGAGAGGTATCCTGGGCTTACACTCAAATATCCGGTCGTTTGCCGAGCTAAGCTCTGACCACTTACCTCTCATCATCACTCTGGAAACAACAGCTACAGCCTATCCCAAAGTCGAGCGGCTTATCAGCAGGCGCACCAACATGGAACGTTTTCAAGAGCACCTCGAGTCGTCACTGAACCTTGACATGGCGCTGAACTCCGAGCGGGACATTGAAGTTGCAATCGACTCTCTCACCCACAACATACAACTAGCAGCTAGATTGGCCACTCACACCCCAGGACTGAGACCCGCAGCAGCCAGAATACCGGTCCCCAGAGAGATTCCGATGCTCATTGCAGAGAAGAGGCGTTTACGCTCCAGATGGATGAGATCGCGCCACCCGCTGGACAAAGCTGATTTCTACAGGGCGAAGTCTATCCTCCATCGTGCACTGGTGGAACACAAAGCAGCATGGTTCGACGACAGGTTAGCCAATACGAGTACCGAAGCCGACGCGACGCACTCGCTCTGGAAGGCCACACGTGCGATTAAAAGACGTTGCCTATGGAAAACACCATTGGTGAACAGCAACGGGGCATGGTACCGAACTAATTTGGAGCAAGCAGTCACGATCAGCTGTCTCAAGCTCTCCAAATGGACATGCCGATCCAACCGTTCGATCCCGTTGAAATAGCTGATGTTATCGCCCAGCAAAATTCTAAAAAAGCACCAGGCCATGATGCAATAAGTAACGCCACTCTAAAGGCCCTACCGAGCAGAGCGATCCGAAACGTAGCGATGCTTTTCAATGCTATTGTGAGGCTGCAGTACTTTCCTCCTCAGTGGAAGCTGGGAATCATCTCTATGAGAGACTGCATTCGGTCTCGAAATAAACTATGTACGTGATACAACTGTGGAGAACAGCACCCTGTACTACTCAAAATGTGCCAAGATCCAGACATTCCTAGAACGCTCCAGGCCAAAGCGCGGCATGGGTGCTAGAAGTCAACGAGCGTTCGGTGCCGAAACTTGCCCCCAGCGGCAAGGTGGCCATCACGAGGGGTAGTGTCTCTTACGCGGACATAACAAGATGCAGAACCACGGAGTATAACAAGAATCAGGCATAACAGCGTAATGAAGCCGCAGTTGATCAAGAAGTCGCCGCGATCCAGCTCTGCATCCAATGACAAGCTGCAACACAACCGAGAAAATTCTGAAAACGCTCAACGATAGCATCAATGCTCTACGCTCTATCCAAGAGAAACAGATGGACCCATTGTAGATGTTGCTAAAGCAACAGCAGGAACAGACACAGCAGCTGGGTCAAATTCTAAAGTTGCTCTCTGCTCGTCAAGTGCAGCGCGCCTCAAAATAATGCCGCTGCGCCTTTTA